>VDFB02000015.1:507298402-507409937 GCA_007258455.2 Sequoia sempervirens
GAGAGGGTGGGAGAGGTTAGGATAGAGTAGGAGAGAGTTGGAGAGAGTGGGAGAGAGGGAGGGAGAGAGTGGTAGAGTGCAAGAGAGTTGGAGAGAGTGAGAGAGAGTGGGGGAGAGGGTGGGAGAGAGTGGGAGAGAGGGAGGGAGAGAGTAGGAGAGAGTAGGAGAGGGTGGCAGAGAGTAGGAGAGATTGGAGAGAGAGAGGGTGGGAGAGGGTGGGAGAGAGGGTGGGAGAGAGTGGGAGAGGATGGGAGAGGGTGGGAGAGAGTGGGAGAGTGGGAAAGAGTGGGATAGACAATGGGAGAGAGTGGGAGAGGGTGGGATAGAGTGGGAGAGAGACCTGACAGAGGGAGTGGGGGTTAGGAGAGAGATACCTGAGAGAGAGAGTAGAGGGTATAGGGTTTCAGGGTTAAGGGTAGAGGGGAGAGAGAGAGAGGGGGAGTCATTGAAAGAGAGGGAGGGAGTCAGAGAGAGATAGAGGGTAGACAGGAGAGAGATATGAGTGATTGAGTGAGAGACTTGGGAGAGAGAGGGAAAGAGATAATATTTAAATATTTTATATATCAGTAATATATATATTTAAATATTTATACATTAACAAAAATATTGAAATATTAAACATAATAATATAATATAAAATATATTAAATACATAATTCGGTAAGAGATTATCATAAATTGTATATTATGTATTACATTATAAACTATATTATATATTATATACTAAATTATAGAATTTAATGCATTTTTTAAATCATATAGTATAAATTGTATAACATTTTTGCAACTCTATATAGAACATATCAGATATCGGATTCAAATCGGATATCGATATTTCTGACAAAAAATTAATGCCTAGGGATTAGGCTCAGGCTTGCTTTGGATTTTGGTTCGGACCTATCAATCCTAAGAAGTCAACACAAAAAATGTGTTTAACAACTTACCTTTCTTTTCCAGACTTCGTGCATATGGCTGACGACTTTTTTTTACCCAAAATTGATGAAACAAAAAGGGTTTGTAAAGGAGCTTCTCAGCTTTCCACCAATATAAATTATACTTTAATTTGAATCTAATAAATAATTATTATTCATTTTCTATTAGAATTACGACTAAAGTCCTGATTGAATTTTTTTTATAACTTTCAAATGGTATCACATTTTTTGAATCCAAAACATGCATCACATTCTATGCTTTGCATACTATAGGATTAAAAAAAAATTGAATTTCATGAAGTTTTGACCAAGTTAAGATGGTCAGACATACGAGTTTTTATATTTTTTTAAAGTTGTAATTAAAAAATCATAATTAATTATTTACTTGGAAAAAAAATACAAAAAAATATGCATCACATCCGGACATGAGTCCTCTACTTATATCTAAAATATTATAAAAAAAATATTATGATTTTATTATGGTTAGGGTGGTCAGACAGACACCTACTTCTTATTTTTCCCTGAAATTTAAGTACTACTACATTGAAATTTCAATTTTTCACCAAATAGATTTTTTTTTTAGAAAAATAAACCTAGTAGTTTAGAAACTAAATTAAATTTTCCACAGATTCTATTCTTACATATTTTTGAAATAATATAGATAACTTATTCAAATTTTTACATGAAGTTGCATAACTTTGATTTTTCTAAATTTTCATTGCCACTTAAGGGCCTATTTTTTCCATGATGATCCTACACATACCCATATGGATGATTTCACTACCTATGGTGTTGATTTCAATGAAGCATTGGAAAATATCAGGAAATTCCTACAGAGATGTGAAGATCACAATCTCTCTTTAAATAGTGAAAAGTGCTTCATGATGATGCAGGAAGGTGTAGTTCTTGGGTACTACATCTCTCACAAAGGAATTCAAGTAGATCATGCAAAGATTAAGGTAATCACAAATCTTCCCATACCTGCAAAATAGAAGGATGTTAGGAGTTTCTTGGGCCTTGCAGGATATTATAGGAATTTCATCAAGGATTTTAGCAAAATAGTAGCACTATTGTATAACCTCCTTACTAAAGATGTTGAGTTCTAGTGGATTGAATATTGTGACAAGGCATTTTCTGACTTGAAGGTAGCCTTGAATCATGCCCCTGTACTCAAAGGACCTAATTGGGAGCTTCCTTTCCACATCCATACAAATGCATCAAATTATGCCATAGGAGTAGTCTTAGGATAGAAAGAAGCTATTGAAAATGCCATTTATTTTGTCAGCAAAAATTTGCAAGGAGCTGAATTCAACTATACAGTGATAGAGAAAGAAATGTTGGCAGTGATTTATGCCCTAAACAAATTTAGGCTTTACATAAAAGGTTACCAGATATTTGTGCACACTGATCATGTAGCAATTAGATATCTAATGAGTAAAACTTTGATCATAGGTAGGCTAGCAAGATGGTTATTGTTGATGCAGAAGTTCGACATGACCATTGTGGATAAACCAGGAAAGGCTAACGTTGTTGCAAATTTTCTTTCTAGATTGACTACATCAGGGGATAATCAAGCCATAAATTACTATTTTCTTGATGATCATCTAATCTCCATCAGTGTACAAACACCATGGTATGCTGACATAGCTAATTATCTAGTCAGAGGTAGAGTTCCTCCTCACTTCTCTCCAAAAGAGAGAAGGGAACTCATTGAAAAATCTTTTCCTTTCTCATGGATTGTGGGATGTTTGTTTTATACTAGTCTATACCATGTCATGAGGAGATGTGTGAGAGAAGATGAGACATATGAAATTTTGCATGCATGCTACAATGAACCATGTGGAGGACATTTTGTAGCCAAGAAGACAACAATGAAGATTTTGAACACAAAATATTACTGGCCAACACTCCACAAGGATGTAGGAAGGTATACCAAAAAATGTGATAGATGTCAAAGAATGGGCATACCAACTATATTTGATGAGATTCCACTTTTCGCTTAGGTAGTAATCACTCCCTTTGATAATTGGGTATTGGATTTTGTAGGACCCATAGACCCTCCATCAAATAGTAAGTCCTATATTATGATATGCACTAATTATGTCACTAAATGGGTAGAAGTTAACGCCATGAAGCATGCAAGAGATAACAAGGTTGCAAAATTTCTTTATGAAGAGATTTTCACAAGGAATGGAGTTCCATGAGAGATAATGACTGATCAAGGGGATCAATTCACATCAACCCTTGTTGCAGCACTAGTTAATGAATACAACATCAGACACAAGAATTCTACTCCTATCACCCCTAGGGCAATGACCAAGTTGAGGTAACCAATAGAGAAATTGAAGCTATTATGACCAAAACAATAGCTATCCACATAAAGCATTGGGCAAACAAATTACCAAAAGTTGTTTGGGCCTACATAACTACCTAGAAAACAACTATAGGCTTCACTCCATTTGAGTTGTTGTATGGAAAGAAAACCATGATGCCCATTGAATTTGAACACAAGACTCTTTAGACTGCAGTAGATTTGGGGATAAATATATTTGAGGCACAAAGAGAAAGAATCATGCAACTAAATGCTTTGGATGAGATGAGAAGAGCAGCCCTGGATCACACATAGGTGGTGTAGAATCAAAGAATGAAGTGGCATGACAAATTCATCAAGGAAACAAAACTCAAACCAGGAGATTGGGCCCTACTCTATGACTCAAAGCATCAGGACAATGCAAGAAAATTGTAGACAAGGTGGCTAGGACCATATGAGGTTGCTAAAGTATTCCCTAATGGTGTTGTACAAATCATTACTATTGACCCAATCAGATTTAATCTGCTTGTTAGTGGTCATCACCTCAGATTGTATCACAAGCCAATTTCCAAGGAGGAGTTCTTGCAACAATTCACTTAGCATGCAACACCGGAGCTTCCTACAGTTGAAGGAAGTGGACCTAGTGTCCTTCCTTTTGGCTAATTAAGGTACGTACTTGTCATAATAAAGACTTCCACTTCTGTGGGAGTCCATTTCTTCACCCATTCACCCATCCGGCCATCCATTCCACCTTTCTCTCTCTTCCATCACATCACTTATTTCTCAACTTATTTCCTAAAAAGGAAAATGGTACTTTCTCCACACTCTTTGCAATGAATCCTTGACACATTTAGGTATGTGCGCATTAATTGCTATATCTTAATTTTCTTTAAGTGCATTCATTTTATTGTTGTATGTTAGTATGGACGTTCACCATAGCATGCCAATATTCCCTACCATGTCAAATCATCTTCCCGCATGTGAGGACACATGCCCAAATTTAGGTTGGGGGGAGGAAAAAGATGTACATATTTTTCTCGTGTTAGTCCATGCTGGTTTATGTCAACAAAATTTAAATTGAGCCAATTTGAAATCTAAGTGAGAGGACAACTCACATGTGTGAAGTGACACCAACTGTCATTGCCATTTCTCTTCATCATAAATTTCCTTTATTATTCCTTCCTTTCCATTATTGACCCTGTCATATCTCAAGTTGCATTGCAAACAAAAGGTAAAAAGGGAAAATTTAGTTGACATTGGCATTGGAAAGCTAGAAAGTGTTGCAAGAAGGTGAATTTTATTTTTAGACGTAATTGCAGGAAGGAGACTGTAGTGTTTGATTGATTGCAGACAATGGGAGGTGGGTTAATTTGAAATTAACCCACCATGCATGATGTATTACTGCAGGATGCATAATACATGGTTGATGTATTATTGCAGGATGCACAATACATGGTTGAATTCAGAAACTGTGGGTGGATAGACTACTTCCTGAAACTGGATGATTTCGATGAAGACATTGCACTAGAATTCACCTAGACATGGTCTGAAGGGAAGGCCATGGTAAAAGGGTTGGAGGTCATAGCATTTGAAGAAATAATTTCATAATTTATAGGGTTACCTGCTAATGGTGAAAATTACCCTGCTTCCAGAGATGTCAAGTTAGCTAGGGCCAAATTTATGGAGCTAAATGACCCTCCATTGAGCATAGATAAACAAGGAGAAAAGAGAATGTCTCTACCTGAGCCATGGAAGCAGATAGTTGTCTATGTCATAAAATACATCACTTGTAGAGGTCACCAGTTTTATTTGCATTTCGTGCACTTTAAGCTTTTGAATCATGAGGCATGGAAGGAGGATGAATGTGTCGAGCGTGATATACAACCTTCTTTCATTCATGGAGGCTAAGACTTTAAAAGGTAGGGACAATTCTATTTCCTACCATTGTTTGATTAAATTGCTAGTTGAGAAATCTCTGCATGATGTATATGGAATGATTTGGGAAAAATTCATAAAAATTGATCGAATTAGACCTGAGAATTTGCAACCTATGGTTTTTCCTCAACCCCATAGGTCTAGCAGGAGACTAAGCATGGATAAAACAACTCTTGGTGCTTCAACCTTAGCATAGGCCCTAGTGTAAACCCTCCTGCAACAGAAGAAACCATAGAAATTAGCTCTTTTGGGATAGAGCACTCAAAAAAAGAAAGTTCTTCCCCTGAATCTAATGATGATGTTCCACTTGGAATTTTAATCAAATCTAGGGCACATAAGAGAGAGGTAGAAACAAGAAAAGGAAAAGCCAAAAGGCAGTCGGCAAAAAAAGAGGTGCCAAGCTCTAAGAAGAGAAAGGCTGACACTATTCATCCTACAACCAAAGAAAAATATGAGAGCCCTCCTAGGAAAGCAAAACCAACTGGGCTAGCCTTTGGTATGCCTCTGTAGGAAATCCCTAAGTCTAGAGAAGTATCACAAGAGGACATAGAAGCTCCAATGGGGCAGGAGAATGTCGAGGAAGAAGATATATTTAAGATGATAGCAAACATAACATTAGTCGATCTTGCTAACATTGCAAGAGAAATAGAAAATCAAGAGTATGAGGAAAATAAGGATTTCCTATAGTAAGAGATCCTACAACAAAATCCATAACAAGAACAAGAGTAGGAGTTCTTGTAGCAACAACCCAAATTGGGAGAACAATCACTACCCCATAGCCAGAATTGACGGGACAACTTGAATCCTTGTAGTTAGCATTAGTGCTAGAGAAGATGCTAGTAGGAATACATAACTCCTCTGATTTTTCAATGCACAAGGTTGTCATGCATTTATGGAAAGAGATGCAAAAAAGAGAAGAGGAATGGAAGGAGGAAAAATGTAGATTGAAGAAGGAAATTCAAAAGAGAGATGAGGAAATTGAAGAGAAAGATGCATAAATTGCCACCTTAAAGAAGAAGGTGGATGATATGGAAACCTTGGTACCACAAAGTTTGGAATGTAGGACCCCTCCAAGGGTCTATACTCTACATTTGAAGGAGAAATATCTTTCTTTTAGGTTGGAAATAATTGTCTCAAGTTTGAACCCCTCTATTAAGACCCTTACTGAATTTTTCAATGCTTATCAAATTGCTTCCCCTAAAATTAAGAATTTTCTATGTGAGTTTTATTTGCATAGTTATGTTGTGATCACTCAAGATCATGATTGGAATCTATTGTATGTTGGGGATGTCCAATTAAGGGCATTTATTTCTTGGGTGCAAAATGAGATTAGTTGGTGACAACAATATGGGGCTTATAAGCAAATGGAATCCAACATTCCCCTGTCCATTAGGGATAAATCAAGGAATCCAGGGGATATTTTTTAGGGAATGGCACAAAATAATTTTCAGACCTAGTTACGGTAATAGGATTATGCCTTAGATAGAAATAGTTTACAAAGAATATGAGGCAAAGGAAAAAGAAAAACAGGAAAGTGTGAAAAGATACCTCTCATAAAGATGGAACAACTTAACTGATGATCTCAAGCAGGCTAAGCCTCATTTCATCCAAAACTATGCAACAACTCTTAAAAGAATTGATAGATATATTCAAATTGGAAGGACAAAAGGGCGATCATGGCTTCCCCTGACTTTTCAGCCACCCATCCTAATGTGGCATGCACTAAACTTCAGGTTCTACCAATATGATATTGCTATAGAGAAATAGAGATGGAGTAGATTGGAAAAATTGGGAGGATTCTATTGGGATCTTGATTCATGCACAACACACTCTGATGTGGGACAATTGTCAGTTGTAAATTTCAGAGCATTGACCAAGAAAAAGAACAACTCTTCCCCTGCTAGAGGACTAGCAAGACCTTAGGTTGGGGGGAGTGATGAGCCTAGTTTATGGTCTAGTTTTGGGTAGAATTTATGGTTCACTTTTTAAAGATATCATGGAACTTGATGTTAAGTGTTGATACTTTTTATGATATTTCCTTAGAACTATTAACATTGGGCTTAATCTTATTTTTGCAAACCTTTAATGATAATGGCATGTTATATGGAATGTCTATATTAATTTTGCATGTGGTCAATGAATGTTCCTTAAGGTGGTTACAAATATGCAATTTTTGTGCATACTAACATTGTCATGCAGATTTAATTTGAGGATGCTAAATTGAGGAAGGTACCGCCAACTATGCATGCACCATAACATCCAGCCATTGAATTCTTCAAAGGTCCAAGGAGGTCGAGGAAAAAGATTCCTCATGTAAATAGAATGTAACCATATTGTAGTATACTTTAATGATGTTGAGAAAACATAGCCGTTAATACTATGCTAAATCTGCACTTAGACTTGCATGTCTGATCAGATTCCATGCATGCATAACCATCACCACTCCACTTTCTCTGCTTTCCCTAAAATGGCATTCTCCCAGTTTGTGGAGTTGACTGCCCTTTTTAGTTGATAGTATAAATAAGGATCAAATGATCCTTCTCTGAAGGTTGTATGATTTGATATTGTACTTGCATTCTTGATTTTTCAGTAATATAGATATACTACTCTTTTGTACTTATGATTTATAGTGAATGAAATGAAGTTCTAAGTTTGAGCATTTGAGTTCTCATTAGTTTTAGAGGATACTTATCCAAGGGGTCCCACTTGGTGAGTAATCTATCCTTTAATTTAGTATTAGTTTAGTATTACTTTCTATTCAATAAATACTTAAGAATTTGGCATCAACTGTTCCTACAACCACTAGAATTCTATTCAGTGACTATTCCTACAACCAAAGTAGACAAAGTAGTGTCCTGTTTGTTTACTCATATTTTATCTCTGTTATGCATTTCAACTTGGAGTAGTTGTTGATTGATGATTAGCATTTATGTTATTCCTTTCCAAGCAATTTACTTTCAGCATTGTGTCTTTCTTAGTTGTAGAATGAAAATGGTTACTTTGGCTTCCTAGTGCACATATTGTGCTGACCCATTTCAAGTTCACATCCCTTGGTTGACAAGTTAAATGCACCCTCATGATGATTGAGATAGCTATTCAGGTTAGATTTCCAATCTCTAAATCATGGTTGTAAAGGCCTAGTTTTTATTAAATCATTATAGGAGGTAGACAATGATAACAACCTTTGCATATTAGATCTACATGGTTAAGGTAGATTGCATTCATATCAGTGTTGTATTTAGGGGTTTTCCAAGGCTAAAATAATTTTACAATGATGATTATCTCTATTATTAATGGATTGAGTACACTTGACATTACCAAAACACATCATTATCATATAGTCACACATTAGTTACATCATCATTTGCATACATTAGAAGTCATTATCATATCATATGGATATGATCACATTATTCATCCATCCATGCATTACATCAATATTTGCATCAAAAAACATAAAAAGAAGTGCATTACATCTCACTTGCATAATCAAAATCATTTCATCTATTATTTAGGGATTAAGAAAATGGTCCATTAAGAAGATTGAAAGACATATCTAACAGAGTATGATTTCCAAGAAGAAAAGGTTGTTGAAGAACATGACTGGAAAGATATAATGTCATTGTTATGAACATCTAAAACTGGTAGTGAAGATAGATTTTCCACGATGTATGAATTTGTTATTACTCAAATCCAAGACCAAAAAAAAATGACTAACTGGATCAACATAATCATCACCTGAACATACATAAACATCACATGTCATTTTCATAATCATATCCATCTCACATAGCATAAAACATCATCCATAAAGCATATAGAATCATCAATCATGCATTATTATTTCATCATTGCATATCATCATATAAATATCACATAAACATCATATAAACATCATAAACACCTAGAATTATGCACCATCATATGATCATTACATCCATCCATTTTCTCACACATTAACATTATCATACATTCATCCATTCATTGCATCATCTATTTGCATTGGAAAAGTAAAAAAATATAAAATGCATCACATTTCATAGGCATAATAAGATCCATCACATATATCATATATAGGCATCATTCATAAAGCATCATAGAATCATAACACATCAATTGCATCATCATTTGCATCCATGGCATGTCATATCATCATCATACAAACATCACATAAGCATCATAAGCACAAAAATTAAATGCATCCATCATAGGCATCCATAATCCATCATATAAACACATAGATCGATAATCATTGTTGCATATCATATAATCTCAAAATCATAATGTCAAAGTGTACAAGGATATCTAAAGGTATAAAGAGATACATCAATATAAAAAATGGCAGTATATCAATATGTCTCAACTGAATCAATGAAGTATACATATCATGTCCCAAAATGCAACAAGTCATGTCATCACATATCAGAGCTATGTTGTGCTCCCCCCAGATGGTGTCAAAATCACTAGACCAGTGCCTCCCCCATCAAATGAACCTACACCAGGATCTCTTAGATCTCTCAGTAGCAACTATGTCACACCTCTGCTAGTGGTCTGAGAATGGGTCCTACTAGATCTAAACTATGCATATCTCTCTCAATCCTCTGGAGGAACAACCTCATGATATCTTAATCTATAAAACTCTGCCTCCTAGGCAATGTGTCGTACCTCTCTAAAATACTCTATTGAACCTGTGGCCTCTATGACTCTCTTTAGTCTCTTGGTAATGCCCTCTGCCTAATCAACCCGTTGCCTTAGACTGTCCCTCTCAACTATGAGTGTCTGAATCTGTCCCTACATCTATGCCAGTGCCTGAGCCTGGGCATGGGCTTGCATCTGTATTTCCCCTATGTCTGTGCTAGTAATCCTTGCACCTATGTAAGTTGACCCTACAGTGTCTGTACCTACACCTATAATGCAACAATCTGAGTTTGTTGCTGCTACGAGGGTAGCCTGATCTCTAAATGCTCTCGCACCGCAACCACCAATGATCACCTCTTTCAAGGCACTCTAAGTTCTTGAACATCAAAATCTAGGCCTCAGCCACCCTCATCTCCTCCACCACCATCATCTCCATCTCCATCTCCCCTCTCATATCCACCACCTCCTTCATCACCTCCATCTCCATCCCCTTCATCATTGTTGTCCACCTCCTCCTCCTCAACTCCTCCACCTCTCTGCCACCTACATCCATGTACCACTACCCTCTCCTCCTCCTCTAACAATGGTATTGGCTCGTTTGGGATGGAGATTCATTGAAATGAATGTAAAGTGAGGTACTAGGCATACTCATTTGATATCAAAGCCTCAATGTTATCCAGATGAATATCCTAAAAGATAACCTGTAGACTCCGATACTCCTACATTGTAGCGTCATATGACAAAATGGGCCCCCACTTTGTAGCATCCATCCATCATCAAGCATAATGGGCCACTCCCTCAGGCATGCCCTGCACTCTACCATACTGTTGCCATACTATCGCCACACCCTCCTTAGCAAAAATCTCTCAATGATGAATTAGGTCCAACCAATGAGATACATCAACTGGCATATATAAGGCATCTTGGTATCATCCTCTGGCCACTACTGGCAATCAAGGTAGTTTTTCCATGTCATTACCTCTAGATCATCAAGAAATCTCCTCCAATACTCTAGTTTTTCTAGCCTAGGTTGAGCAATTGGACCTGCATATGCATGAACATATGGTCTCATGGCGGGCCGCTGTCTGTTTGCAACTGGATAGGTGACCGCTATATGCTCCCATGCCCAGATTTGAAGTAATGTGACCCTAGCCAACAAAATGGCCCCTTAGAT
This sequence comes from Sequoia sempervirens, assembly GCA_007258455.2. Classification (NCBI taxonomy): domain Eukaryota; kingdom Viridiplantae; phylum Streptophyta; class Pinopsida; order Cupressales; family Cupressaceae; genus Sequoia; species Sequoia sempervirens. Next base: position 507,309,392 of record VDFB02000015.1, read on the forward strand.
GTAGACAACTTGGTGTAAATCATGGTACAAATGAGTGAGCATGCAACATCCCTAGGCATAGTGGGTACCCTAAGTGATCATGCTCTCAAGAATCCTACCCCATCCAACTGAAAGTCCCTTTGACCTATGATCAAGACAAAGGAGTCCCCAGATGAAGCAAACTAGCACAAACAACAGTGTGGCATAAGCATCAACCATCTCTCTCCAAGGAATCTTGTAACCACATATCTGATCATCCTCAAATACTCTACGAAGTGCATCAATCCCACCTTGCTTAGTAGAATCATATAAGATGAACTCTCCAACAACAGGTATCCACAAAATACAATAGACATCCTCTGGAGTCAATGTCATCTCATCAGTGGAAAAATGAAAGGTGTTATGCTCACTATCCCACCTCTCTGCTATGGTTGTCAATAGACCCTTGTTAATCCTAATCTAGGGAATATCTATAAAGAGGACAATCTGCATCATGAAATAACAACTACCTTAGGATGTGTCAGGTGAGGTATCAAATCCCATGTCCTAGGGAAACACTCTCTAATCTACAGACTCGTTAAAGATTCCTATCATCACAAAATATCACAATTTAGTAACCTTGTCAATCAATCAAAATCAATTAGCCTATCAATCTAATCAGCTTTGGTGAGACTTTGATCAAATATCGTGAGCATCAATCTATCATTCAACCTTGCCTAACATGAGGTCAATCAATCAATCAATTTATCATTCAACCTCGCCTATCATGAGGTTTATCAATCAATCTATCAATCAACCTCGCCTATGATGAGGTTTATCAATCAATCAATCAACCTCGCCTATCATGAGGTTAATCAATCAATCAAACTATAATTGCTCCTTGCCTATCATGAGGTCACTTATCATCATCCTATCATTGAACCTCACCTATCATGAGGTAAATCATCATCTAATCTATCAACATCATCAATCATCATCAAATCAAAGGCTGACGTGATAAAAAATCATCAAAATTAGGGAATCTAATAAAAAATTCATCATTCTGCCATGTATGTGCTAAAATAGTCTTTCTATGTTCTAAAAGCATGCATGCACTAGAAAAAATCATCAATGCACCATAACAAGGTTTCAATGCATCGAACTACTAAATGTGCCATCAAATTTTATCAATGCACTAAACCTCCTTATTGATGCGCTAAATGAGTCTATGCGATATAACATTAACCCGATGCACTAAACTACATCACCTATGCACTAAAACAATGATTAGATGCACTAATGTCTAGCTCTAAGCTCTAAATTTATCAATGCGCTAAATCCCCTTATGAATGCACTACTTCGGGCATCCTAAGTGCTAAAACCCTAACCCTATGCACTAAAAGTGTGAATGCACTATAACAGTTGTTGTATGCACTACATCAGTACCTCTATGTGCTAAAACAATTAAAATTTGAATTAAAATTGCAAAAAAGGATGGAAAAATGAATTGCACAATTTACGAGGAGGATTTTCAGGGTATAATGAAGGTCCGTACGCTGCCAAGTGGTTGTGACATATGACACGCTCGAATCGATGTGTGTGGTAAGGGATCACCATTTTGCTCCAATTTGCTAGATTGCTCAATCACTCTCAAATCTCCAAATTGCAAATGCACAAATGAAGTTTGAAATCACCTTTTTAACCTTTTAAAGGTTAATTAAGAGGGATTTTTATGGAATTGTTTTATTTTATTTTCAAAGGGGCTTAATTCATCAAATGATCACCTAGTGACTTATACAGATGTCATTTTTCAGGAGATGAATCATTTATGGATCATAAAATTTGAAAATCATCAAATCATCAAAAAATCATCAAAAATTTCAAAAAATCCAAAAAAAAAAATTCACCAATTTATTTCCCAAGGCTTGGGCATATATCCATCATCACTTGAAAATCAACATCCGGGGCATCAATTTTTTTTTTCGACATCAATGTTCAACAAATTATTCTTTGAAGCAATGTGTAAACACATTACTTCAAAGAGGGGAAAAATGTATAGACATAAAATTAGTCAAGACAATTAATTAATTATAATACTAGTTATTTAATTAATGACCCCTTTTATTTCATCTACTTATAAATAAATTCCCAATTTATTTATATAGTTCACACTTTTCTAAATTCTTCATCTTAAACCACATTCTTCTAAATTTAATTAAATAAAAAAATGTCTATAGGTTGTTTTTATTTAATTAGATATATTCTCACTAAGTTTGAATAATTCCAAAATCAAATATTAGTCACATGTCTATATCACTTTTGGCCACATCATCAAATGTCACATGAATTTAAATATGTCTAATATTTAAATTCCTAATTTGAATTTAGGCACATGTTGGACACTTGGTTTGATCTCACACATTTTATTTCTTGATACATTTGGCATGTTGCTTTTAGTCAAGGGAACATCCTCCATGATTCTTCCATCTCCAGTGCTCATTTCTCATGTTTGAATCTTGACTGTTGATTGTTGTCACATCACAAGATGCATTGAAAATCCTATAAATACAACCTCTTGCTACAACATTTTGCATCACATCTTTGAGTAAACTTATTATGCAGGAATAGCATTGGAGCATTTAGAGTTTGAGAATTTATCATTTATCATTTGAGCATTATAGTATCATGTTAGATTAGGATCATGTCTTATTTTATAGTTACTTTTTTAGTTATCATCTTAGCTTGTATACAACATTTACAACATAATCTAGTATCATTATTCATTGTCAATATCAACATTATCATTTGCATAATACAATATCATGTAGGAACTTAGATTCTTGCATTCAATAGCATCTCATTTCTTAGGTTGTCATCCGAACTAGTCATAATGCACATAAAAAATATGAGAACACTAATGATTTAAAGGATCCTTAAGAATAGAGAACAATGGAACAGATTTAGAGATTTGTTTTGCTATAATTAGATTTGTTTTATGATTCAAATCATTAATTTAATATGTCTCATTGAGTTTGTGTGTTTTTATTTATTGATTTACTAACTCCCACAATTCACACATACACATATTAATAAAAATAAGTTATTGATGATTACTTGCTTAAAACTAAAATTAATGGATACATTGTAACTAATTAGATTCATTCAACATGGCCTATGATTTTATTTTACATTTTTCATTAATCAATTTTCAACTAGTAATTTTCTATGTGGAGATGCACAGATTGATTTCTCGTCTTTGTGGAAAAGGTTTGTAATGTCACACCCATAGCCAATGAGATATGAACTAACCTCACATTAGTTCCTATTGAATAATTAACACACTTTCCATTTCTCGACTCAATCAAACAATTGTAATTATTATTGATTTTTTATATTTCACATTCCAACTTCTTGCCCATAGAATAGTCATTTGTGGTACACCCCTATTGGTTGATTGTTGCATGTCTATGCATGCAACTGCTAGTTTATTAATCTATAACATTATATTATGATGTAATATATATTTAATAGATTTAGATCTATTGAAGAATAGTTTAAAGAGAGGAGGCATCAACATGTAAAGAATTCTCATCAAAAAATGATGTATTGAGGGTGTATGAGTGTGTTGAAGAAAAAAAGGACCTCTTTCTTGACATGGAAATAATTCATGATAAATTGGACTTAATGAGGCCTTGATTTAGGTGTTGTGAGGCATTTTATGCGTCCACACTAGGTCTTGGACCTTTGAAAATTGAAAAACATGTGTCTTGTAAAGGTGTTGTAAAGTCTTGTAAAGGACTGTCACACTTTTCTAGACTTAATAAAACTATTTCTTCCTAATTCAACATTATAAAATGTGTTTAATAACATTATCACATTAATCTAGAATTTTTTTGAATTAAACTTAATGTTAAATGAGTGTTGTAATGTGTCTTGCACAATCACATTGATTCTTGTGCTTTCTTAGGCTATGCAGACCTCATCTTAGTGTTGTAAAGTGTATTTAATCACACTTTCACATTGAATTTTGTGTCCCAAGCCATAATTGACATTTACATCATCACTAATAGGCCCCTATTAACCCATATTGTGCATCCTGAGGCTTTAATTGATCAAATACCCAATAAGGTTGCATTTTAGACCTTATTTCTTTATCTCTTGGCATTTGAGCTGTCAAATTGGCCCCTATGAGACCCATTCACCATGCATGGAAAATAAGTCCCATCCAGGTGGGACCCATTTTCCATGTGTGGTGAATGAGTCCCATTTGGCTCAATTTTGACTTTTAAGCTGGAGAAAAATGAAATTTGAGTTTAATATTACTTCATGTTGGCCTGTGATGAGGTATTAATGGGTAAAATAGGTGAATTTCCTATAAAAAACCTCTCTAAACTCATTTTTACATCCCCAACTTAATTCACATATTCATCCACCAATCTTTCATCTCAAATCAAGCAACTTAGGGTTTCATCATTACAAGTCATTCAAGATCAATTTTTAGACATTCAAGGGTAGATCCTTCATGTTTTGTTGAAGAATTTCAAGATCAAACATCATGGAAAGGTAATCAACTCTATTTTTTCATGTTTCATTCATTTCTTTCATCATTTTGGTTTAATTACCTAAAAGGGGTTTGACCAAGGCAAACCCCCATGCCCTAACATTCAACATTTCTTCTTCTCTTCTTGTGTGTTTGTAGATTTAGGTCCCTTGCAAGCTTGGAAATCATTGAAGATCAAGTTGAAAAGTTTTTTAAGTCTTCTCCTCATTCAACAAGTCAAAATATCAACAAAAACTCATTTTCAAACCCATAAACCAGATTTTCGGAAGCGGACACCTCTAGGAAGTCAAAGTGTAGATCGGAAGTTTCAAAATCCACCTTTGACAATCCAAAAATTCAAAAGTGAACTCATTTTCCATGGGTGGCGAATGAGTCCCATTTCTAGGTCAGTTTTGTGTTTTTTGCATTTTCTGACACCCTTTTGACAGAAACAGGTTTCGGCTCAGTTTACCAGAACTGGAACTAATTCACCCAGAATGGCAAATGAGTCCCTCCAGGCTTGAAAATTGGTATCAGCAGTGTTTCAAAAGAAATTTCCAGTCTCCTTGAAGGTTTTAGGTGCACACTTTCAGTTTGATTCATTTCTGTTAAGTTTTGAATTCATTTCTAGTTCATTGTTGCATTACATAATGTGTTTTCAAACAAGTCACATTTCTTAGATTTTGCATTCATAATCAATCAATTTTATCATTTAGTTTCATCTAGATCATCTCATTTAGCTCATACAACATATCACATAATATAATTTGAATGAACCCTTAGCATTTTGGGGCCCTATCTCCCTCCTTTTAGGTGAAAAACCCTAGAAGAGCTAGAGAAGTTAATAGGAAACCCCAAAAATCAACAGTTCAATGAGTATGAGAAGGTTGTGCAGTTAATCGATCAACAATGACTTTATCATTTTATTTATTTTTGGGAGATGACTTTAATATTTTTCAGAGATGAATTTAAGATTAACCTCAAAGAGAAACATCACCCAACATGTATCATGGTCCAAAAGGTTGGCTTTCAACAAGTATTTTGAATGATTTTCTTCATTAATGATGGCGTGTGTCTCTATATGGACCATATTGCAAATATAACATTGGTAAAAATATTTTTTTCATAGGTAAATATCATATGTCATAATTATCTTGAGTTTATGATAGATATTCATGGCGACAAGGTTAGAGAATTTTGGTGGGATACATACCTTGAGGACATCATAAATTTGATAAATGGATCTAGAAACTATTTTTTTATGGATCCTAATCATCCTCTAGTAATGTTGGGGTATGAATTGGAAAGTATAGATCCATTTTGCAAGGACCCTATTGGCCTTTCTATGTTTTTTCTAAGGTTTAAATGCAAACCCTCCTAAAATGATCATGGACACTAAGATTGAAAAGTAGGAGGATCATTTGATATCTAATTCCCTCAATTTATATTTTGTAGGTTTTATCTAAAAATGAATGAATTAACAATTAGATATTTTTAATTAATGGATGTATTTAAATGATGTTCAAGTGTATGTATGTATATATCCCAATGCTCAAGGATATTTCATTTTGGATTAAATTGAATCACTTAATTGATAAATAATTCATTTTGAATTTGTGTCAATAGAATCTTAGGGATATTTTTTATATCAAACCATGGTTTCCCTCCTTTTATACCAAAAGTGACTCTTATCCTTTTGTTCTTATTTGGGTCAAATTACCCTATTATCCACTCTAATATTGGTTGAATTTTGGTTTGATTGTTATTGTCAACACATTAGGGAGGTATTTTTGTTTGGCCAAAGAGACTATAGATAAAACATACACTATCTTCACTCATTTTTATTGGAAATGGATTTATCAAAAAAGTTCATTAAAGAAGTTTCTATCAAGGTCAATGTAATTAGAATTTCAAGACAACTAGTTAATTTTTATTGAATAAAATTTATATGTCAAATTTGATTTGATCATGGTAATATTGCTCATAGTGTAAGAGGAGAGAATTTAAAAAATAATGGGTGGGGGGGGGAACAAAACCTTATCACCATTTAATCATTCCAATTCTCTTGAAAATAACTAATTTAGATCATATTTTATTGGAAATAAATATTGTATAGTTTCCCTTTACAACTCTCTTACTCCTACTATGTAAGTGGTTTGTGATGATGCTTCTGATTCTTTTTTTTTGTAGTGATATTGATAAATGTATGTTAGTTCAAAATTGAGGTGGTGTTAGATACTAGATTTTGAATCATGTTGTTAATATAAAAATGAACAATTCTTTTATAGAATGGATCTTATAAACCCATGATCACTAGAATTTGTGAGTTTAGGAGTTTTCTATAAATGTCAAGAGAAGCCATAAGTTGAAGTGTATTGAACCCATGAACAATTATCATGGAGTCATAAAATAAAGGTAAATTATATAAATAAAAAGGGGGAGCTAAAGAAGGATCTAATAAGGTATATGCCAATGTTGATCTTGATGTTTGTAAACCTATTAATATTATATTTTTGTGTATGTAACAATGAAACCTATTAATATAATGAAAATAGAATGAAATGGATACTCTATGAATTAAGATTAAATAAATATTGATATATTTTAAGCCTTGGTGGATAATTTGTGAGGTTAATAAGCATAAATTGAAGCTCCATACTAGGTTGTAGCTTAGACAACCATCATTTTTGTAGCTAGATTGGTCATCTTTTTTGGAGCTAGATGTTGGTCACCATTATTGTAGTGGGGTGGATAAGTTTTAGTTGAATCCCTTGAATTGTTTATAGCTAGACCTTATGGAATTTTTGTAACTATTTTTATTATTTTCATGTGAGTTTAGTTTCAATGTAAATGTTGAGTCATGTGTATATGTTTTTTATTGATTAAAGTAGTAAATATTGGAACATATTAAAGTGACTTAGTAGATGGTGATATACTATCATTTAGGATGGCCAAAATCTACATTATATGATTAGTTGAGAGTTTAGTAATATTTTTCACCTCATTAACACCCCTATGAATTTGGATACCCTAATTGTGAGGGTGGATAAGTTGAGAAGTGTGCATGATTCTTAGGTTTGGAATTTACACAATGACCATCATTCCCTAGTGATAAACTAGTCACATCTAAATTTATGTTTATAATTTATAAGAAATTATAGATGTGACCATGAAGACTAACTAGAATTTGAAGGTATGATGATTCTATTATCATTAAAATTAAATTTCTTAGATAAATTCTAATTTAATGTTTCTTTATACAAGGTTAGATGCTACTTAAGAATCTCAAAGATTTATTAGAAGTTCATTTTTAAAATTAAAAAACTCTTAGTGAGTAGAGGATGATCTTTATATTTTTTCAAAATGAAGGGAAGTATCCATAGAGGACACTCTATTATTCTTTAAATTACATTTTTTACAAATTTTGTATCCCCTATTTTGGCACACATACCCTCATAAAAGGAAAGAGTAGGTTATTGCATATAATATTCCTCTTCTTCTAACTTAAATTCAATTGATATTAATTGAATCATATTTAAACTAAATGCATTAATATGATCATTATTAGAGTATCCCTGTTTCATCTTTAATGGCTAATGATTCCTTTTCAAGAAAAAAATATCAACTAGACTCTTGGACTAATGTAGGGTTCCTATCTTCTTCCACATTAATAATTATGTAATTTATTAATTTGAAAAAATCATTATCATAGAATATAAAAGGAATAAGTAGATAGTTCTTCTAGTTTTCTTATGTAATTTATTTCAATCCTCATAAAAAAAAATACATCTAGGTTTAACTAAAGAAGATGCATTATTTCATTGACCACTCTTCACCTAGGGGTCTTTAGTTTTTGGCACCCACAAATTGAAATCGTTGCCATTTAATATATTAAAATTAAAACTCAATATGATACCCATGAATTCAACCAAATGTTCTTTGAATTCTCACAAAATCATCAAAAGGTCCCTTTGCAATTAGATACACATATAACAAGAAAACATGTCCTCCTTTCATAATACATAACTTAGCACAAAATGATTGAGGTTTTCTAACAAAAAAAACTCTCAACTATTACACCAAAAAGCTTAGTCTTAGCTAAAAAACAATTCATTGATACCAAAATGAGAGGTTATCATATCAAAGAAGAAACTTTCAATGCCAAATCATGGAATTTAACTCAATATGATCAATATTTGATCACTTGAAACATTAATATTAAGTGATCAAAATTGTAATTATGTTGTTTCTAAATTAGAAAATATTATGAAATAACACATAATCATGCATAAACTATAGTACACATGAGACGAGGATTTAACCCAAGAAAATATTTCAAGTGAGAATCCAATAATAAAAGGTAGTTAAAAATTGTGTTAATCTACTAGCACTTGTACCAGGAGGAGGTGCAATGGTTACACCGATTGTAATTTATATAAAAAGTCTTTCCAATTTCAAAGTAGCATTGGGTCAATAGAATAGTCATTTTTTTTAATAAAAAATCTTAAAAGAATGTTTATTGACTTTGCTATTTTGCAACAAATTCTTTGTATCAAAGAATGATATTTAAATAGTTATTGAATAAAGGCACTTGTTGGAACATAACTGTCATGTATCATTCAAAATTAAATCATTAATAAGTACTTCTTTTTTTGTAATGGTTGAGGGTTTTGATATTTGTTGGATTCATTCATAGGGGTGGTTGGTTCCTAATGTAGTGGCTGTATAAAGTTAAACTTTTGATTGTGAATGCAAGGGTTTAACAAATGTCACATAGCACATTAATTGAATCTAAGGAAATAAATTGATTCTTCACTTCAATTTGCATTCCACAATAAGAAACACAAGTTCACTGTAGTAGAATAAAAAAATTATAAGAAGAAATAAAGTTTAAAACATACATTAAAATAATCTCAATATTCTCAAAGATCACTAAAACTAAGAATAAAATTAATATGAGAAATTTCTAAGAAATTGAAAGGAATACATATGGATATTTGAAATTAGAGATTTTAATAACATTGTAAATTATAAACATTACAAAGAATGAAAGTTGATTAACAACCAAATTAAAATGTACCAATCCCTAGATGTGGCAGGTGGAGTAAAGGAATGTATGGATATTTGAAATTAGAGATTTTAATAACATTGTAAATTATAAACATTACAATGAATGAAAGTTAATTAACAACCAAATTAAAATGTAACAATCCCTATGTGGTAGGTGGAGTAATTGCAAAGATTAAATGTTCTACCTTGGAGAAGTGGTTATTGAAGGGTTTTAATTCATTATTAGGCCTTGATATGTACCTCCACTTGATACAAACATGTAGAATGGATGTGGTCAACTAATTAGATTATTAAGACTTACAAAGAAAGTTACATAGAATGAGATTTGTTCAAGTAGGAACATTATTGGGATATACATAGTAAGTTTGCATACTAAATGATATGAACCCTAGCAATAAAAGTATTAAAGTTAAAATTGAATAAAATACCACATCCAACACATGATTGGTGCTTTTGAGGATAGATATTATTTTTTGCCAATAAAATTTACTAAATTATTAAGGAATGAATTGGTTGCTACAATTAATAGAGATGTATGTTTTATAATCCTGGAAAAAGTATGATTGTTAGTGAAGAACAAAAAATAGGAATATGTGACCTTGAGAGCAAGCCAAAACAAACCCTCATTGTACATCCATTTGATCCACCCTAAATCATTTGAATCCCAATAGTCTTTTGCTAAATTTGTGAATATAAAAGTGGGTACTTTGGAAAAGGGTTGTATTTACTCTGTTGGTGAAGAAGCCATATTAAGAGACATGAATATAATATCAGGGTTTTGCGGCAACTTGATTCTTGAGCTTAAAGCAAAATTGTTGTAGCCTATAAGAAGAAAATATCGGTTGTGAGTGAAAGTTTATTTTCGAGCATGGTGGCGAGGAGTTTCAACTCCTTGAAAGTTGTTTTTCTCGACATGAAACAACTTTCCTTCCATTTAACAAGTACCTAACAAAATTGTTTTTTTTCCAAGTAAATCTACATCGCCATTGGCCTTTTGAGGCCTTTTCATGGACCAGACATTGTATAAAAATAATTTGGTGGCAATAAAAAAATCTAAATCCAGAGGAAAAAAACACCCTTAAAAGTAGGGAGCTATTCCTATCCAACCCTTATAATTGATTATGGACCATAGATAGAGAATAGATTAGTCATTTGAACTAGATTACTATTTCTAACATATCTTTAAATGCACCCTATCATGAACTCAATGGAGTAGTTTTGCTAGTTTCCAATAGAAACCAAATATTCTCTTGATATCAACTTACACAACATTTAAAACCACAAGCATCTTTTATTGCATGCATCTCTTACTATGATCATATATCATTGCAAGCAAACAAGCACTCCATTTTCGATCTATCAAAGTTAGTTTGATGGTGGTCAAGGGTTTAGGTTCATGGAAACCTATAACTATGAGTGCTTACAAGGGTAGTCTTACAAGAGATGATTCCCATGGAAGAATGGGAAACTTTTTTGTTAAGGCCTCAGCTAGTTCTAATATCTGCAGGTCATTATGGACGTCACTAAGTAGCCACAGTTATTGACACCCTAAAGGAAACTATCAAATGGCTATTATTTCTTCTCTACACATTGATTGAGAATACTGACATATAAGAAGTAGAATTTCTCCTACATGAATTGATTTCGATCAGTGCATTTCTGACAACTTACATAGCACAAAAGATCAAAGGGCCATGAACTATCTATCATGATATTGAAAATTTTCTCTAGACTAAGAACCATCTACCATGATATTGAAAATTTTCTCTAGATTGTAAAGTGATGATAACCCATTGATGTTGCTTAAAATTTAAAACACCAAACCATCTAGGTCAAACTCAAAATTCAAGTTTGACATCTTTCATATATCCTAGCCTTAGTGTATTAAGACACTCCAAAGTACCAAACACAAATAACCTTATGGTACTGTCATTTAATGGCCAGGAATACAACTTTTAAAAGCTTAAACATAAATTCCTTTACAGTAGTAAACATTCATGAAAATTCAAAAAAAAGATTAGTGCCAATTTTTTTTTGATAATTAAAGCAGAAAAACAAAGGTGTTGGCCCAAATACAGAGAGCCTGGAGGCTGAAAAACAAGGGTGATTAATGCCAATTTGTTAATAGCTTTACACCTTTACAATTTCTTCATGGTGACTTTTTAATTTCTAAAACCAAAGGCTTGTATTTGGCTAAACAATTTGTAGCCAAATCAAATGAGATTTATTTATGGATCACTAAGTTATCCATCTGTGAACCTATGCATAACATGATTGAAGATTATAGGAAATTTAGGGAATAATACAATACAATAAAACTATGTAGCCAATTTTAACTTCTTAGTAATGTCGGCAACATATTTCGCTTGGTAGAATGCTTGATCTAGCTCCAGTTTAGTTGGTTGACATGAACCATCTCCTGCATAAGTTCTAGCACCATAGGTAGAACCACCTTTCACTTCATTTATTTCAAACATATCAAGTCCATAAGTGTACCCCAGAGGGGCAAAAATGATCCCATGATGAGCCAACTATGTAATAGTTGTTAAATTGTCACCATTACAAGCAAAGAAGAGACATGTTTATGTTGGAATGCAGAGGAGAAAAGACAAATTGAAGAACAACTATAGATTATGAAAACAAACACATAACTAGTTATAGTAAAATATTAACACAAAATTTATATTAGATGCCTGTTGAAAATAGAGAGCTATCGGTGCTCTTACAGTTATGCCATCATTCATTCATACATCCATGCCAAAAACATAGTATCTACACTCCATCTTTTTACAAAAACGGAGCTTCTTTTCAAGAGACAGAAGAAGCTTCTCGAATACATCACAAAATAGAAAAGTCTAGAAACATAGAAGAAGAATGTAGAAGAAGGAAGGTAGAAGAAATAAATGTGGTTGGTAGAAAGTTGCAACGATGTGGTAGGGAAGATTACTGCAGTCTAGCTGGAGCACCACGTTAGCCAACACCCCCCCTTAATCTTCACTGCCATGTATGTTTGTAATTCCAATTCCTTTTCTCTTCATTTTCCATTGACTATTGTCTTCTTTTTGTCTTCTTTTCCTTGTGGTTACAACCAATTCTTAAGACTTACTACCTTTGCTTGCTCAATAACTTTATGATCTTCAGATCTTTTCTTCAATCATGATGCCTTTCTTTTTAAAACATCCTTGAGCATTACTTTAATTGATTCTTCAACAGCTGTTGCTCTACCAAACTTCGATTTTAGTGGCCTCTTACATGACTTACACCATTCTATTGCATTCCTTTCTTGTAAACATTGAAACTTCAAACCATAAATATTTTTTAACAATAATGCTATTCTTTTGGCTACATCTAGCTGTTGCAGCAGTTTCTCAAACTGATGTTTTCAATCCTTCAAAACATTAAACTAAAAATTTTTGCATCTTCACAATTTGCAAATGTCTTGGTTGACAACAATTTCTTTTCACTTAAAACATTTTTCATCCCTTTTGAACATTCATACCTTTCATAATTTTTATTGATCTTCACATATGAAAATTTGTACAATCTTTTGAACAAACTTGTAAACTTTTCCCAACTAGAACCATAACACCATCTACAATTCATTTTTATACAATCTGTCATAGATTCATTATTCCATTCTTTGTTCCAACACATCTTTTCAGAATGATTTCTTAAACCACAAATTTTACATGGATGCAAATCCCAACACATCTCTTTAGTGTGACCTTCTCTATTACAATGAGAATATTGAATTTCTTTCTTTCTTTGCACTGATTTGTTTAGACATATATCATGTTGAACATCATTTTCATTTTTTTCATCTTTGCCATATCCAAGGCCTACATATGTTGGCCTCATAACTGGTTGAATGGGCTCACTTATTCCTTGTCCATATTTTCCCAAACCTTTTCCTTCAAATCCCATTTTTTGCATGATCTTCAAACCAATATTCTTTTCATCGACATGACATGATTCATTGTCATATTCATCTTGACACTTATTACCATGTTCATCTTCAATACAAATCACTTCAGCAAAATTACACTTATTTGATGACTGAACACAACACAAATCTTCAATATCACATGAAACATCACTAACTAATGGTTTTGTTTTCAAAATTTCATTTTCTTGTTTCAGTTTTGATATTTCCTTCTTTTGTAAATTATTTTCTTCTTCTACTCTTTTTAACTTTTCTTCCAAATCATCAAACATTTTTACTTTTTCTTCTAACTCTTTATTCATCTTTTTGACTTTTTCTAATTCTTTGTCAAGATCATAATTTTCATCTAAAAGATTAGACTTTTCCATTTGTTTCTCTTTTAAAAGAGTTATCATTTCTGAACATTTTTTCTTATATTCCTTCAATTCTTCTTCCAAATCATTTGTTTTCACTTTCTTTAACTCTATCCGCTTTTCCCATTGAAATAAATGATTCAACTCACCTTATATACTTGATTAACCTTTTTAATTCTGCAATCTTTCTACACTTGATTCGTCCACCTTCAAATGCTACAGCAATATTTACTTAAGTCTACAATTCTACAACCTCCTCTTATAATAGATTTAGAGTTTACAAAAAGATCTTCGCTCAGCCTCTTGACTTAGGTCTGCATTACAACTCTATTACATCACTTTGAATGGTGATTTCCTCACAACAATCTTTTTCCTATGGCAGTTATGATATTTGTTATAAATATATTTGCAACTTCAATAAATATAAGTGATCACACTTATCTTGAATAGCTCGGCAGCTTTGAATGGCATCTTTCTTGGAGCAATCTTGCAAAATACTAAAAACAGCGACCACTCTTTGAAGCAACTTCCTTATGCAGCGAATTTGGCTTACAGTGTGGCGACCTTGCAATGTCTATATCTCCTCACAGCTTCGCATCTAACAAAACTCCAACAGATCTGGGCTTCTAGCAGCAATCTCCAATGGATCTTCTATATCTCTGCAATAAACAACAACTCTCCAATCGTCCATTCTACATTAGCTTTTTTTTTCTTTGAGACAACAATCAAATCTCAGCGATTTAGCATCCAGCTTTTGCATCGACTCCTCATGACCTACAGAATGGAGATTCTCCCTCGCAATTTACTTGTGACAACTCCCAGATCTCTCTGCTCTCATCCTCAGGATCTTCAACCATAAGCTCTGATACCACTATGTTGGAATGCAGAGGAGGAAAGACAAACTGAAGAACAACCACAGATTATGAAAACAAACACATAACCAGTTATAGCAAAATATTAACACAGAATTTATATTAGATGCCTGTTGAAAATAGAGAGCTGCCGGTGCTCTTACAGTTATGCCATCATTCATTCATACATCCATGCCAAAAACAGAGTATCTGCACTCCATCTTTTTACAAAATAGAAGAAGAATACATCACAAAATAGAAAAGTCTAGAAACATAGAAGAAGAATGTAGAAGAAGGAAGGTAGAAGAAATAAATGTGGTTGGTAGAAAGTTGCAACGATGTGGCAGGGAAGATTACTGTAGTCTAGCTAAAGCACCACGTCAGCTAACAGTTTACAGCATTAATATTTTTCCATATAAATCAAGATATCAAAGTACTTATGAATGTTGATGGTTTTGCACTGTCAAATTTTAATAGGAAACAAAGCAAAAATTTCAGGTAAGAGTTATTATCATCATGGAATTCTTGTGAAATACAATGAATGGGTGTGAAATATCAACCAATTTTTAGCAAAGACATAGTTTTCTGATGGGAAAATAACTACAAATAGGAGACATGAAGATTTAAAGCCCAATATGCCTTTTTGTTTGCAGTACACACACCACATTAGTGTGTACAAAGTACAAGTGAAGAAACTCAATGTTCAACAATTCAATTGCTATCAAAGAAGCTAAATAAATCCCAAATCGAGGTTTCACCAGAAATACAAAAATAGATAAATAAATATAATAAATCAAAGATGAAGACCTTCAATTGAGTTCAAAATGCTGCACTCATGGGCCGCCTTTCACGAGCATCCAAAAGTTTCAAAAGGCTGCTCACTTTACTCTTACATTGGGGTGTCCCTAAGTGAAGTCACTAAGAAGGGGCACAAATGTCTCCATGTCCAAGATATCAACCACAACACACTCCCCACTGCATTAGACCAAATTGAGCAATGCAA
This sequence comes from Sequoia sempervirens, assembly GCA_007258455.2. Classification (NCBI taxonomy): domain Eukaryota; kingdom Viridiplantae; phylum Streptophyta; class Pinopsida; order Cupressales; family Cupressaceae; genus Sequoia; species Sequoia sempervirens. The sequence continues at coordinate 507,325,110 of VDFB02000015.1, forward strand.
AAGTCACATTTTCTTGAGCCCTTGGAGATCCTGTGTCCAACAGATCCAATGAAAACTGAGTTCCAACAAAGATGTTAAGTCAATACCTCTCAGGGGAAAAGACAGATAATGTTAATTATGCTTTTTTATAGAAAGAGAGCTCCTATATATAGTAAACCTGCTATCGAATTGATGAAACTTTTCTGTTCCCTAGAAGAAAATATAGCATGCATTCCTCCAAATAGCCAAAGAATAAATCAACTTGTAAGAATCAGAAAATATTGCTTTAGCAAAAATTGCATGAAAATAAAAGATGGATCTGATATTTCACGCCACTCTTTGAGACTCCTAGGAAAAATGATGGATGGAAATTGCAAATCAGAGCTCCATGTATAGATAATTACTTGGGATGTAAATCATCTATATTTTTACGAAATTATCTATATTCTTTTCGAGACTTTGCAGATGAATGATCAATGTCGACCACAAAAGCAGTTTCCAAAAACAAAGATTACCTAAATTCATAGGGGATTAATGGAGCTCCGAATTATACTCATCGCATGATGGTTCACGAATAGTGGCTCTAAACATGGGTTCATCTTTTGTTTCAACCCAATTTTTCTTGATCTAATAATCTCCTAAAAGGGGTTTGTGAATACGGCTCAAAATGTTGGAATAAAAAACCAATAGGTAGTCGCATAAAATTATATTCTATTGTAGTCGTTTCCATTTTATTCGAAAATTTGAAAAATCCAGATTTTCAAATTCTCTAATTATCCTGGATTGTCATATTTTGTTGTAGTTGTTTCCATTTTATTCGAAAAATTAAAAAATCCAGATCTTCAAAATCTCTAATTACACTAGATTGCCAAAGCTTAAAATTGCAAGAGTTTTCTAGTTACCGTGCAAATTGTAGAAGCTTAAATTGAAAAACTTATCTCATTATTATGAATTGCAGAAGAGAGAAAAAAGAAGGAAAAAGCACACTTGAATCCCAAAAACCTTTTGAAACCCTTGTGTGCTCTCGCTACAGGCGGCAACCTGCGCAATAACGGCGGTGGCGTCCTCGACGAGGCCCATGGAGGCATTCATCACCAGAGAAAAGAGCACGACCACCACACCGACAGACACTATTTTGGGTCTATTTAAGGGGTGGAGCGCCAAATGAAAAGGGCTTTGAGAGAATCCTTGCTACACTTAGGCTTATCCTTTTATTTCATTAACTTTTAATCTCTGCTCTAGAGGCATGGCCTTGTATAGTTTTTATTGATTTTTAATTAAAACTTCAAACCATTCACATTCTCATGTTTGGTGCATGTGCGCTGCATGGAGTGGTAACATAACATTGTTAATATGCTGCCAATTAAGTCGGAATTTCAATGTCGACCAACATTATTGCAATGCTTCCACATTTGCATACGTGTTTACCAGTGTAGTTGAAACTACAATTGATAGATGTCCATGCTATTCAGATCGTGAAGATGCTGGAAAAATTAGAGAAAATTGGCTTTACACCAGTCAATTGCATTTGCTCAAAAGCTTTTTCTATCACCACATTTTATGAGACAACATTTCCATAAAATTTAAGAGGTTTAGGCACTGATTGGAATGAGAGAAATCAAACAAGAACAAAAAAAAATTAAAAGAAAATCAACAATATTTTTGGTTGGTGTTGATTGCCTATCTGCTCATGCGCCCCTACACCAGATTCTATAGAGAGGATTTGGAGGTTGTTCACACCTTACAAAAGTTGTAACTTGCTCCTATGTTTGTGGTGTCTTTTGCATCTCTATTTTTTATTTTTATTTTTTCCCTTGACTAGCTATTTTTTATTGAAATTTTACTATAATTGGGTTTTAGGAGACTTGTAAAACCTATTTAACCTTTAACCAATAACAATTGTGTTAACATAAGAATATATAATCCATATACAATAAGCATCCTTCCTTGATCTATAGAGTTTCGTGAATAAATTCCAACATGATTCACAACACCGTCACATCATTAGGGATAACATATTTCATCTATGACATGGACTAGTTGTAACCCTAAGTTATGATCTTGAAATCCTAGCTTGCTCAACACTCAAAATAGTTATTCAGTATCAACTATCACACAACCACAAGTTGTGATATCAAATTGCCATGTTATTCCAACAAGACTTCTCTTAATATAGACAAACTACTCATTTACTTCTAGATGCTCCTATAATGACCTAGTAAATGGTTTTTGAACAAACACATGTCAAAGTAAACCATGTATTCTTGCATTAATACTAAAACCAAAGCATGGATTGTAGTAGTAGAGAGAAATATTGTGACTTGAAATAATCTTGAACACCTCCATGGACATCTAATTATCCTTTTCTATTATTGTGTGCACTCTAGCAATATTACATATTCACTTACATTGTCATACATACTTCAACAATGTACCCTATATATGATGCAAAAACCTTAACCACACCTCATGTTCTTGCTACCATGGTTTTACCAAGGCCTAAGACACCTTTGTCATATTTCAAATTCTAACTCCCATTGTACTTAACTACATAGACTTCCAACACTACTCTACAATTTGTGATCAAAATAGTAAACAAGAGTTCACAAATTCCTTAACATTATTCTCACTTGGAACTCTTTGTAGGTGAATACAACACTAGAGTTCCAACATAAACATCATATTCATAGCTATTGAAGAGCCTCCACCACCACTATTGACTAGGTAGTGGTTTAGTTGGATCCCATTGTCACCTCCACCACCACTATTGACTAGGTAGTGGTTTAGTTGGATCCCACTGTCGCCTCCACCTTCTAGCTACCAAAGTGGATGGTCTTTGCCTATGCATCCTCTCAATGGTATGGATGGTCCCATCTAGATCAATGGAAATTCCCTTGTTTGGTTCTTCTTATACCATCTTGTTGGCTAGGAACTTGTGAAGGATGACAATATCTACCGAGTGAAGGGTGGTATAACCTAGATGGTCAAAACCTCCAAATACTAGTGTTGCTCTTTTGTTCTAACTATAATGATTTTTTCTTGATTTTGTTGAACTAGTAACTTGATCATTATTTTCCTTGTTGGGTTGTGTTCTAATTTTTATCTATTTGTTTCCATTTTGGGGGCCATGTGTTTATTTTTATTTTAGATTTGTTGGTTTGATTCAAGGGTGTGATTCCATGTCACTTAATACTTTTTGAGGGTTTGATTATATACTTTAAATATTGGGTTTACTATATGATGTTTTATTAAAAATACTCTCTTTTTATATTATTAAAGTCCCTTTTCCTCCAGATTTTTTTTTACAATTTGAATTTGCTTCTTTTCTAATAGACTGTATTCTTTCTTTCTTTATTTCTATCTATTTAAAACTCCATACATCCTTCCTTAATAATTAAATTTAAATTTAATTTTCTTTCTAAATGCTCCTTTTAGAAATTACTTATAGCTTAAAAACTTTCCACATAATATCTAACACAAATAAAAATTTCTGATAAAGCTATAACTAATCCTTCCCACTAGATTTATGATTGGATGGCCAACTTCCAAAATGTTATGACTAAGAGTGCCTTAACAATTTTTTTAATAATGCCAATAATCTATAAATCATTCTTTTACGTTTTAAGAAAAAGACATTACCATTTCCTAGTCGTCTTGAAAAAGGCATTTTTTTTGATCTTTTGAAGTTGGAGAGGCCTTTAATTAAGGAGTTGATATGAGTTTGTATTTTGTAAGTTTTGGCTGATCTCTCTACCCTTACAAGGATCTTCAAAATACTGAAAAATAAAACCATACCACGTGATCTCAGTGAATTTTCGCCTTGGATTCTGTTCTTAAATCATTTTTTTTAATTTGCAAGCCGTGGATTCTGCAGATGGCCTATCTCGCTGGTTAGATTTAGTTTAAAGTAGGTAGAAATACATGAAACAAGCCAAGAATTCCAAAAACATGGAAAGCATGCGATCCAAAAAAATAAAGGTAATATAAACTATTAAAAAATGTAGTCGTTTGAATGCGTAGGAACTCTCAAAATCAGATGACACGCAGGATGACTTAGCAGAGCGAAAGACGCAATTTTTCATTGCTGACTTGCTAAACATATCCAAATGTAACGGTGATAACAAATATGGTCGGTCGTACATGGCGTGCCAATTCTTGTTTTTGTTGCTAACTTAACCAGTCTGTACAAAGGCTGAAATACCAAACACGCTTATCTCTTAGGATCTGCGTTGTTTTTTGTTTTTTGGTCTCTGTTACGAAGCAGAAATTAGAACAAGAAAATGGTGAACTCTGTACTAAGGAAACCGCTGCCCTTGGCTTCTTTAAATCACATATCTCTTGTATGCAAATCTGTGGAGGAATCAATTAATTTCTACGAAAATGTATTGGGTTTTGTTCCAATCAAGAGGCCTGGGTCCTTCGGATTTGATGGAGCCTGGTAACTTTTTCAAAAATTTCAGTCTACCATTATTATCTGAATACCAACAACAGCAATGGGATATCTGATCTCTGTATGCATTTGCAGGTTGTTTAATTATGGAGTGGGTATACATCTTCTGCAATGCGACAACAGAGACAGTTTGCCCAAGAAATCAGAAATTGATCCAATGGATAATCACATATCATTTCAGGTTGGATTACTACCTTTCCTAATCTGGGTTCTCTGTTTTTGTTTCTGAAAAATCTGTTTTGATGGTTTTTGTTCTTGTATATATATACAGTGTGAAAGTATGGAAGCAGTGGAGAGGATATTAGAGGACATGAAGATCAAGTATGTGAAGAGAAGAGTGGAGGAAGGGGGACTATACGTGGACCAAATATTTATGCACGATCCAGATGGTTTCATGATTGAGATGTGTAACTGTGAGAATCTTCCGGTGGTGGCATTAGGCTCTTCTGCCTGTCTCAGAGTACCATCTGCCATTAAGCACAGCAACAATAAACAATCTCTAGTAGAACTTGCAAGCAGTACAGAACATCACGAAGGCTTTCCCATCTACAGCTAAGCTGGTCCCTCTTGATATTTGTTGTTATTGTTTACTTTCAATGATAGCTATCATTGTGTTTGTTTCTGAAACTACCAATAGCTTTCAGTTTCACATAGCTATTCATTGATTTCATTTTGCAAGGGTGAAATGTTGCATTGATGGTCAATTAGTTATTGTTGAGTTCATTTTGCAATAATAATATTTGTTGCACTTATTGTTCATAATTCAGTCGTTTTGAATGCACACATTAATTTTATAATGCTATTTTTTCTTATTAGAAAATATATTTAAAACTCAGTTATATATTGTTGATTTTATTTTCCAATGACATTTCTTAGTTCTTAGTTCAGTGAATATTTTATTGATTTTATTTAATCTTTAGTTTAGGTTAATATTTATATAAATATAATTAATTTAGATTAATTTATTGGTGATAATTTATGGGTGAACCGTTGATTTTCGGGTCACTAGGATTTCTCTAGCTCTTCTAGAGTTTTTCACCTAAAAGGAGAGAGATAGGGCCCAAAAATAAAAATGGTTCATTCAATTAATGTTACGTGTGATGTTGTCTAATCTAAATGAAGTAAACTAATTGCAATTGACTAAATTAAATGAACTAAAATGAATGCAAAAGTGAGATTTAAGATATGTTTGAAAACACATTGTGTAATGCAATAATGAACTAAATGAAGAAAATATATAGAACAAAAAGAAATAGACAGAAACAGAATGCACCTGGAGACTTGATGAAGAATCTGGAATGTTGTGGATGCTAGTTGAAATCACTAATTTTTCACATTGGGACTTATTCGCTCAGGGTGGCAAATTAGTCCTCCTCTTGGTAAAACAGTGTCGAAAATTGGTTTCTGACCCTCGGGATCTGGAATCTGACAGAATTCAGATTTTTAGTCTTAAGGTGGGACTTATTCATCACTGATAGCGAATTAGTTCTCTCCCATTTTTTTGGAAAATCAGGAGAAAACTTTGCAACACCATATTTGGAAATCTCTACTTGTTGGGTTATTGAAGTCGATTCTGTAGGAAATAGATAGAAAACCTTCTTCAAGCCTGAAATAGACTTGAGTTGACTTGAAACACCTATTTGACTTTGTTCTCCACTTTTCAACACAAAAAAGTTTGTTAAATCTACATACCTAAGTCTGCAAACACACATGCAAGAGGGAAAAATTGTTGAGGGTTAGCAAATAAGGGTTTGCCTTGGTCAAACCCCACTTTGGTAATCAAACCCTTAATGAAATAATGAAATGCAAGAGAATGACAAACTAATAACATGAAAATGATATCAACTTACCAAAACCCTTGATAATGCAAGTCTGAAGTAATGTCAATGGATGCTTCAAAGTGCTTGAATATTGCTTGAATTGATGTTGTAATATGCTTGAATGCTTAGATGTGTGAATGAGGTTGCTTGAATGAATGAGGAGATGTAAAATGAGATGAAAAACACTTATTTATACAATCTTGTGTCGTAGTATCTTGTTCATACCTCATCATAGGCCGACATCAAGTGATTTTTAATAAAATCCCGAAAGGAAATTTAAAATATTTTGAATTTGGGCCCAAGGGAGACTCATTCGCCACCCATGGCGAATGGATCCCACCTAAGACCTAAAAACAATTGTCGGGAATTAAGTTGCATTTAATATTGTTTGTCGGGATAATATCCAAAAATACAGTTAATTAAAGCATATGAGGGCATAAAGGGGTCAAATAAGTCATAAGAAGAGATAAATAGTGAAGTTGTGCCTAGGAAAGTGTGAAATCTTGTTACAAGACTTTACAACACTTCAAAATAGGACTTGATGATGTGTAAAAAGGTGATTTTTAGGTGAATTGTAATGAATAGAGTCTAGAAGAATGTAGAAACGTCTTACAACACTTCACAACACCTTCACAATACATCATTATTTAAATTTTAGTACCTAAGTATGCATGTTCAAGCCATGTTGTAACATAAAATAAAAGCCAAATATATCCAATACCATGAAACAAGACCTAAAAGGCCATGAAAATGACAAGAGACCATTTTTCTATGTCACATTTAGCCCCCACTTTAGTGAGAGGATGAACCTACTTCAAACTCACACTAAAGTAGCCATGAACATTGAGAGGGGGGTTCAAATGCACTTACGTTAGCAAGATGGAATGAAAACGATCAAGAGAGATGATCAAGCCCCCAAGATGAAGATCCCATGGAAAACTAAACATAAGAACAAAGGAAAACACAAGTGTTGAGAATCAGATGAAGCTTTGATTGTCAATCCAACTAGTTGTGGATAAGATCTAGGCTAAAAGAGAATGTGTACTCACTCTAGGGCGACAAAATATAGGACAGTCCGCTAGGTGAGAAGGCCCAAATGTACTCACTTTGGGGCCATAGAACTAGTTGTTTGTGCGGTGAGAAAGCCCAAAAGGGTAAGATACATACACTAGTTGGTATGCACTCACAAACACAAAAGTGGCTATGGGGAAAAGTCATGCCGCTAGGTGGGCTTCTCACTCAACCATATTAAAATTATAGCCGTTGATAACTTTAACAAGGCGCCAAAAGGAAAAGGGTACCATAGACATGCAAGTTGTGTTATGCATGGTGGAAAAATGCAAAAAAATTTAAAAATGCAAAAATGTAAAAAATGTTCAAAGGAGTCTTGTTAAGTTTATGCAAGATCAATCACTTAGGGAACATTGTGTCTAATTTCTCAAAGAGAGGACCAATCAAAGAATAGTATATTCACAACTTAGGGGATGCAGTGTGTCGCATCAGGCCACCAAGAGGAATGTAATATGCTAAGATAGATCACACTTATGAAGGACATCACACCCAATGTCATCCACAAAGTGACTAATGCATCACAAAAATGACAATTCTACACTAGGAACCAAGAATGCAAATGAATTATGGTAATGCATGCCCCCCACTTTAAAGGAACTGCTACACATTGTTCTATGAGAAATTACTTGAAAGTAGAGAAGAAAGAAAAACAAAAAGAAAACAAGAAACACGAGCCAACTCGAAAAGCCCTATGCCAAGTCATATGTTTCAAAGTTAGGTTGCATTATGTCAAGGAAAATGAAAAACAAAGAAAGGGAGTTGCCCCCCAGAAAAGAAAGCACACCAAACACATAAGGGATCTATGGATTTGGGGTCAGTATGTTCGTTGCTGCAATATTTTTATGAAAGAGCTCGTAACTATCATCATTCCCCAAAGCACGTAGAACTAGAAGAATGACCCAAAGAGAGTGAAAGAAAAGGGAAAAGAAAGGCCGTTTTGAGTCAACATGGAAGAGAAATTGTGGTCTCGATGCTTTGCATTGTCCCCAAAAGGAAAACACAAGTGAAAAGAAAATGAAAAATGAAAAAGTTGTTGGGTCAACATGGAGATATTTCGGTCTCAATGCCTTGCATCATCACCAAAAGGAAAACACAAAACAAAATCAAAAAATACAAGGACCTTTTGGGTCAACATGGAAGAGACATAGGATGTCTCTACACTTTGCATCATCCCCAAATGGAAAACACAATACAAAAAAGAGAAAAATACAAAAACCTTTTGGGTCAACATGGAAGAGACATTGTGGTCTTGATGCTTTGTGCCATCCCCAAATGGAAAACAAAAAACAAAAGAAAAGAGAAAAAGAAAATGCATGGTGATTAGAAAAATAGAGGTACAAATAGAAGAAGTGTATAAAGAGAGAGAACATCAAACACACTATACGGGGGGACACGATGTGCACATGAAAAAAAAATCAAAATAAAAGAAACACGAAAAAATGCTAGCAAGGAAAATGCAAGTCAACCATCTAACAAGTCATATGCCTCCCAATCATGTTCAGTGTAATACGAGGGCCGTTGACTATCCAAAGGAAGAATTGCAATTGTTGAACTAGGAGTCATACCAGGTTCTTCACTTGATGGAGGGGATTTATCTTTTAAGCTCATTGTGGATGAGAATAAGGAGTTGAGATTATTATGTATTTCTTCATCGATTTTGGAAATCTCCACATCATCATCATCATCAAGATTGATGACAACAAGAGGAGGAAGGGTGATTTCTAAAGATGGATATATCAAAAGTGTTGGCTATTGGATTGGTTCAGGTTATTATGAAGGTTGTATCAGACTATCATGTGGCGGGTCAGGAGAGGCAGGGTGGTCACCTATTGCTTTTGTCAAAGGCGGAGGTGGATTGTCTTTATTTTCTTTTATGCCAGATTGACAAGCAAGGAGATGACGATGATGTTGATGTTCACTAGCAGTACAATTTCTGTTAATATGGTTTTGGAGTTGTTGAGGTGTAAGAGTAGATTGAGTCAACATAGGTTCTTCTACTTCCGAAGGGGGAAGAATAGAAGAAACCAAAGAAGATGGGTCAACCACTTTCTCTTTTTCTTTATACACTTGCTTAATGTGAGGAGGTATGACAGGATTGGTTTCAATTTCTCGTGATCATTTAAATGATGGTTGGGAAGTTTCTAAGGGCACGGTTGTTCAGGAGGTTGTATGGTTTTCTCAATGTCCGATTCAGGTTGAAGCATGGTTTCATCTATGATGGGAGGTGTGGAAGTGGATGAGGATGTGCCACAAAGAGATAATTCAGTTATTTTCTTGCCTTTAAACTTTTGATATGCTATGAAAAGGAATTCCTTTCGAGGTGTGATGGGCTCCATGGGTTTAGGACAAAAAACTTCTAATGAAAAATTACCTTTGGAAGATAAAGGATTAAAGCCACTATGGTGTACAGTAATTATTTCATTGCCATGTGGAAACTTCAAACACTTGTGAACAACTGATGAGACCGCTTTCATTGAGCGAAGCCAAGGGTAGCCTACCCAAAGACAAAATTGGTCAAATTGTGGAATAATTGAAAATGTTACCTCCAAATTTCTAGGTCCTATTTGTAAAGAGAGTACGATTGATCTGATCATAGGGCATGCAAAACCAGTATGTGTCTTAATCCATGCAGTCAGTTTTTTATAATAATCTTGATATAGTTCATGTAATACTAGAAATTCCTCTATGATTGCATTCTTGCCACAAGTGGGATCTATTAATTGAACTGTTGATTTTCGGGTCACTAGGACATCTCTATCTCTTCTAGGGTTTTTCACCTAAAAGGAGAGAGATAGGACCCAAAAATGCAAAGGGTTCATTCAATTAATGTTATGTGTGATGTTTTTTAATCTAAATGAAGTAAAATAATTGCAATTGACTGAATTAAATGAACTAAAATGAATGTAAAAGTGAGATTTAAGCTATGTTTGAAAACACATTGTGTAATGTAATAATGAACTAAATGAAGAAAATATATAGAACAGAAAGAAATAGATAAAAACAGAGTGCACTTGGAGACTTGATGAAGAATCTAGAATGTTGTGGATGCTAGTTGAAATCACTAATTTTTCATAGCGGGACTCATTCACCTAGGGTGGCGAATTAGTTCTCCTCCTAGTAAAACAGTGTCAGAAATTGGTTTCTGACAGTCGGGATCTAGAATCTAACAAAGCTAAAAAAATTAGTCTTAAGGTAGGACACATTCTCCACTGGTGGTGAATCAATCCTCTCCCAATTTTTTATAAAATTAGGAGGCAACTTTGCAACACTAGATCTGGAAATCTCTACTTGTCGGGTTGTCAAAGTCGATTCTGCAGGAAACAGACATAAAACCTTCTTTAAGCTTGAAATAGACTTGATTTTAATTGAAACACCTAGTTGACTTTGTTCTCCACTTTTCAACACCAAAAATCTTGTTAAATTTGCATACCTAAGTTTGCAAACACACATGCAAGAGGGAAAAATGGTTGAGGGTTAGAAAATAGGGGTTTGCCTTGGTCAAACCCCATTTTGGTAATCAAACCCTTAATGAAATAATGAAATGCAAGAGAATGACAAACTAATAACATGAAAATGCTATCAACTTACCAAAACCCTTGATAATGCATGTTTGAAAAATGTCAATGCATACTTCAAAGTGCTTGAATATTGCTTGAATACTTAGATATGTGAATGAGATTGCTTAAATGAATGAGGAGATGTAAAATGATATGAAAAACACTTATTTATACAATCTTGTGTTGTAGTAACCTGTTCATACCTCATCACAGGCTGACATCAAGTGATTTTTAATAAAGTATTGAAAGGAAATTTAAAATATTTTGAATTTGGGCCCAAGGGGGACTCATTTGCCACCCATGGCGAATGGGTCCCACCTAGGACCTAAAAACAAGGGTCAGGAATTAAGTTGCATTTAATATTGTTTGTCAGGATAATATCCAAAAATACACTTAATTAAAGCATATGAGGGCATAAAGGGGTCAAATAAGTCATAAGAAGAGATAAATAGTGAAGTTGTGCCTAGGAAAGTGTGAAATCTTGTTACAAGACTTTACAACACTTCAAAATAGGACTTGATGATGTGTAAAAAGGTGATTTTTAGGTGAATTGTAATGAATAGAGTCTAAAATAATGTAGAAATGTCTTACAACACTTCACAAAACCTTCACAAGACATCATTATTTGAATTTTAGTACTTAAATATGCATGTTCAAGCCATGTTGCAACATAAAATAAAAGCCAAATATATCCAATACCATGAAACAAGACCTAAAAGGCCATGAAAATGACAAGGGGCCATTTTTCTATGACACAATGGGTTATTGCTTTTTATATCATAATAATTTAATATAAAAAGAAAATATATTTATATATGTATTTATTTATGGAATTGAAGAATGGATTTTGTAAGTCAAGATTCTAGATCTTGTGATGTCTTGGGATTTGGAATGGAATATCTTAGTCTATTATTTATCTTGTATTCATAATATTCTATTTATTTAATATGAGGTTGAGTTCAAGGATTAGGGTTGAGTCCTTAACCATAGAAAGTTCTATAATTTGAGACTTGATTTTATATTTTGCTTGAATTTACATCTACTTATTCTACCCTTCTTTATATCTAAGGATTGAAAATATTTAAGGATGTATTTGAAGGATTGTCATTAGCATGACAAGGGAACACATTCTCTAAGGTCAACCCCTAGAAAAATTAATTAAATGATTGAAGGAAACACTAAGGGAGAGGGGCCCATAGTGGAGCAGGCTCCAATAGTGGGGATAGAAGTAGTCCTCAGTGGGCCTCATAGTGGAGCATCTTAATATCCAATTGAAAAACATGTTTTATCCATAAAGTACACAAACTGACAAATCATGTGATGCCACATCGATGCACCAATAAAACATGACTTAGTGCACCACTATCGGTCTCACTTTTCTTTTGAGATTTTTTTAATACCTTAACAAAGTGCATGTTGATGTGGCATCATATTTGATGATGTGACCCTAAAATTAAATTTTTTAAGCAGGTGAGTTGCCAAATAAACTGTTGTACAAAACTGGGACTGATTTGAAATTCCATGTAGGATTTTGAGAAACACAAAGTTAGGGTGCTCCAATATGGGCCCCTCTCCCCTATTTAGACATAGGAAGTGCAAAATGAATTAAATTGAATATCTTTAAATACTAGCATATAGCATTGAAAATTGTACAAAATGTATACTTTTTCATCTCAGGGTTGTAAAATAATAGGTGGTAATCTATATAAAATTTAAAATTAAATTTTGGAAAAGGGGCAAGTCCACAACCATGAGGTCAACCCCATGATTGTAGAAATGATCAAGGGTGGTAAAAGGGCTAAATCTAGGTAAATAATGACTATATCAAGGTAGATGTTTAATAGGTGTTAAATACATGTTTTAGATGAATTTAAAAGAATGCATGCATATAAGGAGAAAGACAAGGCTAATTATGTTGGAATATGTGTACAAGAATAATTAAAAGATTAAGAAAATAAATGTGACTTTGAATATAGTAAATTATGCCATTTGTCAATATGTACATGTATCAAAATATTCCCTTAAAATAAACAAAAAATATATGAAAAATAGATTTTTTTACTGGATTACATCTTTCCCCAACTTTATAGTGCATGTGAATCCTAAAAACATCATACATCTAAAATATGTAGCATTCTAAAATGTGAATATAAGGTAAGTATTAAAAAATGAAAGGATATAAAAATGAGGCACATATAAAGTAATGTAGTCTAGAAGACGTGATCATGTAGGTTTTCCCTTTATTAAATGCTCTCCATGGGGAACTAAAAAAAGAGGGAAAATATTCCATTAGGAGATTTTATAGAGTAAGTAGAAACATTTGCAAATGAATCTCATCCACAATAATATTTGTGAGAGATGTTATGCCTTTATAGAAAGTGATAAATATCCACCTTGCTCTATGGTCAATGAATCATAGGGAATAAGGCATTGCATGTGCTAAAGATGAGTTTCTTAGGCACCTATATATGTATGTAAAATCAACATGAGAGTTTCAGCAATAACATTTTTCACCTACAATTTTTTATATGAATAAGGTACAAGGAATTATACGAGAAGTAAAATTAGTACATGAAATATAAAGGTAAGCATGTAAGCATGAAACAAAATATTTGTAAATAACAAATGAGAAAAGTGAAAAGCTCATGGGTTGGATATGATATCAAGCAATAATTACATGTTCTCTCAAATATGGGAAATTGAAGAATGGTGTTATTTCCTTTTGTGGCTACGAACACCAATGTAAGTATATAAGACAATAGAGTGGCATGTGTCCTTAATTGGGCATTCAAGAACATGGGAACACATTGGCCAGCATATGTAAAATGGTAGCTACATACTGATGATGATATTAATTTATGAATGCAACCAATAATATGTGGAACCCCCAATGCACAACAATGTGCTAAAATAACTTCTGAGGATGTGATTAGGTCATGTGAGCATAACATTTTAGCATGTGAGCATGAAATATCATGTCAAGGTAATGGCCGTTATATGGTTGAGATTATGTAAAAGAGTACAAAGGCATGTAAATAGGGAAATCATGATACCCCAATGTGATATTTAATAATAGTACTCATGATGTGTAATGGGAGATCGTGATGCCCCTAATGTGACATGTAGCAATAGAAAGTGTGAATCATAAGGAAAAGGAATGATCCACCACATGTAAGAATTTACTACTAAAATCACAATGTGTAAGAGGAATACATGATCCCCACATATGCAACTTTCAACATTGATGCATCAACGTACATGATTGTAATAAATACAAAAATATCTATGTAAAGATAGAAAGATATCCTTAATTCTAGATTGATAATTTTCATACGAGGATTGATGATGTGTAATCATGCATATAGATAATAATTAAAGCACAAAGAAAATGTATGTGATGGTCTAGGAACATGTCTAGCTAGTTTCTCCCATATGGGGAAAATAAAATTACAAAATAAGTCCCCTCTTCTTTCCCCCTACACACAATAGCTAAATATTATAATTGTTTGAGATGCATGATGTTAAATAGGTTATTCACTATTTTTCCATAAGGAGTGGAATGGACAAATGCAATAGTGTCATAATGAGAAGTAATGATGAAAGGATTAATCTTATTACATCAATTTTTAGTTGTGTTTCCTTTTTCTCATTTAGCTTGTTGAAGTTTATATAAAGGACCAAGTCACCTAGTTGAAAGTATTGTTCAGTAAACCCTTTGGTACAAATCTTTCTTACTTTTCTTTGTTATATAATAATGCTATCCAGACTACATACTCATCTCTCATCAAGGATTTTGAGATTTTGTAAGTAGTGTTTCTAATATGTATAAACATCAATAATTCATGGAGGGAAACATTTAACAATATAATCTCTAGATCGTGAGGCATTATGGCCCCCATACCATAAAATAGTGGATGAGTCAAGTAAGTCATTTAGAACTATAGATTATATTATGATATGCACATAATGCAAGGATAAATATGCATATCAAATTGTATGATATTTTAAAACTATTTTTTCTTAAGATTTGTTTAATTTTTTATTGATGGTCTTAACTTATCCATTTCCCTATAGATTAATAGAGTTTCATTTTTTTATCTGAAATCATTCTATGAACTTATTTAACTCTTTATTTTCAAATGATGAATCATTACCAATCATGATGGTAGATTGCATTTCAATTCTAAAATAAGATTAAATCTATTATTAAATTATAAATATCATCCACTTTGGTGGCCTTGAATGGTGTCTCTAACCCATGTAGTGAAATAATATGTCACTATTTTGATGAATTTGTGTCCTTTAGAAGAGGTTGGGGAAAATTTACCCACCAAGTTAAATCCCCAAGTAGAAAATTTTCATGGTGTTTAGTGTAGAGGGAAAACTCATGGGTAGTTGTAGATTGATATGCTTTTGTCATGTTACATACTTTTTGAAACAATTATGTGAATATTTACCATTTTTTCCAATAAATTCCATTTTAAATATTTATTCTAGATTAAGGTTTTTTTTGCTAACGTGCCCCCCCACATGTTCCCCCATAAGCCTATTTATACACAAAATAATGACATCAAAGAAATAAGCCATTAAGACATGTTGATAAAGTGCCAACAATAAGTGAACATTTAACAGTGAAATTGTGACTACTAGAAGTTGTTCATGAAATATTTTATCCTCTTGCAAGAATTAGTGGAGAACATATTTGAAGGAGAATATTCATCCTTTTATAGACCACAAGTTTTTCTATGTATTGCATTTAATGTATGCAAATTTGACAATGAGCATACTTAGAGATGCATAATTCACATTAAGAGATTGAAATGCACCTCAAAGTGGGGCCAAAATTTAATGGTAAAATATACACCCTTTATATTTTTCCCATTTAGTTTTGTGTTTAGTTTATGGTAATATCCTAATACATTTTTGTTAGTGTAATAATTAGTTTACACATGTGCTTATAAGCCTACTTAGGTGTACATGACACTTGGACATGCAAGGTGTCAACATTAGTTAGTAGTTTTAGAGGTGTCAAAGCATTTTTAACACCTCATGCCACTTTTGTGTGAGAAAACTCACCACCACTACTTGATTGAGGAGTCTTATCCTCAATTCATGGAGATCAGGTGCTCAAACACTCTCTTATATTATGTACATCTCATTCATTTAATTAAAAAGGTTTTGATGAAAATTCATGTTAATTGTGTTTGATCAATATTCTTTGTGATCATTGGTTCTCACATGGTATCAGAGCACAAGATAAACTCATCCAGATGAGGGCCATAGTATCCTACAAGCCGCATGCTTTAGTAGCAGAAAGTGTAAAATTTGAAGGATTGAAAAACAAAAATAAAGAAAGAAAAGATAAGGAAATACAAGGGGGGAAATCACAGAAGGAGGAAAATACTAAGAAATATGTCAAGTGTTCCTTTTGTAAGAAATTGGGGCATAATGCACTTGACTATATGAGGAAACAAATAACAATCTTACAAAAATCATTAAGGAAAGTAAGATTGTAATTCTAGATCTTCATTATCTACAGACACTAAAAAGGAAAAAGAGAAATCAAAAGGATGTATGTTCTCTGAGTGATTGCAAGATCTATTGTATTACTTCTCTTATTAAATTGTAAAATGTCTGTTATTACTCTCTTTTTGGAGGATAGTTTTTTCCCATTGGGTTTTCTATCTTTCTCCACTTTATTTGAGAATTTGCATTGTAAATGAGTACCTTATTAGGCTTTGTTGCTAGGACTCAAATTTCCATTGCTTTTTGTGCCCACCTAAGTTATGCTTAAGGAGGGGTGTTAGTGTAATAATTAGTTTACACATGTGCTTATAAGTCTACTTAGGTGTACATGACACTTGGACATGCAAGGTGTCAACATTAGTTAGGAGTTTTAGAGGTGTCATAGCAGTTTTAACACCTCATGCTACTTTTGTGTGAGCAAACTATCCACCATTACTTGATTGAGGAGTCATATCCTCAATTCATGGAGATTGGGCGCTTAAACACTCTCTTATATTATGTACATGGCTCATTCATCTAATTAAAAAATTTGGTTTTGATGCAAATTCATGTTAATTGTGTTCAATCAATCTTCTTTGTGATCGTTGGTTCTCATATTTTCTATAGCCACAAATGCAATATTTGTGTGCATAGTTGAGCTAACATAAGTAGCCTTGCTTACATCTATCACTTTGCATATTCTTATCCCAAGCATTAGGTACAAATAATTCTAGCAAAATTAACTTATCTATTATATTTTTATCATTTTTCAGTCCATATTGATAAGTCAATTGTATCAAATGCAAATTATATCTTATTGTCTAAGTAATTTTGTGTCTATTATTGCAAGGCCATCTTCACAACCATGATATTTATTCACTTAATTATTAAATTAGAATCAAACATTTAGTCAACTACCACCATCTTACACTTTACTCACATACTAGATTAACACACAAATTCATAATTTGGTGTATGTCTATGTCTATGCATAAAAATACCTTCATTAAATTCATTTCAAGAATCTTGAGATCAAATACCCATAATTTTATATCAAGGGAAAATTATTGAATATCATAAGAATAGTCATTCACATCTATACTTAAATCAAGCAAGGAATCTAGCATATCTAATCACACCCATTCTAGCATATGTTGATCACATAGTAATCATTCTAGAATCCATGTGTGTGTTTGAAGCTTGTTGACTATCAAGATTCTTAAAATATTACTAGCTTGAACAAAACCTAAGAGTATGATAGAATATTATTATTTAGCATTCTATTTTTGAAGGGTTTACAAGGTAGTATAGGAAGAGTATAATAGGTCAAGTTTTGTAGACACACATTGAGTTTGTAGTTTTAAAATATATCTAAAATTGTGAAGGTGAGCCAATACAAAATAGGGAAGAATATTTTGGTTCTCATCCATAAGGAGGACCCTCTAACACATTGCTAGAGTCTAAAGCACATCAACTTCATTATCTTCATCAATCAATACTCAATCTTTGATCATAAATTTTTGTATTCTCTCCTTAGTTACTATTATTATGATGATATTGTGCTTACTATATGATATTTTTTACTTGGTCCATTGTTTGATAAGGTATTGTTTACTTACTTAACCTAATGAACCATCATTTTTCCATTCCAACATATTATGATTATGGTTTAGTTAATTGATAAATTCGCTTAAGTATTAATGCTAATTTCTTTGCTAATGAAGTTTTATCAATTCTATTACAACCAAGAGAAATTAATTGTAAAGTTTAAATAAATTTATTATGGATATATTTTTGAGAAGATAAGACACCTCCAAGATCTTTGAAATTTAAAACATGTAATATATAAATTTGAACATAAATAATACCAAATCCTTGAAATATGCTATTTTATATTAATACAACATAGATGCGTTTTGGCATGGGCCTTCTACCTCTCCAAATATAAAACTTAACCTAAACTAAAATACATGAAAATCTCCATAAATCTATCTTAACAATAATTATAGAGAATGCATACCACACATATGCACAATAAAAATATAATAAAATCTCTTTAACCATTATTTTGGATAATAAAATTTAAAAAAAAAGATTCAATAAAAATGTAGATAATAAATTTGAAGGACGATCCTCCCATCAACTAAGATTTCAATATATATATATATATATAACATTTTTTCAATTATCAATAGTAGCGTAATATGATGATTAAATTGTGATATTGTTTTTGTAATCAAAATTCAAATTTTACTAAAATATTATTGTGAATGATCCCCAATTTATTATCTCACTGATTCGTAACTCCAAATCTCAGTTATTCCCTTTACGTAAGCTTCATCAAATTCAATCTGCAACGAAAGTAAGAATCGATGTTGTTCTCTATGTTGGGAGACTATATAACCTATTTGTTTATAACTCTCTACTCCTAGAGGCAAATAAGCCATTTCACGCAAGCGATGGCGGCCAAACGAAGATTAGGCAACATTCACTGCCGTGTAAACACACGCTGCAGAAGTTTTGGCCATTCAAAGTCTGAGGAGCAATCCTTATCTGAACCAGAAAACAATAAGAAAAAAATATTGAAGCCACATCATTATTAGATACACATCGAAACGGCGTTAGCAGTTCATAACCGGCAATTGCACTGGTACCATATTAAAATTTACGTAATTACAACTCAATAAAAATAGGATATTTTTTCTTCAATTGTATTGGTTTATAAAGTTATTTCTCTTCTATATAACAAAATTATTCTATACTTACCATAAAATTAATATTATAATAACTTATAATTTCTAATTTATCTACTTTTGGATTTATTTATTAATCTATAACATTATATAATGATGTAATATATATTTAATAGATTTAGATCTATTGAAAAATAGTTTAAAGAGAGGAAGCACCAACATGTAAACCATTCTCATAAAAAAATAATGTATTGAGGGCTGCATGAGTATGGGAAGTGGTGCAGCAAACCAATCAACAATGACTTTATTATTTTATTGATTTTTGGGAGATGACTTTAAGATTTTTCAAAGATGAATTTAAGATTAAATTCAAAGAGAAACATCACCCATCATATTCTTAGCAACTTATACTTATACTTATTGGCCCACCATTATGTGAATGTACACACACTTCTATCAATAGGAACTTGATATCACATCGCAAGACCTTCATACAAAAACCACCAAATCTTATCATCTCATAAATTAATGATATGGAACACCCTAGTAAGAATAATGAAGATTTATAGAGAGTTGTGATAAGGTTACTAGGAGATCTCACTCCATAATAGTAAAAGCAATCATTATCAAGGTCAAATATCTAGCAGTGTATAGGACAACTAAGGCCCTACATAAAACATAGTAACCACTACTGGATATAAAACAAAATAATGACCATCAACTAGTGAAAACCAAATATAATAAAAATGAACCTCACCAAGATTATACAACACTTTCCATCTTGCTTTATATAGTCAAATGGCATATACTTATTTTCTACACAAAATCATAGGCCTAATAAGGATCCACCACACAAAATATAATAGGACATATAGATTTGATTCAATGGGTAAAATAGGTAATAGGGGGAAGCTTAAGAGAAGATATATGACTCTCTATCCTAAAGGGTCGACTCTACCACAATGAAAAATCTCATTATATGCCAAGTGTACTACAAAAAAAGTCCATAACCTATTTCCAACACACCATGCACTTGAAAAATTAGATCTTTCCACATTAAAATACCATGGTTGTGATGAATTGTCACCTCAATTTTTTTTTAGGTGTAGCACATTGTAGAAACAAAAAAGGATAGTGAAGAATGGGAAGGTGATTGTCTTTGCTCACTCCCTACTATGAAGAACACTTCTTGCCAACTAGTAACTTGTGGACACTAATAAAAAAATATTCAATTAAGTTATATGGAACTAGCAATATCAAGCCACTAATCATATAGAACATAAAGTCTAAAGGTTAAAAAAAAATGACTTGAGGAAACATGATCATATAGATTTTAGAATGATGTCATTATTAAGATTTCAAAGCTCAATAGGACACAAGAAAAAACATCAATTGAAAGGCTCCATTTTAACTAAAAGGAATACTATTTTTAGGCTTAATAAGTAACTTGCTAGGCCCATTACTTTAATTTTATTAGATTAGTTACGATCAAGGAGCCATGAAATAATGCTATAACTTAGAAAATTTCAATTGCAATATTGGTTATCAACACATGGAGTAAAATTCATAGTTGTGAATTTGCTCCATACTTTTCCGAAATTAAAATTAAAATTTTAAGTCAACAACAACCAATTTTTTTTCACTCCAAGATGTTAAGTACATTTTTTATTTAATTTGATGTCATCTACTATTATTTGAAGGTATTTTATTTCATTCACTTTGAACCTTCTAATTTTTATTCACATAGCATTTTCATTGCAACGCCTTAATTGATGCACTAAAATTAATCTAAATTTAATTTAGCTTTCTTAGAGCATATGCATTTTAGAAGAGTGTCATCTTTGATTTTTACTATGATTTTCTAGTGATTCACCTAGTAGAACATGTCCTCTCATGACACTAATGATAATCCTCCAAATGTACTCTTAAATATCACTAGTCCTCAATATATTTTAAAAATAGAGAAATCAAAGGGAAATGAGTAAAATGATAAATAAATGTTCATGGAATATGAGATCAAATTTGTAGCTCTGTATGTAGAATATCAAATAAAATTTTCAATTACAAAGAATTTATGTGCTTATAGACTCAATCTTGATCCCCTGACCCCATATAAAATAGATAAAATCTTTCAATCACAAGGCATGAGAAATAAATTAATACATTTCATTCTAGATCTTAAGATCTAAAAAGTTCAAAATATTCACATGAATCATTCATCTTTGGTTACAAAATTAAGTAAATTTATTTTTTACATTTGATTATTAAAATATTAAGAACAATAACCCATAAAATATTTACCATTTTATTAATCTAAAGTAATAATTTTATTTTTATATAAATTAACCTAAACTACACATTAAAGAAAGTATATCTTTCTATAAATTCAATGACTAATTTATTTCTAATAAGAAAAACTAGCATTATAGAATTTATGTGTGAAGTAACAAAAATAGAGAAATGAAAGTAAAATTGGACAAAATAAAAAATAATTGTGCATGGAATATGAGATCAATTTTGTAGAGGTGTGTAGAATATCAAATCAAATTTGCAATTACAAAAAATTTATGTGATTATAAATTCAACCTTGATCTTCAAGGTTGACCCCATATAAAATAGATGCAATATTTCAATCACAAGATGAGTAACAAATTAAGACATTTCATTCTAGATCTTAAGATATAAAAAAAATCAAAATCTTCACATGATTACAATAATTCAATTGCAAGATGAGTAACAAATTGAGACATTTCATTCTACATCTTAAGATATAAAAAAATTCAAAATCTTCATATGACTAGAAAATTTCAATCACAAGATGAGTAACAAATTGAGACATTCCATTATAGATCTCAAGATATTAAAAATTCAAAATCTTCATATGACTACAATATTTCAATCACAAGATGAGTAAAAAAAATGGACATTCCATTCTAGATCTTAAGATATAAAAAAATCAAAATCTTCATATGACCACAATATTTCAATTAGAAGATGAGTAACAAATTGAGACATTCTATTCTAGATCTTAAGATATAAAAAAATACTACAATATTTCAATCAAGAGATGAGTAACAAATTTAGACATTTTCATTCTAGATCTTAAGATATAAAAAAATTCCAAATCTTCATATGACTCATTTATCATTTGATTGCAAAATTAAGTACATTTATTTTTTACATTTAATTATTAAAATATTAAAACAATAACCCATTAAATATTTACCATTTCATTAAAAAATTAAATCAAACCTAAACTACGCATTAAGGTAAGTATATCTTCCCATAAAATCAATGAATAATTTATTTCTAATAGGACAAACTAGCATTATAGAATTAATTCGTGAAGTCAAAAAAAAAAAAACAAGAAACAATAAATGCAATAAATACATAGTATCCCAAAATGAATTCAAGAATAAGGTCTCAGGTCTCTTATTAATTCAACAATGATTAATACACAATAAATGCAACAATTTGTTCGTTGCAAAATGAAATCAATGAAATGAATGAATGAAGACTTTTAATAATGTTCACGAGACCAAACTACCTATGAGACCCATGGATCACCAACAGAAAAAACACCACAACAACCCAAAACAAAACTAACCACCAACCGACCAATTACTTAGAACTCCGTTGAAGCTTCATGAACAAATGCAATGATAGCTACAAGAGAGACGGGCTTAGCCGTACATGGCAAAGCCTTCGTGATGTTCTGTATTGCTTGCAAGTTTTAACAGGGATCGTTTACTATTGCTGTGCTTAATGGTGGACGGTACTTTGAGACAGGCAGAAGAGCCCAAGCCTAATGGCACAACGGGCAGAATGTCACAGTTGCACATCTCAATCATGAAACCATCTGGATCGTGCATAAATATTTGATCAACGTACAATCCCCCTTCCTCCACTCTTCTTTTCACGTACTTGATCTTCATATCCTCTAATATCCTCTCCACTGCTTCCATACTTTCACACTGTATATATACACATATACAAGAACAAAAACCATCAAAACAGATTTTTCAGAAACAAAACCAGAGAACCCAGATTAGGTTAGCCAGTAATCCAACCTGAAATGATATGTGATTATCCATTGGATCAATTTCGGATTTCTTGGGCAAACTGTCTGTGTTGTCGCATTGCAGCAGATGTATTCCCACTCCATAATTAAATAACCTGCAAATGCACACAGAGATCAGATATCCCATTGCTGCTGTTGGTATTCAGATAAACAGAGAAATAATAATAAATGGTAGAAAGAAATTTTGAAAAAGTTACCAGGCTCCATCAAAGCCGAAGGACCCGGGCCTTTTGATTGGAACAAAACCCAATACATTTTCGTAGAAATTAACTGATTCCTCTACCGATTTGCATACAAGAGATATGTGATTTAAAGAAGCCAATGACAGCGGCTTTCTTAGTACAGAGTTCACCATTTTTTTCCTCTAATTTGTTTTGTAACAGAGCCGAAAAATCACAGAACATAAAAACAGGGAAGAAAAGCGGTGCTAATAAAATTGGATTCTAAGAGAGATGTGGTTCGAGTATTTATACATAAGCTTGTGTGTTATTTGAAGCTTTGTACAGGCTGTTTACGTTTTCGAAAAAAAACAAACATTGAGACGTCATGTACGACTATGTCTATTTTGGCAATTTAATTGGATATGTTTGACAGGTCATTAATGGGCATTTAATTGGGAAGAAACAATTAAAACGTGTCTGTTCTGCTATGCCCCTCTGACTCATCCAGCCTGTCGTCTTTGAAAGCCATTTATCTTCCCACCTCCTTTGTTTTATAGTTTATATTACCTTGCCTTTCTGTTAAAGCTGTAAAGATTCAATTGAATTTTCGCCATCCTTCAACAGCTTTATCTGCAGAATCCAGAGCTTGGACTTTAAAAATGATTTCACGCACAAGAATGGCGAAAATTGAATGAGACAATGTTGAATATCACATGGTCTGGCCGTAAGTTTGCATGTGGCTTTACATGTCGATGCTACAGCTACTGACTGTAGTTGCTTTGAAATTTTTGTTTTCATGGTGTTTGGTTTGCCGTGCTGGTGTTCCAGGTTTTTGAGATTAATTTTATGGTTTGTTTAATTATATAGAATGTTTTTTTTTGGACTGTAGGAATGGGTAGCCCTTTCTATAAACTGCAGTGTTTATGGTAAACTTTTTTTACATTGGTACGCTTTCAGTGTCATAGGAACAAGGAGAAATTTTATCTCGTTATTTCTACCTTGCAACAAGATGCTTTAATCAAAAGAGCCAAGACACCCACCCTTTATAGAATGTTCGTTGTAGATATAGAAAATTCAATATATTTTAGTAAACAAATAAATATATTTTGATACAATTTCCAGAATTTTGAAATTAATTTTATAAAAAGTTTGTTGTCTATAGATATAGAAAATTCAATATATTTTACTAAAGAAAGCAAAACTAACAGCCAGCACAGGCTAGGAATTCCCACTTAGAAAATGGTGCTCACCAGTGGTTAAATCAGAGCCATTTGCTAGATGTATTGTGCAATCAATCATAGGTAACATTAGCAGTAAAGTTGTTTTGTAAAATATTTTTTATTAATTGCTTGTGTTTTTTTTTTATTAGTTGGTATGAGTTTTTCACAATTCATCAATTTGAATAGTGCACGTTTTTTATTTAAACTGTGTAAGTTTTTTGTTGTGATCCGTCATCAGGAAAAGGAGAATGTGATCACGTCGAACAAAAAAAGACATTCACATTCTCCTCTTCTGATGATGGATCACTGAGTGTAATCCAAAACATCAACAAAAACATTCACAGTTTAAACCAGAAGAACCGTATACTATTCTCTTTTCAGATTAAAATATATGATTATCTATACAATGTGTCTACCGCCACAGTGTTGAACTTAATATTTTATTTTTATTGTTGCATTTCTCATATCAAACAAAGTGCCACCAGAGCTTACCACAAAGGCCAATGGCTAATTTGATGGCAACGGCCAATGGAGGGTGATCAGGTCTCGCCATTAGATACAGCTGGGAGGTGAAGCCGGTCACTACAAAGTTACAAACATTATATGCAACGGTGACTTGGGCAGTGAGTTGGCGCCTGGGTCATCAGAAGATTAAATATAGTGTCATGCCATGAACAGATATTGCAAGAGAATATTTGATATAAAACATACGAGCTACAATATATTGAGAACTCTCCCTCTCTGTGTGAGAAATACTACTTTTAGCGTAAAATTCCTATTCTTTTAAATTATAATATTTCACATAAATACTTTTCTATTATACTTTGATAAATGTCTATACCCTGTTTCAAAGTTTCCATTCTGTCAGAGGCACGAGGGTGTTGGAAAAGGTTGTTGAATTCGAAAGTTTTTAAAGTCTTTGTAACAAATCCATTCTGTATATATTTTGTAATCATTGTAGTCTATTAGATCACATTTGATTGAGGCATATATTAAACATTTTTTGTGTTTTATTTATGCTTTCACATTTTTCATGTATGTTTATTAGGGTAGTTGTAACTACATCTAACATGATTTTTCTATATTTTATGTTTTGATGGTTGTCCATTTTCTATATGGAATCTGGTTTCACACTTGTCAATTCCATTTGTTTGAAAGATTCTAAATCATTTTCAACAAATCAATTTTATACATATTTTGCAATTATAACATTCTATGAGACCATATTTCTTTAAGGTGTTTTATCAAATAGTTTGTGTGCCATATATGTCCATCAAGACAATTGCAACTACAATATTTAACAAAATTCTTCTATCCTTTATGCTTTGATGGAAGTCCATACGCTATTCCAAAACTTCCATGTTAGCACAAGCTTAGAGTACACTGGCAAATGTTAACTTGTCACCACACCCTTCACAATAAGTTATGCACAAAATTTAATAAAGAAGAATTTATGTAGAAATTCTCTCTTGAATGATTTCAAATTGTTATTAATTTTCTTTGTAGCCTAAAATACATGTACAACATCTTGTATATGATGTTTGACAAAAATGTTTGCAAATTTAGACAGCTCTTAAATATATGCACACATATATTTACATTTTTTTTTTAACTAATTACATCCAATTGGCCTTTCCAAACTTGCTAAGGAAGCTAATACTAAAGCTTTCAATTCTAGGCTTATGCTTGAGCTTACAAATTAAAAAAATAGTACTAATTTATCTTATTATGAACAGTTGTATCAATTTCCTTCAAGAAAATTTTATGCAAAAATGAATAAATTGATTAAAATGTCAATTGAGTAAAGACCTTAGAAGGTCTAGAACAAAATCACATTATATTTTATGTCGTGTCTAAAATCCTCATTTTGTTGCGCTCTGATGGATCCCATGATTTATATGCATATGTATGTATGTACATGTATACATATAGATATACATATATATGTGTATATACATATATATGTATTTATAAAAATATGAATATACATATTTATAAATATATGTATGTAAATGTATATACATATATACATACATACATATATATGTATATGTGTGCATTTATATACATACATGAATACATACATATTTTTTTTTATCACCATTTCTTTTCATCTTTGAAAAGATGGGAGAACATCATCTTAATATATATATTGAAATTTTAACCTACTAAAACACACACACACACACGCACACACACACACAATATATATATATATATATATATATATATATATATATATATATATATATATATATATATATATATATATATATATATATATATATATATATATATATAATATATATATATATATATATATATATAATTTGTAAGGGAATAATCACATTTAATGTTTTATATAATTATCAATTATTTAAGTTGATTGAATATCTAGTTAATAATTAATCTAGATTATTGAGTTAAGATAAATTAACGATGACATCCACTACTTATATTCCACGAGGCATGCATTGACTTGCAACCACATGTCATGCCTTATGTCGTCATGCATAATTTATTTGATTTCTTAATTTTTAGATTTCATTTTCTTTAATTTGCATGAGTAAGAAAAATGTCTACAAGTTAGAGCTTATTCTAATGGCTACTAAAGACTAGACAAAAAATTCAATGTAGAAACATGGTGCTTAAAGTAAAACTAAATGTTTAGATCTATAATCCAATCCAACTATAGTAAAAATGTACTAAGTTGGAGGCAATCTCCCTATAAACTTCTAAAATTACTACAAATTTATATTCCATCTTAACAAAAAAATTACTTCACAAACAAAAATAGAATTATAATACAAAGAAATCATTTTTAAATAGTTTTAAAATAAAAATAAAATATATCTTAAGAAAATAAAATAGATCAAAATTGATATCATTAGTTTTTTTTAGATGGATGTATTTAAGATATCTATAGTAGTGAATATGAATAATGTAATTAATCTTCTCACTAAAGATCTTGTTTTATATTTAAAAGGTGAGGGTTTCAAATTTCATCCCATGCATGTGGTCACTTGAGGACTCCCCGTTCCTTTTAACACATATGTTATTTTACTCACAAATAACTTCAACTATGTTAGTCATAGTTGTGGCTAGTAGGAATCAAACTTATAATCAAGATCAGCCCTAAAAAATTTATAATCTTCACTTATCCACTTAAATTGTCATGCATTTAGTTTGTAACAATTTTAATTTGATCTACCTCTTGGCATTTGATCTTAAATTACTATCTAGTCTTGAAATTTGAATCAATATGCCATATCTCATCTCTTGATTAGAGACTATTGTAATACTTCAAAGGAAGGTACTCACCACTACATCACGCTTGTTTCAACTCTATAGTCAAAGCCTCAAGCAACTATTTCTTTGTTAAGAAAGTTTAAAATCCATTATTATAGTTTAGGCTATAGCCAATATCACCATTCATTAATGGATCAACTCCCAATAGGGTAAATATTCTACATAATATTATTAATTTTAATTATATGTTAGTAGGTGTCTTGAGTAATAAAATATAATTCTAGTTTTACACTATTATTCTTTTGTAATTAGGTTGTCTTAATAGTTTTGAAAATAATGCCTAAATTTAAAGAGGATTAGAAAATTATAATATAAATTTTAAGAATGCAAACAATGACATATATACTCATAAGTTTATTAAATTATTTTCTACCACTCTAAATCTTAACAAAGTTGATGGGAGGGTTTAGTTCTAACTCTATGAGGAATTTTCATTGACTTATTCTGAACTAGATATTTTGTAGGAATATTATAAGTTTTAGTTAATAGATCTAGAAAGGAAACTAATGTTAAAATTTTCCTACCGTGGAAGGATGCATGGAGTTCCCAATAGATATACACAAAGAAGGAAAGATCACAACCCATTAGATAAAGATTAGAAGGAGCAAGGTTAAACATAGGAACAATGAAGCAAACTCAAATCATAAATACCTTTTTAGACTTGAAGAGGGATTGCAATCTTGTAAAAATAGAATCATTGTTTATAAAAATTAATATATTAAACCAAAGAGTTAAAAAATATAACGACACAAAAAACACTCCATTTAAATTGCCAAAGTTGGTAGAAAAATAAACACATGGCTCCAAAAAAGGAAATTTCCACTATAAAAAGAAGAGAATGACCCCATGAGGGAAAATACCATCAAGTTACGAACTTAGTAGAATTAACAACAAACTATTATAGTTATGCCACAATGGAATTTTACCCATGTTGTGGGATTTTTTTGTAAGTATAGGTTTTTATTTTCCTAACTTGAGATATTTATTTTCCCTTAGTTATAGGTTTTTCCTACACATTTATTAAGCTTGCTTAAGATAATAAAGTGAGTTAATCATTTAATAAATAGGAGATAAAGTTATGAGTTGTCCTCCACATTTTAAGAGTGGAGTATTTACTTTTTCATCACTTTATTTAATGTTGGTGATTATTGGTAGTTTATTCTAATTGGTTTATTTTTCACCTTCGTCCTCTCCTTAGTTCTATATAAATTTGTTAGGAATAGGATGCCATTTAATTGCAATCCTAAACATATTTCATGTATCTCCTAAGTCTTTGGAAAGTGTTCCCTAACACTAGGATTAGAAAGAGATTAATTTGAATGAAATGAACATGTTAATTAACATTCATAATTAATTCTAAATGATAGGAACATGTGGGGATGCCCAAGAAGAGCTCCTACAAAATAGGAGCACATGGGGCACCCACATGGAAGGTGGAACCCAACTTGAGTTAAGTTAACTATTTGAAGTAAAAGATAACACTTCTGAAATGCATGTAAAGATCCTAGGAGTTAGGGATTGATGTTTACATGCATGGAGTTCAATCATATCAGTTTAGTTCAGATCAGTTCAGTTCAGTTTAGTTTAGTTATGGTTTAGTTATCTTCAGTTGCATGTAGTTAGTTTCAGTTGAATTCTAGTTGAATTTAGTTGACTTGGAATGCATGATAGATAATAGGTGATACATTCAGTTAAGTGGGGATGATCAATCATGCACCCTGTTTGCATGAATTGATGGAGAGATATGTTTCAGTTAACAGAGATTGACTTGGACCCACCTTGAGCACCCAAGTTGGCATCTTGGAGTTAACACTTTTGCATGAGAAGATATTTTATAAGGTTGAGTTAAGTGGGCCCATTCTTAGGTGCCAACTTTAAGGAGAAGCTTACAAGATATCTTCAAAATCAACGTTGAGTTAGGACTTCAGTTTGGGATGCCCAAATTGATGAAGGACTTGGTTTGACATTGTTTTTCATGGAAGAACTCTACTTGCAAAGAATAGGCATAGGTTTTGTGAGATAAGCTTTGTGCTTTGTAATTGTAAACTCTTTCGAGTTTACAAGGCTCATTATTGTCTATAAATTGTAGTAAGTTGAAGGGAGTTATATTAGATTTTATTGCAGGTTGTGAAGAAGAATTGTTGAAGGAAAAAGAAGCATCTTAAGCAAGGATTGATAAAGAAGTATTGTAATCTTGTTCTAAGGTTAAATAATACAAGCACTATTGATTTTAGTGGTGGATTTTTTTCCCGAAAGGGTTTCTCCATGGTATATGCTGTGTCACTTCTATCAGTTCTGGTCTTATTCTTCTACAATATTCTATCTACTTCTACAAATGGTAAAATTAATCTAAATAGATAATCATCTACAAAGAAATTGTAACAAAGAAAACTTAATTAGATCAGCAATCTCATAGTTTTACAAAGTATTAACCTACATAATTACCTCCATTTTTCAACATTTGGTATCAGAGCTAACAATTGGGGTAGAGTTTGGGATACCTTTCTCTTAAAATCTTGAAGGTTTTTTGGTTGTAGTGGGAGCTTTTACTATTGTGTTATGGGTACATGTGCAGGATCATCATGGAAAAAACATGCCCTTAAGTGGCAAAAAAATCAAAAAAATCAGAGTTAGGCAACTTGATGTAAAATTTTGAATAAGTTATCTATATTATTTCAAAAATATGTAAAAATATAATTTGTAGAAAATTTAATGTAGTTTCTAAACTACTAGGTTTGTTTAAAAACAAAAATCTTTTTGGTGAAAATTTGAAATTTCAATTACTTAAATTTTAGGGAAAAAATAAGAAGGTGTTTTCATAATAAAATGATAATATTTTTTACAAGATTTTAGATATAAGTAGAGGACTAATGCCTTGATGTGATGCACATTTTTATTATTTTTTCCAAGCAAATAATTAATTATGAATTTTTTAATTTTTAAAAATATAAAACTTGAGACCCGTTAACTTGGTCAAAACTTCATGAAATTCATTTTTTCTTGTTTTAATCCTATAGTATGCAAAGCATAGAATGTGACGCATGTTTTGGATTCAAAAAATGTGATACCGTTTGAAAGCTATAGATGTTTTTCAATCTATCAATCATGACTTTAGTTGTAATTTGAATAGAAAATGAATAATAATTACTTATTAAATTCAAAGTAAAGCATAATTTATATCGGTGGAAATATGAGAATATCCTTTAAAAACCCTTTTCGTTTCATCAATTTTGGGTGAAAAAATAGTCGTCAGCCACATACCCATCATATTGCCACTTTTTGGCCCATCATGATCCTACACATACCCTTATTGCTGATTTTGGAAAATAAGTTTGTTACAATGAGTTTTAATTCTTATTTAAATACTGAAAGATTCAATGGATCTAATTATGATATGTGGAAACTAAAAATGGAGGATCTCCTTGAAGAGAGAGATCAGTGGTTAGGTGTTGGTAATGAGATAAAGTCACCTACAATGATGTTGGATGAGGATTGGGCTAAGCTTGATAAGAAGGAAAGAGGGACCATAGGATTATGTCTTTTTGATGCTATTCTCTTGAATGTTTCAAAAGAAACTACTACATTATAAGCTGTGGAATAGAATAGGTGATATCTATCAAACCAAAAGTCTTACTAATAAGTTGTATCTGAAAAGGCAGTCGTATTCTTTAAAGATGAAATATGGTGATTTTGTTGCAAATCATTTGAATGCTTTTACTTTGATTCTAAGTCAGTTAGTATTTGTAGATGTAAAGCTAGAAGATGAAGATAAATGCATTTTGATACTTTGTTCTTTACCGGAATCTTGGGAAAATCTAATTGTTGCTATCAGTGGTAGTGGTGCAGATCTGAAGATGGACAATATAATTCCTACTCTCCTATCAGAGGAGATGAGGAGGAAGTCTAAAATAGAAATCCAATATGCCTTGTTTTTAAAAGGTAGGCCTGAGAAAAAAGAACCTAAGGGAGACAAGGAAGGGAAGGGTAAGTCTGAAGGACGAAGTAAGGTAAAGTGTTGGAACTGTGGGAAACTAGGACATGTGAAGAAGGATTGTAAGAACAAGAAAAGGAGTTATGATTCTTCTATAGAGGAATCCTCAAATGACGGTAATCATGCATTGATCATTTCATGTAAAAATGATGACTCTTTGCTTGATGTTAAAGAGTGATCTTCATGAAGAGGATGGTAGTCATGATTCCATGTGTAGCTCGTACCATGGTTCAGTGGGAGTTTTTGGAAATGACGTGGATGCATCATTGGTAAGGTTATCTTCATGAGATTGGGGATATGTTTTTTCTTGGTTTAGAGTGGTTGCTATTATGTCATGGTTTACTCTTGATATCCAGTTAGAGTTTGGCATGGTACTTTTTCTCTTGAGACTAGGATTTTTATGTATGTTATGATGCATGTAATCTCCTTGGAGGAGATGGTTAGATCATGGATGTCATGTTTATGTTCCTGATTCATGACTGGAGCTTTGACATTGATCTTGTGTAGTTCTCTAAGTATGTATTGGGTACATTAATTATTTTCTTGATTACTTCATGATAGTGCTATGTTGCATTTGGAGTTTGGCATGGATTGGTTGGTTACAGGTCCTCATGGATACTTGGAGAAATAGGTGAGGCTTGATTTCTCTTATGGTAAGAGATATATGTTGGAGTGGTTACTTGTAAGAAAATATTTTTCAACAGTAAAGACCAAGAAGCCTACACCTTGGTTGGACGTGAGTTCAATGCACTCAATGGTTACACATGCCTCCAAAGAGGTAGTTTGGTTATAGAGACTTGGGAAAGGTATTGGTTTTAATTGCAAGTTAAACTTGAATGTGATAGTCAGAGTGCTATTTGTTTAGCCAAAAATCCTATGTATCATGCTCGTACTAAGCATGTTGATGTTCAGTATCATTTTGTACGAGAAATGGTTGAGAGTGGGAAGGTATTAATTGAGAAAGTTGACAATTTGTTTAATGTTGCAGATTATCTTAAGAAACCAGTTCCTACAGATAAGTTCTCTTGGTTTTGAGTATTAATCATTTTCTTGGAGCTTCATGATTATGCAGGTTGTATTTGAAGTTGGAATGGATTGATTAGTTGGTGTAGGAAGGCCATTGACCTTGAGCCCTGTACTTGATTTATAATAATGATTCCTTGTTTAGGGGTATGTGTAGGATCATCATGGAAAAAACAGGCCCTTAAGTGGCAAAAAATTTAGAAAAATCAGAGTTAGGAAACTTGATGTAAAAAATTGAATAAGCTATCTTTATTATTTTAAAAATATGTAAGAATAGAATCTATAGAAAATTGAATGTAGTTTCTAAACTACTAAGTTTGTTTAAAAAATATATATATCTATTTGGTGAAAATTTGAAATTTCAATGCAGTAGTACTTAAATTTCAAGGAAAAAATAAGAAGTAGGTGTTTGTCTAACCACCCTAACCACAATAAAATGATAATATTTTTTTATAATATTTTATAAGTAGAGGACTCATGTCCCAATGTGATGCATATTTTTTGTAATTTTTCCAAGTAAATAATTAATTATGAATTTTTATTACAAATTTTAAAAATATAAAAAATCATATGTGACCTTAACTTGGTCAAAACTTCATGAAATTCAATTTTTCTTTTTAATCCTATAGTATGCAAAGCATAGAATGTGACACATATTTTGGATTCAAAAAATGCATTTAAAGCTATAGATGTTTTAATCAGCCTATCAATCGACTTTAGCCATAATTTGAATAGAAAATGAATAATAATTATTTATTAAATTCAAAGTAAAGCATAATTTATATTGGTGGAAATCTGAGAATCTCCTTTAAAACCCTTTTCATTTCATCAATTTTGGGTAAAAAAGTCCAACCACATACCCATCATATTGCCACTTTTGGCCCATCATGATATACCCTCAGAATAATTGCCGTATAATGTCAAGTGGGAGAATGTTGGGAATAGGATGCCATTTAATTGCAATCCTAAACATATTTCATGTATCTCCTAAATCCTTAGAAAGTGTTCCCCAACACTAGGATTAGAAAGAGATTAAATTTGAATGAAATAAACATGTTAATTGATATTTGTAATTAATTCTAAATGATAGGAACATGTGGGGATGCCCAAGAAGAGCTCCTACAAAATAGGAGCACATGGGGCGCCCACATGGAAGGTGGAACCCACCTTGAGTTAAGTTAACTGTTTGGAGTAAAAGATAACACTTCTGAAATGCATGTAAAGATCCTAGAAGTTAGGGATTGATGTTTACATGCATGTAGTTTAGTTCAGATAAGTTCAGATTAGTTCAATTCAGTTCAGTTTAGTTATCTTTAGTTGCATCTAGTTAGTTTCAGTTGAATGCTAGTTGACTTCAGTTGACTTGGAATGGATGACAGATAACAGGTGATACATTTAGTTAAGTGGGAATGATCAATCATGCATCCTGTTTACATGAATTGATGGAGAGATATGTTTCAATTAACAGAGATTGACTTGGACCCACCTTGGGCGCCCAAGTTGGCATCTTAGAGTTAACACTTTTGCATGAGAAGATATTTAATTTAAGGTTGAGTTAAGTGGGCCCATTCTCGGGCACCAACTTTAAGGACAAGCTTACAAGATATCTTTGAAATCAATGTTGAGTTAGGACTTTAGTTTGGGACACCCAAATTGATGGACTTGGTTTGACATTGCTTTTTACGGAAGAACTCTACTTGCAAAGAATAGGCTTAGGTTTTGTGAGATAAGCTTTGTTCTTTGTAATTGTAAACTCTTTCAAGTTTACAAGGCTCATTATTTTCTATAAATTGCAGCAAGTTGAAGGGAGTTCTATCAGATTTTATTGCAGGTTATGAAGAAGAATTATTGAAGGCAAAAGAAGAATCTCAAGCAAGGATTGATAAAGAATTATTGTATTCTTGTTCTAAGGTTAAATAATACAAGCACTATTGATTCTGGTGGTGGAGTTTTTTTCCTGAAAGGGTTTCTCCACGGTATATGTTGTGTCACTTCTATCTTCTAGCCGTATTCTTCTACAATCTTCTTTCTACTTCTACAAATGGTAAAATGAATCTAAATAGATAATTATCCACAAATAAATTGTAACAAAGAACACCTAATTAGATCAGCAATCTCATAGTTTTACAAAGTATTAAGCTACATAATTGCCTCCATTTTTCAACAAAACTCACTACCTAGCTTGTACTTTTCATTTTGGAACATCTTAATGCAATTCCATCATCTTGACATTGCATAATCTCTCAAATTTTTGGTTTGCATCATTTATGTAACTTTGATTTTTTTTTAAAGTTACTTGGGTTATTCAATCTATTACATATTTATAACATGGTATCCAAACTTTTATTTTGAGAAATCTATGTTCTTAGATTCCTAATTGAGAGATTGAGATTTTCATGTAAAAATATTATAAACTCATGTATGCTCTTCTCTTGCATTTTGGATGATCTTGAGAATCATAAAGGGTTTGCAAATATTTAATACATCATTATATTACATGTGTTTTGTGATATCTGAGCGATTGCAACATTTTTGGTTATACTAGTGACTTCTTTTACTATTCCAACCTATCTAGGAGGCTCGATAAAGTGAAGATTGGATTTTGCTTCATCTAAATTGGAGATCATTTAACATAGTTGCAAACAAGGGTTTGAAGTTCAGATCTAGTGAGGAGGTTTTTGTAGGATGATTTTTTTTCCAGAAAGGACCTTTTCATTGCATTCAAGAGGTCAAGGAGATGAATTTTGACATATAATTCATCCATATTCAGTACCGGGAGTTGTCGAGGTAAAAAAATCTTAGGAGGTTGTATGGCCCCCTAAGTTGTGCAGGTACGATCACTGTCATTGAATTTAAAGAAAAAAAAGCACTTTGAGTGCTACACATATAACACTAAGCATTAGCACCACTAGCACTAAAGTTCTTAAATTCCTAGCGCTAAGGTGCAAGGGCCAAAGGCCCCACAACATCATAGACATCGTTAGTTGTCTAAACATTAACGATGACAATAAAACTCATAACCATGATTGTTGCAGTCAACACAATCCACCAACCAAATAGTTCAGCTACCAATGGCTGAGGGAAAACCACAACACTCTCTGCCCATTCACCACTAGATCATCACCTAGCGGCCACAAGGGGGCCACCAAGGCCCTTTAATAGACCAAATTGGTCCCTTTTTTTTAAATAGCCATAACTTTTTCCTCAGTGCATTTTTGGAAACAAATAGGCATTGGAAAGGTGTGAAAAGCACTACATAGATTTAAAGCTTACTTTTCCATATTTTGTTTTAGGTTCTATTAATAAGTATTTATTGAGCTCCCTTCGAGTGTATTTTCCTCCATGTATCGACCCGTGCATCACAGGGACTCAATGTAGCCTTTTATCAAAAGTTTTCTTTTCCCCTCCACGTGTCTGCTTTGCGCATCCCAAAGGTTTTTGTTCCTTTTGCATCTCGAGAATCCCCGCTATACTTCCACGTATCGTAGCTGCAGGATATTTTTTATCATTCCTTTTTTCTTTCTCATCGGGCTCCATTCGAGTGCCATGAAGCTCCCACTCCCAAGAATTTGGCGGGCCCCACAATTATTGTCTATATTGTACTCTTGCTACGTGTCTACTCTTCGCAAATCTTTCAGTGTGGAGATGAAGTAATGACTGCAGGCAGCGAAATGTTGCCACGTGTCTCTTTTGGGCACGGTCGATGATCGTTTCCTCCGCTATTGGATAATGCTCTGTCCATTCAACATGTATATCCTTGGCATAAGTCTTCAGCGGTGAGAGATAAAGGTTCACACGGGTAGCAAAATGCTGCCATGTGCCTAGTCGGCGGATCTTGTATTCGGGCGATCAACCAGGTGAACCAAATGCTACAATTGGCCACTGCATGTCATAATCATTGGCATGGGATGGTGACACTTGTCTGATTAACCTTTTTGGGACCACTGCCATCATTTGCAGAAGATGCACCTGTGCCTGGAATGACCAGATGCTTGGTTTCGAATCGTTTATGTTGCAACGGCTTGGGGAATATTCTTATTTCTGCATCATTGCCAGGGGATAGTGAAATCTTTTTTGTTGCTGCTCTCTGAAGCAGTGGGAGTTTTTTCTGCTATATATACTTTTCTCTGTTGTGAGAAAAGGGTCCAGAATTTTGAAGGATCATTGGTTTTAGGAAAAGATGTCAGGCCTGTATTACTGTTTTATTTTATTGCAAAAGACTTTCAGACTGTGCCAATTGTTCGGCCTTTCTATTCTTTCATGCTATTTGATTAAATTGTAAACTGTGTTTTTATTGTATAGACATTTCATTTGAGAACTTCTATATATATTGAATGCAATTTTACTGGTCTAGATCATATCTAATGACTCTTCTTGGTAGTAGGAATGTATGCAATGTTATTTTATGTTAATGAATGAATTGTCTATGCTATAATTTTTAGTTTCCACTCTTCTAGAACACTACAAATACCAATCAGGCCCTTAGATCTATGATTTATTGTGCCTATCATTAAGTCTTAGTGCATCGCCTTAGGTTAAACTTTATTTTATTATATCTATTTCATTTTCCCTTTCCAAACCCCCATTGTAGAAGAAGCAGACTTCTCTAAAAATCTGGAGGTCACTCAATTTAGCACAAAAGGTCCCCCATAAACTAAGTTTCCCTGTAAGACATTGTTACCTTGTCAAATTTTGGCGTCAACAGTTTATTCTTTTTCTAGTACGCCTGGTGGGATGGAGCTTAAATGAATTTTTGTTTTAGAAGGGTGTATGAGCCATCAGCCTATAACTAGATCCCAAACTGCAGGCAACCCTAGTTTACTAGTACCTCCACTAGAAATAGTGCAGGCCGCAAATCAATTGGTAACCGTTCTACTCTAGCCACCCATTTCTCTAACCATGTTGTCAGCCGTCAATAGAAATTACATGGCATGGGATGCTAAAAATCCCCTAGTAGCCCCAATAGCACCTGTTGTCTGGGGTGTTATCCCAGTTTTAGCTATGAAAATTATACCCAAGTTTACCAGAGATGGTTCAAGAACACCTGCAGAACATCTATAAGATGTGGCAGACGTGTGTCTGGTGCACGGGATCACAGCGTAGAATGTAGCTCTAAGGCTTCTCACCGCATCTTTTAAAGGCAAGGTGTTGGATTGGTACCAAACACTGTCACCTAGCACTATTCGTACCTGGGAAGAGCTCGGAGATCCGTTCTATGAGAGGTTCTCAAATGAAGGAGATCGCTCTTCACTATATTATCAACTATCGGTCATAAAATGAGCCCCCTAGGAGGCTCTGATGGACTTTAATGCCCAATTTCACATGAATTGGCAGAGGATCCTTGTTACTATACGCCAAAATCTTGAGTTGGCGTTCATATTTTATCTGAAGTCCATCAATTCTGACATTTCTATGATGATCAAATCTTTGGGAGGAGCTACTCTACCAGATGCTTACAATGTCACTATGAAAGCCGAGAACCATTTGATAGATTGCGGAAAGTTGCCTCCTTGGTCTATCATGTCGATATTTCTTGAAATATCAATTCCCGCAAAAGAAGTCGCATCAACTAGCACACCTGCAACTCCCCAGTCAATGTACACATATGCGGTAGCGCCACAAAATGTTGCCTCTACATTCAATTCTTCCAAGGATGAAATGAGCGATCTTAAAGAAATGTTGTGGACTATGGAAAATGACATAACCACCCTCAAGCAAAACCAATCAATGCCTCTGAAGTCTGCCTATCAGAATTATCAAGGTGGATGACCCTCATATCAACAGAATCAGTACCAAGTTGGTTCCCGCACTAATTCACCAGCCCCGACTGTCAACCAAATGGTGTTGGTTCCTACTCCACTAATGAGTGCTTCACCAAGCTCAAGTAAGGAATTAATCGCGGGGTAGAATAACCTCATTGATGACATCAATCTGTGGTGCTTCCCTTGCAGCGATGCACATATGCCCTAGAATTGTCTGTGTGGCAACTTATAACAAAAGGTGGTAGAACAACGCAGCCAAGGCACAATGCCAAACCACGGGGGTTATGTATATCCCTCTCCATAGATGGAAAGTGCAGTTCTTACCACACAAATGCGAGGAATGTCTCTAGAACAAGAATCTGACATCGCTCTTGATCACGTACTCTTCTTATGGATGGAGGAAGAGGAAACAGTGTTTGCTAATGATACGTTCATATCCAAAACACCGCAAGTGCAATCTGATTATAACATGTGCTCAAAAAGGAGATTTATCGGTGAGTCAGTTGTTCCACATCTAGCCAGCCTGCAACTTAAAGGTGCTTCCAATCAGATTCCTGGCACTCCCATTGCCCCGCTACCATCTCAACCACGAAAGGAAATTATTATAAAAAGAGTCAAGGATCATAAACCTTCGAGTTTGTTACCATTTAATGTGGTAGAACAATTGAAGAAATCATCTGCTAATGTGTCTCTATGGGACATTCTAGCTATCCCAGAGCAAAAAATTCTATTACAGAAGGCGCTTCAAGAAGAGGTCAGCGCAGCGCCAACAGAGCAATTAGCTAATGCAGAGGTTGTTAATCAATTACCACTGGCTAAAGTCCTTACGAACAATACAAAAGAATCTCCTATCGGAGTTAGAGATAAATTGAAGCCCCAACCCTTCTTCTTAACTCTCATTATAGGAAAGAAGTTATTGCACAATGTTATGATCAATTCTGGCGCTAGCACCACGGTTATGCCTAAATAGATAGCCGAAGCTTTAGGACTCGACTATGAACCTATGAAAAGGGGAGTAATGTAACTTGATGGGAACAAAGTTGAAACCATAGGTGTCATCAAGCCACTTCCTTTAACTCTTTTTTCTTGCCCTAGTATCACAGTGCCGCAAGATACTATGATTATAGATGTTCCTCCCATGTTCGGTCTTTGTCTATCCTGAGAATTTACTTCAAAAGTGGGCGGATACCTGTCCTTGGATTGGTCACATCTGATTCTCAGAACCAAGCACGACGCAAAAATGAAGATAGAATCGGAGGCTTTGCATTATGAACATGTAGCATATGAAGCCCTGATCAATTTTGAAGTCGTGCATACCTCTATCACCAAATAAGAAATGTATTGCGTTAAATTACTAGAGGAAGAAAAGGTGAGCAGAGACCAAGATGACCAAGAGGATGCTCTGTTGAGTGAACACATGGACAGTGACCCTTTCGACAATTATCATGCTACAAGATTGGGCACCTATGTAATTTATGATGAAGACCAAGTGCTCCCAAAGGTGGCCAAAGAGTTTGAAGGTAGCCAAGCAAATCAGTTATGGACCTTGTACTTTGATGGAGCAAGAGGTAAAGTAGGCACTAGAGCGGGGATATGTTTAATATCCCCACAAGATGAAAAAATGCTAAGGTCTTTCCGCTTTCATTTCGCTTGTTCAAACAATGAGGCTGAATATGAAGGATTAGTTCAAGGTTTAAACCTTGCGAAGCAAATGGCCATTAAGCAATTAATGGTGTTTGGAGATTTTGAACTAGTAGTCAACCAAGTCTGAGGGATTTCCGCGACAAGGAATGTCTGCATGAGATCCTATCGGCATCGAGTCTGGGACCTAGTTGAGAGTTTTGAAGCCTTCAACATCCAAATTATTCCCTGAGGACAAAATAGTGATGTAAATCGCATGGCCGTGATTGGTGCTCAGTTTGATCCTACCTCTGACCTTATACATAATGAAAATTATGTATGAGTACTAGTCCGACCAGCGATTCCTAACAATGATCAGAGTTGGCAGGTTTTTGAAAGTGATGAACACATTGCCTCGTTCATCCAACAGTCGGGAGAATTCGTCGATCAACTTCAACCAAAGATTGTTGAGGCTTATGAAGGAAAAATCATATAGCTCAAATCCAACAAGCTTCCGAAAGGATTGGTTACTCTAAAAAAAAATCAATTGTGATGATGCAAGGAATGATAGATGGAAGTTTGTAGTAGACAAAAGTGATTACGTAGACCTTTGGGTCTCAAATGGTAGAAATCCTTGAGTTGGGAAAGATGTCCTGCACCATCATAATCTGGAGGGATATGATCCTAATATCATTCAACACACGATCAAGCTAACAGAAGGTGCAAAACCAGTCTAACAAAAGCAAAGGCCAGTAAGCCCCAAAATTGAAGCGCTAATGGCGCAAGAGCTAACCAAAATAATTGAGTCCCGCATTGTCTTCTCAATCAAGCATAGTACTTGGGTATCCAATCTGGTCCCAGTCTGAAAGAAGAATGGAGATATCTGCTTGTGTGTGGACTTCCGAGACCTAAATAGAGTATCCCTGAAGGACCATTATCCGCTATCTTCTATGGAGTCAATCTTACAAACGGTAGCAGGATCGAAAACATTTTCTTTGTTGCACGGCTTCTCTAGTTACAATCAGATCTGAGTTAAGAAGGAGGATCAACACAAGACAATGTTCACTACAAAGTGGGGAATGTTTTCTTATGCTAAAATGTCTTTTGGTTTATCCAATGTAGGGGCAACATTCTAGTGGGTGATGGACATCGCATTCAGTGAGCTAATCAATAAGTTTATTCTAATTTATTTAGATGATCTTACTATATTTTCTAAATCTAAGGATGATCATTTTGACCAATTATAAATAGTTTTTCAAAAGTGCCAGGAGTTTGAGGTTTCCCTAAATCCAAAAAAATGTGTATTCAGAGTACTACAGGGTGAGCTATTAGGACATGTGGTATCCAAGGAAAGAGTTTTGATCGACCCCGAACGGGTGAAAGCTATCAAGGAACTTCCCCTTTTGGTGAATAAGAAAGGCATTCAATCCTTCCTAGGCAAGGTAAATTTTGTTAGCAAGTTTATTTCTGACTTTGCGGGAATAATTAAGTCGATCACCCTAATGCTTAAAAAGGATCAAGCATTCAAGTGGACGACTGAAGCTCAGGAAGCCTTTGAAAAAGTCAAGGATGTTATTTTCGTAGCTCCGGTACTAGTTAATCTAGATTTATCTAAGGATTTTATAATGTATGCATTCAGTACCAAGTCCAGTATTGCTACTGTCT
The DNA here is from genome assembly GCA_007258455.2 of Sequoia sempervirens. Lineage (NCBI taxonomy): Eukaryota > Viridiplantae > Streptophyta > Pinopsida > Cupressales > Cupressaceae > Sequoia > Sequoia sempervirens. Next base: position 507,367,017 of record VDFB02000015.1, read on the forward strand.
TAACCCAAAAGGATGATGAAGGAAAAGGGGAACATCCAGTGGTATTCTACTCCCGAACCCTAAAAGAATATGAGATGAATTATAATTTCGTTGAAAGACAAGCCTTTCCAATAGTGAAGGGACTTAAAAAGTTTTGCCATCTAATTTCCTACAATAAAGTGTTTTTTTATGTCGCACATTCCATTGTGCATGAGTATATCATTGAGGGAGAAATCACAGAAAAAAAGCTAATTGGATCACCAAGATCCTTGAATATGACATTGAGGTCAAACCCACTAAAACTATCAGAGGAAGAGGATTGTGCGAATACATGGCACAGAATGAGGAGATACCCACCGAAGGAGAGCAACCAGAGCTTGTTCTGATAAATTAGCTAGAATCAGAGGGTTGCTGGCTGACAGATAGAATGAGGTTTATGCAAATAGGAAAGTATCTGCTAGGTCTCTCCTCCCAAAAGAGGAGATACTATCGGCTGCAAAATTATGGATATGTGCTAGTGGAGGGGGTCCTTTTCAAAAAGAATTTCAATGGTCTCCTCCTACGATGCGTTACTACAGAGTAAGCGAAGAGAATCCTTGACATGTTCCACAATAGCGTTGTGGGCAGACACTTCTCCGCTAAGACCACCGCCATCAAAATCATGTGCGTAGGTTACTATTGGCCTACACTTTTCAATGACTCCCACTCTTTGGTAAGATCTTGCAAAAAATGCCAGTTCTTTACTAACAGAAGGAAGAATTTTACAATGCCTATCAAACCTATAGTAGCAAATGAACCGTTTGCACAATGGGGCCTAGACTTCATCAGGATGATTAATCCTGCTTCTAGTGCCAGGCACAAGTGGATTCTGACCACCACAAATTACTTCACAAGATGGATAGAGGTTGTTCCGCTTAAAAATGCAACAGAGACAAAGATTGTGGATTTCCTCGAAGAGCTAGTGACAAGGTTTGGTCCTTTGAAGACTATCATTTTTTATAATGCTAGAGCTTTCCTAGGTGCAAAGGTATGTCACTTTACATTAACGAATGGCATATTCCTTAAGACATCATCAAATTATTACCCGTAGGGAAACTGCCTAGAGGAGTCAACAAATAAGAACCTAGTTCGACTCCTTAAAAGAATTGGTTCAGAACACCAGAGAGAATGGCATAAAAACCTTCAAGCAGTGCTTTGGGAAAACTGCATAACTCCTAAGCAAATCCTTAAGACTTTGCCTTATGAGTTGGTATACGAGAAAGAGGCACTGTTGCCTATATCTATGGAGATTTTGGTGCTCCAACTATTGAAATCTCTCGAGATAGAAAAAATGGCACCATGGAGGTTTGGCTTACCGAACTATTAGAAGTACAAGAAAAACGGGAGAATTCCCTAATAGCCATGACAAACTGCCAATAAGTGGTCAAGCGATGGTTTGACAAGAAGGCTTCTGACCAAGGCCTAAAGTGTAGAGACTTAGTACTGAAATATGATAAAATGGCTGCTAAGCCAGCTTAGTATGGTAAATTTGATAGCCTATGGGAGGGCCCCTTTAAAATCATTCAGTGCAGGGAGCATAACGCTTTCGAGTTAGAAAATATGGAACGGGAACCCTTAGGAATCCCAGTCAATGGGATTCATCTTAAGTTGTTCTATTAAGTGTCGAGTTCTATTTTGTACATATGTGAATAATACTTTTATTTTATTTCCCTTTGTGTTGGCCGGTCTTTTTGAAATTGGTTCGTGTTTCTATGGAAATAATCCATAATTGCAGAAGGTAGAGCAGCGGGATTGCTTTACATTTAAAACACACCCATGTGCAAAGAAAATGAACACATATGCTAATAAAAGAGCCCATACAATAGAAATGCATAATGGAAGAAAGAGCCATGGATTTTTATAAAGATATATGTCAATTTATATATATTCTTTTGTTTTTACAATGCAAAATGGCTGAGAAAGCCATAATCTAAAAAGTATACAACTATACAAGCTATTCTTTCATATATGTAGTATTTATAGCCTTTTTTAGGCTTATATACAAAACTGTAAGGCAGGTGGCGTGTTCAACAACAGAAAATAAAGAAACTGGGGGGCATTTTATCCAAGAGCACGGGAGGCAGCAATTGACACATCTATGGTAGCATCTACTGCTTCTTCTACAGTGGCGCCTACTGCGTTCTTGTCAACAGGTTCTTCGGTAGCAAAAGTAGCATCATTTGGCACAACCGCCATTGGTAGGGGGAACACCAGGTTCCTAAAGTCGGTATACCAATCAACGTCATAGAATGGTATTGCATTGTAGCTGCGGAACAGAAAGTGCAAAGCCTGGGTAACCCTCTGTCAATGCTCGTCGCGTGTTTGAAGGCAGAATCCACTAAGAAATGACAACCATACAACTACCACTTCTTCCTCAATGTAGCGGAGGTCACTAGTTGTTGGCAGGCCTACCCCATATGCAGCGTGAGCGACAATCTCACCTAGGCCATTCAGGTACTTTCTTGGAAATATTTTCTTGACCAGCTTCAGAGTTAGGGGCTTGGGGATACCAATGTCTAACATTGATGCTACCAAATGTGACTAGATATCAGTATTCACATGGTACTTGTCCTCGTACTCTATACAATCCCTACCCAGAACCCATTTTATGGCTACCAAAACCAAGGAGTGTTTATTCTTGGTCATTCTCTTCAATTCCCTAGTGGAAATCTCCCCCAGAAAATCATTTTGTGACTTATAAGAAGTTAACCTAATAGGAGTATCTATGATACTTACACTATGAGCTTCTACCTTCTAACCAACACTAAAACTTACCTACCACCTAGCCTATGAGAAAACTTGCTTAGGACTACGCCAATGACCTATTGTTAAAACTGCTCAAATGCTAAGTGTGATGTCCTCACTACTTAGTGGCCTATTTATAGAAAAAATGAGAAGACGCATGCTAATCCTTTTTGAGAAAATGTGATGATAACTAAGTACCAACTTGAAAGGCATGCATGTGTTTGCTTGCATTTTCAGACCAGTTGCATCTATAGAGGTACGGTTCAATGTGTGCTAGATTAATAAGAGCTAGTTAATTAGCTTTAGAAAGGTGGTGCTCATTGGCAGTAAGTTGCACAACCATAGGCTATTGTGTCATCTCACGGGCGTTTCCCAGAGCCTAAGGTAGTATTCATATCTTTTCAAGCCGTGATCATTTGCTTTGGCTTAATCATTCTGTCGAGGATATTAATTGATAGCACATACTAACCCAAGGTTAGAAGGAAAATTGCCCGCTTAAGTTTGAAGGGAATCATAGCATATCACACGGTTGCCAAACGTAATAATGAATTCTTGCTTCCTCGAAATGGAAAGTAATTCATTTTGCACAAACCGAGAAATTAACGGTACATGCCGAATTAAATGCAAAAAGCATGCTTTCCTCTACCACCTTGCGAAAAGATAGCCAAATATTGCATGAAAAGGTTTAATGTTCAAAGTCTTTTCAAAAACACCAAGGCTTAAAGTGCAGAGAAGTTTTTTTGTAAGCATATCCAGAGCCAGATAAAATTTACGAAGAGTCCAGAACCTACAGAAGTTTTCATCTCAAGAAAAATGTTAGAGAGTTCATCACAACAAATGCATGAGGAGATTGGCCAGGAGTTGTTTACAGCAATACGATTGTCAGAAGATGTGTATGTCTATGAGGATTTAGCATATGCTATGCCTGGTATACCAAGCAAGCCGAAGAGGGCATATACGATAGAGCTAAGAAGGCCCAAAGATTGCAAAAACAAGAAAAGGGTTGAGGAGAAATGGGATAATATTTATGACCCACAATTCACAAAAAACCCTAAATCCTTAAGAGAAGCAACTTGTGCAAGATTACCAACACCTAAGGCAGACACACCGATAGCAAAGTAGGTTTGGTACAGTGGTCTTCCACAATACATTGTCCCACTGGTACATTACTGCCCGAAGTTAGTTGATGTTGCCATTCAATGTTATAACCCTAGCACCCACTGCATCGAGGGTCAGAACTTGAGAGTTCACATCAGCCCACAGGCCATTTGGCATATGCTATGCTTCCCAGACCCAAGTAAAAGAAGAGAGAAAATTGAGTCCTTTTACCTTGGTAAAGGAGAAAAAATATGGAAGGCGATGAAAAAGAACTCAGATTTCTTGATGGAGAAGATTGGTAAGAAAGGAGTCCCAGGTGCTAAACTGCCAAGTATTTCGTTGTCGCGCGGTTCATTTCATGAGGATATGCAAGATGCCAAGTCAATGCTAGCTTTTGTGTGTGGCTGAGACTTTGATGAAATGGTGGAAACCTTTCAACTGGGACTGGCCTTCCAATTCCACAAACAGCACAATACCTTCTGGTATGATTTCACTGAGTTCATGGTGGATGAAATGATACAGAAAATAAAAAAATACTAGCGGAGGGAAAGTTTAGATTTCTCTCCTTCCTGGTTCACATGTTCCTACATCAAAACTTTGATTTCTTTGGTAGGTATTTTGAATTATCCATTTTTTATGAACGGGGGAAGAGGAAGCTAGTATCCATGTGTATGCCCTTTCTTTCCATGTCATATGATTATTATACATTTTCAAATTATTTTATAACTCTGGTCTTGCATGATTTATGAGGAGGAGGTGACATAATCTGACTCGACAGGGATCAGACCGGATAAATGTAGAGTTTCACTCCCGCTTGTGACTGGTTCTTAGGAATAGATTTCACAATTCTCTAGATGCGGGGCTTCACTGGTCAACCCTTCCTTCTCCCAGCCTACATCATAGATAGGGTGCTCGTGCTTGAAATGTATAGGCAGGTGTGTATGATTTATTTTACCTTCTGCAGTAGCAAAAGTGTCAAGAGAAAAGGATTCTTCACTTGTTCGAAGAATTTCAAAATGGTGACTCTATTAAAGAAGCAATCGGATCAGTTATTACAGGATAAAATGGGCTCATTTAGGGTTGGTTTTGGTAAGTGACAAGTGGGATTACAACCCTTTTAATGACCTATCAGAGTTGCACATGAAATTTACTCATGGTCCTTGACCTTACTGGGAAAAGCAGCGTAACCCGCAGGTAGACAAGGATAAAAATTTTGTTGAACTGGCACGTATTCCCACATAAGATAACAGAGAGACATGGCACAAGTTCTACTTTGTTGTGGCAGTGGCCAAAGATGATGTCCACATGGAATGCACCATGTACAACAAGTTGCAGAAGGATGAGGAATGGACTGATGAAAAAATAGAAGCTTTCTGGAAGTATCGCCAAGAAATAGGGCAATTGGATGCTCCTTATGAGGGCTTGAAGGAGGACAAGAAATTTGAAAAATGGTGGGATGATGACCACCCCAGCCCAGACTCTAGCATCAATAAAAGTGATGACTTGGAGGATGAGTCTGAAGAGCAGGAAGAGGAAGAGACAACTTTTGCGTCCTCCGCGCCGAAGGAGAAAGGCTCTGGACAACCCGCCTATGTAGCCACAAATGTGCGGTTTAACGTATCAAGGGCTTCACATACACTCACTTGGGCCGCTAAGGTAGCCAGGGTACCACAGCAACAAACGACAATAACTACCCAAGCTCGGGAAACCCCACCCACAAAACGGTAGTGTATAGAGACCATTATTAGAAAAGTTTCACAAGAACCCGCCGGAAGATAGATGCTTGCAACTAGTCAAGAGCCTGAGGCCGAAGAAGAGTTGCTAATGATTCAGGAGCCGCCATCGACAAGTCAACGGGTAAAATTCTCTCCTTCTTCCCTTGCTTCTCATTCCTTGGTATCTGCCACTGCCTCAACAGCAATCCCTACCATGAGTACTGGCTCTCTATTTCCCATTTTTAGTCCAACACATGTGGGAGGTTTCACCCAATTCTCACAGACAACTCCACCCAACTTTACTCCTCTGCAAACCCTTATACCAGCTACTTTCACTCAGGCTCTCCTTGCCTCGCTTTCTGAAGGTGTGCCCTCTGCAAGTACCCCTTCTTTTGCTATTGTTGTGGATCCTCTTCCATCACAACAAACTAACTTTGCAATGACAACTCCTTCACCATTTCAGCCTATGAGTCCTCCCGCCGATTCACCAATTTAGCCGTGGCAAATGGCTAGCCCTTCTACTGGTCCTTAAACCAAGCTTTGGAATGTGTCCCACTTCTCCCCACAAACTGTCACTCTCCAAAAAAAGACAATATTTGCACCTATCAGGGTTACCTATCCATATGCCCTACCTTCTGGTGCTCCTTTCACAGGGGGACTAGTTTCATCACCAGTTGAATTTATGGCATAGATTGATTGCGGAAAGGAAGCATGCACAAGGAAAATGATGACAATGCTTCTACTAAGCCAAAAATACAAAATCTTTATGATGAGAGCCGGCAAGAGTTGAAGTTTGCAACCACATACCTGAGAGTAACCAAGCCTCAAGGGGAGATGCACCCAGAAGATTATGAAATATATGCGGTAGGGCTTGACATGAAGTTGGTCTGACTGTAGGATAAGGTTGAGATTATCGAGGAAACACAACGGGTGGTCACCTCTGACTTTCTTAAAACTGGTCGCCAGCTAAAGAAGAAGGATGAACAACTTAAAGCAATAAGGGAAAGAGTTAGTTTTCTAGAGAATAGAGAGAAATTCTTGGAGGTGGATGTTGCACGTATGACAGAAAAGGCGCTGGCAGTAGAGGATGAGAAGAACAGACTTTAGGGTGAGCTTGTGAAGATTAAGACTATCAACCCTGCCATGGTAAAAGTGTTGCATGCTAAGAATTAGGAAGCGGAGCAGAATTTGCAGCTAAAGAATGAAGAGCTAGAGCGACTTCGCCTTGAGTATAGTCAAGGAATGGCATAGAGGAATGAAACTTTGGAACACCAACAAGCTCAATATGAGCAGAAAATACAAGAAAAGAGGTTGAATTTAAGGGCCTAAAAACTCAATTAGAAGAAGAGCTCCAAGAGACAAAGTCTTCTCTGGACATGCACTTAGCAAATCACTTCCGAGCCAAGGAGAATTGGAATAAATAAATGAGCAGCTCTACGGAGCAACTGGCGTCCAAGAAAAAGAAAAGAGTAGATGTAGTTGAGGCCATTAACTCAAAAGACATAGAGATCACTTCTCTTAAAAGCTCTCTCTTGTCTTCTCCTACACAGTCGAACATTATTTTGTTGGTTAGGCAATTGTACATCTCTCACTGGGAAAAGATTAAAACTTTATGCCTAGCAGTGCATCCTACCCTCTGATTCTTCGCCAAGACATCAAAGCTGAGCTAGGAGGCTCATGATACGATTGAGCAGTTCCCATGGTTTATCTTGGAAAAAGTTATGGAAGCAAAAGACCTGCTTATCGAGCTATACTCATTCTCTGATGAAAACCTCATCAGGGCAGGAACTGAAGAAGTTTATCCATTGCCACTCTGCCTTCTAGCACACTAAAGCAGTCACGACTACTCTGAGCAAGACACTAGACAACATACGGGAGAGTTTTTCTAGGTTAAACAAGATGGGTTTGTCGTCCCCGTTCCTTGAAAATGGCTCTATTGCTATGAGTAAGCAAATTGCAGAAAGAATAGAAGAGAAAGAAAATGATCCAAATGCTTTCAGAAATTTCAGTCATCCTCCTACCGCAACTGACATTGAGGGAGTTATTCATCTGCTTGCACAGCTACTGTTTCATTGTGAAGAAGGGGCCGATTTACCTAATACACTACCTCATAAAGAAACTATTGATCTAAACAGAACACAGGAGAATTTTTGCAACATGGTAAGGCCATCTAAGGATGAATGGTTGCCTCTGTAGGTGGCTCTTTCCAATCTCTGACTCCATTATCTAATGAAATGGCACTCTGGCGGTCTGTAAACCAGAGAGATTTTGGGTTCTCCATTCCTCAAGCGAAATGCCCCTGGTAGTCATCAAAAGTTGTTAATAAGTATTTAACGAGCTCCCTTCGGGTGTATTTTCCTATATGTATCGACCCATGCATCGCAGGGAATCAACTTAGCCTTTTATCAAAAGTCTACTTTTCCCCTCCACATGTCTACTTTGCGCATCCCGAAGGTTTCCGTACCTTTTGCATCTCGGGAATCCCCGCTATACTTCCACATGTCATAGTTGTGGGCTATTTTTTATCATTCCTTTTTGCTTCCTCATCGAGCTCCGCTCGAGTGCCACGAATCTGCCACTCCCAAGATTTTGGCGAGCCCCACAATTGTTGTCTGCGGTGTACTCTTGCTACGTGTCTACTCTTCGCAAATCTTTCAGCGTGGAGATGAAGTAACGACCGCAGGCAGTGAAATACTGCCACGCATCTCTTTTGCGCCTGATCGATGATCGTTTCCTCTGCTATTAGATAGTGCTCTACCCATTCAACATGTGTAGCCTTGGTGCAAGTCCTCAGCAGTGAGAGATAAAGGTTCACACGGGTAGCGAAATGCTACCACGTGCGTGGTCAGTGGATCTCGTATTCGGGCGATCAACCAGGTGAACCAAATGTTGTGATTGGCCACTGCGTGTCATAATCATTTGCACGAGATGGTGACACTTATCTAATTAACCTTGTCGGGACCACCACCATCATTTGCAGAAGATGCACCTGTGCCTAAAATGACCAGATGCTTGGTTTTGAATTATTTTTGTTGCAATGGCTTGGGGAATATTCTTATTTCTGCATCATTGCCAAGGGATAGCAAAATCTCTTATGTTGCTGCTCTCTGAAGCGGTGGGATTTTTTTCTACTATATATACTTTTCTCTTTTGTGAGAAAAGGGTCCAGAATTTTGAAAGAACGTTGGTTTTAGGAAAAGATGTCAGGGCTTTATTACTATTTTATTTTATTGCAAAAAACTTTCAGACTGTGCCAATTGTTTGGTCTTTCTGTTCTTTCATGTTATTTGATTAAGCTGTAACCTATGCTTTTATAGTCTGGACATTTCATTTGAGAACTTCTATATATATTGAATGCAAGTTTACTAGTCTAGATCATGTCTAATGACTCTTCTTGGTAGTAAGAATGTATGCAATATTATTTTATGTCAATGAATGAATTGTCTGTGCTATAATTTTTAGTTTCCACTCTTCTAGAACACTACAAATACTAATCAGGCCCTTAGATCTATGATTTACCGTGTGCTTATCATTAAGTCTTGGCACATCGCCTTAGACTTTATTTTATTATATTTGTTTCCTTTTCCCTTTCCAAACCCCCATTGTAGAAGAAGCTGACTTCTCTAAAAATTTGGAGGTCACTCAATTTAGCACAAAAGGTCCCCCATAAACTGAGTTTCCCATAAGACACTGTTACCTTGTCAAATTTTGGCGTCAACAGGTTCATTTTATATCAAAAAATTGTAATTTTGGCTATTTTAAGCCTATCGAGCATTTTATCTTAGAAAAATATTTGTAGTCGCACTAAAATATAAAGTGGGCCAACTTTATAATATTTGGGGGGTGATTTTTGATACTAGTGAAAATGGTGAGGTGTTCTTGGCATTCTTGTGTTCTCTTTCTTTCTGCACTTTCTTTTACATTTTTTCATCATGGATTCAACAATAATTCATATTCTAACAACATACAACTATTTTGAGTGAAATTCTAAAATAAAAATTCACTTAAGAAGTCTTGGTTTGTGTAGAATAACAATGGGATTAGAAATTGAAACTACTAAAGATGAAGAATAGCTAAGTGGTTTAAAAGATGTGATGAAGCATATTGAGCATTGTGTCTGTCTGTATCTCTTAATTTTCTCTTTCATATTGAATCTTTGAATACTCCAAATGAAATATGGAAAAAGCTAGAATCTCTTTTTTGCACTCAAGATTCTATGAGGTGTCATATGTTGGAAAATGAACTAATCAGTTTAAGTCCAAGAAAATTCAACACAATTCAAGATTTTTTCACCAAATTGAAATCACTAAGGCTACATACAATGTGAAAGTGATAAGAAAGATGAATGTAACTAATTCTAAGCATTCTCTCTAAGGGAAGTTCTAAATATTCAATGTCTTTTCTACCTTTTATGCTATAAGGATGCATTTGGTTCCAAATTCACCATGCCATCCTTGGATGATTTTGTTAATTCTCTCACATGGGAGAAAGATAGCTAATCTAGATGGGCACTCTTAAGTCTTCTAAGTCAAATGTCTTGGAAGCCAACCATGGCACAAATGAACAGTGAGGAAAAAGTGGTAATACTTGGATAAGAAACAAAATAATAGCAAAGAGAAGAAGGATCAAAAATCAACTACTCCAAAAATAGCTAACGAGACCTCATCTTCAAAAGGTGACAAGCCTAAGAAAAGGAAGGTCGAATGTGCCTAATGTAAATGACTTGGTCATGGTGAGCACAAATGTTTGAAGAAACAAGTAAATCACTTGACACACATTCTTGAGAAGAATAATCTTAGTGTTCTTGATTATTCCAAATAGTATTTAGATGAGGGGTCTCACAAGGTCAAATATAACAAGGGGAAAGGGGTGATCCCACAATAGTGGTTTACAATTTTGGCCAAAATGGACACTGAAATTATTATTTTTAACTAAATCTTCACATTCAGGCAACTATAGTGGCTAAACCGTGAATAATTTGAAGATAATGCAAACTAGAGTCTCATCACAATTTTTTTGTAGATTCTAAAAATATTTTTTTCAAAATTTTTGGAATCATTTTACATTTCTTTTTCCATCTCCCACGAAAACTGGTTTTTTTCAAAAAATAGCATTTTTAAAAAGTGACGCAAACCGTATAACGCATAACTTTTTTTCCATGAAGGATAAAATTCTAATTCTTTCGAATTTAGATTCATAACTCTGATATCTAGTGCTTCCACTTGGTTAGACAATTTTTTATTGAATATTTTTACTTTAATCAAGTTTCAAAGTCAAACCAATTACATTTTAGACATAGCGCGACCGTATAACGCATAAATGTTTTTTAATATATTAAAATTCATTTTTATTTATTTTTTTGGATCAAGGACTTCAATATTTGGTGCACTCATATTTTTCAAATTTTTGTTTTGATAATCTGCTATTTTTCCACATGTGCCGAACATAGACCTTCAATTTTGATGAAAAACCTATGTTTAATAAAACTAAAAAAACAAATACATAATAAAACCAAAACATATTAAGATTATATTTGTTGGATAGCTTGTTCCAAGGACCACCTGATTCCAATTGGGTTTGTGAAGATTCATCCATTTTCATCATCAACCCGAGCTTCGAAGTGCCAAAATTTAGGGTTTTTTTGTGTCTCAGAGGAGGGATGAGGAATAAAGGGGCTTCGAGCGAACCCCTAGGGGTTCGCTCAAACCTGGGTTCATTCGAACCCTCGTTCATTCGAACCACCCTTTTATAAGGGTTTTTGTTGGCATTTTTGGCGGGAAAGCTTTAAAAGGATTCGCCTGAACCTAGGTTCCAGCGAACCCTTAATGGGTTCAGTTGAACCAGTATGTTCGTACGAACCCCTAAAATCAAGATTTTTTCCATGCATTCATTTTCTGTGAGTTTTCCTTCCTCACTTCAATTGTAAACCACTATTGTGGCTTCACCCAAAGACAAGGGCAAGGCTCTTGTAACATTTACTTCTCTACCATCCACACAGGTTCTTGATTTAGGTGCTTCACACCACATAGTTTCTTCTAAGGGCAAGATTGCATCTTTGGAGCCATGTATTATTCCTTCCATTTTGATGGGTGATAAAATTCTTGTTGAAGTGTGTGGGAGAGGGTTTGTTGATATGTGGGAAGGCACATTTCAGTATGTTATTTATGTGCCCTCATTGTCAACTAATCTCCTATCAATCTATCAAATCACTCACACAGGTACATGCAAGTGAGTTGAGTTTACTCTTGATTCAGTGGTGGTTCATGAGTTGCACAATGATTCTATAATTACAGATTGGAGAGCAGATCATTCTTCATGACTTTATTTGTTCTCTTACATTGTTCTTGATCCACCTTCATTTGTTCTACTCACTCATTCAAATGATGTGAGTAATTTATGGCATTGGCGATTTGGCCACTTGAACTACCACTATTTGCAGTAGCTCAGTTAACAAGACATGGTTATAGGATTGTCTAACTTCAAATAGATTTTTTCCAATGTTGGGATGATGGCACCTAAATGAAACATCCAAATATTTTACTCCAAATTTAAGTGGGATATTTATCGAACCTATCATAGAGTGAACAAAACCATCATAAATTTGTAGCCTTGTTTATAATTGTTTGTAATTATCTTTGTGATTTATGTGCACAAATAGAAATTCTTCAATGATCACATTCTCTATACACATGGAGTCAATGAGTATTCCCCTTGTGGGTTTGTCATTAATATGACCAGTGATATAGAGAGGACCATCAAGTGCATTTATGGATGCATTGAAATATGTGTAAAAGCAATATCAGGTAACAAAGTGATTTGACCTTTACGAGTTTGGACTTTTATTGTGTTTATCATGTCAAACATATCATCATCTTCTTTATCATATTAGACAACAAAGTGGTTCAACCCATACAAGTGTGGACTTTTATTAATCACAACAATTAAATAAAATGTTAAACAATTATTTGTATTTAATTACGAAAAATAATCTACCATGTAAATAAAAACTAAAACATAACTAACATATAAAAAACAAAAAATATTAAATAACTTTTAAATAATAAATTAATATAAAATAATTTAAGTAAATAAATTAACTCACAAATTCAACTAAAACAAATTAAAATAAAACACTACTTAAAAATAATAATATATATTAAACAAATAAACAAATATGATTATAAATTTATGAAATTGTAACTTGTATTTAACAAATTGGATTTACACTTAACCATTGCATTTGCTTGAAATTTGTAAAGTCTTATGATATTGCTATCAAGATTCAATCTGTAATTTTTCAAGTCAAATTCATTGACCCATGTTTCATGATTAGTGGTTCACAAGAACCCATCTCTCATGATAATGATAACGAATGATCCAACAAATTCATTTAATAAACGGACTATCTCTTTGTGCATTATGTCAGAGAGTTCACGTGCCTTGTAGCGGCTAGTGGAAGGGTTGCGGCAGAACAATACAGGTGGTTAATAAAACTAGCCGCGGCCTAAGTTCACCCCCTGCAGTTAATATAATCTGCACTGTATCCTGCACAAACCTCACCGGTGGTTAAGATAATTCGCCATGGTCAGGCTTTGAGCAGTGTGAAAGAAATGGGAGCTTTCGAAATCGTATAGAGGAATTTTGGCATGTTAATTCTTACTACACATGACCAAATAAATGCATTTTAAACTGGAAACATTAGCATTACAACAGATTTTAGGCAGCTCGTAATATTTTGGATCTGCTAAAGGTTTTGATCATTTATCCTGTTGTAAAGAGAGCACATTATTTTGCACAATCAAGTCTGTAAGACACCCGATGACCTTCGCGTACATTTCAAGCGATGAATAGTCTTCGTTTAAAAACTGATCGTACTGTTTATACAGACTGTGTGTTTTTATTTTTAATAAATAAATCTTGTCGAACGTACATCTTAGTATCTGAATAATTGATATTGTAATGATGATTATTAATATAGAATTATTTTTAAGATATTCAATCAAATTGTCAATAATTTATTTCTTATATTAAAAATTTACATTGCCAAAGGTAAATATTTATTTAGAATAAAATTCTTATCATTTATAAATAAAATCAATCAAAAAATCATAATTACAATACAATCTGAGGGGTTTAGCTCCATTGATTAAAACATCCTTTGCAGAAAGAGGTCACAAAGTCTAATCTCCTATATCGGAAGGTATGTCGCTGGAAAGTCTAATCTCCTATGTCGGAGAGTATGTCACGTCAGCCTGCCTGGAAAAAAATTACAATACAATCTGCCCAGCAAAATTCTGGAAAACAAGACAGACGGGCTTAACCGTACATGGCAAAGCCTTCGTGATGTTCTGTATTGCTTGGAAGTTTTAGCAGAGATCGTTTACTATTGCTGTGCCTAATGGGGGACGGTACTTTGAGACAGGCAGAAGAGCCCAAGCCTAATGGCACAACGGGCAGAATGTCACAGTTGCACATCTCGATCATGAAGCCATCTGGATCGTGCATAAATATTTGATCAACGTATAATCCCCCTTCCTCCACTCTTCTCTTCACATACTTGATCTTCATGTCCTCTAATATCCTCTCCACTGCTTCCATACTTTCACACTGTATATATATATATACAAGAACAAAAACCATCAAAACAGATTTTTCAGAAACAAAAACAGAGAACCCAGATTAGGTAAGACAGTAATCCAACCTGAAATGATATGTGATTATCCATTGGGTCAATTTCGGATTTCTTGGGCAAAGTGTCAGTGTTGTCGCATTGCAGAAGATGTATGCCCACTCCATAATTAAACAACCTGTAAATGCACACAGAGATCAGATATCCAATTGCTGTTGTTGGTATTCAGATAAACAATGGTAGAAAGAAATTTTTTAAAGGTTACCAGGCTCCATCAAAGCCGAAGGATCCAGGCCTCTTGATTGGAACAAAACCCAATACATTTTCGTAGAAATTAACTGATTCCTCTACTGATTTGCATACAAGAGATATGTGATTTAAAGAAACCAAGGGCAGCGGCTTCCTCAGAACAGAGTTCACCATTATGAGAATCGAGAGATTCCAAAGTTTTGGGAAATTATGAGAAACGAGATTCTGAACAGAGATGTGTATAAAGTATTTATACAAACTTGTTTGCTATACGACGCTTTGTACAGGCTGTTTAAGTTTTACTGGGGAAAGGTACTGACATGCCACGTGTGACCAGAATTATCATCGCCATTTAAGTGGATGTGTTTAACAGGTCAGCTATGCAATTAAAATGTGTCTTTTCTGCTGAGTCATCCTGCCTGTCATCTGACTTCGAGAGGCTTTATCGTCCCACGCGTTAAAACCACTTCATTTTTTTGTAGTTTGTAGGTATATCCTGGCCTTTTTCTGGAAGTTGGTGAGATGTAGTTAACAAGATGACAAAAGACGACAACAAGAATAAAATTATAAATCCCAATAGGTAGGTCGCGTGTTCTTGAAATTTTTGGCATATTTGACTTCATGTAATCATCACGGAGGCAGCACAACCTAAGTTATAATTTGGTTCAGTTGAGAAGTTCTTTTTAATATTTAGAAAGAAAGGAAAAAAATTATAGCTAATCAAATGTCATTTAGCAAAAATTTAATTTGTTTTTAAATATTTGTATAAATGTATATTGTACGCAACTCATGCAATAGCTAATTGATCAAACATCACTAAGTAAAAAATAAAATTATTTTCTAATATTTCTATGTGTTTCTAGGCTCATTTTGGCCTCGTCTCTTTCCCTCCTATGGTATGAAGGCATTGTCTCCCATAGTTTATTTTTGTCAAGATGATGTTGTAGTTGTGTTAATCTCATTGTTTTTGTATCACTTTTTCTAGAGTTCAAACTATTTGGACACTAGTGTTATGCACAAATGTCTGTGTGACACATTAGCATCACATGATAATTCTCATATGGTGACCATTTCCAAGTATTTTGTCACTTGTCACCTTCCTAGGTCAATGATAATTGCTTGGAATGAATCAAAATGACTCACTAGTCTCTTCCTCTTGCCTCCTCTCTCATTTTTTAATCTAATATTTTTAATTTTACACCTTTTTCTCTCACATTGACTCTCTAGCTCTCTCAAGCTTTGGTTTCTCTTTGTGAGCACATTGGCATTCCTCCTACAACACTCTTGTCTCATTGGCTTCCTCAAACCTTCGCTAGTAATATTGTTCTATTATTTTCATTGATATTGTCTTCTCTACTTTTTATTATTGCAAGAAAATCATTTTGTTGTGTTAATAAGCACTTTCAAATAATCACATCTTTGTTATATCTCATTTTTTAGTTTACACTATTTGTACAACCATTGATTTGATCAAATCCTAGACACACTTGGGATAGGAACACTCACACATGCTAGTCTTTAATCTTTTTATCCTAGTTGTTTATAGAGGTAGAAATATCAAAGTACGGGTTTGACTTGAAGGCGAATTCCCAACCAACCTCAAAAATAAATTTCCCTCATGCTTGCAAGTATTTTGATAGCACTCAACCATATGGATATTTGGAATTTCTTTCTTAGTTGTCAATTGATTATTTTATTCATTAAATATAATTTAAAGTTTGTTATTTAACATATTTATTTATATTTAAAATATCTCTAGTATTTGCTAGTATGTTCATGTATGTGATTTTGCAAACTAGGTGAATGAACAGACTAGATTTACACATTTTTTGGAAGCTCTTTGATATTCTAGATGTATGGATGAGAACACTTAGCGAGCACTTCAACATGATGCACTAGCGTCTTGGGTGGTGACTTTTTTGTTTGACGCTAAGCTCTTCTCTTCATCTTCTTTTCTACTTTGTTATCAACTTTTGTGAAAAAAAATTCAATTCTTCATAAATAATAGTATCACTTTCTTCTAAATTTTAATTAATTAAAATTTATCATTTAAGATATTTTTGGAATAGATTTATTTTGTTGAATAATAATAAATTAGCTCAATCCTAATATAAAGTATTTAAATTGTTTAACTAAACGTCTTAGCTAAATCATATGTTCCATTTTTACACAACTTTTCTTGAAGGTCATTAATAGAGACAAAAAAACCACATTGAGACAAAAAAAACTCACATAGAGATGAAAAATAGTGAGTCAAGATTTACCCACATTTTGTATTTGTGTTTAATTTTTGTTTGTGTTTGTTCTACTTAGCATTGCATTAATCAAGCTTCACCATGTCTATTTATAGTCATATTTTTTGTTTGCACGGGGTGTGGTTGGCATGGAGTGAAAATTTTGTTCTTTCCATGGTACATGAGTTGTAGTTTATTTGAAGAGAAATTTTAAGACTTTACATAGTGAAGGGTTGAAGATTTGTTGTCATTTTATTAAAAAAACATCTTCCATGTCATTGTCTTCAGCTCTCTTCAATTTTAATGTTTGGGATTGATGAACCCTATATTGTCCTCATCAAACACTCTCCAATCCATATTTTAATTTACACTTTATACATGTTTATAATCTTTTTGATTGAAACACCTTTGATAAATCACTAATTTAATGTGTATTCTATGAATGTTAATATAACATTTCTTATCTTACTTGTGATGATTAACATACCCATAAATTGTTTAAATGTAGTCAAATCGATTTGAGTAGAGTTAGCCACTTGTCCACATCACTATAACTTGCCTGCATCTTTGGTTGTAGCTTGCTGACAAACTTGCCCACAACCAAAGTTGTAATGTGTGTAGCAAAGTAAAGAACAAATATTTTTTAATAGATGGCAAGCATCCATTTTTCTAATAGACATGACCTCAAAAATGACAGAAGACGACAACAAAAATAAAATTGCAAGTACGTAGAGGTGGCATGTTTTGCATGTTGTTGAAATCCTTGGCATGTTTCACCCGTAATCATTACTTATGCTCACATAACGTTAAACTAGATCTAATAAGTGAGAGAGGCAATCTGCAGAATTTATAAGTTGCACTTTAAAAATGATTTCAACCAAAAGAATGACGTGGAAAGAATCTCGAGACAAAAATTGAGTGAAATACTTTTAGACATCACGTGGTATGGTTGTTATACTTTTTAGACATCACGTGGTATGGTTGTAAGTACGCATGTGGCTTTAGAGAGATATTTAGTGTATTAGCTATGCAATTTTGGTTTTCATGGTGATTTTTGATGTTACAAGTTTTTTTTGAAGTTAATTATATATAAAGTTTGTGTTTTAATCTATGATTTTAAGATTCGAAGAGCTTACCATTCTGTAAAGGAAGAGGGTTAGTATAAATTAGATTAATGTGAAGATATGGAAAAATACTTTGCATAAACAATCAATCTCATAAAAATATAAATGTATTTATAATTTTATTTCTATTTTTTAATTGAAGTTATAATTTTTTAAATAAAAATAAAATTCATTATTTAGAATAGGTTTATTAATACTATCACTTATTTTAGTTTTATTAACTTATATTATTTTTATTCTCTATAATAAATTATATATTTCATATAAAATTGTCATTTTTCATGAAAAATATAATATTAAATTACTCTTTGATAGTAAAGATATTTTAAAAGTAAAAAAAAAATTGCTTCTTTAAAGAGGATTAGAAATTCAAAAAGTAGAAGAATAACCATTTAGTGTCCAACTCCTTAATGTATTTTTATGCTCATTTTAGCCCTTACATTAGTCTCTTTCACTCCCATGGTGTGAAGGCATTGTCTCCCATGGTTTATTTTTGCCAAGATGATGTTACAATTGTGTTAATCTCGTATTATTTTTATATTTCATTTTTTTATAGTCCAAACTATTTAGACAATAGTGCTATGCACAAATGTTTGTGTGACATATTAGCATCCCATGATAGTTCTCATTTGCTAACCATTTCCAAGTGTTTTTCCACTTGTCACCTTTCTAGGTCAATGATAGTTGCTTGGAATAAACTAAAATAGCTCATTAGTCTCTCCCTCTTGCCTCCTCTCTCATTTTTTAATCTAACATTTTTAATTTTATTCACATGTTTTCTCTCACATTGACTTTCTAGCACTCTCAAGCTCTCTTCGGCTTTGGTTCATCTTTGTTAGCACACTAGCATTCCTCCTACAACACTCTTGTCTCCTTGGCACCTTCACTAGTCATATTGTTCTTTAATTTTCATTGTTATTATCTTATATACTTTATATTAAATTGTAAACACCTTCGAATAATCAAATATTTGTTATATCTCTCATTTTAGTTTACATTATTTACACAATCATTGCTATGATCATTCCTAGAAACAGCTTGGATAGGAACACTCACACATGCTAGTTTTCGATCTTTCTATCCTGCTTGTTTATAGATGTAGAAATATCAAAGTACAGGTATGACTTGAAGGAAAA
The DNA here is from genome assembly GCA_007258455.2 of Sequoia sempervirens. Classification (NCBI taxonomy): domain Eukaryota; kingdom Viridiplantae; phylum Streptophyta; class Pinopsida; order Cupressales; family Cupressaceae; genus Sequoia; species Sequoia sempervirens. Next base: position 507,385,965 of record VDFB02000015.1, read on the forward strand.
TCTCCAACCAACCCCAACAAATATATTTCCCTTGTGCTTGCAAGTATTTTGACAATACTCAATCATATGGAGGTTTGGAATTGCTTTCTTAGCTGTCAATTGATTATTTTATTTATTAAATATAAATTTATTTTTTTCATTTAACATATTTCTTTATAGTTAAATTCTTTTTAGTATTCACTAGCATGTTCATGTCTGTGATTTTGCAAACTAGGTGAATGAGTAGACTATATATACACAATTTTTTGGAAGCTCTTTAATATTGTAGATGTATGGATGACAACACTTAGCAAGGACAGTTTCCACATGATGCACTAGCATCTTGGGTGGTGAATTTTTCTTTCTAACACCAAGTTCTTCTCTTCATTCTACTTTCTTCTTTATTATCAACTTTTGTGAATTTTATTTCCATTCTCCATAAATAATGCTTTATTACTTTCTTCTACATTTTAATTAATTAAAATTTATCATTTAATATATTGGGATAGATTTATTTTGTAGAATAATTAAATTAGCTCAATCCTAAAGTAAAGTAGTGAAAATTATTTAACTAAACTTCTTAGCTAAATCATATTTTTTTACACAACTTTGATTGAAGTCATTGGTAGAGACAAAAAAACACATTGACACAAACAAAAAATCTCACATGGAGATGAAAATAGTAAGTCAAGGTTTATCCACATTTTATATTTGTGTTTGATTTTTGTTCGCCTTTTTTCTACTTAGTGTTACATTAATCAAGCTTCATTGTGTCTATTTATAGTCATATTTTTTATTTTCACAAGATGTGGTTGGCATGGAGTGCATTTTTTGTTATTTCCAGGTGCATGTGTTGTAGTTCATTTGAAGAGCAAGTTTGGGGCTCTGTATGATGAAGGGGAATATTTGTTGTCATTTATAAAAAAAAATTGTCCATGTCATTATCTTCTATTTTCATGTTAGGGATTGATGAGCCCCAAATTGTCATCATCAAACACTCTCTAGTCCATAATTTTAACTTACAATTTATACATGTTTATAATCTTTTTGATTGAAACACCTTTGATAACTATCTTAGTTGGAGTAGTACTAGGATGGGCAACCTCTTGGAAGGTTCAATGCTTCACCATTGTGAACACCACCTAAATTCAATGAGTGTTAAGTGAATCATTCATTATCATGAGAAATGGGTTCTTTTGAACCACTAGTCATGAAACATGGTTTAATAATTTTGACTCAAAAAACTACATAGTTGAATCTTAATATTAATGTCGTAATTATCTTAATTGTGATGATTAACATACCCAAAAATTGTTTAAATCTAGAAAAATCGATTTGAGTAGAGTTAGCCACTTGTCCACATTGTGTTATATTGAAATTTGAAAAGCTAGATGATTTAAACTAACCCCAAATCAAAATTTCAGCATAACATCAATGGAGCATTTCTTAAATGAAAACACATGTAAAATGAAACTAAACTATGAAAACTAAAAAAACATGAGCATTCAAAAGAAATCAAACTCCATTGTTATCTTATCTAAAAGATCTTATCTTTGCTCTCACATTTTTGTAGCAGAAAACACAAGAGGCTATATAGAATGGATTTTGATCAAAATGAGATTGGAGTTGTGTTTGAAAAGTGAGGAGGAAGTGAGCTTATATAGATGTCCTCATGGGTGAATCCACATTTCGGGAAGAATGCGGGATTAAAAGAGTGAAAGGAAGAAATGCATGCAAATGGTAAATAAATGAAATGGATAAATTAATGAATATGTGCAATATTTTAATGGTTTAATAAATTGGATAAATGGGATATGCAAATAGATTAAAGCATGATTATGCAAATGGTTAAAGTAAAATGGATTAATGATTTATGCAAAAGAATGAATGATTATGGATAAATAATATAATATTTTAACGATTAATAGAAAAATAATATTTTAATGATTAATGGATTTATAATGATTTAATGAGAGTGATAACTATTTATAAATGGTTAATGCATGAAATATGAATATGAAATGAATTATATATAGAATGGATAATGGATTTATGAATATGGAAACATGATTATTTATGAATATAATGACTATGTATAAAATGTGTAATGAATGTATTTAAATGATTATTGATTAATGATTAATGAAATGGATGAGTTAATGATTATGCAAATGATTAAATGATTTATGCAAATGACTATATGAAATATGCAATGGATAAAAATGATTATGAGGACACTTTTATGCATCTACACACATCACTATAACTTGCCTACATTTGTGGTTGTAGGTTCATGAAAATATTTCCCACAGGGTGATCCCACAATAGTGGTTTACACTTTTTGGCCTAACTGGACACTGATATTTTTTTTTTTAACACAATCTCCACATTCGGGCACCTATAGCGATTAAACCGTAAGGAATTTGAAGATGATGTAAACTAGAGTCTTGTCACATTTTGTCGTAGATTCTAAAAATATTTTTTTCAATTTTTTTGGAATCAGATTGCACTTTTTTTTCCATCTCCCACAAAAATTGGTTTTCAAAAAACAACATTTTTAAAAAGTGACGCACACCGTATAACGCATAACTTTTTTTCTATGAAGGATAAAATTCCAATTCTTTCAGATTTAGATTTCTAACTCTAATATCTAGTGATTTCACTTGGTTAGATAGTTTTTTATTGAATATTTTTTCTTTAATCAAGTTTCAAAGTCAATCAAATGACAATTCAAACATAGCGCGACCGTATAACGCATAACTTTTACTGTATGTATCAAAATTATTCTCTCTTTTTTTTGTTGGATCAAGGACTTCAATATCTGGTGCACTCATTTTTAATTTTTTTTTTTATAATCTTCTATTTTTCCACTTGTGCAGAACAAAGATTTTTGTTTTCGATGAAAAACCTATATTTAATAAAACTTAAAAAATAGATAGATAATAAAACCAAAACATACTAAAATTATATTCATTGGATAGCTCGTTCTGAAGGCTACTCGATTCCAAGTTTGGTTTCTAAATATTCCCCATTTTCATCCCCAATTGGGCTTGAAAGCGTAAAATTTTAGGTTTTTTGTGTGAACAAATTAAAAAATTAGGGAAAAGGGGGGTTCGCTAGAACCAGGGTTCATTTGAACCCTAGTTCATTTGAACCCCCACTAATATGCATTTTTTGGGCGGGAAATGTGGGCCCAATAGTTAATGGGTTCGCTCGAACCCTAGTTCGGTCGAACCCCTTTATGGTTCGGTCGAACATGTAGGTTCATGCGAACCCCTAAAACCAATTTTTTTGCCATGGGGTCATTTTTTCTCAAATTTCCTTCCTCTTCAAAAGTGTAAACCACTTATGTGGCTTCACCCCACAATCAAAGTTGTAATGTGCATATCAAAGTAAAAGAACAAATAATTTTTAATAGATAGTGAGCATCAACTTTTCTAATGAGCATATTCACCATCATTTTATGGCTCCCTCTGGCTCCTCCTGCTCCTCTTCCTGCCCATATATGATTTCAAATGGTGGGGTTGTTGCTAATGGCTCAACTGGGGTCTATGTGCATCTGGTGGTCAACTTGCCTTCTCTCCCTAGCTTTCCTCCTGTCAATGTGGGTATTTCCTGGCATTGTTCTAGTGATACTAGGCTCTCTGAGAATGAGGCTCTTTCCAGTTTTCCTATCATGGTGAGTTCTTCTAAGCCTATGCCTCCTTTGCTCATGGGGTTTCCTCCTCGTAAGGTTCCAAGGGTTGGTTTCCTGTGTGGTGGGAGGGGTTCTCCTCCTTCCCCTATGTCCCATGCCTCTGATGGTGGGGTTTTAGCTAGATCCTTTCCTTCCTAGCCTAGCAAATCCTTTGTTAGTATTGTTCATGGGTCTTCTCTCTTGTTGGGCAGGTCAGTGGCTGATTGTTCTACTTGTCCTCTTGCCACTTTACTGCTTGCTCCTTCCCCTCTTGTTGTGGTTTTATGGACCTTGAAAGCTATTGGCAGTGTTATGAGCACATACAATGTTAAAATTGAAAGGAAATAATAACAATAGTGATGTAGTGGCTAGTATTTGTCTTAAAGTTTGTTATTGTTCTTTGTTTTATTAATGAAATAATTTTGTTTGTCTATAGTAAGATTAGATCTATATTAATTTGAAATTTCATTGTCATTTTATTACTAATATTATATTATGAATAGATTATTGATCGTGTGTCAATTTTTCAAAATATAATTGAAATTGAGTTTGATTCTTACAATAAATATCTATTAAATACAAATGTAACAAATATTTATTAAATATAACAATAATAATTAAATAACTATCATATAAATAAAAATGAATACATAACTAACATATAAAAAACTGTAAAATAACCTTTAAATAACAAATTAAAATAAAATAATTTAAGTAAATAAATAACTCAGAAAATAAATTAAAATAAAGAACTACTTAAATACAATAATTTGTATTAAACAAATATGATTAAAAATTTATGAAATTGCAACTTGTATTAAAAAAATTGATATACAGCATTGCATTTGCTTGAAGTTTCTAATGATTATCAAGATTCATCCATATAATTTTTGGAAACAAACTCATTGACTTATATTTCATAAATAATTATTTATAAGAACCCATAATAAATGGTCCAATAAATTCCTTTAATGCACATCTTCTAATCATTACAGTACATGATGAGACATCTCTTTGTCCATTATGTCAAAACAGTTCACGTGCCCTGTAGCGGCTAGTGGAAGTGTTGCGGAGAACAATACAGGTGGTTAATAAAACTAGCCGCCGTCTAAGTTCGCCCTCTGCAGTTAATATAATCTGCAGTGTATCCTGCACAAACCTCGCCGTTGGTTAAAATAATGAGCCATGATCAGGCTTTGAGCACTGTGAAAAAAATGGGAGCTTTCGAATTCGTAAAGAGGAATTTTGGCATGTTAAATCTTACTACACATGACCAAATAAATGCATTTTAAACTGGAAACATTAGCATTAGAACAGATTTTAGGCAGTTCGTATTATTTTGGATCTGCTAAAGGTTTTGATCATTTATCTTGTTGTAAAGAGAGCACATTTTTTTGCACAATCAAGTCTGTTTTGTGACCTTCGCGTACTTTTTCAAGCGATGGATAGTCTTCGTTAAAAAACTGATCGTACTGTTTATACAGACTCTGTGTTTTTTATTTTTAATTAATAAATATTGTCAAACGTACATTTTAATATGGAATAATTGATATTGTAATGATGATTATTAATACAAAATTATTTTTAAAATAGTCAATCAAATTATCAATAATTTATTTCTTATATTAAAATTTTACATCTCAAAAGATAAATATTCACTTAGAATAAAATTCTTATTTAAAAATAAAACTAATCAAAAAAGCATAATTACAATACAATCTGGGAAGATTGTAGACCTAGCTATTGATTAAAACATCCAGGAAGAGACCACGGGGTCTAGTCTCCCGTATCAGAGGGCAAGAGACCACGGGGTCTAGTCTCCCGTATCAGAGGGCATGTGCAATTTATAAAGGGGCCTATCCAATTTCTGCCATCTAAAAAAAATTATAATACAATCTGCCCAGGAAGATCCTGGAAAACAAGAGAAACGGGCTTAGCCGTACATGGCAAAGCCTTCGTGATGTTCTGTATTGCTTGCAAGTTTTAGCAGAGACCGTTTGCTATTGCTGTGCTTAATGGCGGACGGTACTTTAAGACAGACAGAAGAGCCTGAGCCTAATGGCACAACGGGGAGAATGTCACAGTTGCACATCTCAATCATGAAGCCATCTGGATCGTGCATAAATATTTGATCAACGTATAATCCCCCTTCCTCAACTCTTCTCTTCACGTACTTGATCTTCATGTCCTCTAATATCCTCTCCACGGCTTGCATACTTTCACACTTTATATACACATAAGAACAAAAACCATCAGAACATAATTTCAGAAAGAAAAACAGAAAACCCAGATTAGGTGAGACAGTAATCCCACCTGAAATGATATGTGATTATCCATTGGATTAATTTCAGATTTCTTGGGCAAAGTGTCAGTGTTGTCGCATTGCAGAAGATGTATGCCCACTCCATAATTAAACAACCTGTAAATGCACACAGAGATCAGATATCCAATTGCTGTTGTTGGTATTCAGATAAACAATGGTAGAAAGAAATTTTGAAAAAGTTACCAGGCTCCATCAAAGCCGAAGGATCCAGGCCTCTTGATTGGAACAAAACCCAATACATTTTCGTAGAAATTAGCTGATTCCTCAACTGATTTGCATACAAGAGATATGTGATTTAAAGAAACCAAGGGCAACGGCTTCCTCAGAACAGAGTTCACCATTATGAGAAACGAGAGATACCAAATTTTTGGGAAATTATGAGAAACGAGATTCTAAAGAGAGATGTGTTTAAAGTATTTACACACAAGCTTGTTTGCTATACGACGCTTTGAACAGGCTGTCTAAGTACTGGGGAAAGGGTATCGACACGTCACGTATGACCAGAATTATTATCACCATTAAAGTGGATGTGTTTAACAGGTCAGCTATGCAATTAAAATGTGTCTGTTCGGCTGAGTCATCCTGCCTGTCATCTGACTTTGAGAGGCTTTATCGTCCCACGCGTTAAAACCACTTCATTTTTTTATAGTTTGTATATTCTGGCCTTTTTCTGGAAGTTGGTAAGATGTAGTTAGCAAAATGACAACAAAATAGAATTTTGAATCCCTGGAGGTCTCGTGTTGTTGAAATTTTTGGCATTTAGACTTGTAATCATTACGGAGGCAGCACAACCTAAGTTATAGTTTGATTCAGTGAGTAGTTTTTTTTAATATTGAGAAAGAAAGGAAAAAATTATAGCTCATCCAGTAAAAAATTAATTTGTTTTCTGATATTTGTATAGATGTATATTGTATGCAACTCATGCAATAGTTAATTGATCAAGTGTAATCAAGTATAAAAATAAAATTATTTTTTAATATTTTTATGTGTTATTATGTTCATTTTAGCCTTGTCTCTTCCCTTTTCATGATGTGAAGGCATTGTCTCTTATAGTTTATTTTTGTCAAGATGATGTTGCAGTTGTGTTAATCTCATTGTTTTTGTATTTCGTTTTTTATAGAATTGAAACTATTTAGACACTAGTGCTATGCACAAGTGTCTGTGTGACACATTAGCATCCCATGATAGTTCTCATTTGGTGACCATTTCCAAATATTTTGCCTCTTAAGTCACCTTCCTAGGTCAATGGTAATTGCTTGGGATGAATCAAAATGACTCACTAGTCTCTTCCTCTTGCCTCCTCTCTCATTTTTTAATCTAATATTTTTAATTTTAACACTTTTTCTCTCAAATTGACTCTCTAGCTCTCTCAAGCTCTCTCATAGCTCTCTCAAGCTTTGGTTCCTTTTTATGAGCACATTGGCATTCCTCCTACAACAATCTTGTCTCCTTGGCTTCCTCAAGCCTTTGTTGCAAGAGTTTCACCCTTGGTCTCCTTGTGTTGTGCAACATGATGCTTGGGTTCGTGACATGGCTTAACCGCCCCCTGTGGATCTTGGATCTTGTGTAAATCTGGCAGTTGTATCGGGCATTAATTCGACGTCTCCTTGTGTTGTGCAACACGCTGCTTGGGTTCGTGACATGGCTTAACCGCCTCCTGTGGATCTTGGATCTTGTATAAATCTGGAGGTTATATCGGGCATTAACAGGTCGATCTTTTAGTGCAATGACAGTTGTCTGTGCAACAATTGGTATTAGATCCGAGATCACAAGCTCGAACCCCTCACTTGCGCTAGTGGGGGAGATTGTTGCAGGAGTTTCACCCTTGGCCTCCTTGTGCTGTGCAGCGTGGCGCTTGGGTTCATGACATGGCTTAATCGCCTCCTATGGATCTTGGATCTTGTATAAATTTGGCGGTTGTATCGGGCATTAACAGGTCAATCTTTTGGTGCAATGACAACCGTCTGTGCAACAACCTTCACTAGTAATTTTGTTCTTTTATTTTCATTGATATTTTCTTCTCTACTTTCTATTATTGCAAGAAAATCATTTTGTTATGCCCGTAAGTACCTTCAAATAATCACATCTTTGTTATATCTATTTTTTAGTTTACACTATTTGCACAATCATTGCTTTGATAATTCCTAGACACATTTGGGATAAGAACACTCACATATGCTAGTTTTTAATCTTTCTATCCTGGTTGTTTATAGAGGTAGAAATATCAAAGTATGGGTAACTTGACTTGAAGGTGAATCCCCAACCAACCCCAAAAAATAATTTTCCCTCTTGTTTGCAAGTATTTTGATAGCACTCAACCATATGGATATTTGAAATTTCTTTCTTAGTTGTCAATTGATTACTTTATTCATTAAATATAATTTAAATTTTGTTATTTAACATATTATTTTATATTATGAATATCTCTAGTATTTGCTAGTATGTTCATGTTTGTGATTTTGCAAACTAGATGAATGAGCAAACTAGATTTACAGATTTTTGGAAGCTCTTTACTATTCTAGATGTATGGATGACAACTCTTAGTGAGGACTTTGACATGATGCACTAGCATCTTGGGTGGTGGCTTTTCCTATTTGGCACTAAGCTCTTCTCTTCATCCTCTTTTCTACTTTGTTATCAACTTTTGTGAGTTTTCTTTTAGTTCTTCACAAATAATACTCACTTTCTTCTACATTTTAATTAATTAAAATTTATCATTTAAAATATTTTTGGGATAGATTTATTTTGTTGAATAATAATAAATTAGCTCAATCCTAATATAAAGTAGTTAAATTACTTAACTAAACATCTTAGCTAAATCATATGTTTTCCAGTTGTACACAGTTTTTCTTGAAGGTCATTAGTAGAGACAAAAAAAACACATTGACACAAAAAAAATTCACATAGAGATGAAAAATATTGAGTCAAAATTTATCCACATTTTGTATTTGTATTCAATTTTATTTTTGTTTGTTCTACTTAACATTGCATTAATCAAGCTTCATTGTGTCTATTTATAGGACCATATTTTTTATTTGCACAAGGAGTGGTTGGCATGGAGTGCAAATTTTGTTCTTTTCATGGTACATGAGTAGTAGTTTATTTGAAGAGGAATTTTAGGGCTTGCATGGTGAAAGGTTGAAAGTTTGTTGTCATTTTATAAAAAAATCTTCCACTCTTCAATTTTAGTGTTTGTGATTGATGAGCCCCAAATTATCCTCATCAAACACTCTATTCCATATTGTAACTTACACTTTATACATGTTTATAACCTTTTTGAATGAAACACCTTTGATAAAACACTAATTTAATGTGTACTCTATGTATGGAATGTTAATATAACATTTCTTATCTTAGTTGTAATGTTTAACATACCCATAAATTGTTTAAATGTAATCAAATCGGTTTGAATAGAGTTAGCCACTTGTCCACATCACTATGACTTGCCTGCATCTCTGGTTGTAGCTTGCTGACAAACTTGTCCACAATCAAAGCTGTAATGTGTATATCAAAGTAAAGAACAAATAATTTTTAATAGATGGCAAGCGTCAACTTTTCTAATGGACAGATGAAACTTGCATGCAAAATAAACTCAACATCATCTTTTATTAACACAAGAATAATTAATTCACAATAATGCAGAACCCCATCGTTTGAAAGTGAAATCAATGAATGTAGCTTAAAAGCTACTGGTAGTTTCAGGAACAAATACAATGATAACAACAAATATACTGGCAAGCAAAAGAGACAGGCTTAGCCGTACATGGCAAAGCCTTCAGGATGTTCTGTATTGCTTACAAGTTTTACCAGAGATTGTTTACTATTGCTGTGCTTAATGATGTTTACTGTTTTCTATCTTTCATCTCTTTTTTTATAAGGTTAACTCTACATTCTAATCTACTTTTTTCTTCTTTGATGATAGATTATTGGGTGTGATTTAAAACATAAAGTTAAAAATATACACAGTTTAAATAAAAACACACAATATTTTTATTGATGAACTGTGGAAAATTCATATCAACTAAAACAAAAGATGTGATTTATATTAAGTTTTACTATAAGAAAGATGTTAGCACATCATGTACTACCAATTATCGCCATGAAATGGATATGTTTAACAGGTCGGCAATGAAAATTGAAGTTAGAAGACACAATTAAAATGTGTCTGATCTGCTGAGTCATCCAGCCTGTCGTCTGTCTTTCAGAGTCCTTTTCTTACAATTTTTTTTTTGGTTTATATTACATGACCTCGAAAATGACAGAATACGACAACAAAATAAAATTGAAGTACGTAGAGGTGGCATGTCTTGCATGTTGTTCAAATCCTTGGCATGTTTCACCTGTAATCATTACTTATGCTCACATAACGTCAAACTAGATCAAAAAGTGAGAGAGGCCATCTGCAGAATTTATAAGTTGCACTTTAAAAATGATTTCAACCAAAAGAATGGCATGGAAAGAATCTCAAGACGAAAATCGAGTGAAATACTTTTAGACATCACGTGGTATGGTTGTAAGTACGCATGTGGCTTTAAAGAGTTATTTGGTGTACTAGCTGTGCAATTTTGGTTTTCACGTTGTTTCTTTGATGTTATAAGTGTTTTGAAGTTAATTATATATGAAGTTTGTGTTTTAATTAATGATTTTAAGATTTCGTAAAGGTAGAGGGTTAGTATAGATTAGATTTATGTGAAGATATGGAAAAATATTTTGCATAAACAAACAATCTCATAAAATATAAATATATTTATAATTTTATTTCAATTTTTTAATTGAACATTCTCTATAATAGATTATATATTTCATATGAAATTGTTATTTTTTTATGAAAAATATAATATTAAATCACTCTTTGATAGTAAAGATATTTTAAAAGTTCAAAAAGCTATGCCTCTTTAAAGAGGATTCGAAAATAGTAATATCTTTTTCAAAAAGTAGAAGAATAACCATTTAGTGTCCAGACTCCTTAATGTGTTTTTATGTTCATTTTAGCCATTACATTAGTCTCTTTCACTCCCATGGTGTGAAGTCATTGTCTCCCGTGGTTTATTTTTGTCAAGATGATGTTACAATTGTGTTAATCTCATATTGTTTGTATATTTTTTTCTTTTAGAGTCCAAACTATTCAGACACTAGTGCTATGCACAAATGTTTATGTGACACATTGGCATCCCATGATAGTTCTCATTTGCTAACCATTTCCAAGTGTTTTTCCACTTGTCACCTTTCTAGGTCAATGATAATTGCTTGGAATGAACTAAAATGGCTCATTAGTCTATCCCTCTTGCCTCCTCTCTCATTTTTTAATCTAACTTTTCTAATTTTATACAAACATTTTCTCTCACATTGACTCTCTAGCACTCTCAAGCTCTCTCAAGTTTTGGTTCATCATTGTTAGCACACTAGCATTCCTCCTACAACACTCTTGTCTCCTTGGCACCTTCACTAGTCATATTGTTCTTTACTTTTCATTGTTATTATCTTATATATTTTCTATTAAATTGCAAACACCTTCAAATAATCAAATCTTTGTTATAACTCTCTCATTTTAGTTTACATTATTTACATAATCATTGCTCTAATAATTCCTAGACATAGTTTGGATAGGAACACTCACACATGCTAGTTTTCAATCTTTATATCCTGGTTATTTATAGATGCAAAAATATCAAAGTACGGGTTTGACTTGAAGGAAAATCCCCAACCAACCCCAAAAATAAATTCCCCTTGTGCTTGCAAGTATTTTGACAATACTCAACCATATGGAGGTTTCAAATTGCTTTCTTAGTTGTCAATCGATTATTTTATTTATTAAATATAATATACTTTTTTTCATTTAACATATTTCTTTATGTTAAATTATTTTTAGTATTCACTAACATGTTCCTGTTTGTGATTTTGCAAACTAGGTAAATGAGTAGACCATATTTACCTTTTTTTGCAAGCTCTTTAATATTCTAGATGTATGGATGACAACACTTAGTAAGGACTTCCACATAATGCACTAGCATCTTGGGTGGTGAATTTTTCTTTTTGGCACTAAGTTCTTCTCTTCATTCTACTTTCTTCTTTGTTATCAACTTTTTGTGAATTTTCTTTCCATTCTTCATAAATAATGCTTTATTACTTTCTTCTACATTTTAATTAATTTAAATTTACCATTTAAGATATTTTGGGATAGATTTATTTTGTAGAATAATTAAATTAGCTCAATCCTAAAGTAAAGTAGTGAAAATTGTTTAACTAAACTTCTTAGCTCTAAATCATATTTCTTTTACACAAATTTGCTTCAAGGTAATTGGTAGAGATAAAAAAACACATTGACACAAACAAAATAGCTCACATGGAGATGAAAATAGTAAGTCAAGATTTATCCATATTTTATATTTGTGTTTGATTTTTGCTCGTCTTTGTTCTACTTAGTGTTGCATTAATCAAGCTTCACTATGCATATTTATATGTACAAGGTGCGGTTGGCATGAGGTACATTTTTTGTTATTTCCATGGTGCATGTGTTGTAGTTTATTTGAAGAGCAAGTTTAGAGCTTTGCATGGTGAAGGGTTGAATATATGTTGTCATTTTATAAAAAAGAAAAATCAATCCATGTCATTATCTTCTATTTTGATGTTAGGGATTGATGAAACCCAAATTTTCATCATCAAACACTATCTAGTTCATATTTTAACTTACAAGTTATACATGTTTATAATCTTTTTGATTGAAACACCTTTGATAAATATCTTAGTTGGAGTAGTATTAGGATGGGTGACCTCCCGAGAAGGCCCAATGCTTCACCATTGTGAGCATCACCTAGATTCAATGAGTGTTAAGTGGACTATTCATTATCATGAGAGATGGGTTCTTGTGAACCACTAATCATGAAACATGGTTCAATAATGTTGACTCAAAAAACTACATAATTGAATCTTAATATTAATATCATAATTATCTTAGTTGTGATGATTAACATACCCATAAATTGTTTAAATGTAGACAAATCAATTTGAATAGAGTTAGCCACTTTGTCCACATCACTATAACTTGCCTGTATGTGGTTGTAGCTTCGTGAAAAAATTGCCCACAATCAAAGTTGTAATGTGCGTATCAAAGTAAAAGAACAAATAATCTTTAATAGATGGTAAGCATCAACTTTTCTTATAGTGAGCAGATTCAGCATCATTTTATGGCTCCCTCCGGCTCCTCCTGCTCCTCCCGTTCCTTTGATGGTTGTTGCTAGTGGCTCAGCTGGGGTCTATGTGGATCTGATGGTCGACTTGCCTCCTCTCCCTGGCTTTCCGCATGTCAATGTGGGTATTTCCTGGCATTGTTCTAGTGATACTAGGCTCTCCGAGAATGAGGCTCTTCCCAGTTTGCCTACAGTGGTGAGTTCTTCTAAGCCTATGCCTCCTTTGCTCATGGGTTTGCCTCCTCGTAAGGTTCCAGGGGTTGGTTTCCTGTGTGGTGGGAGGGGTTCTCCTCCTTCCCCTATGTCCCATGCCTCTGATGGTGGGGTTTTAGCTGGATCCTTGCCTTCCCAGCCTGACAAATCCTTTTCTAGTGTTGTTCGTGGGTCTTCTCCCTTGCTGGGCAGGTCAGTGGCTGATTGTTCTGCTTCTCCTTTTGCCGCTTTACTGCTTGCTCCTTCCGCTCTTGTTGTGGTTTTGGGTGAGGAGGTTCGTAGAAATGCAAAGTTTTTTTCCCATAATGGGCTTATTTGCAGTTTCGTAAGATTATGGCCTCGTCTTAGTGATTTAAACTTTTGGATCTTTGAGAATTGGCGTCTTATTACAAAGGGCAGTATTGAGATTTACGCCTGTGCTAAGGGGTTCTTCGTTGTTGGTTTCGAGTCTATCGATGATTGTGATGCTGTTCTGAAATCTTGCACCTAGTTTTAGGGACAAAATGCTCTTCTCCTCAAGCCTTGGGTGGCCTCATTTAATCCCCTCTTTGATTCTCTTCACCAGCTTCCGATTTGGATCCGCCTCCCAAATCTCCCGCTTCATTTTTGGTGTGATTCTTGTTATTCAGGCATTAGTATCTCGTTGTGTCGAATTATGGTGGATAATGCTACTACCATGTTCTCTTATACTACTTATGCTCGCATCTTCGTGGAGCTGGATTTATCCTCTTCTCTCCCAGCTGACGCGGTCTTACAAGTTGGGGACCGTTCGTGGTGCCAACCTTTGGATTATGAAGGCATCTCTTTTCGATGTCGACAATGCTTTGCTATGGGTCACTTGGTTGCTGCCTATCCCCGTAGGAAGGTTTCACGCTCCTCCTCCTCCTAGTGGAAGAATGCTAATAGTGATCTTCTTATGGTGTTGGGTTCTGAGACAGAGTCTGGTTCAGAGATCCTTGTTCCTCCTTTTGCTTTGATGGTTCTTGATTCTCCTGCTCCTCAGGTTGCTCCAGTTGTTGAGGCTGTCCCTTTGTGCGGACCTCCTACTAATGAGGCGTTCGTCCTTGTCCCCGCTATTCCAGTCGTTGTTCCCCTGTTGGTCCTTGAGGTTGTTGTGGGTGGGCCACCTACGGCTCACTCTTCTTCTCCTCTTCGCTTAACATCTCTGGTTCATCCCCCCTCTCGTGACTTACCAGTTTACTATTGCTTACTATTGCCGTGTTTAATGGTCGAGGAATTTTAGAAGACAACTTTTCCTTAAATGACGAGAAACGAGATTTTAACGAGAGATGTGGTTCAAGTATGTACGCATAAGCTTGCTTGATATTTGAGGCTTTGTACAGAATATTTAAGTTTTACTAGAAAAAAAACGTTAGCACGTCATGTACCAGCAGATTTATTATCGCCATGAAGTTGATATGTTTAACAGGTCAGCAATGGAAATTGAAGTTGTAATGTCTGCTCTGCTGTCGTCTGACTTTCAGAGTCCTTTTCTTACGGTTTTTTTTGGTTTATAAGGGAGAGGGCCCTATTGTGGGTAGGGTAACTTTGACCCCCTGTTCCACGTCATCGGCCTTTTTTTTCTTGCCACGTCCCTTTACCGTCAAGTTGGCAGTATGTAAAAAACTTTTGGGGAAAATTCGAGCACATTTTCTGATGTTTTGGGGGCGCTTTTCAAAAACCACAAAAAAAGAGCCAAAAAAAGTGATGGACCGATAGTGGGTAACTAAGTCATGTAATATTGGTATGCTGATGTGGCGCTACATGATTGGTCAATTTGTGTATTTTTTGAATTGAAGGGATTGGCAGTTGGATACTAAGTGTAAATTTATTAACACTTTTATTGCCCAATAGTGGGCCCTAGAGTATCCAAAGTTGGCCCCCCAGGTTGTCCATATCTATACCAACTATTGGACCCTGTCCCACGATAGGCTCCTCTCCCTTATTACATAAACTTGAAAATGACAGAAGACGACAACAAAAAATTTGTAAGTACGTAGAGGTGGCATGTCTTGCATGTTGTTGAAATCCTTGGCAATCTGCAAAATTCATAAGTTGCACTTTAAAAATGATTTCAACCAAAAGAATGACATGGAAAGAATCTCAAGTCACAAATTGAGTGAAATACTTGTAGACATCACGTGGTATGGTTGTAAGTGTTGAATTTTTAAAACAACAGAAAACAATAAAGAATTTGCAACAAAAGGAAATTGAACAAAACACAAAGAAAAATAGATTTTTAGCGTGGTTCACCAAAATGGCTACATCCACATTGTGTAGGGGATTGCACTCTATATATTCATCTCAGTACCAATTTCATACATCATTCTCAACGAATATATAGCATAAAGCTAATTTCATCTTCTTCCAAGAAGATTCTCAATTGTAAGTCATGCATTGACATGCACAAGAGGAATCTGCAGATTGCCAAACATAGGAAACAGTTACATATGCCAAACATAGGCAGCATAATAACTCCAGACACCAGACTTGGCTTCACACATAGCCAACAATCTCTCACTTGAAGAGTCCAAGTCATACTGGTAAAAAGAATGCTCAGAGATATCCCCCGCAATAAGCTAAGGTCAGTTCTTCAAAATGCCGAGAGAAGCTCTACAAAATTCAAACTTCTCTTGAGGTACAACCTTTGTTAGAGCATCCGTCAAATTCAATTTAGTGTCAATTTTGTGTAGCTATAACTTACCTTCATTAAGAACATGACGAATGAAGTGATACCTCAGCTTTATATGCTTGGTGTGACTATGAAATGCAAAAATTTTGGCCAAATGAATGGCACTATTATTGTCACAAAACAAAGGAAAACCAGATTGCTTACACCATAGGCCGCCCAACAGTTGTTGTAACTAGATAATTTCCTTGGCTCCTTTAGTTAGAGCCATGTATTCAACCTTTGTTGAAGAGAGAGCAACCGCTTGTTGCAAGTGAGATACCCAATTGATTGCTACCCTGACAAAAGTAAAAACATAACCAGCAGTAGACCTCCTTTTATCCAAATCTCCAGCCATGTTTGAATCAATGTAACAATGAAGTTGTGTATGCTTTCCTCCAAAACATAAAACATAATCAACAGTCCCTTTTAAATAATGAAGAATACATCGAACAACATGCCAATGTATCTTACTCGGATTGCTCATAAATCTGCTCACAACTCCCACTACATGAGCAATATCCAGTCTTGTACAAATCATAGCATACATGAGGCTGCCAATTGCAAAAGAATATGGAATGGTTTTCATGGATTCATGCTCCTTTGGAGTTTTTGGACACATGGCAGATGATAGATGAAAGTGATCAGCCAAGGGTGTGCTAACAGGCTTGGCATTTGACATATTAAACTTATCCAAAACTTTATAAATGTATTTCTCTTGAGACAATCTAAGTTCTCTTTTATTTCTATCTATGATTATATTCATGCCAAGAATCTTCTTTGCTGCCCCTAAATCTTTCATGGCAAAACGAAGAGCTAAATGGTGTTTCAGTTCACTCACAATCCGCATACTAATGCCAGCAACCAACATATCATCAACATAGAGTAAAAGAATAACAAACTCACCATTAAGAAGCCTCTTGTAATAGACACACAGATCTAATTCACAACGAACAAACTATTGTTGAGTCATGAAGCTATCAAATTTCAAGTACCACTGTCTCGAGGCTTGCTTAAGCCCATACAAACTCTGCTTCAATGTGCAACACAAATGCTCTTGACCCTTTTTCACAAAACCTTCAGGTTGCTCCATGTACAGTTCCTCCTCAATATCACCATGAAGAAATGTTGCTTTGACATCAAGTTGCTCAAGCTCGAGATCCCAAACAACTACCATTTCTAAAACAACACGAATTGTTTGCATTTTTACAACTAGTGAAAAAATTTCATTAAAATCAATA
This sequence comes from Sequoia sempervirens, assembly GCA_007258455.2. NCBI lineage: Eukaryota > Viridiplantae > Streptophyta > Pinopsida > Cupressales > Cupressaceae > Sequoia > Sequoia sempervirens. The sequence goes on from VDFB02000015.1 coordinate 507,403,252, forward strand.
CCTTGTTGCTGAGCAAAACCTTTCACCACAAATATGGCCCTGTATTTGTGACGTCCTCCATCTTCCTCTTTCACATGATAAACCTATTTATTTTTCAAAGGCTTTCAATTTGGCGGAAGAGGAACCAAATCCTAGGTATTATTGACTCGCAGAGACTCCATTTCTTCATTTATAGCATCCATCCATCTAGCTAAATTCACATCTTTACATGCTTGTTTAAATGTGGTTGGCTCTTCCTGATCATATAACAAAAGTTCATAATCATCATATTTAGTTGGACGCTTCTTGTCCCGAGCAGATCTTCTTACTTGAGAATCCACTTCTGGCTACAAATTACCTTGTTTTTTTGTATTACTTTGCCTCTGTATATTGCCCTATTGTTGCACAATGCTCTGGCCCTGCATACTTCCTCCAATACTCTGCCTTTGCATATTAGAACTCACCTGTTCTGTTCCTCCAATTTGTTGCAATGGAATTTGACTTTCAAGTCGACCTTCTGCCATGTCACAGGGCTACGAATGAACATTGACAGGAAGTGTGGGGTTTCCAAGAGCTTGCGCAAGAGTTTGTAAAGGTTGTGTACCATGTTGTAAAGGCTGCACATGAATTTTAGAAGGTTGCATATAATTCTCTAGAGGTGGCAAGCTAACGATTGAAGGTTGCATAGTGTCCATTGGAGGGTGCATATAAGACAAAGGAGGAGGCGCATCATTTTGAAAAGGTTGATCTGAGATTTGGGAGGGGGGCGTACACCCTTGGAGAGGCTAGGCATCACCTATGAAAGGTTGTGAATGACTAAATTGAGGCAATGATAGACTTTGGGTGGGTTGTGTTGAAGTTTGCAAGGGCAGCGTTGCACTTTGGAGTGGTTGTGTTGAAATGTGCAAAGGAAGCGAGTCACTTGATATGGGCTGCATATAAATATTTTGAGAAGGCAAATGGGCACTAGTATGGGAAGGTAGAGGAACTATAGTTGATGGTGGGGCAAAAGTGATTAAAGGCTGAGAAAATGAAACAGAGGTTTTCCTAGCTTGTCTAGGTTTTCTATTTTCAAACAAATCAACATCAATAAATTCATGTGGAGATGAACTCTATTTTTGCAAACCTGGGAAATTATGCTCATTAAATACAATATCACGGTTGCAAACAATTTTCTTTGCAACAGGATTCCACAGCCGAAAACCAAAATGATCTTCACCATAACCAAGGAAAATACATCTCTTGGACTTGAATTCTAACTTTGTCCTCTGCTCCTTTGGAATATGCACAAATGATTCACAACCAAAGACACGCAAATGATTGCATGAAATTCTTTTTCTAGTCCACCTCTCCTCCGGAATATCAAAGTCCAATCGAGATGAGGGAGCTCAATTGATCAAATAAACGATAGTGTTACATGCCTCTGCCCAAAACTCTTTTCCTAAACCAGCATTGGAGAGCATGCACCGAGCTCTCTCTAAAATAGTCTGATTTAGCCTATTTGTTGCACCATTCTCCTGAGGTGTGAATGGTACCACTTTGATTCTTCGAATGCCATTGTCTACACAAAACGTGTCAAAATCCGAAGAGCAAAACTCGCCCCCATTATCAGTTTTGAGACATTTAATTTTAGTTCCAATTTGATTTTCAACAAGAGTTTTGAAAGCTTTAAATTTTGAAAAAACTTCTTAATTTTTATTCAACATATAAATCCAAATTTTGTGTGTGCAGTCATCAAGAAAAGTTAGAAAATAATTTGCACCTCCAAACGATGTTACCTATGTAGGACCAAAGACATCAGAATGCACAAGTTCCAATGCAATGGTTTTAGTATCATGGCTGGTCTTCAAAAAATTACTCCGGCTCTATTTGCCATAAAGGCAATGTTCACACAAATCCAAATCAATGGATTTGAGACCTGGAAGTTGTCCTCGATGTAGCATAACTTCAAGTCCTTTTTTGCTCATGTGCCCGAGCCTTTTGTGCCAAATTTCAAAACCATTGTTTATAACTGTCAAAGTTGCTCCCACTTCATCGTTGCATTCTAAAACATACAAAATTCCCAATTTCTTTCCCTTAGCAAGAACCAACACACCGTTTGTTACTTTCCAAAAGTATGAATTGAAATTAACATTAAATCCTTGAGTATACAATTGACCTACAAAAATTAAATTTCTTTGGAGTGTAGGAACATGCCTCACATCCTTCAATAACCATTTATTACCATTTCTCAAGGACAATAACACATCGCCCTTTCCTGCAATATCACATTCCTTGTTATTGCCCAAAAATTCTTTTCCAAACATACCTTCTTGATAATTGATAAAAGCACTCTAGGACGGAGTAGCATGAAACGAAGCACCAGAGTCAAGTACCCACGAGGCTACAGTTGTATCACCCGCTGAGAGAATCAAAACACCATCATCAACAATATTAACTTCATTGTTACTTACCTTGTCTTGAGCCTTTTTATAGTTCCAACAATTTTTCTTTGTATGTCCCAGTTTTCCACAAAACCAACAAGCACCAGGCCATCCTCTAGACTTTGATCATTTCACTGATTTTGACCTTCTACGATCTCTATTTCTTCCTCGTTCTTGACTTCTCCCTCTATAGTTGGTGCTTACAACGGTTAGGTCATCACTGGAAGAAAGCTCTTGATGTTTTCTTCTCATATCTTCGCTAAGAAGAGTGGCTGCAACATCATCAAACTTTAACTTGCTTTTGGTAGCCACCGAAGTGCTTACTACCATCACCACACCTACCCAACTATTTGGTAAGGAACATAATAATAAAATAGCCTTAATCTCATCATCCAAGTTAATACCCATAGAAATTAACTGAGTGACTAATGTATTGAATTCATTTAAATGATTTGACATAATACCCCCTTCTCGCATTTTCAAGTTATACAATTTCTTCATGATAAATACCTTATTCAAAGCCGATGCAATCTCTTATAGTGAAGATAATTTGTTCCACAACTCCTTAGTAGTATTCTCAACTAAGACATTAAAGAGCACATTGTTGGACAGTGATAAGAAAATAGCTGCACGAGCTTTTTGATCCATCTTCTCCCATTCTTCATCCGACATAGAGCCCTTTCCTTTTGTTTTTCCGAGCAAAGCAGGTGTGAGGTCTTGCTTGATCAATAATGACTCCATTGGAACTTTCCATAGTCCAAAATTTTGACCTGCAAATTTCTCTATCTTCCATTTTTTGGATCATCCATGGCTCTAGAAATTCTTTACCGATTTTCCAATGAACCAAGTTTGCAATGAGATTCTTCACCAATCTATGATACCAATTGTTGAATTTTTAAAACAACAGAAAACAAGAGAAGAATTTGCAGCAAAAGGAAATTGAACAAAACAAAAAGAAATATAGATTTTTAATGTGGTTCACCAAAATGGCTACATCCACTATGCAGGGGATTACACTCTGTATTCATCTCAATACCAATTTCATACAACATTCTTAGCCAGTATATAGCTTAAAGCTAATTACATCTTCTTCCAGGAAGATTCTCAATTGTAAGTCATGCATTGACATGCACAGGAGGAATCTGCAGATTGCCAAACATAGGCAACAGTTACATATGCCAAACATAGGTAGCATAATAACTTTAGACGCCAGACTTGGCTTCACATGTAGTCAACAGTAAGTACGCATGTGGCTTTAGAGAGCTATTTGGTGTACTAGCTATGTAATTTTAGTTTTCATGGTGTTTTTTGATGTTACAGGTTTTTGAAGGTGATTATATATAAAGTTTGTGTTTTAATTAATAATTTTAAGATTTCGAAGAGCTTAGAGGACTAGTATAGATTAGATTTATGTGATTTGATATGGAAAAATATTTTACATAAACAATCAATCTCATAAAAATATAAACAATTTTATAATTTTATTTAAGTTATAATTTAAAAAAAATAAAATTCATTATTTAGAATAGCTTTATTAATATTACTATTTATTTTAGTTTTATCAATTAACAATCTTTTTATTCTTTATAATAGATTATATATTTCATATAAGATTGTTATTTTTCATCAAAAATATAATATTAAATTAGTAGTAAAGATATTTCAAAGTTCAAAAAAATGCCTCTTTAAAAAAGATTAGAAAATGGTAATATCTTTTTCAAAAAGTAGAAGAATAACCTACAAACTCTTTAATATTATTAAATATTTTCTACCACTCTCAACCATAACATCTTGGATATTCATCTCATGGGAAGATTAATTCTAGCTCTATGACAAGCTTTCATTGACTTATTCAAATATATTTTGTGGGAATCTTATATTTTTAGGTAACTTCTAAAAACAAGATTTAGGAAGAAAATTAAAGTTAAATTTACTATCATGGAAAGGTACATGGAGTTGCAAATAGATAAGACAAAAAGAAAGAAAGATCACAACCTATTAGAGAATGACTAGAGGCAATAAGATTAAACATGGTAGTAGAGAAGCAAACTTGAATCACAAAGAATTTTTTGAGGAAGAGGAGTTGTAATTAAATGCATTAAAAAATGGAAATACAAAAATAAGAATTTAAAAACACAAATAATAAGTCCTAATTACCAAATTCTACCTTAAACCTCAAGATTGAGCATATTGTAACAACCTAGTCATGAAAGGATGTGGATTCAACTCATCAACTTAACAGTATGGTAATTTGATAATGAAAATTGATAGAGTAATCTTGCATAAAATACTTGATATGCAAATGATGAGAGAAATGATGAATCTATAGAATTTTACAAAATTAGATGAATGGTGAGGATTTGATAAATGATTAGGCATTAACTAAATTGGTTGTGGAGTCAACTTGATGAAGTAGGTGAGATGACTAATTATGCAAAATTATATTTTCAAGCTCCTAGGAAGATAATACTAATTTGTATTAAGTCATTAAATAAATAATGACAAGAATAAGTAACTAATTAGAAGAATGAGTTAAGTTTTGAGGAGATGATTATAAATTTTCTTATTTTATTAAAAATAGATAATTAGATCACATTAATTAAATAATAGATAATGGTAATTAATGAGATAATGAATAATAATGATAAATGTGATAATGATTAATAAATGATAATTCATGAATAATGATTAATGATTAATGATGTGATTATCTAATTGTTGATCAATGCTTAGAATAATATCTAGTGACTATATTGTGTTCTTTAAGACAATGATCAAAGTGACATTGTTTCATACAAAAGAAAAGTAGCTAAGAATTAAAAAAATATAAGAGATGAAGAAAGTGATTATATTTCCCAATTGGATAGAAAAATCAATGACAATTTAGAAAGTGGTATTATTGATGATGTGATTGCCCCTTCAAAGGTTATCCATGCAAAAAAATTAGGTGAGCTCTTGAAAAAGAGATGTGAAGAAAATGTCAAATGGGAGATGGAAAATGACAAAAGAAAAATAAAAGATGGATGCAAGAAACATGATTATGAATGAGATAATGATAGATTTATTATGATTAGTTATGTTGACTTTGAGTTTAGAAACCTATATTTAAGATAACAATAAATGTTTTGCATTAGGGTATATAAGACCAAGGTGATGATGTACCTAATGCATGGACTAATTCACAAGAAAATAACATGTTGGTGCTTTTTTTCTTGCAACCCTCAATTCTAAGAGAAAATACAATGCCTAAAATAGGGGAACAAAAGGTTACGGCAAAGACTTTCCCTATAATCAAACAAAGGACAAGAGAAAGCCAATGAACAAAGCTGGACTCAACCTTCTACACTTCGAGATTCACACAACTCATGAGGGTGATCCTATTATAGGTCTCAAAGAATAATAAATCCTTTTACAAATGATGCTATATAGGAATGAGACTAAGTCCAAATGGCACAATGCAATAAAATGAAAATACTTTCATAAGATTATTATTGTGCTAATCTCACATGAAATTGCAGCCACATACCCTTTGCAAGTAATTGTTTAATATCTTCTCAAATGTATGAATCTAGAGGGTGCTATATATTTCACCACATTCAAGTATGATCCTTGATACTTTGAATAATATTGAGAACTAATAGGTTATACAACATGTCTTCATCTCAAACACATAGAGGAGTGAATAAATGAAAATTTCCCAAGCATATCCCTATATTTTTAAAATTCTATGAAGACCAAGAAGCCCTAATAAAATTAAATTAAAAAAATGTTCATTGATTAAAATATTTGAGGTGTTTAGTTAGTTGCAACTATAGGAGACTAGTACCTTATCCTACAAGAACAGAGTCAATCCAAGAACAATAACCACAATGATAAAGGGTAAAAGTACAAACCTTTGTCACACTTTATAAAGGAATCGACCAACATGAAAAAAAGGTCTCAACTTCAACCACATAAAAGTGTATTTATGTTTTGAATTTCAAAATGATGTAAACTAATAAAATGTAGAACTCTTGTTGAAGTTTATTCTTATAATTTTTCAATTTTTTTTAAAAAAGTTTTTGATATATTTTTATCAATTTGAAAACATATTTCGTAATGCTAAAAATATCAAGAAAAAGTGAAGTTCAGTTGATGTCAAGAAACAAATAGAAAAAAAAAAAAAAATCTCCTAATTTTTTTTCTCAAATAGTTGACTTTAATATTTAGAGCATGGAATTTTTTTTGAAATTTTGATGTGTATTTTTCTCATAATAACATTTTAAAATCAAACTAACCTGAATT
>VDFB02000015.1:507410037-507684895 GCA_007258455.2 Sequoia sempervirens
AAATTACATTCGAGGACACTTGTCCTTTTTGCTAAATATAAACCAACAATAAAATAGAAAGTTGTTGCATGTTGATTTGGAACAATTTGATTGGTTGGAAGATGACGAGGCGCCACCTCAGTGTGCTGGATGCCTTCCTTGGTCACTTTGTTTTTCCTCCACGTTCTTGCCTTAGAATATTTTCCTTGCCGATGACTCTGTCCTTTGCGCTTAGATCTTGGATCTCCTTTGAGATTTTGTTTTCTTCTTCTCATCCGTATTGGAAGTCTCACCTTGGAGCAGGTGTCTGGACTTGAAGTTATTTTCTTTCCTAATTGCTTTCAAATTCCTCCTGCTTGAATTGGATTGGTGTTATTCCTTTGGATTTCCTCTCTGAATCATCCAATTTGTGTCAAGAAATTGTCTAAGTAAGAAAATTTGTTTGGAACACCCTTCTTGTCACCATCTGATTCTGATTGGAAGCTTGTTTTTAATTCTTCAAGAGATGAAATCCCTCAAGAAGATGCCTTGATTGCTTCAACAAGTCGGCATTGTAGATGAAATCCCTTCAAGATGTCCGAATATTCTTTCAAGTGCCTTGAATTTGGAGAAGAATGCCTCTGTGCTTGGAATTTTCTCTGTGAAGTATTTCCCATACTTAGCCAAATTTTGGCTATTCAAGTTCATTTTGTAACACCTTCACGCAAATTATTCAACATTTAGCCAAGATTTTGGCCATCTCAATGCTCGAATGAACTTTGCCTGTGGACTTGCCTTCAATTTTGAATCCGGCTATGTAGGACAAATTCCATCCTTGGACGAGGATTTTATCCACTTCCTCTTTACTTTTCCTCTTTATTCCCCTTGTTTTCCTTCCAACACTTAGTCAATTTTCTGAATTTCTTCTCCTTGGGCGGACTTTACTAATACTTAAACATTTTTCTTTCTTAGGCCATGCCGGACTTTGCCTGTGTTTGGACATTCCTTGCTGGAGGTAAGTCGGACTTTTTCTTGCTTGTGACGTCCATCCATTTTGTTAACACTTGGAATTTCTTTATCTTCATGGCAGACTTTGAAACTTTTATTCCATGTTCTCTTTGATGTCTAGGCAATCTTTGAAGTCTTCTTGCCAAGGTCGGGCTTTGAAGTTTTCTTTCCAAGCTTGAAGGCAGACTTTCTTCATGTATTTCCACTCCTCGGCAGACTTCCAAAATGTTCTGCCTTCTTCCTTTTCAAAGTCAGGTCAAACTTCCAGAACTTTGTGCTATTTTCCATATCTCCAAGGTGGACTTTGTGAATTTGTTTCCAAGGCATGATAGGTTGGGCGGACTTGACAAATTTCTTTCCACTTCCATGGCGGACTCCATGAATATCTTTCCATGTTGCTTCTGGCATGGCGAACTTCCTTATGTATTTGCCATCCATTCTCAAGCTTGGGGCGGACTTTGGAGTTGTCTTTTCCATATCTAGGTCGGAGTTCACAACTTTCTTGCCATATTTCATTGATGTCTAGGCGGATTTCAACATGTGCTTTCCATTACTCCTTTGACACTTAACCATTTTTTTTTTTATAAATTTTTTACTCCCATGGTGTCAATACATAGCCATTTTTGCAGAATTTTCTCTCTCAAGGCATTAATACTTAGCCAAATTTTTAGTTTTCTCTCTCAAAGGCGTCCATACTTAGTCAAATTTTGGACCCTCTTGCAAGCTAGGCAAAATTTCTCAACCTTTTTTTTACTATCTCATGGGTGGGCGGACTTTATCCTAGCCAAGACATGGCATGGCGGACTTTGGGTTAGGCTTGCCATTTCTTTATCTTGGCTGGGGTGGACTGGCTGACTTTTGGGCGGACTTTACATGTGCTTGGACGTCCCTCATTTATCTCCACTTGATGGCAGACTTTCTAGCTTCCTTGACATTTGCCTTTCACACTCATTCTTAGCCAAAATTCGCACTTTTCCTCTTCTAAAGCATTAAAATACTTAGCCAAATTTTGCATTTTCCCTCTTCTTAGGCCTCCATACTTAAACAAATTTCGGATTTTTCTTCCACGGCATCCAATACTTAGCCAAAATTTTCAATTTTCTTTCTTCTTAAGCTAGGCGGACTTTCTAAATGTCTTGCCAAGGCTGGGCGGACTTTGAAGAAGGCTTGCCATGTCTTATCTAAGGTTGGGCGGACTTCAAGAGGTCCTTGCCATGTCCCTCAAATTTAGGGCCGACTTCCAAAACTTCATGCCATCTTCATCCAAGGTATGGCGGACTTTCTTGCTCTCATGCCATGTCCCTCAAATTAAGGGCCGACATCCTTAAGGCTAGGCGGACTTTCTAAATGTCTTGCCAAGGCTAGGCGGACTTTGAAGAAGGCTTGCCATGTCTTATCTAAGGTTGGGTGGACTTCAAGAGGTCCTTGCCATGTCCCTCAAATTTAGGGCCGACTTCCAAAACTTCATGCCATCTTCATCCAAGGTATGGCGGACTTTCTTGCTCTCATGCCATGTCCCTCAAATTACGGGCCGACATCCTTAATGGCTTGACATTCTCCTCTTGATGGCGAACTTTTCCTCTCCACCTTCTCTTCTTTCTAGGGCGGACTTTGTTAATGGCTGGACATTCTTTCATCTCCATGGCAAGGGCGAATTTCTCCAGACTTAGGCAAAATTTACCATGAATTTCATGCCTTTGGGTTGATTTTTGCACGCTTTTCATCTAATTTTTGACTGATTTTTCCAGATTTTTGCTTGATTTTCTCAGATTTTCCCTTGCTTTTCCATGCTTTTCCTGATTTTTGCTTGATTTTTCGATTTTCACTTTTGATTTTTCAATGATTTTTTTGATTTTTTGGTTGATTTTTGGTTCTAAAGATGGAAACGTTGACCCGTTGACCAGGATTGACTTTCTAAAAATAGAAAAAGCAAAATCCCTAAAAAATAGGGAACCCCGTTTGGTCCAAAAATGCCAAAAATGAAAAAGTGAAAAAGCAAAAAAGCAGATTCCCTAAAAAGTAGGAAGTGTCAGAATTGGCCCAAAGCACAGGCGATCCTCGTCTCACGGACCTTCTAAACACTTCCATGACATTTAGGCACTGATTCAGGCATGGATTCTCAACTTGGCTCAGATGACTCTCAAAAGACTGACTTGAAACTCTCAAAATGATAACCTCATTGTAAAAAGACAAGTGATAAGCAGTTGCGACACCAAGGCAAAAAGCGAAAATAGGGGGTCCCCATTTGCAATGGGGCGATGTGTGAAAAGGTCACAACATGTCCCAACTGGAAATCATTCCTTTCTACTTTCTAGGATACACCATCACTGTATCTCCCTCTACAAACTCCTTACGTCTCCTTTTTTCATCTACCTTCTCCTTGTATCTAGCATTAATCATTTCCAACCGATTCCTTACTCCCTCATCATCATGTACCATCTTTATATGATCTACAAACTCTTTTGCTTCTACACTCCTCTTTTCCTCACCACTGATATCTCTCAATTCTGAAACATTTCTTGTACTACTTTTGTATAATATTGTAAATCGGGTTTTCCCTGTGCTCATGTTGACCAATTCGTTATATGCAAACTCAATTTGTGCTAATTCAGAACACTATAAGATCATCCGACCTCTACGTCGTCAGAAAAATCTAGAAGACTTGGGTCCAACCACTTTGGTGAGAACTTAATAAGTTCAAAATGTTCCAGTAATTCTGGATCAAATTATTTGAGATAATTCGATCTATCTCATTTTATTGAAATTCTTGAAATATCAACGTATAGAAAATTATGTTTGTGAGATAAAGATCAAAATTGATTCAAATTATTTGGAATGATATTTGTGGATGTGAGCAATAACTAATATCGATTTATTTTCATGGGAGAGATCCAAAAAATGATTTCTATAATCATTTCAAATCTCCCCATGCTTATATGAGAGATATCAGAGTCATTTCTGTAATTTCTATATGATGCGATTACAATTATGTTTCTTGTGACAATCCAACATACAACATGAAAGAAATAACAAAAAGTAGTATTCACACCAGACGGAGATTTATTTCGGAAACCCTTATGGGAGAAAACCCACTAGCAAAAGGATAGTGACAATTGTATTTGCCAGAAACAACATACAATAGAATAAGTCTCTTGCAGAGTGTCTCAATCTGCAAACTATATTATACAACCTCACAATCATTCCTTAGAGCATCACACCACGATCAGGCAACCTCTTTCCTCTCTTCGTTCCATCCACACCAACAGTTAGATATAGATGTTGAATCATCCTTATGTAATTCCACCAATCACAACTGTCTTAACTACCCCTCATGGAATACCAACAATCACACAGCCATTTCATGGCTATACCATGACACCAGTATACCGCACAGTATACTAAACATGACTTATCCTTTGGATAATCACTGCATATGATTTGCCACTGCCACTCACACTTGGTAAAGACTGTTTATCATTTATACCTAAACCATATACATGTCTTATTGCACCATAGCCAAACACCAACTATGGCTAGCAGTAGTAGATACAACTCGTTAATTGTTCCTAGCCAATTGTGATACTGCTGAGCATCCTCTAGAACATCCACATGCTCTTAGATGTTGCTGCATCAGCATGTACTCCAATGCTGCCACAAGTGCACCTGCACTGTCATACACACTCCAGTAACTACTTAGACCAAGATCTAGGCATTGAGTTCTCAACTAGACACCTTGCAGTTGCAACCATTGCAACAATGAGCTCAAACAAGCTTCCATGCTATACCACAATGTCTAAAAACTTACCATAACTCACACATGACTTCTTGTAGCCGATTCCCAGTCTGCAATCAACCACTTCAACATTCTCTTCAAAGAGGAACTCTATGCAACTGAATAGCACACCAAAGTTTCAACAGATATAGTAGACAGTAAGGTTTATCCAAAAACTTCCAAAATCATTAATGCATGGATATAAAACCAAGACTTTACAGTCAAGAAAACATCCCTGCAAGACCATAAAGTTAACCAATAAAACTCAGATGTTGACTATAACCCAATTATTTGTGAGCCAGCAGTTATAAGAAAAGCTATAAACATGGTGTATTTATTTAGATTGCATGGGTGCTTGGGTACAGGTACAGAGCATAAAGCAGAACCCCAAAAGTTGGATATACAGCTGTGTATAATAAATTACATATCAATAAATACATTCATACATACGTTCATGTATATGTATCTATTCATGCATTTCTTTTGGTTTTTTATTGTCTTTTTACTTTTTCCTTTACAACCTTTTAAGTTCATGATTTTTTACCTTCATATGCATTTTTATGTGGAACACACTTTGTAGGGACTGCAGTAAAAGTTGGGGTGCAGTTATAAATCAGAGGGCGTCACCTATACATATTGAGTGCATCATTGCATGATTCACAGACACATCTACCTAACAGGTGAGAGGACCATATCAAATGCCACCCAAAAGTTATTGGACATGTACACTGAAACATTGGTCTCCCATCCATAGTTGCAAAACTTGCCAGGTACTCACAAAACATTGGTCTCCCATTATATGAAAGATGCAAATGTCTCTATAGTTTCCGTGTAATAAACAGCATGGAGAAAAGTTCTGACTGGAAATAAATTAAATTATTCTAAAATGTACTGTTTGGGGTGTTATGCTACATTTGAGATAATTTAACTTTAGACTAGAACCAATATCTTTTCTTCATTAAAGAGTTGGATAGGCAGCATAAAAAGGTCATGATGGGACCTGAAGCAAAATGAGAAAGCAGAAATAGCAATTAAAATTATGAATTTAATAATTTTCGGAAAACTGGTGGAAAGAAAAGCTGATGCATTTAACAGAAAGCATTGTTATACCGTGAACAGGCCACAATAAGCCTTCCCAAAGTTTGTACCTAATTACAAATTCCATGGAAACAGAACAAAAATATTACTTAGTCTCAAAACTCATTTCTGCGGGCACTCTGCATAGAAACAATGTACTACAGTAATCTGTGAAAACAAATGAGGATGTTCCCCATACACACTGGATGCATCATTGCGTAATGCATAGCCACATACACCTAACAGGCAAGAGACCATCTCAAGTGCTACCAAAAGGTTTTTTCATATGTACACTGCAACACCAGTCTCCATCTATATGAATGATGCAGAAGCTTCTATAGTTTGCGTGCAATAAAAAGCATGGAAAAATGTTGTGACTGGAAATAAATTAAATGATTCTAGACTGTACAGTTTGTGCTACATATGGGACAATTTTGACATTGAAATAAAACCAATAGATTTTGTTCTTAATAGACTTACAAATAATAGGGCAGTATAAGAAACACATAATGGAACCTGAAGCAAAATAAGAAAGCAGAAATAACAATTATGAATTTTATAGTTTTGGAGCAACAATTGAACACTAGTAGAAAGAACTGATGCATTTAGCAGAAAGCCTTTATTATACTGCATGCAATCTGCAATGAGCCTTCCCAAAGTTTGTAATTAATTATCAATTCCAATGAAAGAAAACAAAAACAAAATTTAGGCACGAAACTCACTTCCGCAAGCACTCGTCATAGAATCCATATACTTGTGTAATCTGTGAAAAGTGAAAAAAAACAATACAAGAGGCCAGTTTAGCTCACTTTTTAAAACTAAAAGGTAATTAAAAACAAAAAAATATTAATTGTGTTGTAATTCATCCACCTGGCTCTTCACATATAATCAAGAATATCAACAGAATTTAAATGGAACAAACTCACAAAGAGTTATGTTATTCAGAACCATAAATGTAACAAAACTATATAAAATTGTTATTAGAGTGTTTAGCCTTTTCCATTTATAACACACACCTGACGACTCTCGTGGTTTCCTCTTAAAATGGTGATTCGTTGAGGATAACGGACCTTCAACGCTACTAGAAGCTGCACAATAAGGTTACCAATGAGTTTAAGGGCATCACAACCTGAAAACGAGCTCTTGACTGAATGGTTGCAAAAGTGCCCCATCACTTAGCAACATTTAAGAGAACATGTAACAACGAAATGACAAATATGCTCTAGAATATGATTGCAACTAAACCTTGGGCAAGACCTGGATGTCTTTTTAAAAGATGAAATATTAAAAAAATAGAATGGCCCAGAAAACACTTGGGTTACAAGTTCTAGCAGGCAATGAGAACTAATAGATCAGGTCTTACATAATCATAAACGGAAGAACAACTCCATCTTGTCTTTGAAAGTAACGTTGGTGAGATATTCAAAAAAGTAAGTAGAAAAGCAGTTTTGTACTCTTTGCATAGAGAGTTCAAATGATATTACAAATAATATTTTTTTACAGAAGAGAAAACATCCCAAAGATTACTCTAAAATATTATTCACTGTATAGAACACCCCACTCTCAGACACAGCAATATGTGCTATATTCAATAAAATGAAATTAGTTTAAGCAGTATCATATAATGGCCATTTCACTTTCATCTAAACTAACTTAAACAAATCAGATATAATCACTGTAAAAGAAAATTAAAATAACTCGAGCAATATCACTCAATGCTCTACTTACAGTGACAGTTTCAACTGAATAGTATCCACGATCAACATAGTCGCCCATGAACAAGTAATTGGTGTCTGGACACTACAAACAGAAAAATTCGAGGTGAATTTTAAAAGTTAATGTGTATATAATAACTAAAAGTACAATATAACATGCTTGAAACTGTTCAAAGCATAAATGGAAGAAACAAACTAAAAAATTATTCCAAAATTATTCAGAATGGAATATAGGTGGGGGCAGCACAAGAAATATTAAAAGATACAATTCAAGTTCATCAAACTAGAGGATACAGGACATAATTGTAATTCTGTACTACTAGAAATACAACTATATAATGAAATGAAATAAAGTGACAGGTTTATATATTCCCAAGATTCATCTTAACTTAAATCTAGCATGTGCCAAGTGATAAGTTCATCTTGATTCATAACAATAACCATCCATGGATCCAAAAGACCACATCTATAAACTTTCACCATGGTATGTACAGGCTTTCTCTTTTATGAAGCCAATCCTGAATTGATCTTATTCTATGCTCCATGGGTACACGTCCTGGCTTTTTTCCCTCATACCCGTACCGTACGGGTACGGTACGGGGACAGCCAGGACACGTCCCCCTACCCATCCCTTTTTGATGCCAAGAATAGGAAACATTTCTGAAACATTTTTTGAAGTTTCACATGACTTAGGGGACGGCTAGCCATACTCGATACAGCCAGGACGTCCCTCGACTGTACCAGGTACAGCTAGCCATCCCCTACGGCCCAGTGCTTATTTAGATGTCTTTTTTTAAAAACACACTTGTTGAAAGGAAAAAAAAAAAAAGGCATGGGCTGGCCCACAAGGCCCCCCCATGCCTTTTAACTAAACCTAAACCTATTATATGCCACAAAATGAAAAAAAGAACCTCATTTCTACATTTTCATTTTGAGTTGAAGGAGAGCAAGAGACGAGCAGCAAGCTAAAGAAGAGAACAGCAGGTTGAAGAGGAGCTTAGGGCATCATTTCCACCATATTAGAGGTATGTTTTCATCTTTCTTTTGTATTTCCAATTTGTTTTTAAATTTTTCAAGTTTTTCAACACATAGGAAGGGCATTGTGGGTTTTTTTTTTATTTGAACTTGCAGCTCTTTGAAATCAGAATTTTTTATAAAAAACAATCATGAGCAGCAGTGGTAGTGATAGTGAGGATGTTCAAGTTCAAATGCAAGAAAGAAGTAGATCTAGAAGTATGGCAAACATTGGGGGGTGTTCAGAGAGTGGTAGTGGAGCAGGGTCAGCAAGTTCAAACCCATTTGATTGTCCATCCCAACTCCTCAAAACCTATGCAAAAGGCCCATTTAACCCCAAAAAGCCTCTATTACAATTTGCAACAAGAGTTGACAAAGATAAGAAAAAAAATTCGGGAGGTAGTAGAATATGGGAGTGTCATTTGTGTGGCAAACAATATAGGGGCAGCTATACGGGAGTTTATTGCCATCTTTTGTGGATAGGTGGTCAAGGGGTGAAAGGTTGTAGAAAAATAACCCAAGCTGAAAAATTGAGGCAACTAGATTGCATATGGAGGGGGAGGCATTAGGTAAAGGGTTTCCAATGGAGAATTTCCAACCTAGTGCGGCAATGCCTACAAGATTAGTGGATGTTGCTTCTCATGTGGGAGAGGGTTCTACTAGGGGAACAAAGAGAGGTATGAATGTTGCTGATGTGTTTAATGTTGCAGTACGAGGTGGGGCTGATTCCTCTATTGCTAAGTTTTTTTATGCTAATGCCATACCATTTAATGTCTCACTTCGCCATATTTTAAACAAATGTGCAAAGATATTACAGCTGTTGGTTCCTCCTATGTTCCACCTGGAGAAACAAAGCTACTCACCACACCACCCTTCTTGATAGAGAGTACTCCAAGGTGAGTATTTTGATGGAGGATATGAGACTAACATGGATGAGAGATGGCTGCTCCATAATCATGGATGGGTGGACCGATATCAAACATCAGCCACTCATCAATATTATTGTCACTAATTCAGCAAGCTCTTATTTTCTTAGAGCTATAGATTGTTCGGGGAAAAAGGAAGGATGCAACCTTCCAATTTCAGATTTTGAGAGATGCCATTGAGGAGGTTGGAGCCTCTAATGTTGTGCAGGTAGTGACCGATTCAACCCGTGTGTGAAAATTAGCTGGATTGATGGTGGAGAGTGTTTATAAGCACATTTTTTGGACCCTTGTTGTGTGCATGCATTGAACAATACCTTGAAGGACATTGGAAAGATGGATTGGGTTAAGGCAATGGTGTCAAAGGCTAGAGATGTGCAAATGTTCATTTGCAAACATCACACTTCACTTGCTTTATTTAGGACATTTTTGAGGAAGGAATTCCTCAAGCCTATGGAGACTAGATATACCAGCTACTTCATTTTATTAGAGAGGATGATTGAGGTCCAAGAGGCTCTACAATTAATGGTAGTCAATATAGAGTGGGGTAGATGGCATGAGTCAAGCGCATCGGAGGGAAGAAGTGTGAAACAAAAAATCCTTGATGATGACTAGTGGTCCACAATGAGGTAAGAAAATTGGCATTGCTGATTTTATTATTTAATTCTTAATCTTAAAATGTTAATTTAATTCTAAGTTTCTAACTTGTGAAACATGTCCATTCTTTTTGATGATTTTAATTTTTGTAACTTATTTGCACTTGCAGATTTTTTTCCTCCTTCATCCAGCCTATTGTGCGAGTGATTGCATATGTTGATACTGACTCTCCTAGCCTTGGAGAGATTTATGAGACCTTTGATAACATGCTTGGACAAATAAAGCAAGCAATTCATAGCAGGGACCATACTTTGGGATTTTATGAGGAGCATCTTAGGCCCATTGTGACGCGACAGTGGGACATTATGAACACCCCACTTCATATGGCAGCCTATGCTCTCAATCCCAAATGGTATGCACCGAGACCTAGGAGAGTGCCACCATCTCATGATGAAGAAGTGAAAGAAGGCTTCATTAGGGCCCTTACAAAAATGTATTCTTCAGAGGAATGTACTATACTTCACACACAGTGGCTTGCATTTGCCAATCTTCGTGGTCCAACCTTCGGCAAACCAGAGGCAAGGACAGATAGAGCTACATTGACTCAAACCGACCCTATTGGATGGTGGACGTGGCATGGGAAGGATGCATCAGAGTTGAGAGTACTTTCCATTCATCTTCTTTCACAGGTTGCCAATTCCTCTGCTATAGAGAGGAATCGATCCACATATAGCTTCATCCAATCAGTCAAGAGGAACAACCTTACCTCTAGACGATCAGAGAATTGGTGGCTGTACACAATGCTTTGTGGCTACAGGATCGCCAATCTACTGAGTATTGTCAAACTTCAGCCTTACGTCGGGATGTTAATCCTGAAGATGCTATGCAAATTGAGGAGGATGCATAGGAGGGATTGGTTGGGGTTCCATTGGTTGAGGCAGCCCCTTCTATTGGCACTAACACTGACAATGACTCAAACTTGAGCTCCAATGGCAATGCTGATTTAGACCTACCATCTACTGATTAGGGACAGCCATATATTTTCTTAGTTTTATGTTTATGTCATTTCATAGTTGAAACTTGGAGCCTTTAGGCATTTTTGTTATAATTATCACTCTTATATTATATGTATGCACATTGATAATGGAAAGCATTTGAATTTTGTTAATTTGTTTGTCGATTCTCATGTGAAATCTCAATTCAAGTATAATGATATGTATTAAGCTTATACAATGTCTATGATGAATGCTTTATCGATGTTATGAACATTTGAAATTTCTCTATATTTTTTTAAAAAATCCTATCTTTTTATCAATCATCCCCTAGAAAATGGCCCAAAAGTACCCCCATACCGAAAACTCGCCCCACCATACCCTACCATCCTCGTCCCCAAAACCCCATGGAGCATAGATCTTATTCCATAGATAATTTATACTTCTTCGCACCAACCAGGAGAAATATAGACAAATTGGTTTCTCCATAGATTAAGTTAATCCAGAGATGTGAGAGTGATAGGTGCAAGCATTTCACTTGCATTCCACATGTTGGGAAATACTGTCCACACTCTAATGTTGAATCATCCCAGCTATAAAGCAAACAACGCTAGGACTCTCAACAATTGAAAACACCTATAAGCTCCCAAGAGGGAATGGGTGATAACCATGGCTCACCCATGAACCGATAAGTTCAATTGATCTCCACTTTCTAAATGGATCAACTATTTATGGATAGCTGACTCCGCTCTTAGCATTTCTTCACTGTCTTACGCAGCAGAGGGCTGATTGCTTTGTTATAGGCATGCTAATGTAGACTTATCCCAGCTAGAAAGCAAACTATGCTAGGGCTATCAGCAATTGTAACACCTGTAAGCTCCCAAGAGGGAATGGTTGATAACCATGAGTCCCCCATCAGATGTGATCAATCTCCACTTTCTGAATGGAACAACTATTTATGGATAGCTGTCTCCGCTCTTGGCATTCCTTCATGAAGTGCCTGCCTTCTCCAAGTCTATCACCTCAACATCTCAAAGATGCAAAGGTTCATTCTACTTCCAATCTAATGGTTCATTATATATTGCCCCATAGTTCAATTACATAAAAAGATAGTCAATTTGTCTTCTCAATGCTTCGCTGGGAGAAGCTAATTCCTTTGGCCCAATCATTGGAAGACACTATATCCATGTTCCCAGTCTAGTAGACTGGTAGAGGTAGACACAAGCAGAGATAGCCACAGTGGGCTGCCCTACCATAACTACTAACTAGCTAACCCTATCATAGCACCATGGGGCTGAACTAAACAACTATAGTAGCAGGGTGGGGGGCAATTTAGTTTAGTTTAGTTTGGTATGGTGGCCCCTATATTGGTAGAGGCAAGGCCTCCCCTACCTCATGTTAACATACAAAATAGAATCAACTATAGTTGAGTCGGTTCTACACTATAGTTGACAATCCCTGTCCCATATAATGGCCCTACCCTCTATAGTGCAAGGGACAGATTCTATACATAACATGCGCACATCCCCCCCCCCCCCACCCCAATGCAACTGTAGTTTTGATTTGAGTCTTTTGGTTACCTCTTGGCATATACCAAATAAATGTTGAGGCATGAATGCATAAAGCTTTCCAAAAAAGTTTTTATATTATTACTACTTACATAAGATACCTCGCCTCCCCACACACCCCAAAAGGCCAAGTTGATGTGGGTGTAGAATGTGTCGTAACAAAGAAGGCTTAGATCAAGGATGTCTTTGAGACAATGAATTCAAGGGTGTGGCTGTTTAGAATTTCAAGTTCAAAGAAGTGTGGTAAAGTCCTATAAAAGCACAAAGTCAAATCAATATTCTTAAGAGCTGTATAATCCCAAATAGCCAGGTAACTAATCATAAACCGTTAAAATTTGAACATTTACTGTCTTATATTGTCCATAGACAAGCAGCATATCGACACTATATAACATTTTCCATACTATCCTTTAAAAAATCTTACAAAAGAGGTAAGCATTTACAAGAACAGGCCAAATTTATATCCATACAATATTACTCCTCAAAATTTTTGAAATAGTCACACATTTCTACAAGACATATAAGTATATTTTGCATAATTGTTTCAGAATCTCGGTTATCCATCAGAAAACTTTGAAACCAGAAATTCTTCTCAGCTGCTTGAAATTAGATAATAACTTCATGTTTTTGCATTCACCACACTTGCAATTATATGTATCCACACACAAAATAGGAATAAGAGAAAAACTAGTAAAATGAAGCTACCTTTCCCCCAATTCGGAAGAGTTCTGCAAGATCATGAAATTGACCATGAATGTCGCCACATATTGTAACAGGACACTTCACTGGCTGTAAAAAAAACACAATCATCACATAAATTAAATTCTCTAGTTGGATCCATTCATGCAGCAGACAAGTAAATATTAAGCAACGTAAACATAACCATACCATCCCCAAGCAAAATATCTGAAATTAAACTATCACTCTTCTGTCCATTGGACTGGAAACGGTAACCTTGGCCGCTATCATGACCCCAAAAACTATACATTTATACAACATGGACCATTCCATCTACAAAAGTAATTTATATTTGGTCCATGTGAAAGTGATTGCTCAATAATTTGCATAATAATGTCAATGATATGTAACAAGACACTTCACTGGCTGTAAAAAAAACACAATCATCACATAAATTAATTTCGCTAGTTAGATCCATTCATGCAGCAGACAAGTAAATATTAAGCAACGTAAACATAACCATACCATCCCCAAGCAAAATATCTGAAATTAAACTATCACTCTTCTGTCCATTGGACTGGAAACGGTAACCTTGGCCGCTATCATGACCCCAAAAACTATACATTTATACAACATGGACCATTCCATCTACAAAAGTAATTTATATTTGGTCCATGTGAAAGTGATTGCTCAATAATTTGCATAATAATGTCAATGATATGTAACAGGACACTTCACTGGCTGTAAAAAAAACACAATCATCACATAAATTAATTTCTCTAGTTGGATCCATTCATGCAGCAGACAAGTAAATATTAAGCAACGTAAACATAACCATACCATCCCCAAGCAAAATATCTGAAATTAAACTATCACTCTTCTGTCCATTGGACTGGAAACAGTAACCTTGGCCGCTATCATGACCCCAAAAACTATACATTTATACAACATGGACCATTCCATCTACAAAAGTAATTTATATTTGGTCCATGTGAAAGTGATTGCTCAATAATTTGCATAATAATGTCAATGATATGTAATGTTATTTGCTGGTGGAAAACTGAAGACTGCATATTATATAAATTTACATGACAACAAAAAGCAAGTTTACAGCAAGCAAGTTTGAGCCAAGAAGATAAATAATTCAAATTGTGCTCTCCATTACCACTTTCTGTTGCAAGCACATTATGTTTTCAATTATCTGAACTTAAACAATGCCAGCAGATAGGTTCAGAAGTGATCGGGTACATGGTTGGCTGATACACAAGTTCCATCATACAGACAGCATAAATGACAAAAAAACATTTGCATTGTGTCATAGAAAATGTATTGTGTTTACACGACACTTTCAAGCAGATTAGCAGATGATTATGAAAATTTCAAAATAATCACATTATGTGGATAAAAGATCACCCACAGAAAATGCTTAAAATCCGTCCAAATAGAGTTAAGTTTTCTCATTTCTATGTATCACCTCAAATCGTATTTGTTATTACAATAAGCTTAAATTTGGATTTTTCCTCTCCTAGTAGAAATTCTACAAATCATCAATTTCATTATCTTTCCAACATTAAAATATGTTCCTATTTACTAGCTCCCTGTTAACAGATAACTTAAGCAATAATGTTATCACTGTATAGGTGTTTAAGAGAGCATCGTAATTCTGCAATTTTATAACCATTGCTATATTTAAAATTTTGTTTATGCTCATTGCACACCTCCTTATTCTACAACCCCATTAAGATTATAACATGCCAAGCCATTCATTCCAAACAACAGACATGCTTATCCAAAGACTAATCTACTTCCACAGCTTTCTCGGAATTCCCCTCCCCCACCCTCCTTATCTAGGACCTTCGAAAGGACTGCAATGCTGATTTTCACAGCGTCCATTCATTGCAAATCAAGCTTTAGGTGTTTCAATAACTTGAACTTTCTTCATATCTACCTAGACCAACCATCATGAAAAATAACTAACTTAAGATTACTCTTTTAGCTTCACACAAGCTACCATAAATTTCTAGTCATGTTTGTTTGGTCAGATTTAAAAATTCATATTTTTATCCCTAGATAGCAACATTTGGATATTTCTCTACAAGAAGTTGCACATTCCTCAAATGTTATTCACACTTGGTGTGTACATAATACATACCGAAGGTGTTTGAGTGCCTGCACGCACACATACTAACACGCACAAATTCATCCATGCACATATTGATATAGCCATCCTGTTAAAGCCTTTCAAAGCATATTTTACTGAAGAGTTTTGTAGGTTTTAGTCTTATAGCATGGCTTTTGTATGTTTTAGATTTATAACATTACTAGTTAACACATTTTGGACAATTGACAATGCTTCCTAGTGTCATGCCACAAGACCAAGATGACACCTACTCATGTTCCATAGGATCTTGAACTTATCTACAGAACACATGGCTATGGCCTATTGAACAAACCTTTTTTTAAGTGTATTAAGAAATGGAGTCTAGAATGTGCATCAAACAACTGACTTCCTCATTCAACCACTTTGTACTAAATAAGATACATTTTATAAGGAATACTTCCCAACTTACAAAAGATGTCAGTGCATTAACCGAAATTTCAACATTTTATTGCATATGAAGAGGACTAATAAAAGGAATTCTAAGTTCTATGTCTACAGTAACTCGTGAAAAAGATGGAGTACACACTCATTGTCTCCAGAGAATTCTAACATAGCCTTAAACTGCTTAAACCTAAGAAGGAAAGGAAAAGGACTGTTTCTTGGGTTACCCTTATACCAGCTACCCATCTTCTACTAAGTTTTGAAATCAAATTCATGTTTGCAATAAGATGTTATAAATATTTTCAAATTTGAATAGTCACAGAAATGGGTCATCATACAAGAACTCAAATCCCAAGAGTACTTGAGCAATTTCAGAAGCCAACATTTTCACACAAGATTTTACTTCAATAAAATTCCACAATTCTTTTTACAACACACCCTTAAAACCAAAGAAAGAATCAAGAAGAGAACTAAACCAATACGAATATTCATAGTGAATCCACATTCAAAATCCTTTTCTATATCAATAACAGAAAATATAAATATACACAAAATATATAAAAAATAACACCTAAAGCTATAAAGTACAAGTAACCGAAAATTTATATTTCACATGTTATTGACTAAATTAAACAAGGCACACCTGCACATTACTTTCTTCCATTAGAATCTCCTTGGCTTTGTCACATAATCCTCGAACCTGCAACCATGAGAAAAACATTCTGAAAATATATTTTGTTTGATCTATTTACTTATATTTTTTCAGTAGAAGTGCATACAATACTAAAAAAATTCTGAAACATGAGGGGCAAATAAATGGTAAAGCACCATCATGGCTAAAGAAATTATTATAATTTATTAGTACAACATCTAAATGGCAAGACAATCTCAAATACCTTGAGCATGTTCTCATGTCAAATAAGGGTTTCCTTCTCATTATTTCAAGTAAGATCCATTGTTGGAGTTTACCTCATCCACATGAGACATCTATTAAAGCCATTTAATAGTTTCACAATGCTGGATAGCAGAACTGCAACAACTAATATGCAAAGTATATCATCCATAACTTTATCTTCAAAGGGAAAGTCTATCAGAAACTCAATAAAAATGATTCTCCATTATGGATGTTTCTCATCGTGTCAGCAAAATAAAGGAAAAAACCATAAAAGATCGCCTTGCATATATATTACCCATAACAGTGAGAGGTTACTTTTTCCCAAAGCAAATGCTATTCCAAGGCCTAATTCTTCCAGAAAGTCTTGACATCCAGCAAAGGAATATCTAGCCAAATTAATGCTCTAGCCGGTAATTTTTCCAGAGATGCAACATTTGAAAGACTAAGACATTTCTAAACCACAAGAACAAATCTCTTTAAACAACACAAGAGACAGCCAATAAGAAACGTCTATGTAAATGACCTTGGATAGTTCTTTCATGCACGGATCATAATAAAATGCAAGAAATGCAAACAAATAGTCAGTCACTCCATGTTCCCACAAGATTTCAGCATGCTTAAATGAAACACACTTCAAATTTATACTCCAAAGCATTGGTATTTGTCGTCATTGGATGCACACCCAAACTTATTCCTCAAGACATACTGTCATTCATAAATGCCAATTTCTTTAGTTCATATATCTAAAAAATGCTGTTTGTGATTTTAGTAATTGTATGACTATGGACAACCCAAATTGAGGAAACTAAGTTAGGTGTTTCAAAAATATCCTCAAACAAACAAATCTCCTTCAATGAAATTTAATTTAATGTTTTTTCCCATAGAAAGAGGTACTTATTCAAAATGGTTTTTATTATTAGCAGAAAAAAGGGATTTATCCTTTCAAATAAGTATGCAGAGAAAACAAGAAACAGAAGAAAAGTAATAGATTGTTTATTTAGGAATCTTATATGTACATCTAATAAAAATCATGAATGAGAAAGCAGCTGATATAGTGGATTTTATACATTTGTTTGAAGGTCCTCAGAGATACTAGTTTTGCATGTTAGAATAAACTTGGAGTTGCAACCAAAAGGCCGCACAATGTTTTTAGTATCAGGAAAAGAAAAGGATGTGTCCTTTCAACAAAGTATGCAGAGAGAACAATAAAAAGAATAGATTTCACAGATTGTTTGTTTTGGAATCTTATGTGTAAGTCTATTTAAAATCATGAATGAAAAATAAGCTGATATGGTGAATTTTATACATTTTTTTGAAAGTTATATTAGGTGCTTAGTTTGCATGTTAGAATAGACTTAGAGTTGCAACCAAAAGACCCCACAATGAGGAATCACCATCATGCAAATAATCAATTGGTTCCTTGATTTTAGGGAGAGCTTATGTGCAGAAACAATTCAGAAATAATTGTAAAAACACAAAAACATGTCCTTTTCATATTGTGTCATGTCATATAGACAAGCATTCAGCACTTGATTGTTTAGGTTCTGAAATCACAAGCATGGTCAAATGAGTTTACAGTGCAGATTAAACACAAAAAATAAAGTAATTTTTTATCCACCATCATTAATCAAAATTCGAGTCTTAAAAATTTTACACAAACATAAACTACCGATTGATAAAATATATAAACTAAATCCCTGTTTATATTTCTCCCCTAGAAAACTTCTCTATAACTATGTTGTGCATAAATTGTTTACTAATTTTTGGTCAAGTCGCACATTTTCATTATCCTTACAATATTATTAACAAGGAAAAGACCTAAGCCATTCCTTAACTACTAGATACTACAGGGAAACAACTTCTATCAAAGTTTTCATTGCATTACTTTCTAAAAACTTTGCCTTTGTTCTCTGACAACCCTTTTTGGCAGCTTCCTTAAATGTCTGATTGTTAATTGGAAGATAAGAAAGTTAAGCAGTTTGCACATCAAACTACTGATGGAGGCAAGCATACAGTATTAAAAATGTGGAGAATACAGTAACAGCCTTGACCATGGCCAAAAACCATTTCCAAAAATTCACATAGAAATGTAACATATTATTCCCATTTCAAACCACATTGACATTTGACTACTAAAAACAGGTATGCGGTACAATAGTTGTAGAAATCCAGTAACTGCAATGACTGGCTGCAAAATTCTCCTATTTTTTTATTTGAAATTGTATTGTTGCATTAACCAGAGCATTTGATGCTTACAACAATGTGACATATAACCCAATTCGGGAAATAATTGAGGAAAGGGAACAATACCAACAATTATGACTTAAAATAAAACTCCAGGCTATTCACGCTAAGGTTCTAGCATACAGTACAACGCTTGTGGCAAACGCAGTAACCACCCTGGACATGATCACAGAATACTACTAAAAGTTTACCAACATTAAAAGCTGTACTGTTCCAGGTTTCCATTTGAAACCACATCAACATGTTACAGCTAAATTATACAGTAAAATTGATGGGGGAAATGCAGCAACCATCTTGACCATGGTTACCAAATTTAAAATACTCCTAAGTTTTCAAAAAATTCTATAATGTTCCATATTTCATCTTCTCCAGTTAATGTAAGGGGTTAAGACAACAATTATCTCCTTAAATGACTACATCCATGTTTTTCCTTCCCTGCCGTATATAAAACCCAAAATTTTACTTTCCAATATTTATTTTACATCCTAAATCTTTCAGAATCCATTCCTTCTCATTTGATGGATGCTGTTAGCTTTCTCCTCAGCAAGACCTTGCATAAATATTTCTACAGTGAGCTTCATACTGTTCATCACTTCACTCCTACAAAAAGCAAGCGAGAAAATCTCAAAAAGCCAGATCTTCCTGTCCCAATCACCTCATACAACCATAGATACCGTAAAAACAAAATCCGCTTGATATGCCATGAAGCAAACAAGGTGATGTTCCATATCTCAATTTGAATTTGTATTAATATACCATTAATCTCATGCAGTTGATGTAATCCGCATTATATGCAATAAGTGAACAAGGTCATATTCCATATTTCAAAATGAATCAGCAACAATATGCCATAAATATCATGCAGCCGATTCAGAGAGGCAAGCCAACAATTATCTCCTTAAAAATATCCATCCGTATTTTTCCTTCCCTACCTTACCCAAAATCCAAGCTTTTCCTTTCTACTGTCACAATCCCAACATTTCGTGTCTACTGTTGATTTTTTGTTTCATTGATTCTTTCACAAAGCTTTCTTTCTCATTTACGGATGTTGTTGAATTCGCCACTTGCTGGATCCAGTGTGTTTCTCAACAAACTTAACTACTGTCCATCCCTTTCCACATAAAAGAACGAACAACAAGAAAATTGGATGCCACTGTCCCAACCAACCCATACAACCATGTAAACCATAAATCTTCATAAGACACTACTGCAATCTGTGTTGCAAAAACAATTAGCACTCCAATATTCCCTGTACTCCACAACTTCTATTTTCCACAATCAGTAAATGCCACTGGCGACTTAACCCTAACGAAAGTTGGTTAAAACAGTTCTCAAAGGCTATACTACAAAGTTTGATCCACTAGTTTAACTATAGACCAAAAAGAATCACGCTTTACAAGAGATCGATAGATACAACACCAAATCCCAGTAAATTCTTAGCAGCGAAGAATCGTTACACTAGCACAATACACTTTGCAAAATTCGAACCAAGTTTAACCATTAGCAAAAATAACGCTACTTTGCAGATCAAACCCTTACCGCTACACTGAGAAGAAAGAACGTCGAGTAACAATAAACTGCAAGCCCTGTTTACTATTACAGAATAAAACCAAAAAACAAAATCCCTAAACGGCCTATCTAGTAACAGATCGGGTTCGAAGACTCTAAATTTTTTGAACCAGATCGTCAGAGGTTCGAATCACGCTGGATCTGCAGTCTACAAACACAGTGCGTGGCCCAAAGGCAACGCCTTTACACGTACCAGACAGAAAAAACATCAACAACCCTACTAAACTTCCCAAAACGCTCCTCGGCTACCTTCGATCGCAGGTCGGAGAAAAATTACAAAAGAAAAATTCAATCCAAGACGGCAGAAAATGCTTAAGAAAAAAAAATTACGGAATCAGGGCAAAGAGTTAACTCGCCTCTTGCTCGGATAAGGGCTTGCACTGCATGAGCTGCTCAATGTGTAGGTCGAGCTGACCGAAGCCGCCATTAGAGGAAACCGGCTCCACGCTCATTTTGTCCTGTTAATTCAAATATTATGCTTATGCCTTTGCCTTGTGCCCTCTCCGAGAATCGAACCCTTCCTCCTCTTCTTCTTCCCGTTGTGGTCCGTTCTCCCACTGCAGCCGCGCCCCGCAGCTTTGCAAAAAATTAATATATGTGGTACGTATTCTATTTGCTCTCTCCCCTGCTTTACTTTCTTTTTGGTTTTAGCTGCATAATTATTTATTTGTTGTTTTCTAAATGTCATTAAATATGGCGAGTGTTGGAGTTAACGGCAGGTCATGGACTATGTCCGGTAACCGGGGAAGGGTCGGGAAGTTTAGAGATGGCCACGTGTGTGCCACGTCAGTGATGTACGTGGTGGTCGTGGAGTGGCTGCGTGGGAGCATCTAAGGACTCTGTCTTTGGAAGTGCACGACAATACCTACGGCTGCATCGCCTCTTTTAGCGCAATGTATTGATGGAGATGGATTCGACACCAAGCCAATGTGTGAAATTTTATTTCTTTTGGGTGAGAAGTTGTTTGGCTTCGGCACAAAGACAAAACGTATTAATTCGTGAGGTTGTGCCGTGGCGTGGAAAAGATTGATGGGATGGGTTTTGGAGGAACCGTTAGGAGCGAGAAGAAGACTCACCTCAAAAATGGTTGATAAGGTTATTTTTTATTAAACAATTTTTTTTTAAATAGTTACGAGGGTTGCAAAGGAATTATAGAAATTTACAATGCCAATTACTTAAGTTAATTGAGAAATGTTATGTTGAGACTTGTGATGGTTTGGGTAGTGATTTTGTATTATTATTTATTGGTTTTTTCTATTGTTTTTTTTAAATGATATGAAGTTATTTTTTAGTGAGTTTTGATATTCTTTCATAATTACAAAATTCTAGTATGATTGTTGAATGGACTATTGTTAATTGTTAGCTAGATTATTCTAAAGTTAAAAGTATATATATTATTAAAAAAAATTATGTTATTTTAGTTTGATGTTTTGGATGTATGATATTTGTATATAATTTAATTATTTTGACACATTTATTGATCCAATATTTAATTTATAACTTAAACTTGTAAGATGTTGATGCAGTCTATCATAGCATAAAGTTGGCTAGAGACAAGGGGATCTCAAAGCTATGGATCGAAGGGGACTCCCTTAATATTGTGAATTGTCTTAGGAAGGGTTCTCCCCCCTCATGGACTATTGAAAATTTCATTTTGGACATCATTGCGTTGATTCAGGATTTTGATGAAATATATATTTCTCATGCTTTTAGAGAGGCGAATCGTGTGGCTAATTGGGCGGTGAATCTTGGGGTGACGTTTGCAAGGCATTGGGAGGAAAATGATGTCTTGCCCTTTGAGTTAAGTAATCTGCTCCATAATGACAAATCTTAGTACTTTGACGTTGGTCATCTCCTCGACCATAGGAATACATGGGTATCATGGTTTTTTCTGGCTGATTAGACACTTCGCGCAAGTGATGTTTATAAGAAGTTGTGGGCATTCAAATATGAGTTGCATAAGCCTCTTTTCCATTATTGTTCTTAGTATTGTTCTTGGCAGACACACACGCTTTTTGGGTGTTCATTTCCCCTTCGCCTTATTGTTTATATGCTTTTGTGTGTGGTTTCTTTCTACAATTGCAAAGCTTTCAATGATGGGTGAGGATATATGCAGAACGGAACCGCTTTCATGTGACGACTTCAAGGCTAATGTCGATGTTTATGCTATCCTACAGAACGGAGGGGTGACCCCTTTATGGAGAGGTTACATGGCTTTAAGATCAGCATTTCCAAAGACTTCGTTGATGCCTGGCATGTTCGAGTTCTTAGCATGTTTGGAAGGGATACCATGATTAATGAAGATTTCATTGCAGAAGTGACTAGGATGTCGATGGAAGGAAGGAAGTTCTATAGAGATAAGAACCTCTCGTAGTCGACCAGGCAGAATTTTCTCTGGGATAGAGAGTGTGCTAAAATGGTTAGACTGGATTGTGGCGAGTATGATAGGTCTAAGATTACACCTATCTAGTAGGATGTGGCTATGGTGTTTATGCAATACTTCACCCTGGATGGAAAATACATGGCACTATATGGTCACCACGTCGTTTTGCTAATCATTTCCAGCATGGTAAGCTCATTTCCTTCCCGTTTTACCTGTTGCTATCTTTAGAGGAAGGAATTTTGAATTTTAGGAAGAATGCTAGAAACCCTTTTCTACATGAGGGCTTGATGTTGCTTATAGTTGATTTTATTAGAGCCAATTATATAGTTGTACTCCATGTTCCCTTGTTTAGAATAAGAAGAGGAAAGGGAGTGGGAAATGTCAAATTGAGGATGTTGTTGAGAGTGAGGGAATGAAAATTGAAGAGAACTTAGAGGGGTGGTCTGATGGGTACAATACTAACCTTGACTATACGCCCTCATCAGGTGGGAAGAAACCCTCTACTTCTAAGGCCAAACCTTCCCTCCTGCAAGTTAAGCGCGAAGTTAAGGAGGTTTGTGAGGAGGTTGTAGAGGAGGGGCTTTATAGTGGTAAGAAGGCCAAGAGTCAGGGTGTGTGCTCTAAGGATATGGGGGATAAGCTTTCAGAGGCGGCTAAGGATATTCAAGTTGGTTTGGCGGTGAATTTGGGAAATTTAAACCCAGTTTATAATGGTGACGGTGGGACCCCTCTTGCTAGTAAGGTGAATGGTGTTGTTAATGTGGATGAGTCTACTCATGAGTCAGCTTCCAAGGATAGGAGCAAGTCCAATTCTATTCTAGATGTTTTTTTAGGATGAGGATCCTCCTGTTGGTTGACATCAAGGTAGAGGTTTGTATTGGGGGGGCCATGGACTTTTTGCAGGCTTCGGGTATCGTGAAAGGAGTGAACATTTCTTTTAATTTATTGATGTAGCTGGTTCAAGAGGTGCAGGACCTCCACAATAAGCACGACACTATCGCTCGGTGCAATATTTCCACTCTTCGCAGTCTTAAGGAGAAAGACTCCATCTTCGATTTGGCCAAGTTGATGAACTCTAGTGTCGATAGTGTGGTGGACGAGTTGGCTAACCTGAAAAAAGACTATGGCTCGAGGTTGGCGGTGCTGGAAAATAATTATAGGCAGTTGTGTAAGGACATGGACACGATCATTAATCTTAGCAGGGAGAAGTTGGAGGCCTTGGCAGAAGGTCTGGTTCTCCTCAATAAGAAGGAAAAACAAATGGATAGTAGAGGTCTTTTTGGTGATCAGGTGAGTAAGGAGAGGGGGGAGAATGCTGACAAGGAGATGCAGACCACGGACTTGGGTGTTGGGCCAAGTGTGTGTACTCGAAGTAAAACTAAGAAATTCAAAATGGTCCTTAAGCAAGATGTGGATGACATCATGGAAATGCATGATAGGCTGGCATCAAAGGACTTGGAAGCGGCTAGGATACTCAAAGAACTTATCTAAAGGCCTTTTTTTTTACTCTTTTGTCTTTGTTTTTTGTTGCTAGTTTATGTTAATGGTATGTTGATGTCTTTGTAATCAACTTGTTTTTGGTTTCTTGGGTGGGCAGTCCACTGCTTTATCTTTGCTACCATTGTTCCTTTTTATTGAGGGTTTCAGGAACCCTTCAAAACATGTTTATCGTTAATCATAAACTTAAACTTGTAAGATTATTTTGATTAAAATCTTTATAACTCATTATGTGAGATAGATCACAATTATGATTCTAATTTTGAACATGATTATTTGTTTTGAATTTTGAATTCTCACATTCCAAGGTAGGATTTGATTATTACCTTTGATGTATGCATGTAAAACTAGCACATGCAATTTTTTGGGTCATGCCAAGTCAAGTTGTTAAGTATTAGATGGCATGTTCATTTTGTTATTGATTTGGATGCAATTGAGATGGATGATTGACTAAATTTTGCCAAAGAGACATGTGTGGTTGATCGAGATCAAGATGTGAGCTAAGTGGAAGTTGTATACTTCCTCACCTAGGTTCGAGAAGTACCCTCTAAATTTGTAGACCTCTAAAAATTCCAACCTATTTTTTTAACACATTAAGTTGATCAGTAATGAGAGAAAGGGTCAAATTGGAAGCATGTACTAACTTCCTTAATGCTCTACCTATATTCAATCTACCTCCAATTGTTCCAAGGCAAGGAAAACATTAGGGTTTTGCATAGGTTCCTATGAATGTATGCATGTTTGAAACTTTGGTTCCAATGTGGTTGTGATGCTTAGTGTGGATTAAATCCACTCTTTTGAGGAATATGTGCCCTAGTGCTTAATTGGGTGTGGTTGTAAGCTGAGCATCCAACTCTAGTCTCCTTTTTATTTTGTAGCTTTGGCAGATCTCACTTCATGAAATATAGTCTCGCCATAGACACATCGAGCTCCCACACTCACTTGTTACAAACAGCGTCCAACTTTCTTTAAATAGGGCAGCGCCATGGTGCCACATGGTGGCATTGATGCTATCAATATATTCAAGGCAGACAGTTTCAAGGTATGGACCCCAATTTCCACATGGCATCACCATGTGCCTTAAAGAATGAAGGAATTCTCTTTACAATAAAAAGATGTTCCATTGGTTGAAGTCACCACGACAGGTCAGACGAAGCACACGTCGACATTTGAAGGTCGTTGAGCATTAAGGTAACGTCATGACTGGGATCTACAAATCATATATCATGGTGGCGTCGAAATATTTCCATGATCTGATTTTGTTGTCGAGCCTTCATGATGGAGAACATGCACGAGACAACAGGTGTCTTCAAGGCTCCAGGGGTCAAGTTTTCTTGGCCTCGAGAGTCTCAGCCATGCAAAGCAATGAGACTTATTTATTTTGGGATGATATCATTGTAAGGGGTTCAATTTTTGGGATTCAGTTGATTCTATTAGTTTAATTTAGATTCCAACTTCAGTTCCTCTCTTGGTAGGATTTTATTTAATTATTTTCCAGATAGAACAGATTGTAGCTTTTAGTTTTGAAATAGAAATAGTGGTAGTTTATTATTTTCATTTTAAAGGCCTTAACAGGCATTGCCCCTCATGGGAAGGATTAAATATTTTGTATTGTTTCTTTGGGCCTTTATAATCTGTTCTCCCCCAACAATGAAGAGGATGTGGTGTTTTATGCCAAATTGTGTGAACTTATAATCTATCTATTATTTTTTATTCCCTATTTTTATAGTATAATCTTTCATAAATAATATAGACTTTAAATCATGTAAGAGCTCTTTTAATTGTATGTGATGTTTGAAATTTTTTGATTTATATTATACAAACAAGTAGTGAGTACCAAAGGTGTTTTCGACATCTCGCCTTAGTTAGTTTTATTTTGGTTTTTCCTCGTTTCTCTCTTCCCTTTTCCTCTCGAAGTAATCAAAGATTCAACTTCTAAAATCCTAGAGGTCGTTTCATAAACAACAAATTGAGTCTCGCATCTGTGGTAAGAAGGCCAAGAGTTAGACCTTTAAAGCCCCTTTTTCATAATTATCAAGGTGGAAGACCACTGTATCAACACAATCAACATAAGCTATACTAGGGAGGGTAGAGGTCTAACCACCAAATGCAACCTGCAAATCAAATCATCCCAGTTGATACTCCTCTATAAGTTATGATTCCACCAAATCCACATAGGGAGTTAGTCGTCGGCCAAAATAATTTAGTAGATGACTCAAATTCATGATTTTTCCTATGCAATGATGTACACACGCCCTGAAATTTCCCTAGAGGCAATTTACAACAAAAAGTTATCGAGTAAATAAGACAAGGGAGCACACCTGACGTATCCTCTTATGGATATTAGTCTATGGGTGTCGAGAATGTCATTCTAATGGCCCAGGTGCAGGGTATTTTTGATGCAGTGGGGGAGGTCCTGCAATCACACTTGTCACAATTCCAATCAGCAATTACAATTCCAAGTCACAATTTCATCAAAATCTTATCATTTCATCAAATCAACACTTCCCCTTGTAGCACTAGGGAACCACTTAATTAGGTAATTTTCCACAATCACTTCCTTTCAAACCAAGACTAGATCCATTTTAGGGACCCATTATAATGCTCAACAACATATCAATCAATCTCTTGTGACTCCTTTGTAACAATTTACTCAAAACAAAGATTTTACACCTTTAAGGGCTCAAATTAGCCCTCGTTTTCAAAGGAACCACTCACTAATCACTTCCAAAATTTGTAAAATCTATTGGGAAGCAATTCACATGTGCCAAAACCAAAGATTCCAATGTCTTTTGTTAGAAATTCTTTCTACAACGCATCAAAACTCAAAACCCTCCTTTCATGCCTATAAACTAGGGTTTTCATGGAAAACACGTTTCCAAACTTCAAACAAACTAACCACCCTCACAAACAAGTTCAAAAACATCTTCCTAAGCTTTATCAAACCCAAAACAATGTTTACCCAATCATATTCTCACTTTAACATATCAAAATCACCCAAATTCACTTGGAAAACACTCTTTTCCAGCCTAGGGCTTCCTGCCCAACATGTTTTTAGACCTCCCCTGCACAAAATTATCATTCCCACACCTTTTTACAATTAGTGCAGACCCATTCCTCAAGTCACAAAAACTACAAAAAGAGGAATGGGTCAAAAAGTCATTTTATTGCCTTACAAACCCTCACAGATGCAAGTTCAGGTTGATGTAGAAAAATCAACAATAATATTTACTAAACCCGATAAAAGTTCTTCAAAATAGATTTAAATGCAAAAATGAACACTATACTACAAAATCCACTACAATTTTGAATCCAAAATTAATGTATGGACTGCACAAGAAGGGAAAAAACAATAAAAATCTGGAAAAACAGTGCCTTTTAAATTGTTTATTATTTCAAAACTTCAAAAATCAGAAATACATTGATGCTTTCCTCCTTTTTATGCTTTTTCCCAATCAAACCAACCATTCCAACTTCTACCAACTGCCTTTTGAAAACTTATGACCGTTGGTCTTTCAATTCAGCCTTCTTACAACTTTTTAAATTTTGTATTTTTTCCTTAAAAGCAATTTTCCAACCTTTTGCTTACTTTTGAAAACTAAAACTCCTAATCACCTATGAACCATCAAGTATAACCTATTACATAATAAATTGGTCTTATTGACCTTATTTTAATTCAAAACTCCTAATTTCTAAAGTCTAGACCTCAAAACCTTCAATGGGAAAAGCTTATTTAATGGTGCTCATACACCATACACCCCAACTTGAAAATTTTCCCAATCTCTGGGAAAGATCAGTGTGACATGTCCTATATTATATTCTCCATGCCTTTGACTTCCTTGCTTGTCTTCAACCGGTCCATTGTGTTCTTGTTCCTTGTTGCCTTTAATATTCTTAAACTTATCTTCATATGAAACTTGCTTCTCACTGTCATGCAATACTGTGGGGTGCCTTTCATCTTTCCCAACTTCAAATGTTATCATCTCTCCTTTCTTTCCATTTGTGCTATGACCTCCAACCTTTTTCTTCACTTTACCTTGCTCTCCATGCACCATCCACTGTCCAATACTCATGCCAACTACCCTTTCCTCACTGCCAACTGTACCATCAGACTTTACTACCTCTGTCAGACCTATAAGTACTTCATTCTCTATCCTTTCCATTGTCAAACCCTTAGTACAAACCTTTATCTTGTTGTCCTCTATCCTTTCAATCTTGTGGCTCACTGTCCCATCAAGATTCACTGCCTTTTCCTTCTGACAGATCACTATCCTCTTGCCCATTGCCTTATCAATCTTCCAAGACTTTGTTCCAACATCTTCATACTACTTTTTTACTACACCAACCACTATCCCATCACAAACTTCTAAACTCTTGTCTTCTATCCCATCAATCTTAGTCCTAACACTTTTTAACTGTCTTTTCACTCCCTTCATTATTGCTACAGGGCACTCAACTTTCCCAATCAACACACTTTTACTCTGTTCTTTCCCTTTCAAAGGCTCTCCACCTTTACATTGCACTATGGCAGTCGGAGACACACTACTACTCACTTTCTTTTGCCACACAATAGTATTTTTCCTCATGACTGATTGCATATCACCTTCATGTCTTGTGTTTACTATCCTATCTTTGTCATGCTTTACTTTGGATGCCAAATCTATACTCTTACCTTTACCTTCCTCATCATGCACATGCTCCTTTCTCCCTAGCATTATAATCTCACCATATTCTTCTAGACCCTCAACCAATGGAGTTACATGAACGCTCTCCCATCCTTTTCAATTATGTAGGTATTTTGTCTTCCATTATACAAGGTTGGCCTATCAAACTGCCAGGGCCTTCCTAACAATAGATGACAACAACTCATGGGTAGTATATCACAAAGAACTTCATCTCTATATGGACCTATCTAATATTCAACCCTTGCTTGTTCACTCACCGTCAAAGATTGATTTTCACTAACCCATGACACCCTATATGGCCTTTCCCTAGGTACTCTTTGTAAGTGCAACTTCTCTACCATCTCACTAGACACGGTGTTATTAGTACAACCTGAGTCAACAATCACTTTGCATACCTTATTTTTACACCTGCAAGTTGTCCTAAACAAAGATTTTCTTTGAAGCAGCTCTTCCTCCTTTGTGGTCTTCAAGATTTGTTTCTTCATAATTGGCATCTCTCCAACCTCAACCCTTGCAATCGGTTTATTTGAACTTGAACTACTCTCAACTTCATCTTCTTGCACTATTTGTGCTCTCCTATCAGGTTTTCTTTCTCCTCCACTTGAAGTTGAACAAACCTTCTCAGGGTACTTCCAAGCAGGATGACCATATTCTTGAAAATGATAACATCTACCTGCAAAAGTGTTAGAGTTTCTTCCACCTCCAAATCTGCCCCTTGTGCCCCTATATCCACCTCTAAAATCTGCAACTTGTTCATCTCTTTTGCTTGGTTCTTCTTGATTTTAGTTGCTTTTCTTGGAGTAGAGAAATATCCTCTTCCTCTCATTGTGCTACCTCTTCCTCTTACTGTTTTCTCTTGTATTCTCTTCACTTTATCTTTAGCCTTCAATGCCATTTGATAACATTCCTCCACATTTATTGGACTAGTCAAAGCCAACTCATCCTATATATTCATTCTTAAGCCACCCAAGTACCTGGCAATCTTCTCATTGTCATTTTCATTGTGGTTAGACCTCATACTCTATCTATAAAATTCTTCAATGTATGCCTTTACATCCATTTCCTTTTGCCTCAAATTTTGCAATCTTTTGAACATTTGAATTGAATAATCTGAAGGGAGAAACTTACCTTTTAACTTTGCTACCATCTTATCCCATGCCACAATCTTAGAATTACCTTGCTTCCTTCTTTCTGATTGTAGATGATCCCACAATACAAGTGCATGCCCTTTAAGTTTTGTTTTTGCAATCTTAACTCTCTATTCCTCAGGAATCTCTTCACATTCAAAATAATTATCCAAAGAAGATATCCAATCTAACAATTCCTCTTCATTCAAATTTCCACTAAACTTTTGCACATCAATTTTTACCTTGTACTCGTCACCTTTTACTCCCTCTATCAACTTGTCCATTCTCTGATCTTCTAGGTCAAGTTCTTCTTCAACATCTTCAAACTCTTCATCATCTTCTTCCTTTGATTCACTGCTCTCAATTGCTTCTCTTCTCTTATTGGTTTTTAAGGCTTTCAATCTCTCTTTCAGTTCTCTAATCTCTCTAATGTACTAACTATTCAATTCATTCATCTCTTTTGTTGTATTCTTTCCTTTTGGAGGCATCTTCACAATCTTGTTGTTTCACCTTCCAAGCTTTCTTTCACAATCTTCAACTTTCTTCCACGAGAATTTGGTACCTTCACTTTGATACCACTTTGATGCAGTGGGGGAGGTCCTACAATCACACTTGTCACAATTCCAATCAGCAATTACAATTCCAAGTCACAATTTCATCAAAATCTTATCATTTCATGAAATCAACACTTTCCCTTATAGCACTAGGGAAACACTTAATCAAGTAACTTTCCACAATCACTTCCTTTCAAACCAATACTAGATCCATTTTAGGGACCCATTATAATTCTCAACAACATATCAATCAATCTCTTGTGACTCCTTTGTAACAATTTACTTGAAACAAAGATTCTACACCTTTTAGGACTCAAATTAGCCCTCCTTTTCAAAGGAACCACTTACTAATCACTTCCAAACTCTGTAAAACCCATTAGGAAGCAATTCACATGTGCCAAAACCAAATATTCCATAGTCTTTTGTCATAATTTCTTTCTACAATGCATCAAAACTCAAAACCCTCCTTTCATGCTTAGAAACTAGGGTTTTTATGGAAAACATGTTTCCAAACTTAAAAAAAGCTAACTACCATCACAAACAAGTTGAAAAACTTATGCCTAAGCTTTATCAAACCCAAAACAACACTTCCCCAATCATATTCTCACTTTAACATATCAAAATTACCCAAATTCACTTGGAAAACACTCTTTTCCAGCCTAAGGCTTCCTACCCAACATCTTTTTAGACCTCCCCTACACAAAATTATCATTTCCACACCTTTTTACTATTAGTGCAGACCCATTCCTCAAGTCACAAAAACTACAGAAAGAGGAATGGGTCAAAAGGTCATTTTATTGCCTTACAAACCCTCAGATGCAAGTTCAGGCTGGTGTAGAAAAATCAACAATAATATGCACTAACCCTGATAAAAGTTCTTCAAAATAGATTTAAATGCAAAAAGGAACACTATACTACAGAATCCACTACAATTTTGAATCCAAAGTTAATGTACGAATTGCACAAGAAGGGAAAAAACAATAAAAATCTAGAAAAAACAGTGCCTTTTCAATTGTCTATTATTTCAAAACTTCAAAAATCATAAATACATCAATGCTTTCCTCCTTTTTATGATTTTTCCCACTCAATCCAACTATTCCAACTTCTACCAATTTCCTTTTGAAAACTTATGACCGTTGGTCTTTCAATTTAGCCTTTTTACAACTTTTTAAATTTTGTATTTTTTCCTTAAAAGAAAATTTTCAACCTTTTGCTTACTTTTGAAAACTAAAACTCCTAATCACCTATGAACCATCAAGTATAACCTATTACATAATAAATTGGTCTTATTGATCTTATTTTAATCCAAAACTCCTAATTTCTAAAGTCTAGTCCTCAAAACCTTCAATGGACAAAGCTTATTTAATGGTGCTCCTGCACCAATTTCTATAGAGCAAGAAGAAGAAATAACCCTTGAACATGCACTTTTCTCATGGTTGGAAGGCGAGGATGTGGTGTTCGCAAATGAGGCTCCTGTGATGAAAGCTCTACAAGTCCAGTTAAACTACTACTTGCGCTCCAAGAAGAAGCTGATCGAAGCACAAGAAGTTTTCGCGAGGCTGAAGGTAACCTTCAGGAAAAATCCAAGCCCCAAACCATCACCTCTAGTATAAAAAAATCAAGGTGATATAGTGTAAAACAAAATAAATTAACTTAAGGTTGGACCTCAAGGGTCGTTGAACGTGGTCGAGTAGCTGAAGAAGGCTCCAGCCAATGTTTCTCTCTGGGATGTTTTATTAATACCTAAGTAAAAATCTCTACTATGAGAAGCATTATAAGATCAAGAGAAGCCTATGCGTCAATAGAATCTACAAGTGGGGCCAGTGCAAGCCAAAGGGAAAGAAGCTAACGGGAGCATGCAACCTTCGGTTTCGTCCATGTTCATCAATACCAAAGCATAAGTAAGTAAAAAAAAACCCACCCCTTTCTATTTGACTCTCATTGTCAGAGATAAGTTGTTGCACAATTCCATGATTGACTCCAACACAAGCACTATGATGATGCCCAAAGAAATTGTGAATGCACTACAACTTTAATATGAACCCTTAGCCAAAGGGGTAATGCAATTAGATGAGAAGGACCAAACCACAGGGGTCACCAAATCTCTTCCCTGACTTTGCATTTCTGCCCTAATATCATAGTGTCTCAAGAGGTGGTGGTCATTTACATTCTACTAGTCTTCAAACTATGTTTATCTAGGGATTTCACATCCAAAATAGGCAGATACCTATCCTTGGATTGGTCTCATTTGATCGTAAGGACCAATTATGACTCAAAAATGAAGGTGCTATCAAAGCCATTGCACTCAAAGCACATTGTTGATGACACCATGATAAATTTTGAGGTTGTGCATACATCTTTCTCCAACACAAAGATGTATTGCATAGAAATGATCGAAGAAGTAGTGACTGACAATAGGACCTCAAAGGAGGAGGTCCTTATTAATGAGTTTATGAAGAATGATCTATTTGGGAACTTTGATGCCATTGATCTCGAGACATATGTTATTCATGACGAGGACCAGGTCATCCCTGAGATCATAAAGAAGAAAGTGTAAGGAAGCTAAGGTAGCAGAACAACTTCCTACACTAATCTTGAGAGGAGGATAATGAAAAACTTTTATAGATATTTAACAAATAGAGAAACTTAAATAGAAATAAACATAAATATCATGCATACCACAACACAATGATTTACATGGGGAAAACCCTTTTAAGAGAAAAACCTCACACTCCAAAAGTCACCCAATATGTTATTCAAAAATCACAAAGATTACAATATACTTGCATAGCAAGCTTCTCACAGGTGTATCACTAATCAGAGATCTAGAGGCAACATGACCGCAACTCTCAGAATACATCACAATACATAGTCGTAATACAATACCCTCATAAAATAAAATTTCCTTCCAGGGAAAGTCAAGATAATAAAATATCAGTTGTTGGATATGAGACATAATGATGAACGATACCTTATATAATTGCAAGGTTGAGACACATTTACTCAATAAAAAGAAGATTAGAACAAAGAGCCTAAATTTGAGTCTAGTCTATGGACTTTAAATTTTGATGGTGTAAGATGCAAAAATGGTTTTGGAGTTGACATACAACTTGTGTTTCCCTCAGGAGTGGAAACCCTTAGTGATTTCTGCTTCTAGTTTACTTTCAAAAATAATGATTTTGAATATGAGGCCTTGATCCATGGCCTAACCCTTGTTGAAAGCATGGGTATGAAGTAGCTAAGGGTGTTCGAGGATTTCAAACTGGTAGTGAAATAAGTAAGAGGAACCACAGCCACAAAGAATGTCTACACAAGATCCTACCAACATCAGGTGTGGGATTTAATTGATGGTTTTGAAGATTTCAATATTCAAATCATTCCAAGATCAAAGAACATGGAGGGAAACAAAATGGCTATGATTGATTCACAATTTGACCTGGTGACCAATCTGCTAACAAATGAACACACGATGCGGGTTATTATCAAACATGTCATCCCAAACAACGACCAAAACTGGTAAGTGTTTGAAATTGATGCTCAAATTTCCATATTTCTCCAATAGTCATGTGAGTTTGAAGAGAATTTGTAGCTGAAGATTAAGGAGGCCTACATGGAGATCAAATTATACAGCTTAAGTCTAACAAACTCCCAAAGGACTAATCACCCTAGAAAATTTGTTTGATTTCAATGACGCCAAGAGAGACAAAATGAACTTTGTTGTAAATAAAAATGATTACTCTGAGATCAATGTAGGAGGCGGATGGAAATTGAAAGTTGGGATGGAAGTTTCCCTAAAAGATAAAGATCGATTGGTATCCTTTTGTAATGACTATGAAGGGGTTGTAGCTTGGACCTACGATGTCCTAAAAGTATACAATCATGAGGTAATACAACACTATAGACTTGGTTGAGTAAGCTAGGTCGGTGTGCCAAAGGCAAAGACCAGCAAATCCAAAAGTTGAGTCTCTTGTGGCTTGTGAGATAAGGAAACTAATAAACTCAAAGATCATATACCCCATTAAGCATTCGACGTCGGTGTCTAAACTAGTTCTTGTGAGGAAAAAGAATGGTGAGATTAGACTTTGTGTGGTTTTGATGGATTTGAACAAGGCATCCTTGTAGGACCATTACCCCCTCCCCTTTATGGAACAAATCCTCCAAACAGTTGTAGGTTTAGAGATGTTCTCCTTGCTCAATGGTTTCTCCAACTATAACCAAGTATGCGTAAAGGAAGAAGATCAACATAATACCACTTTCACCATAAAGTGGGATACCTCTGCATACGTGAAAATGCCTTTTAGCCTCTCTAATGCAAAAGCTACCTTCTAGCGGGCCATGGATATAGCCTTTAAGGGCTTGATCAATATAATAATTCTCATTTAATTGGATGATCTCACAATATTTTCCAAGAAGGAGGATAACTTTGACCATCTGGAAAAGTTTTTTCAAATATGTCAAGAGTTTGGGATATCCCTCAACCTTAAGAAATGTGTCTCTGGAGTGCCTCAAGGCAAGCTACTAGGGTACATGGTATCTAAGGAAGGCATCTCCATTGACCCAAAGAGAGTGTAGGCCATCAGAGATTTACCCCTGCTTGTGAACAAAAAGGGAGTCCAATCTTTCCTTTAAAAGGTTAACTTCGTCAACAGGTTCATATTGAAATTTATAGGTTTAGTGAGGCCCATCACCCTCATGTTAAAGAAAGATCAGGGTTTCAAGTGGACTGTCGAGTAAAGAATAACATTCGACAAAATTAAAGATGCAATAGCCACTACTCCCATGCTAGTCAATCTTGACTTCTCCAAGGATTTTGTCATGTATGTTTATGAAAGTGAGCATAGCTTGGCAGTCGTATTAACTCAAAAGAGGATAAAGGAAAAGGTGAACACCCCATTGCGTTCTACTCCATAACTTTGTGGGAGTATGAAACTAAGTACAACATCATTGAGAAGTAGGCCTTCACCATTGTTAAGGGCCTAAAGAAGTTCAGGCACTTAGTATCAGGAAATAAGATAATGGTATATGTATTAAACCCCAGTGTCAGGGAGTATATCATGGAAGGGGAAATCACAAATAAAAGGGCTAATTGGATCACTAAGATCTTTGAATATGATCTCAAAGTTATACCAACCAAGGTAATCCAAGGTAGGGGACTTTGTGAATATATGGCATAATGTGTGGATATCCCAATAGAAGAGCATGATGCACCAGAGATAGTTTTGGTGAATCCATATGAGACTAACGAGTCATGGGTTGTCGACAGGATCCGATTCATAGAAACTAGTCGATACCCGAACAATCTCCCCACGCACAAGATAAGGTTTTGCTGGCTACAAGGAGCTAGTTATACACTAGTCCAAGGGGTCCTTTTTAAAAGAAATTTCAATGGTATCCTCCTTAGACGTGTCAATGATCAATAGACCAGCAAGATTATGCAGGATATGCATTTCAACCTATTAGGTCACCATTTCTTGATGAGGAAAACAACCATTAAGATCATGTGTGTGGGGTATTATTAGCCAGCCTTGTTTTCATATTGCTTTCAAGCAGTCAAAAAGTGCTAGCAGTGCCAATTCTTCATAGGAAAGCGAAAGAATTTGGCTATGCCTTTGAACCCAGTAGTGACCAACAAGCCTTTTGCACAATGGAGATTGGACTTCATTGGGATGATCAACCCTATATCTAGCATAATTCATAAGTGGATACTTATAGTTACACATTATTTCACAAGATGGACAGAAGTAGTTCCTTTAAGAGAAGCAATTGAAAAGATAATCCTCAACTTTCTAGAGGAACTAGTTGCAAGGTTCAACCCCCTGAAAATGATCATATCTGATAATGTGAGGACCTTCTTTAGTTCAAAGATCTCAGAATTTTCACTCAAGAATGGTATTTTCCTCAAAATTTCATCTAATTACTACCTGCAAGGGAACATGTTACCAGAATCAACAAATAAAAACCTCCTTAGGTTAATCAAAAGAATAGGCTCAAATCAATAGAGAGAGTGACACAAGCATTTACACACAACTCTATGGGTTGATTGGGTCACTCCCAAGCAAATATTAAATACTTCCCCATATGAGTTAGTCTATGGGAAGGAAGTGGTGATGCCCATTTCAATAGAAGTCTCTGCCTTGCAGTTGTTAAAAGCTCTTGAAATTGAAGAGAACAAAGCTATGGAAGTCAGGCTGGCAAAATTGCTTAACCTCCAAGAAGAAAAGGAGCATGCCAGTAATGCTATGGATGGACGCCAACACATGGTGAAAAGATGATTTGATAAGAAAGCTTCTGACCTAGGCTTTAAGCTTGGGGACTTGGTTTTAAAGTACGAGGAGAGGGTCGTAAGGCCAAGTCAACATGTGAAATTTGAATAATTATGGAGAGGACCTTTTCATATCATTAGCAATCACCAATGTAATGTGTTCAAACTGGCTGATGAGGAAAGCAATGCCTTAGAGATTTTGGTTAACAAAATCCACTTTAAGCACTTTAATTGATTTATCTG
Organism: Sequoia sempervirens; assembly: GCA_007258455.2. Classification (NCBI taxonomy): domain Eukaryota; kingdom Viridiplantae; phylum Streptophyta; class Pinopsida; order Cupressales; family Cupressaceae; genus Sequoia; species Sequoia sempervirens. The sequence continues at coordinate 507,447,341 of VDFB02000015.1, forward strand.
CTTCATGTGTACATAGTTATATAGTTTCCCTTTCCCGTTGTTGTTTCCTATTTTGCTAAATAAGTGTCGCCGACACATTTTGTTTCCACCCTTTTGGCAGTTGCCAAATGTCCACACCTTGGCTGCCCTTGTTTCAAAGCCTCCGCGAAATATAATTATTTCCCCACTCTTGCATTTGATGCTCAAGGTGCCCTTGTTGCATGACTTCCCATAAAAATCTCACCAAATCTTTTGGGAGATGCTCCTCAAGTGTGTGCATTGTCATTTTCATTATTAAGTAACGGGTTCCAAAAGGTTGCATAATGATTACATCAAAAGGTAGTAGTTAATAAATACCCATTCCTCTTTAAACACAACATTTTAATCTCCATAATTATCATTAACACAAGCTCAAGCAAAGAAACATTCAGTAAAGAATTGAGCGAAGAAGTGAGTTCATAGCCACAGAAAAAATCTAGTTAGCTACAACTTTAAAGGGAAAGGAAGCATATTTTGAAAAGGAAGAGGACATGGAGCCTTCTAGGTCTTCATCTAAACATAATTGTTTGAAGAAATGAAAGTCCCGCATAATCCCTATCAAAGGAGACCTTCCGCCTGAATTTGAAGGGATAAAGTCATATGCTTATGTGAATGCTTCACTAAAGACCCCCTTGTCATTTATAAAAATTGTTGCTAAAGGATCCTGTAGAGACAATGCCATGGTCTATGATTGCGCAGATGAGATTTTTGATCTAAAGTCGTCTGATAAGTTTTGAAAATACTTGACATAAGTCGCCCATTCATGCATGCTCATGAAGTCTCAAAAGTGAGACTTTGAATCTTTCAACTATAGACAATGGACCTCTACCTTGGCACATTATATGGTGCCCCACATGTACCCATTTCCAAAACTCGTCGCTCTATGTGCCCAGAGATATGACATAAAAGAAGGCACCGTCAAGGGCAGCCAAATAGAAGTGGTGATTAGTGCAACAAAGATCAAGGAGATGCTTTGCATCCCTTATAATGAGTCTGTAGACTTCTACAATGAATATTATCTGAGAAGAGTATGGGTCACCTGCGAACAAAAATTAGAGTTCTTGAATCTAGCTATGCGTGTCAGTAACACAGAGGTGCCACCCTTGCCTATTGCTCTTTCGAACTTTTGGGCACCAGATATAAGAGATACATTTTCCATGTTAGCTTTCATTTTTGAGTTGGACTTTGATGACCAGGTCTATGATTTCCAACCAGGTGCCACTTTCCCCTTGAAGATAGTACTTAGAGATAAAGCTTATTTGATGGATTTTATTGACACTATTACCGACTCCATTCACTAGCAATTAGTGCATTTTTCTAAACACAATACTTTCAAGTATTCCTCTTTTCTCCTACATTTAATTCTTTCTTAGAGTACTGAATTCTTGGCTCCCTTCTTTCCAATCAATTCCACCAAGATGGATGTCTTCCAAAACAAGGTAATCCTCATATTTCCCTAGACTTGCATCCTATCGATTATGTCTAACTACCATGAATTCTCATAATATTTCATGTGCTCGATTTTAACCAACCTCAACCCATTGTTTGTTACCAATTGGATGACAAAAGATCGATGGGATTGGATTAAGACCTCTAAGACTAAATATGACTGGTTCTTTGGGATCAATTGCACATTTATTAAGGTCCATGGCTTCAATGATGAGTCATTTTGGCTCCTGCGCACACTCATGGAAAGAGTGTTGGTCCGCCAGCTTGACACAGTCGACATACAACATATGATGCAAGTCAAAAGAAAAAGGCCATGTATGATTACCCATTTTCAAAATGAGGTATTACAATTAATATAAGGGGATGGGTGCGTCTGCTTGCATACAAGTTGGCAGAACTTGACTTGGATTAGATAAATGATCCATGGAGCTACGATCCAAACAGTTGCATAGTCACTTTGAAGGTTGGAATCCATGTTGTCCATGAACCCTGGCCTTTCTTTAAGGAGAAGGCATCGTCGAAGGATGATGACCTGCAAATTTTTATTAACTTAGCAACATTTTTCAAGGATGCCCACCACCCATGGGAGTCTTTTTACAAACCAGTGCAGAGTTTTGACCTCACAAAGATGACAAAATGTCCATATCAAAAATTGTAAACCAGGGATGGACTAGCAAAAAGATGGAGGTCTTTTGGAAGTACAGGCAAGAGATTGGCCAAATAGAGGTTGAGATCAACACTGTTGACACCAATGAGCAATTTGAAATGATTTGGAATGAGTACTACTTAGAGGATGCCAAGTCTGAAGAAGAGGATTCAATCGAAGACGAGCAAGGGAACCCCTCCTACAAAGAGGAAGAGAGCCATGAGATTCAAAGGCTAGAGATTTCGCCCCTCCCATGATAATATTAGGTTACTTTGGAGCAACAGGAGGCTAGCGCTACTTAGTTTGGTGCTAAGACACAATTCCCTATCTTTTTTCCCAAGCCCCAGATGAAGAAAAGAAAAATAGTTCAAGTGAGAGTAGAAGTGATAGACCGCCCCTGGGTTTCGAGTTGTCATGTGGTATGGATGAGGCCCTAAAACAAAAATACACTTTAGGAGAAATCATTGCTGAGAGAATTGGCTATGAGCATGGCGGCTTGGATGCACAAGGATAGGGCATGTGGAGGCTACCCCACATAATACCTTGGAAACCCCACGTCAAGTCAAGTCTAGGAGTCGATGAAGGAGTCCCAGGACATTCAAGAGTAGGAGGGGTAGTTCATTTTGTGGTGGCTTCTAAACCTACTGTTCAGACGCCTCCACCCATAGTTCTGATGCAAACACCTCTTGTTACGCAGATGCCATCGACCACTAGACATGAGGTACACATCTCTCCCCCTCCTTTTTCTCTTGCATCATATTTCCACTTCCCTTCAATGCCTCCCACTATCTCCTCTATGGTCACCACCCTCACATTCATCGTGATTACACCTTTTTCATCCCTTTGCCTTTATCTATCATGTAGGTATCCATCACGGTGCAATCTTCCCCCACCCCTCCCTTCATGCTTCCATCCTTCTCACCTTTCACATCGCTCACCCACCAACTCATTCCCAGAGGAACAACATCCACTAATTCACAACGACAAGTGACCATTCCATTCAGATTGCCATAAGGAGTCCCCTTCATAGGGGAAGTTATTCAATTTCAGAAGTAGTTACATCAACATTGGGAGACTATAAAGAAAGCCTGAGAAGCTCAGGTAGAGAAAAGAGGAGCAAAAGTTGCCAATGCTCTAGTAGTGCCACATATGAAAACCATGTTCAATTAGGAGCAGGAGGCTCTCATAGTCATGCATAAACACCCAAGGTGACCAAGCCCCAAGGACAAATGATGCATGTGGATTATTTAACATGCATGGTTGGTTTGAACCATTACCAGGCGAGACCAATAGACAAGGTTGAACTCATGGAAGAAACACAAAAAGCTATTATGATGGAATACGTCAAATTCAACTGTTGACTAGAGAAGAAGGACCAGGAAATCACAAAAATGAAGGCTAACGTTGACTACTACAAAGGGGAAGCTAGAGACAATGACTTGAACCTCACGAGAATGAGAGCTACTTTTCTAAGTTGCACCACTCCTAAGAGCTTCCAGATGGAGGTTAATCAAAGAACCCAACTGCAAATACAGGTAGCTAAATTAAAAGTCAAGTTGGGGGACTCAAAGAAAGAAAAGGAAGTAGCAAAGGGTCAACTACAACAAAAAGAAACAAATCTGACACAAGCCCAAAAGGACCTTTCAGATTCATTAAGCACACAACAACATATGTAACAAAATACGACAAGAATCCCAAGTCAAAGACCAAGAAATTGAACAGTTAAAGCAAGAGCTTTTTGATCGGCCTCAGACCAAAGTTGTTCTCCCAATGGTCCAACAATTATATGTATCTTATTGGGAGTGGATCATAAACTTGGCATCACACTTTAAGCCATCACTTAGATTCATCGTTGACTCATATTGATTGAGTGCTCAAATCAACACATCTGTAGATCACACCCTTGTTTTCATCTACTCGAAAGTTAAAGATTCTCAAATTTTAGTGTAGAAACTCTATAGTGCAATTGATGCAACTCTCTAGGCAGCGGGGGTGACTGATTAAAGAAAAGCGACCAGCAAAGTTAATGAATTATCAAGTTGCAACCAAAAAACCACCAAATTTAAAGCATATCTAGAGGTTTTGGAACAAGTGCTCCAAAAAAGGAAGGGACACGTTGAAAATTTGGTCTGGTTAGGACTCCCGTCCCCATTTCTCCCTGATAACACATTCCTCTTAGAGGATGAAATCAAGGGGTTGTTATTTGCAAAGAAAAATGATTAGGTAGTGTTTGCAGACCTAAGCCAAGCACTGAGCATCTCTGAAGTGGAGACTATTCTAATGCCCCTTATGAAGCTCGAGTTCTGGGTAAGGGCAGTAGTGCAAAGCCTAAGCAGTGTCTCCTTCAAGGAGATAATCAATTTAGATAGAGTTGTTGATGCCCTAAAGAAGGAAGCTTAGACATTCAAGGAGGAATGGACGCCTTTGAAGGCTGCCCTTGAAAAGTTGTAAGTAATGTGGGACTACCCTTTTTGTGGTTTTGTTTATTTTGTATGAAACTAGAGATTTTGAGTTCTCCATCTACAGGCAGATTCCCCTTGTAAGTCGCCAAAACTATGGATTAAATCCACTCTTTTGAGGAATATGTGCCTTAGTGCTTAGTTAGGTGCGACTGTAAGTTGAGCATCCAACTCTAGTCTCCTTTTTATTTTGTAGCTTTGGAAAACTTTGCTTCATGAAAGATAGCCCCACCATAGACACATGGCGCTCCCACATTCACCCATTGCAAATAATGCCCAACTTTCTTTTGGGGCAGTGCCATAGTGCCACATGGTGGCGTCAACACTGTCGATACATTAAAGGTAGGAAATTTCAAGGTATGGACCCCAGTTTCCATGTGGCATCGCTACGTGCATTGAAGAGTGAAGGAATTCTCTTTATGGGAAAAAGATGCACCATTGGTTGAAGCCACCATGACAAGTCAGACGAAGCACACATTGAAATTTGAAGGTCGTTGAGCATTAAGGTAACACCATGCCTAGGATCTGCAAATCATGTATTGTGGCATTGAATATTTCCATGATTTGATTCTATTGTCAAGCTTTCATGATGGAGAACACACATGAGACAACAGGTGTCTTCGAGGCTCTAGGTGTCAAGTTTTCTTTGCCTTGATAGTCTTAGCCATGTAGAGCAATGGGGCTTATTTATTCTAGGATTATATCATTGTAAGGGGTTAGGTTTTTGGGATTCTATCAATTCTAATAGTTTAATTCAGATTCCAACTTTGATTCCTCTCTCAGCAGGATTTCATTTAACTATTTTCCAGAGAGAATAGATTGTAGCTTTTTGTTTTGGAATAGAAATAGCAGGAGTTTATTGTTTTCATTTCAAAGGCCTTAGCAAGCACCCCTTACGAGAAGGATTGAATATTTTGTATTGTGCCTTTGGGAAATTGTAATCTATTCTCCCCTAGCAATGAAGAGGATGTGGTGTTATGTGCCAAACTATGTGAACTTAATATATGTCTGTTATTTATGATTCCCTGCTTTTATAGTATAAGCTTTCATAAACATTATAGACTTTGAATCATGCAAGATCTTTTTTAATTGTCTGTGATGTTTAGAATGTTTTGATCTATATTATGCAAACGAGTAGTGAGTACCAAAGGTGTTTTTGGTGTATCGTCTTAGTTTTATTTTAGTTTTTCCTTCTTTCTCTCTCCCCTTTTCCTCTCAAAGCAATTGAAGAGCCGACTTCTAAAATCTCAGAGGTCATTTCATAAACAACAAATTGAGTCCCATGTCTGTGAAACTTCCCATAAGACGTTGTTTGCCTAGAAGCAAGGGTTTTAAGCATCAAAATTCAGAATGTTAGAAATGTGTTTATGATGTGTGTGTTGGAAATGTGCTTGTTTGTTTGTTTGGAACAATTCTAAGAGTTAATTTATAACTTCAACACGTAACAATATTTTTTTCAATATCTTTGTAACTCAATTCTTGACACTTGATTTACTTAAGACAAAATCACAACTATGATTCTAATCTTGGACATGATTGTTGGTGTGGTCTTGTCCCTAACTTCCAAATTTTGAATTCTCACATTCCAAGATAGGATTTGATTGTTACCTTTGGTATGCACATAAAACTAGCACATGAAACTTTCTATAAACATTGTGTCAAGTTAAGTCACTAAGTAGTAGATGAGATGTCTAGTTTAATATTAACTTGGATACAATCAAGGTGGATGGTTAGTTGGATTTCAATAAAGAGACATGGGTGGCTAATCAAAATCAAGAGATAAGCTTAGTGAAAACTGTCTTTGCCCTCGCCTAGGCTCAATGAGTACCCTCTAAACTAAAAGAAAGCAAGGTACATGGAAATGCTTCCTAACATTGATCTAAGAGGAGAGATGTACAATTTTAATTATTTTATCAGCTATAATATGAGATGCACAATAGATATATTAATAAAATAACATCACACACAAAGTATAAATGCCCACAACACAAGATATGCATTGGGATAACCCTTTCGAGAGAAAAACCCCACACTCTAAAACCTGCACAATGTATTATCGAATCAATGGTGATTACAACACACTTGCAATGCAAGTTCTTCCAAGAGTATACACAAATGTCAAATTTTGGAGTAATTTTGGCAACATAACAATGCCTGCAAATGGCCCATACAAACTACTCCCACGAGCACCTTATTTATAGAGAATTACAAGCATAGAGGAAGCTTCACAAGCAAACAACAAGGGATGGGCATCCAAATCCATGTGGCACACTTTCCCAATGCATATTTTGCTTTTGTGACACTTTTCTAATGATTCCTTACCCCCCTTTAGATGGCTCCATACTTGGGTGCACCAAATTTTCCCTAAATAGGTATGACAAATACCTTACAATGTCATAGAATCCGTCATATATGACAACTCTTACAACTATAAGAGAATATGTCATAACAAACTATTAATAAAAGATGCTTCTTACACTCTCTTACAACTTGTCATAGGTCAAACTTGGGTGCCCAATTTCCCAACAAAGATGCAAATCGACACTTGTCCAATCCATTAGAGAATCGGGCTCTTACACATCATAACTTTGTCACTAGAATCTATTATTAAATTGTCATAGTAATCTATCATAAAATAATGAACTAAAAATACCTCAAAGATGCCAACACATGTCAAAATAATCTCTTTCCAAAGTGGGATGCTTATGTTGTTGGTATGTGGCGACTCATCATGCTATACTGTATAGCCCATGGTATACTGTACACCCTGGCCCCCTGTAGAACCCAAAATCCGATTTTGTAGAACCCAAAAATCTGGAAGCTTCTAAGCTTGTTAAAAAGAGGTTCGGATGGGTATTTCAATGGAAAAAATCAATGGAAAAAGAAAAATCCAGTTTTGTAGAACCCAAAAATTTGGAAGCTTCTAAGCTTGTTAAAAAGGGGTTCGGATGGGTATTTCAGTATGATGAAAAATGCGATTATTCGCAAGATTGTAATAAGTTTTTCACTGGATAATAAAAGTATTGGATGGTTGCGGTTTGGTGGATGTAGCCCAGATTGGGTGAACCACGTTAAATTCTTTGTGTTATGATTTATTTTGTGCATGTTTTAGTTTCTCTATTTTGTTTATTATATCTGCATTTAATTGTTAGATCTGCCATCTCTAACCCTAACAAGTAGTATCAGAGCGAGTTGTGTTTCGATTATCGTCTGTAGGAAGGACTCACGACTGAGTGGGAGTCTCACGATTGAGTGGGAGCAATGGCAGACGAGGGTAAGAAGGTTGAGAAGTTTAATGGGCAAAACTATCAGTTATGGAAGATGCAAATGGAGTACTATCTCTATCAAAAGGATTTATGGTGGCCATTGGAAGGGAAAACCAAGAAAGCCGCAGCAATGTCAGATGAGGACTGGGAGATCTTGGATAGAAAGGCTCTTGGCAGTATTCGTTTGTGCCTGGCACAATCAGTGGCGTTTAATATTACAACAATAAAGACAACTCAAGAGTTGATGGAAACCCTGGCAAAGTTATATGAAAAGCCTTCCGCTTCAAATAAGGTATTTCTTATGAAGTGTTTATTTAATATGAAAATGGTAGAAGGTGGGTCAGTTACTGATCATTTAAATGAGTTTAATACGGTCACCAGTCAATTAACTTCTGTAAAAGTAAACTTTGATGAAGAAGTTAGGGCTCTTTTGATTACGTGTTCTTTGCCTAAAAAGGAATAGCTTGGTAATGGTTGTTAGCAATTACTTTCGGTTCAAATACATTGAAGTTTGATGATGTTGTTGGTGTTATTTTGAGCGAAATTAAGTAGGAAAAGCTCAGGTGGAACATCCACATTAAGTAGTGTTTTGAATGCAGAAAGCGGGGCAGAACAAAGGAGAGAGGAAATAATTCTGGAAATCATGGGAAGTCACGAGGAAAATCAAAGGACAAAAGGTCCCAATCTAGAGACAAGAGGGATTGTTGGTACTATGGTAAGCGGGTCATCTAAAGAAAGATTGCTGGTCTCGAAAAATAAAGGAGACATAAAGGAAGGAAGTAAAGAGGCAAATGTGGTAAGTAATAAATCTGATGAGGATGCTTTGATTCTTTCCCTTGATAATGCTGATGATTCTTGGGTGTTAGATTCAGGGGCTTCATTTCATGCTACCCCCATAGAAGTTATTTTCTTGATTATGTCCAAGGGGATTTTGGGCTGGTTTATTTAGGAGATAACGAACCCTGTCAAATTGTTGGAAAGGGAAGAATCAAGATTAAGTTGCAAAATGGGAATCATTGGCTACTACGTGAGGTAAGGCATGTTCCAAAGTTAAGCAGAAATTTAATTTCAGCAGGGCAACTAGATGATGAAGGTTGTGTTGTTACATTTAGTGATAAAAATTGGAAAGTTACAAAGGGTGCCTTAGTGGTAGCAAAATGTGTGAAAGTAGGCACCTTATATCTTTGTACAGGTCATACTGTTCCTTCTACTTTAATTGTTACAGAAAAAGATCAATGTTCAGGAACAGTTGTTGTAGTTCAGCAGGTAGAAGATCATACAGTTGCTGTGGATTCTGAATCAACATTGTGGCATAATAGACTTGGGCATATAAGTGCAAAAGGTATGAAAGTACTTCATTCAAATAATGTTTTACCAGGTCTAAAATGTGTTAATATGGATTTCTGTGAAAGTTGTGTGTGTGGAAAACAAAAGAGAGTAAGTTTTCTCAAGGATGGGAAGTAAAAGAAAAATGAGAAATTGGAGCTTGTGCATACGGATGTATGGGGACCAGCTTAGGTATCTTTTCTCGATGGCTCTTTGTATTATGTTACATTCATTGATGATGCAACTAGAAAGGTATGGATTTATTTCTTTAGAGAGAAATCTGATGTATTTGAAACTTTTAAAAAATGGAGAAGCTTGGTTGAGAATGAGATGGGTAAAAGGATAAAATGTGTCAGATCTGATAATGGTGGTGAGTATTGCAGTAAAGAGTTTGAAGATTATTATTCCTCTAATGGTATTCATAGGCAGAAAATAGTTCCAAGGACTCCACAGGAAAATGGAGTGGCTGAGCACATGAATAGGACAATAATGGAGCATGCACGGACTATGAGATTGCATGCTGGGTTGCCTTTAAAAATGTGGGAAAAGACTGTAAACACTGCTGTTTATTTAATCAACAGAGGTCCTTCTAATCCTTTGGGTTGTGGAATTCCAGAGGAAGCATGGAAAGGTAAGAAGGTGAGTTATTCTTTTCTCAAAACCTTTGGTTGTGAAGCATTTGCACATGTAGATTCTGAAAATAGAACTAGGCTTGATGCAAAATCAAAGAAATATGTATTTGTTAGATATGGCATTGATGAATTTGGTTATAGGCTTTGGGATTTTGAAAATCAGAAAATTGTGAGAAGCAGGGATGTCATATTCAATGAAAAAGTGTTGTACAAAGATCTGTTGCTGCAGCATGAGAAGAAAGAAAATGATTATGTAGTGTTGGATGATATTCCAAACAATGATGTTTCATGGTTCCTCATGCTTTGGGCAACAACAGCAATAACCAATACAAAACTCGTTAGGCGATCTTCAAGGATAAGTAGACCTCGAAGATTTTCTCCCTCTTTGTATACTATTTTGTTAACGATCTTTGGTGAACTAGAATATTATGATGAAGCTATGCGGTGGATACCAAGGTTCAAGGGCATGGAATGAAAGAAGAAATGGACTCCTTGCTCGAAAAATCAGACTTGGGATTTATGCAAGTTGCCCGGAGTAAAAGGCTTTACCAAACAAATGGATTTATAGTGAAAGAGGAGGATGGAGGTAAGAAAAGATTTAAAGCCAAATTAGTTGTAAAGGATTTGCACAGAAAAAGGGTATTGATTTTGATGAGATTTTTTCTCCTGTTGTTAAAATGACTTCTATTAGTATTGTTTTAAGTATTGTGGCTGCTGAAGATTTGCATTTAGAACAGCTTGATGTTAAAACAGCCTTTCTCCATGGTGATTTGGAAGAGGAAATATATATGGAACAGCCACAAGGATTTGAGGTCAAAGGTAAGGAGAAACTAGTGTGCAGATTGAAGAAAAGTTTATATGGCTTGAAGTAAGCACCTCGGCAATGGTATTTGAAATTTGACAGTTTTATGGCTGAGCAAGGCTACAACAAGTGTAATTCTGACCATTGTGTTTATTTTAAGAGGTTGGATAATGACAGCTACATTATTTTATGTTTATATGTTGATGACATGCTTGTAGCTGGGTCTAACATGGATCACATCAAGTGAGCTAAAACAATAGTTAGCAAAATCTTTTGCTATGAAGGATTTGGGGGCAGCAAAACAAATCCTTGGTATGAAAATTTGTAGAGATAGAAAAAATAGAAAATTGTTTTTATCTCAGGCTAATTATGTTGAAAAGGTGTTGCAGAGATTTCATATGGAGAATGCAAAAGCTGTCAGCACACCTTTGCCTAGTCATGTTAAATTGACTAAGGATATGTGTCCAAAGACACATGAGGAGGAAGAAAAAATGTCCAAGGTACCATATGCTTCAGCTGTAGGTAGTTTAATATATGCCATGGTATGCACTAGACCGGATATTGCACATGCTGTAGGAGTTGTTAGCAGGTATTTGAGTCATCCCGGAGTTGAGCATTGGAATGCAGTAAAATGGATTCTCAGGTATTTGAGAGGTACATCCAATAATTGTTTATGTTTTAGGGGCTCTAATACTGATTTAAAAGGCTATGTTGACTCAGATTTAGCAGAGGATATAGATACCAGGCGGAGTACCATAGGTTATGTATTTACAGTTGGTGGAACAGCAGTGAGTTGGATTTCTCAACTGCAAAAGGTGGTTGCTTTATCCACCACAGAGGCAGAGTATGTTGCTGCAACAAAGGCGGCAAAGGAGATGATATGGCTGCAACTTTTCATGGATGAGTTGGGCAAACAACAGGCTGAAAATTATTTGTTTACAGACAGTCAGAGTGCTATACATCTTGCAAAGAATTTTTCCTTGCATTCTAAAACAAAACACATACAATTGAGATATCATTTCATTCGATCAGTGTTGAAGGATGGATAGGTCAAGTTGGACAAGATACATACAGCTGTAAATCCAACAAATATGTTTATGAAGGCGGTGCCAAGGGAGAATTTGAGCTCCTCTTTAGCTTTGGTTGGCCTTCAAGGTTGAATTCAAGTATAACAGAGCAGCAGGGTCCAAGGTACTTATTTCCAGTGGGAGTTGTAAGTGCAACAGTGTTGTCCAGGATCAGTCTCCAAGTGGGAGGTTGTGATGGTGTGGAGCCTGATCAGTCTCCAAGTGGGAGATTGTTGGTATGTGGTGACTGATCATGCTATATTGTATAGCCCATGGTATACTGTACACCCCAGCCCCCTGTTAAATAAAAGTATTGGATGGCTGCGGTTTGGTGGATGTAGCCCAGATTGAGTGAACCATGTTAAATTCATTGTGTTATGATTTATTCTGTGCATGTTTTAGTTTCTCTATTTTGTTTATTAAATCTGCATTTAATTGTTAGATCTGCCATCTCTAACCCTAACATATGTTGCCTTGTGGGGACCACAACATCCTTATCACTTTTCGACATACCTACAACTTACCATACTAAGTCACATTAGATGACAAATAAATATGAGCAAGAAATTACTATATAGGCAATAATTAAATTAATGAATTAATGCTAGGAAAATACAAAGGTTGAGACACCTTAATTCCCAACATTCTCCCACTTTTAAAACACCTTCCAAGAGCCAATCTAACTAGGTAATCAACTGATAGGGGTCGAAAGTCCCATAGACTCCAAGAATCAACAAAACTTCTTCATGGTCACTCGCTTCATCAAGGAATTTGCAACATTAATCAAAGTATCAAAATTTTCAATCTGAACCTTACCATCTTCCATCACGTCATATACAAAATGGAACTAAACATCATTATGCTTTGTTCTAGCATGGAAGGTTAGATTCTTTGCTAAGAAAATAACACTCTGACTATCACTGCAACTAGTAATCATCCTTACATCAAGCCCAACATCTAAACACAATCTTCGAATCCAAATGGCTTCGTTACAAGCATGAGTAGTTTTCATGCACTCTATTTTTGTAGTGGACAAAGCAACTACAACTTGTCACTTACTCATCCAACTAATAACAACATTAAACATAGTAAACACGTAAGCATTGGTGGATCTTCTCATTTCAATATCACTTGTCCAATCTAAATCCATGAATACAAATTGAATGAAAAGATCTTGTAGGATGTCCATGATAACATAAGAAATACTCAAAATTACCTTGTAAATACATGAATACTCTTTTTACCGCATCCCAATGTACTCATCCAAGATTAACCACGACTCAGCTAAGGACTCCCACTGCTTAGGCAATGTTTGGTCTTGTACAAACCATGACATACATCAAAATACCAATAAAACTAGCATAAGGACTCTCATCATATCCTCCACCTCACTAAGAGATTTTGGATAATCTAAAATTGATAACTTTGTCCCTATTACAACAATAACACACAATGGTCTACAAGTTGCCATGTTAAATCTCTCCAACACAAAATTCGCATACTTACTTTGGCCTAACCAAAGTATTATGTTTTCCTTGTCTCTTCTAATTTCCATACCCAAAATGTACCTAGCTACACCTAAGTCCTTCATTTCAAACAGTATTGAAAATTGAGACTTCAAATCAAAAATCAAAGGTTTATCATTCCGAATGAACGACATATCATCAATGTATAATGTAATAATGAGAATGAAATAAACACAATGATATGATTTTGATCTCAGAAATACCAAACTCAACACAAAGGAATCAAACTTTTGGTACCACATCTTAGGTGACTATTTTAAACCATACAAAGACTTCTTCAACTTGCAAACCAAAATTTTCATACCTTTCTCAATGTAATGCTTTGGTTGTGACATATATATCTCTTCCTCCAAATCACCATGAAGGAAATTATTATTCACATCCATTTGTTCAATCTCTAAATTGTATGTTGTAATAAGTGATAATTTTTTTTTAATAGATGTTAACTTTACAACAAGAGAAAAATTATCATTGTAATCAATTCCCTCTGACCTAGGAATAACCCTTTGCAACCAACCTTGCCTTATATCTCTCAACACTACCCTTTGAACACCCATTTGCAACCAACGGGTTTACGTCCATCAGGAAAGGGCACTAGATCCCAAGTGTCATTTCCTTTTATTGAAACCATCTATTCATTCATGGCCTTTATCCAATAATTTACATCACTCATACCCATAGCCTCCCTTATAGTCCTAAGCTCATTAGTGTTAGAAATCAAAGCAAAAATACAATTAGAATCATGTAATGAATACCCACACCTTTCCAATTGCCACCTAACTTGTGTAGACCTCCTTAAAGGTTGAGGTTGAGGTTCTTCATCTTCTTCTAAAATTTTAAAGCTACTAGAGCTCTCCTCATCATTAGGTCCAAAATATGTTTTCAATGCTTCTTTTTCAAGGAGAGGAGGAAGATGAACCACATCCTCTTTCTTTTCGTTCTTTAGTTGTAAAGCAACTATAAGAGTAATGAATTCCCTAAAAAATCACTTCTTTTTTTTCTATACATAACCCTTTTGGCCACATGATCTAAAATATTGTACCCTTTCACACCAATGCCATAACCAATAAAGATAATCTTTACTGCCTTGTTCTCCAACTTAGACCTCTTTTCCTTAGGCACGTGATTATATGCCTCACAATCAAATACTTGAATATGTCTTAACAAAGGATTTTTACCAAACCATACCTCCATGGATGTCTTATCCACAAGTGCTAAAGTAAGAGACTTGTTAATTAGGTGGCAGGCAATGGCAACAATTTCAACCCAAAACATTTGTTTGAGGCTATCTCCATTAAGCATACTCATAGCCCTCTCCATCAACGTCATGTTCATTTTCTTTGCAACTCTATTTTGTTGATGGGCATATAGAGTCGTCTTATGTATTTCAATCTCATGCTCTTTACAAAACCTATTGAAATATACCAAACAAAACTCATTGCCATTGTCAGTCCTCAAAAATTTAATCTTTCTATCCTTTTGATTCTCTACAAGAGCTTTAAACTCTTTGAATCTATTAAAGACTTCATACTTGCTTATAAGGAAATAGACCCATGTCCTTTTATTGTAATCATCAATGAATGAAAAAAAAAAAACAAATTTTGTAATTGAAGGAACACTAACAAGACCAAACACATCAGAGTGAATCAAGTCCAACACCTCAAAATATTTGTGAGAACTAGAATAAAATTGAACATGGTTTTTCTTTCCATAAATGTTATGTTCACAAAAATCAAACTCAAGATTACAACCATTCATCCCCTTAGTAAGGTTTTTATTTTTTAGGGTTTTAAGATCCTTTTTACCAATGTGGCCAAGCCTTTGGTGCCATAACAATTTTATTTATTGTAAGTTTCATCTTCATAGAATGAGCACCCTTGGGTACCCAAAAAGAATGACCATAGAAGTAGATGCATCAATCCTCTTTGCTACTAGTTCCAATGGTGAGGATGAAGACTCTAAAGTTATCTTCTTCATGAAATAATAACTATTCCACTGAATAGTGCATGCATCAAGCTAAAACAAAGTGCCTATTTGAACACCCTTATCCAACACCATAGCTCCTCTCGTCATCTTGTATCCTCCATTTGAGAAAAATACCTGCACATCCACATCATTCAATTTACTTATAGATAACAAGTTATGTGCCAAACTAGAGATATGTAGTACACCATTGATCCCCTTCACTCTACCATTAGGGAATCAAATAAAAAATCTTCCACAGTAAATAATCTTCAAATGAGATCCATCACCCAAGTACACCTTCCCATCGTAAAACTATTCATACTTTTAAAACTAACCCTTATGTAAGGTCATGTGGAATGATACACTAGAGTCAATTAGCCACACATCTTTAGATGCATGTATTGCAGAGGCAACAACAAACACTTCACCATCATCCTGAGAAAATTTGTTTGAATCAGATCATTATTTTTCTTCTTTTTATCCTCTTTGCATTACTTGTGGAAGTGATCAAGTTTTCTACAAATCAACATAGAGCCTTATAATTTCCAGGAGACTTAGATCTCCCATAGGATCTAGATATTCCTTTATTTTCTTTCTTCTTATCCTTCTTCTTTCCTTTCTCCTTGGATCTACCACAAAGCACAAGAGCCTTCTTAGCTGATTCAAATAATTTTCTTCACATCTCAAACAACAAAGATGTAACCACATCATCCATCTTGAAAGTGGTAGTGGTACTTACAATGGCCATAACAAGGTGGTACCACAAATTTGGTAACAAACACAACAATGTCATACAATGATCCTCCTCCATTTTTACACCAATAAAGGACAATTAGGCACAAGCATGTTAAAAGATTTAGGTGATTTGTAGCAGATCCTCCATCCTCTATCCTCAAAGAGAACAAATTATTTATCATAAATAACTTATTTACCATGGATTTGGCCTAATAAATTTCTCCAAGTTTCTTCCACAAAGTTGAAGTTGTTTTCTCCTCGTGAACATTTAACAAGACAAAGTCAACCAAACAAAGTCTTATGAGACCCTTAACCTTCTAATCCATTTGATCCTAATATTATTGTTTTGTACCTGATGGCATGATACAAGATACCACAAATCATAAATCTCTATCCACAAATAGGTCCTCCATCTTGATTTTCCACAACTCAAAGTTGCCTCCATTGAACTTCTCTAATTCAAACTTCTCAGATATGCTAGCCATCTCTCCTACAATAAATATTACAAACCCACTACACAGGCTCCCTCTCAAATGAAGATCATTACAAAAAACTCTCTATCCAATAATTAGAATCAAAGGTGACCAATCTTTGATACCAACTAAAAGGAAGCAAGGTACATGGAAATGCTTCCTAACATTGATCTAAGAGCAGAGATGTACAATTCTAATTATTTTAGTAGTTACAATATGACGTGCACAATAGATATATTAATAAAATAACATCATATGAAAAGTATAAATGCCCACAACACAAGATATACATGGAGAAAACCCTTTCGGGAGAAAAAGTCCAGTCTAAAACCTGCACAAGTATTATTGAATCAATGGTGATTACAACACACTTGCAATGAAATTTCTTCCATGAGTATACACAAATATCAAATTTTGGAGAAATTTTGACAACATAACAATACATGTAAATAAACCATACAAAATACTCCCACAAGCACCTTATTTATAAAGAAATACAAGCATAGAGGAAGCTTCATTCATAAGCAACAAGGTATGGGCATCCAAATCCATGTGGCACACTTTCCCAATGCATGTTTGACTTCTATGACACTTTTCCAATGATTCCTTACCCCCTTACATGCCTCCATACTTGGGCACCCCAAATTTGCTCCAAATAGGAATGGAAGATGCCTTACAATGTCATAGAATCCGTTATATATGAAAAATATTACAAATGTAAGAGTATCTGTCATAAAAAACTATTAAGAAGATGCTTCTTACTTCCCATACAAATATGTTAATAAATTTTTTTCTAACCTGTCATAAAATCTGGCTCTTACACGTCATAACTTCTCCATAGGAATTTGTCATAAAATAATGACTTACAAATCCCTTAAAGATGTCGACACATGTCAAAGAATCTCTTCCCAAAGTGGAACACCTACATTTCATTATGGGGACCACAACATCCTTGTCACCTTCCAACATACCGACAACTCACTGTGCCAAGTCATATTAGATGACAAATAAATACAAGCAAGAAATTACAACATAGGCAAAATAAAATCAATAAATTAATTCTAGGAAAATGCAAAGGTTGAGATACCTTAGTTCCCAACATAAACTTTTAGAACTCTAAAGATCTCAACCTATTTTTTTAACACATTAAGTTGATCAATGATGAGAGAAAGGGTTGGAGTGGAAGCATATACTAACTACCTCAATCCCATGTCAATATTCATTTGTGCTTGCTCTACCTCCAATTGTTCCAAGGTGAGGAAAACATTAGGTTTTTGTATACGTACCTACAAATGTATGGATGTTTGAAACTTTGGTTTGAATGTGGTTGTGTTGTTCAAAATGTTAGAAAGGTGTTTATAATGTTTATTTTGGGAATAGTCATATTTAATTTTTTGAAACATTTAGTTGGAACAAATCTTATTTATTTTTATTTATTTGTTGTGTTTGAAAGATATTAACTAATCTAAATAATACATCCAATTATGATATATTAAGTGAACTATATGTTATTTGACTACAACTAAATAAATGAATATAATCTAATTTATTAGAAATAAATTGAATACTTTTATTTCTCTATCATTCTAAAAATATAAGGAAAATCCATACAACTAGTTGTAATTTTTAAACACTTTTCTTTTCAAAAAAAATATAGGAAATTTGATTGCTTTCAAAATGTTAAACATAGATTTAATATTCCACAGACTAAAATTTTACCATAAACACTTAAGTATTCCTTGAGACTTTGAAATAGAGAACTTTCCAAATGAAACATGCCACAATAGATTTTTGTAAACCTAAATAAGCTATGTTTCAAAGAACTAAAACCTACTTCCATTGAGGATTTACCTAAAAACCTTCCAAAATATTTTTTTGTTAAGAATTCTATACAAGTTCTTTAGAAAGGCCCTATGGGGAAAATCCTCTTGGGAATCTAGAATGATAAGTTTTTTGTGAAGGTCTCTTTATCTAACAAAATAACAAAATTTGTAGATAAGTGTAAAGAGGATCTACTTTAGTACAAACAAGTTTGTGATAGAGAGGGGAATAAGATTTGGATAATTAGTTGACCCAACCCAATCCTTTTAAGTTTTGATATGAGAAAAATAATGTTGATTTTACAAAGATAACATAAACATAAACTAGCGATTGCACTTTTTTGTGTGCAATTGGGTACGCCAAAAATTCGGTTGAAACACATAAGAATTGACAACACCCTATAATTCATTATCAAGTCTTGTATATTTTGCAAATAGTTTCATATATCCATGTGGATACTCAAAGAATTTTACATGCACTTATGTAGAAGCTTATTGACGAAGAATCATCAAGTACCATCAATGAACAATTGTGTTTGTTACTGAAAATCAACTGGGACCCAAATGCTATGATATACCTGAACATGTCTACCCAAAACCATGTACCAGAACCTGAACTGAAACCGACAACTTATATAAGTTTAAAAAGGAAGATTTCATGCTACAAGTATACCTACATATTTTGAAAATGGATTACGAAAGCTATGTTTGATCATTAAGGAAAATATTCAAGCGCAAAACCCAAAACAAAAACTTTGATATGCATCAACAGTGAAAGACCTTCACAATGTTGCCACCAAAAATAAACTTTATTTTTACAAAAATATGCCACAAGGTGAGCTTAGAAAGCACACAAATTAAAAGGAATGTAGCATTTTTTATTTCATGATTATCTAAAAATCAAACATCAATCATTCTACTTGAAGTTCCCCAAGAGAACTATATGAAACTAGTCCATAGTATGAACTTACAAACATGACTTGAACAAAGATTCAAAATTTTAAAAGTTGAAGACCAGATGTGAGCTCATACTAGACAAGGATTTTAAATACCGTTCAAAATTTTTTATAAGGAGACAAGAATTTTGTGGTTCAAATGCAAAACTATAATTATGCCATGATTAGATATCCCTGGCTAATGCAAATTTTGGTTCTAAAACAATTCAAAAAAATGGAGATTTAAATTGAATGCATGATAGAAGTGTGCCTTAATAGTTCATGGGAAAATGTTTACAATAAGTTTTCCAAATATTTCACAAGGCTAGTATATACTTCACCAATTTACAAGCAACGATATCCACTAAATTGAGGAATGGAGGCTAGACACAATCCGAAATACAGGGAAATTGCCTCTAGTTTTAGAAAATCCGAAATACATAATACTAAGCATTTCTATCCAAAAATGTAAACAGATAAAAGCAAACCAGATGGACATAAGTAGCCTCTCACTATATTATTTGAATAGTTAGTAAAACTAATAAAGTCTACTACATAAATGGAAGAATAACTAGACTAGTGCATTAGTACCTGGTTGTAAAATAGTAGTAGGGATCCTTTACTGATGCAAATGTCTAAGTACTCCATAGGTGGAAAATAGTAGTATTGATCTTTTAGTGATGCAAACGTCTAATTCTCCAGGTTGTTGTTAAGTTCTTTGTTATAAGCTGACTTATTTATGCACATTGGAGGCAGCGGTCGAAGAAATATCTTACCAACAGTATAATATCAACAAACAAATATCAGTTCACAATCAATGTAATTTATGTCAAGTAGATGAATACTCGTCACGCATGAAGGTGGTAGACGAGTAGTCACTTTCTTGGCAATGCGATATTTACAAGATGGTGGTGCCAAGGAGCATGTATCTTTGGTGTAGGATAACGCTGACAAGGAGCAGTTATTCCTCTAAGACACTAACTGCGGCAGTTAAATATAATAAACGAAAATAAAATATATTTCACCCACCTAAGCGAGGTTGCCGCATTCCACAACACTCCTCCATTCATCAATTTCCTGATTTGATTGAGGAAAAGATGGGCTTTGAATTGCAGTGTCTTTACCTTTAGAGTTTATGCTGGATGTACACTATAGTTAGTAGGCGGTGGTGAGAAAAGGAAATGAAGAATGATGAACGATGGGGATGATCAAAATCGTCTCTGGGATGGCTTCATTCGTAGATGCAATAAATCAATTTGCCTCATTTCATAGTAGATACGCCTTCGGCGTAAAAAATGAATTTAAAGGAAGCAACTATTTTTAAAAAAATAAATAAAAATATAGTTAACAAACAAGGAAAAAAATACACTATATATTTTAAAGAAAATAATCTTTACTAAACTAACATTAAAATCCTACACTAAATAAATTTTAAAATTTAATCTAATTAAACAAATAAATATAATCTACTCATACCAAAATACTAGAAAAATCACACCTTGATTTGAATGCTACATATGTGGAACGAAAATGGTGTTTACTTGATTGTCCTCAAATCCAAATCCCTTCATCTTCAATTGACTCCTTCCTTATATACAATTAACTGATGGTGTAAGTCCAATGTAAGGAAAATTAGAGTAAGGGTTTAAGATGCTAGGAACAACAATGCTTGAGTATGTTTGATTCAGAGTTTGCATAATTTTTTGGGTTTTTTTGGGTTTCTCTTGGAAATATT
Source organism: Sequoia sempervirens (assembly GCA_007258455.2). Taxonomy (NCBI): domain Eukaryota; kingdom Viridiplantae; phylum Streptophyta; class Pinopsida; order Cupressales; family Cupressaceae; genus Sequoia; species Sequoia sempervirens. Next base: position 507,468,195 of record VDFB02000015.1, read on the forward strand.
TAGACAAAAATGAATTGGTTTTATGGGAACATTCATTTATAGACATAAATTAGATAGAGCCAAGGAGGAAATGCCATAACTCATGTTTTTGAAGAAATTCATGCATAAATATGAATATGGCAAAATTGTTAGTTTACAGGAAACCACTGCTTTCAATAGTAGTGAAATCCCAATGGAAAAAACACTTTTGCTACCTAGATAAAGTAATAATCTCATAATAATAGAAAAGAGAATTTTTAAGCATAAAGAAGACACACAAAGTATTAGGAAATACTTGGATTTTTTTACACATTTTACCTTACATACATTAGCTACCACATCTTCATTTATATATGTCATGTTAGCTTTTAGGGAACTCGTGTTATCATTAGACATGTCATGTCAAGGTCTATATGTTTTTGAGTGCTTACATAAATACATATATTGACAGGAAGGATTTTACCTTATAGGCATGCATTAGCTACCATATCTTAATTTCTATATTTCATATTAGAATTTTGTGTCATATCCACATTACAATGACAAAATCTATCATAAATTCTATGATAATTTATTTTTTAAAATAAAAACCCAAAGATTACTAGAAAGGTCTAACGACACAACACAACACACTATGCAACCCAAGATTACTTGAGGGTAACATAACAATTGGTAAAAGTATTTTCAATACTTGTATGTTTAATTATCCCAACCATACCTATCTATTACCTTGGTGTAGAACTTATGCATTGCAACTTCATCGATGAATAAATAACCACTTGACAACTAAAAAAGATTTACCTAATGCCTAAGATCAATGTTAACCTCAATAAAATACGTTAGTTCAATTTATCATAATTATTAAAAAATAATATGAAAGATTCACAAAATAATAGAAAAGATTACTACCAACCTCAATATATAAAACTTTGCCTTATTCTTTAAGAACAATTATTATCCTTTCTTTTACATTGTTCTTAATTGTTGCACTTATGAATGATTTCTTTGATTTTTAATAATTAATATTCAATATAGAACTTGTATAACTTTAAAAATTATTTTTAATGTAATCCAATTTAAATTCCATATATTCTATAACTAATATTATTAGCAAATTGGATTCTAATTCTCGAACAATAAAATGCATAGGTTTGAGAGAGGTGATAGGTATTAAAAGGTTGATTATAGCTAAACATGGATAGTAGTGAAATGAATATATCCAGAGAATATATTAGATAAAATTATAGAATATAAACTTTCAATATAATTATATTAAATGAATTATTTTTTGTTATTTTTATATTTTTAATAAGATAAAAGAAAAGATAATTCTCACAAAATATAATAAAGAAACTCAAACCTAATTGTTATCTCTAAATTTCACCTTCCATTCTTCTTTTTTGTAACATGTCCTAAGTTTTAACCCATATATGTGAAAAGATCAAGTTCACCAACACATAGAAATAAAAAAATCCAATTCAATAACATAAATGAATATTTGAAATAAACCCATTCCAAATTACATTGCATGAATAAAGTAACATTACATAATCCCATATAATGAATTCATCTTTCAAATATAATTTACAAATAGATGCATGATCATAATTACAAGATATATCTTACAAGAGCTTACATGGATTTCAAGAGTTGAATGGATCAAGAGTACAATTGGTCGAGATGTCCCCTGCTGGAGCATACTTCCTCAAGTCTTGACCGCCAACTGCATGAGGGAGAGCATCACCCAAGTGATTTTTTGCCAACCACGTACTTACTGTAGTCCCCCGCACATCTTCCTAACTGATGAGATGGCCCTACCCTTCAACAAAGAGATTGGTATGGTAACCCTATAATATAAGCCCACCTAAGCATGGTGTTGTGTCCTATATAACTAGTGTTGCCATATAGTGGATACCTTCCTACATGCATGATGCTCCCTACTAGCTATGTAATATTGGCTCACAGTGAACCGACAAGTGTACGTAGTGGAAACTTACACTTACTTTGGCCAAAGATTTGATATGAAATAAAATTCACTTTCTATGAAGTGGTGTTGTATGTTCATTCACCCCCTCACTTGACTTGGTAAATATAATGACCATAAATAACTCTTGACCATTTTTTTCCACACACACATAACAAAAGTTCCATTCCAAAAGTGATATAACATTCAAGTGATTTGACTGACCAATTAGGTTATTCACAACCTTGGTTTATCCTAATCCCAAGAACAAACCTCATTACCGATACAGGTTTACATAACATCATAAACTAACAATCTCGACATAACATTTCTATATCATACCATTTTCCAACATCACAATTCATGCAAGCATACATTTGGCTTATGATATCCTAGATATTATGATAATACCCTCCAATTATCATTATTTGACTATTACTATCTAATATGATTTCTCTCATCAACATGCCCTTTTGATTATTCTTCATTTCTCATGGTTCTTTCCAAGTTATCCTATAAGGTTTCAAGGTTTTTATGTTTTTATGGTTCTTTCCAAGTTATCCTATAAATCTTTTCTTTCAATATGACTCATATATTTACATGTTTACAATGTACACTAAATTCATATATAATTTGGAGGACATTTTCAACTTGAGAGGAGTTTGTGCTTTTTCACCTTATAGTCTCCTCACATTATGGCTTTGGGTTGTCGAGACGTAAATTCATCTTCTTTAAGACTAGATTACTGTGAATAGGTATAGACTTTTGGTTCAGTATAAGATAGTATCATTGAAAAGATAATAAACACAATCAAATGTACACCCTAACCCTAGGGGAAAGCCTATCTTCCTACTTTCAAGGAAACATGAATAATCATTCAAGGATAAACTACCAACATGGTTTTTATAACATCATAACCTATCAATAATGACATATCTAACATGCTATCATTCTTGTTGCATTACTAACATCATAATTCATGCAAATATATAAGTAACATGCAATCATCTTGGTATCATATACATATACCTTCTAGATAGTTTAATATAACTACACCATACAATCATGACAATTATAACTATGATACCACAAAACTACTTATATCCAATCTAGCTCTATGCACAAGCTTGATTCCATATCTATTATAACAACCAATATCTTGCACAAGGACTAACAATCAATCAACAAAAACATAAATTCAACATAGAAAGGAGTAATGGATAGAATAACTAGAATGCCTGGAAATTTAGTTTTCAAAGAAGAATTTGCACTCAACGCTTAGTGTCACAAACTCCACTTTTCGCTCCTTTCACTTTTAGATTATCTCCAATTCTAGCCTCTTTCCCAACACTCAAAAACTCACAAACAAATAGCTCTCCAACACTCAATGAAATCTCTCACTTCTCACAACTTGCACTCAAATATTGCTTTTGCACAAAGAAAAACTACAACAAAACAATAATAATGGAAAACAAATGAATTTTAATCGAATACCAAAAACTAAGAGGTTTCCCTCTATTTATAAGGGATTCTGAGAAACTTAATGCTATAGATTAGCCCCTTCAATCGCCACCTGTAAAATTGAAAACACAAACTCAAAACTAATTTTGCCTTTAAGCTAGGTGACTAAGCAAATAGGTTGAAACATGGCAGCTAAAAGCATCAAAAACTAAACACATATACAATCCTAAATAGATACAGTTCTAAACACATGGCTGAGTCACCTCATTTCATCTAGATTGTGGTTATTTTACCAAGCAAATGAGATACCATTGCTTCATTTTGGCACATCATCATATGCGTATACTTTATCTTGCTCATGTATCATGGTTACTTAACTCTTATGTTCCCTTATTCCTTGCACGAGACTTAGTATTTAACACTCTTTTCCCATCGTATGGTTTCCTTACGTACCTTATATGGCTGCCCATGTGTGTCCCATTCTCACCCTTGTGTGGGCTCTATTGCCTTTTTGTTTGCTGTTTACAAACAACTATATTTCCCCTTTCATCATGGTAGATTTTTCCATGGAATAACTACATTTAAATATGTATATTATAATATATATCTACTATAATCTACACATATTAATATATTCATATGCTATAGTTGTTAGTCATAATAATTTATACATATATTAATTTAGATACATACAATAATTTTTGGGGATTTTGCACATCTTGTTGTGCCTTTTGTACTCACACTATGATATAAAGTGCCATGGGGGGTTGATGTTTGCCTTTGTCTTGCCATCACACCTTTGTCAAGTGAGTGTCCCCTCCATGACAACAGTGAATCTTGGTGATTCTTGCCTCGTGTGTGTGCCTTAGTTTGCACACCCTTTTATTTGAAGGTTGTTTCTCTTACATGCACTTCTTGGTTTCACATAATTTCAGTGTATTTGTCTTGGATCTCCCTTGTCAACATTATGGTGGGTTTCTACTGTTAGTGTTAATGCTTTCTTGGTTTCATTTTTTGGAGTTATCTATGTATCTAGTTTTTGTTCCTATGTACTAGGTGGATGCAACAACTAGTTACCCATGCATTTTGGTGAGATGGAGTATTTACCATATGGACATTCTTTGATTCCTATTTCTGGAGGTTTCCTTTCATTTTAATTTGATCAGAGACTATTGGTACATGTACTTTCAACTTGCATCTTGCATGTTGAGTAGTGTCATTAGGGTCACTCATGTAGTTTCATGTTTCATTTTTATCTTCAAGTTCTAGATGTTTTCCTTTGTTTTCCATCTAATTCAAGTAGTTTCATTGGAAACACTCATGCAAATTATTTTCTCTCTCTTGATTAGTGTTCTTCAAATTATTGGTAGCTATATTTTCAACTTGCATCTTGCATGTTGAGTAGTGTTGTTGGGGTCACTCATGTAGATTCATGTACCATCTGTATCTTCGAATTTCAGATGTTTTCCTTTATTTTTCATTTGATTCAAGCAGTGTTGTTGAGGGCACTCATGCAAATTATTGTTTTCTTGATCCTGACATTTGTATCTTTGACTTCTAGATGTTTTCCTTTGTTTTCCATTTGATTTGAGTAGTGTCATTGGGAGCACTCACGTAGATTCTTGTTATCTTGATTCTAATCATCATTTGTTTCAAACATCATTTCAACACTTTATCAATCATCATTCAACAATAATCTGCAACTTCTTCGTGCTTCAATGATGTTCTTCATGTTCCTCTTTTTTAGGACATTGTTTTGGTTGCAGGCTTCTTAATGTTTCATCTTGATTTGGAGGATTCTTCAATCCTTCATTCACCTTTCTCCTTTGGAGAGGAGTTTTTCCCGTGAGGTTTTCTCCTTTACTCTAGTTGTGAGAGATTAGTTTTCTTTGTACATGGGTACCTCGTTGGGCCTTATTTTTCGGTACCCATCATGCATTCTCTTTTTAGGCTTTTTAGCTACTCCCTAAGTTCATATTAAGGGGGTGTTAGAGTAATCATGCATTAGCTAATAATTAATTAATCTTTAATTTATTATTAGTCTAATTTATTCTCATGCACTTAAGCTAAACTTAGGAGTGATTTTCTATGTTAACTAGAGAGCTATTATTAGATCATTTTGTCTTATTGCATGAGATGTTGGTACTTGTCATTATCTAATCCCTATAATTTAGGGTTTCTCCTATATAGCACTCAACCCTCGTTGTATTATCAAACATTAGATGCCTTTGATATAACTCTCAACCTTTGAGGACTCTTGTTTTCCTTGAAGATTCTTGAGGTTAATTATGTAAGTATTTTCTTTTTGAGGAATAGCAAATCTTTGTTTTTTAGAGCTCTTGTGTGGAAGGTGTTTTGTTCGGTGTTTGATCCTGTGTCTCATGTTATTCACAAATCTAACAATACATGCCAAGCAACACATTATGGGGGGATTACATTATGTGCAAGCAAAAACAAAAAGACACAAAGGGTACTATACATGTGAGCCAACCTATAGCAAATCGTATGCATCCAAATCTTACTCATCATAAATAAAAGGTGGACAATAAGCTAAAGGAACTACAACAAGTGCAGTACAAGGAGAGGTGCCAAGTTCAACATGTGGTGAGTCACTCATCGTAGGAGGATCATCACAGTTTCCCCCATCTAAATTCATTTATTTTGAAAAAATAAGATAATTCATTATGATCTTCTTTTTGTTCTTTCATTTTATCTTTTGAATTAGTATTAAAATATATCACAATGGGTTGCATATTAGTGCTATTGGTGCTATTGTGAGCACTATCATCTATGTGAGTATACTTTTTAATAGGTGACGGGAAGGGGAGTGAAATTTTTATTATTTGTTTTGGTTGGGAAAGATAAGGTTTGGCTTCATGATTTGGTGAGGGAGGTGGAATGGAATTAGGTGATGACAAAGATGGATGGGTGGGAGGTATCTCATTGGAATTTGGTTGTATAGATGGAGGATCAGTAGGCAAGGATTTGTTATCTTTAGAAAGTTGACAAGCCATAGTGTGAAGTCTTCATTTGTGTTCCTTTGCACTTCAATTTCATATTGCATGAGCTTTAGCTTATGAAGGGGTAATTGAGGTTTTTCCCAAAATTGGTTCCTTTTCTTCCCTTGTAGGAGGAATTGAAGGACCTATCAAAGGTTGGGAAACCATAGGGGTTTTAGGTTTTTTCACAAAGGATTTCTTTTCTTTGGGAGGCACAAAATCAATCCTCAAAGGCTTTACTCAATGATTGTCTCATTGTCCTTGATAGGATGGTGGATGAGGAACCATGATGTAGATGCCAAATGGTCGAGGCTGAGGAATAATACCTAATTCAGTTCGAGGTGAACATTCACTACCCATGGAGTAGGAGGAACAACCATTGTAGCTATTGAAGACCAAGGAGCCTCAAGTGAAATATTGGTAAGGGATAATTGGGCTATTTGATTAGCTTTAAACTTTTGATATGATAAAAATATATAGTCTTCATGAGGTTGAGTGGGTTGGGCTAGTTGAGGCCAAATGTAATCAAGCGAGAAAATTCCATAAAGGGCCAAAGGTTTAAATCCATTATAATAAATGATATGTATTTGTCCTTCAAATTGGAATATAAAACATTTATGAATAATGAAGAGGACTGCATTCATGGAGGTAAGCCATGGGTGACCTAACTTCACATGAAGTTGATCCAATGTTAGGATTATGGTGAATAAAACATCCAACTTTTTAGGTCCAAATCGAATTGAGAGAGTTAAAGAACCGATTATATGGTGAATAGAACCATCATGAGATTTCAGTGACACTTTTGATTGTTTATTATTATCCTTATATAATTAATGCACATACAAAAAATCTTTAGTGATCATGTTTACTAAATAGACCAAATCAATGAGTATTCCCCTTGTGGGTTTATCATTAATTCTACCAGTGATATAAAGAGGACCATCAGGTGCATGCATAAAAGTGTCAATATACGTAAAAGTGATATTAGGTAAGAGAGTAGGTTGAATTTTGTGAAGATGAGTATCAATCATGTTGATCATATTAGATATGTTATCAACATCTTCTTCATTATCATTTTGTTTGATAAGAGTAGTTGAATGACTTGGTAATGGATTGGTAAATATTTGTAAGTTTTGATTAGGTGGCACTACTAATTTTTTCCCTTAATCATTTAGACCAACCAGTTGGATGATATTAGAATCAACGAGGTCTTACACTTGGTGCTTGAAACACATATCTTTTTGTATCATGTCCAGGTGTATGGTGATATTGATAAAAGGCATTTACATTAAAGTTAGGAGGTAATGGTTTGGTGGTGTCAATAAGTTCAAATGGGAGGAAGTTGGATTATGTTCTTATTAAGAAATTATAAAATAATAACATGGAGAGAAATAGGGAATTATGAAAATTGTCTATATCTTGGCCTGAATTGATATGGTGTTGTAGATGTAGTGGTAGCTTGTGTTTGAATGTTATTGGAAGATGGAGGAGCATTTATTTTGATGAAGTTTTTTATTTTATTTTTTAAATGATTGGTAGTTAGATTGAGGAATGAATTTGGATTGACTATTAGAAGCCGATGGAGGTGTACCTTTGGTAATTGTGAAGAGTCATACATAAATGTGTAAATGAAGGAAATTTCATTAATAAGATCTTATTTTGAATGTTAGGTTTTTAGGTTTCCAATGAAGACTTTGTGTATATCGACATCTAGGAGAGAATATGAGATTTGTGAATAAAGAGCTTGGTATCATCCTATAAAATCAGTCATTTTTTCTTTAGGTCCTTGTTTACTATGGACCAAACCAGTTAATGTAACTTGAGCTCCAATGTTTGCTTGAAAATGTTGAAGAAATTCATTAATAAGTTGTGTAAAGGAAGGAATTGAATTATTAGGTAATGAAAAAAATCATTCCAAGGCCATGTATTTCAATGATCGAGGAAATATTTTAGCTAAGAGAGCATCTTCAAAGATGAAATCACTACATAAAGCGATAAAAGTCGACACAGGATTGTTTGGATCTCCTTTTCCAGTATACTTCTCAAAGCGAGGTATCTCAATGTTTTGTGTAATGGGTGTTTTAAGATAGTGAATGATAAAAAACTCCATGTAAGATATGTTGGAGGATTATCATTGGATTGAGTTTGGTTAATGTTCAAAATTTGTTGTTGTAATGATGACATGTTTTATAAGAGTTAATTTATTATAAGATTGTTTGGTGACATGTTTTGAGAGTTTATGGAGTGTGTAGGGCTATTGTTTATGATTAGAGGATGATTATTATAAAATTTAATGAGAGGTGAAGTAAATGGAGGTGTGGTAGATGAAGGAAAAAAACTATAGGTATTCCCATAAGAAAGCCCTAAACTAGAGCTAAGACCATTAGTATATTGTGTGGTGGATGCTATGACTAGAGGGGTGAAAGTAGGAATGGAAGGTATGGTCGTTGGATAGGAAACTTTTTTTCTTGCTTGATTTTGAGAATTTATAAGGTTTTGAGCATAAATAGCTACTATAGGGATGTTTGCATCCACTATATGAGATAGGCTATGCAACACTTCTATCACTTGCGAATTGTTGATTAAATTTCTAACGTTATCTACAAGGGGAACTATTTCTCCAACAAAGGATTTGGTGCTTAAGAATAGTTGAAGGAATTCTAGGTCTTTGTCCAATTGTTTAAGTTTGTCCTTAGGGACATGTACAATAAAAAATTTCAAGTACACATGAATGGTTGGTGATGGAGAGGACATAGGCAAAGTAGGAGCAGGGAGAAAATCAAGGATAGATTGCATATATATGATTCCTTAAGTAAAATAGTTATGAAACCTAGGTTCAACACTAGATGTAGCATGAGAAGCCATGAGCCTATAACTATGTCTCATAGGAGTATTTGATATGGGGCACTAGGTCGGGAAGCTCATAAATTAATTACAAGGTTCAAGATACTTAAGTGTTCATACAATGAGGAGAAAATAGATGATGATAATAGAAATAGATTTTTTTTAGAAATAGCAAACAAGTATGCACAGAGGTTATAAAGACATAATTGTGACTAAAATTTAGAGTGAAATTAGTAGGACAAGGGTGAGGGCACCCTAGACTAGATATGTAAATTTTTGAAAGTTTAAAGATTTGAAAATGTAGTACAGTGTTTAAGGACCTGAGATTATACAGGTTCAGGTCTGAGATATAGCATAATTCTAGAAATGCAATAAGATCTATTTTTTATATGAGGCACATGAATGCATGGATTTTTATACTTCAAAGCAATAAAATGAGTGCATTAAGTTCTAATTACTTGATAAATGACAGTTCCTAGAATGCAAAATGTTATAAATAACTAAATCTATATCTGAAATACTAAAAGATAACACTTTTTAAGAAAGAAATGATGAGATGCAAATATACTTTTTTAATGTCTAACATAACATGAATGCACTTTGAATGATGAAACTTTCAAACAATCTAAGATTTCACTCAAATTTTAGGACAATAAATATGTAAATCAGAAGCTTGCAATTGTAAGATACACCAGGTTCACCAAAATGTGATGTAGGAAAAAAGGATCTAGGGCCTAAATCACACTTTTCAACCTACAACATTATGGGGAAGAAAAAGTTATCATAAAATACCACTTGGATACTATCCCTAAGGAAGAGCCATAATGGATGATCAAGGTTTTGGTCCCTTTGGGTCGACTAGGAGTTGAATTGGGTGAATGGATGTGATGTGTGCGATTTTGTAAATGTAAACTAGCTTAACTATGTAACTATAACAAACTGATACAAATTCAGAATAACACAAAATTGTTTGACAAAAACTAAAAATAGAAAAGTAGAGAGCATAGATAGAGGAACCTAGCATTCAAATTTGATCTCAAACTAACTGGTAAGGGCCATGGGCACCCTAGACTGAGAATTAGGGTTTTTGGAATCTTAGAACAAGTACAAGTGTGTTACAATCTATAGGTCCTTCCTTGTTGGACTTGATTTCAAAACTTTGTATGTTGATGAATAATTGATCTTGCCCTAATTTGATAAATGAATATGCTTGAATGCTTGATCTCGATGTTAGGTTTTCAATCTTCTCCAAATCCACTTTATATTTATAACTTGCAAGAAAGAGAGGAGAGAAAGGATTGTGTATTATAGGGGCTTGCCTAAGTCAAACCCTATTTGGTATTTCCACCTCCACAATGGTTATGATGATGTTGGATAAATAGGGATTACCCTAGGTTGGGCATAGGAAAATGGGTAAAAACAAATGATAAATCATGAGTACTATAACTTACCATTTAGATATTCTGTTTAAGATGCTCAATTGATATTCAAATTACCTAGGTGTTCAAATGGTGAAAAAGACATATTTATATGCATTTATTTATTTATCGTAATAATTATTTTGAAAGGCCGACAATTGAATTTAAATTTGCAAACATATTGATACCAACAATAAAATATTAAAAATTGGGCCCAAATAGGGTGGTCAAGGGCGATGACACCCTTGACTAGGCCTATTTTGAATTTTAAATTATCATTAAATAAATAAATAATTTTAATTCCCAATTTTATCTCAATTTTCTCAAAACAATAGTAAAACAGGAAAATAATGAGCATAATTAGGTCCAAGCACACAATGGGGAGCCGAACATAATGTGAAATTGTTAGGGTTGATAATTTATGACGCTACAACCACATTCACAAGAGAATCATTTTCTACATCGAAATGGGGTCGAAATCCCACAATAGGTAGAAAACATTGAAAAGTAGTTTCAACTACCCTCATTAAGGCTCAACCACTCCTACTACTATTCGAGCTCGATCTAGACACATTCCCTATGAGTATTTAAGACATTTTTGCATAAATTTGAAGGAGTATGTGATGTACATGTTGCATTTATTGTTGTTAGATCCTTTTCCTAGAAAAGTGCACTTCTTGAATGTCATTGCCAATGAATTTCAAGGGTGATTATGTTGATTCCTTGCACTCATGTTGATCATTAAATGCAAGTGTATCATGTTGGTTAGGGAATATTTTCTCATGCCCCTTTTAGTCATATTAGATTTCCATAAAACAAATGTCTTTTGGGTATTGGACAAGGTTGTGGCTACAATTTTTCTAGTTGGGTGACCCTCTAACATTCCTCTAACAACTTGGCCATGGGTTTTATCTACGTTATCTTCATTTTTAGATTATTAAAATAGAACAAGGGAGGAGCATAGTAGAAGAGAAGAAATTACATAGCAGAACCAAGAGGTTCATAGTTTCTAACTCTAAGTGTAGCTATTTTGCACTATAACAATATGGGTTTATCACAAGTATGTAATGATACTTGTACCTATTATAGATTGGATGATTAATGGAATATTTTGCCTTGATTGAGTGTCTCCTTGTGCATGGTGTATGCTTCTAGACTTTTTATGATTACTTAGCTAGCCATATGACTGTAAAATTATTGTAAATCTTTTGAGAGATATCTTCTCAAAACAATAAAGGAAGTTTATGGGTATATGTGTGGATTACTAAATAGTCTAATTTAATATTCTACAACTATTTATTATTTTTTGGATGTATGTGTAGAGCCCAACTTGCTTGTGTATTTTGGAAAACTTGGTCTTTTGTGGTGTATCGATTAATGCATCACCTTAGTTTCAATCATTGCATTTATGATTAGAATCAGAGACTTTTCCACTCAACTAGATAAATGAATCAACTTATTATTTTCTTAATCTCCTCATCATCCTCAATGAATTTGAAATCAATCATTTTAAACATAATTTTGTTTTCCTTTAGTTAGTGTGTTTTAACTATCATACCTAAATATTTACAAAATTTAAGGGGTTATCATATATAACATTCTTAGACACTTATAAGCTAGATAATATGTTAAGTAGGTGATCATCTTGACATATCCAAACTAGCACATAGGTATATTGTGACACTAGTGTTGGAGTACACTGTGTAGTAGGTATAGTTTTTTGTAAGGGATTTGCTTAGTCATTCAATCATCAATTCAACACCTTAGGGAAAAACCCCCTTGGTTTTGTAGATCTAGAAGTGAAGGAAGTCTTACCCACCTCAAGCATTAGTCCTTACCTACCCAATCTAAACATTAGTTTGTGGTGATCTTCCTAAGTTTGACACCTTTTGGCACCTAGAAGATTATCATAACTTAGGGATTTGGGGTCTATAATTCAAATCACGAACACAACCCACAAATAGGCCCAATAACTAGAGGAAGATCATTAAAATGTTTTAGGGCTTGATCCAAACCAAGAGGAGTCACCAGTGCAATCTAAATATATATAAAATATTTATAAGATAACATTAGGTGGGAAAATTGAGCACATTAGATATTGTTGGGAACCAAATGAAATGGCATCATTTTTCTATTTCCTTAAAATTATCATAAATGTAGGGGAGCTCTCCAAGATACCTTTCCTACCACCTCTAACAAGGTCTTCATTTAAAGCATCCATTTTTAGTGGGAATGCACACAGACCATTGATTTTTATAGTGCTACAATGCCCCATGTTAGGGTCTCACCTAGTTGGGTATAATGATGGGTTTTGGGTTTCATTTAGGGGGGTTGAATAGTGAAGTAGAAAGGAAGAACAAGAAGAGAATTAAGAGTCAGTTTGAGGATGAAAATATTGATTTATACTGCAACTATGAGGAGGCAAAGGTTGTATCATACCCCTTCAAAGGTCATTATATACTTGTGATTCAATTTTATGTCTCCATTAATGTATGAACACAAAGCTTCATGTATTTGCTTCTCAAATGGGCAACACTTCATTGAAAAAGATAAAAGGTAACCATTACAAAAGAATCCTCTCTTATTTATAGATGGGAGAGGAGAGTAAATCTAGGAAAATCAGATGAGCAAATCTAGGAAAATTAGGTGAGAAAATATAGGAAAATCTCATCTAACTAGTTGACTTATTCAAAAATGTTGTCCACCATTATAGGCAAACATATTTGTTTGTACATGTAATTACATTTTTTGAAATGACATGTAAGATGTTGAAACCTATTTAAAAAATGCATAGAAGAAAGCATATAAACTATCTAACACTAGGAGATACAAGAAGTCTTTATGGTTCCTTGCATTAGGCATGGAAGTCTTCATATTTATTCTTTCTCTCCTATATGAATGCCTCATCTAGACCAACTATATAATCAACAATGGTATGAACTCTTGTGATTCATCTTCTTGCAGATGAGAAAATTTTCTTGCATCTATCTAGATGCTTGAGATAGTCAAGAGAAAGACATACATCACATATGGAATTCATGAAAGTCTTTGAAAATCCTTCATCTTCCACTTGCTTCATGATAGCTTCCTTGAATATTTGAGCAATCTCACTGACCGGGAGGAAAGTATGATCATCATCAAGGAGCTTACCCAATAACTACTCAATTCCATTCACCATGATGACACAATGTCCTTCGACATCTTCTTGTACTTGTTGGATGTCCTTGATGAGAGATTTGATCACTTGTATGTGATTCTTAAGAGATTCCCTTATTTCCACATACTTCTCTTTGTCAGGAATTACCCCAACTTCCATTAATTTACTCAACTTTTCCTCTTTCACTTGTGACCAAAATGAAAGACATCTTTCCATTTCTTTCTACTCTTTGGAAAGTGTGTTTTTCTTCTTTCTCAAGCTCTAATTTCAACTTGGCTACTTGAGCAATCTTTTCATCTACAACAACTATGAGCTATGAGCCATGTTCTATTATCTCATCAATGAAATAATATAACACCTTTCCCTTGGAGACAAACTTCTCCACCTTTTGCACCGTTGGTTCCTCGATGCTCACCATGGCCATAGGTTGCACATTCTCTAAAGAACCTACAATATTCCTCAAAACAGATGCATAACACTTAGATTTATCCTTGTACATGTTTCTGGCCTGCTCCATCTTATCAAGCCTTCCTGATAATGCATTCAAGACCACTTGCGCATCTTCTTTTGCACTTACATTTGTTACCTTACCAAGTTGAACTCTTGTGACAGTGTAATCTTCCATGTTTACAATGCCTTCCCCATGTGGGGGTAAACCAATATCAAAAAACTTGTGACCTGATTTGTCAATATGAAGCCTTGAATGAGCTTTAGCCTTCTTCTTCCCCTTGGCTTTTGGAGGAGCTATCTCTTCAAGATCAAGCTCATTTGGGGAAATCATTTGTTTCTTGAACTTTGATACTTGTGAGATTAGCCAAGGTGGAAGAGATGAAGTATATTCTTCTTGACTTATTGTCAACTTCTACATTGTAGCCACTTCTATAGGAATGGTTGATATTGCAACAATTGAGGTAGTATCAGTCATGATAGCTCCAGTGGAATGCAAACCAAGTGGATCCTACAAAGACTCATTCATGAACATGTGAAAATCATCCTCATAAGAGATATCAAATGATGGAGATGACAAACTTGGAATGGATGAGGGAGAACTCAAAGAAACATCAACAATTTGTAAGTTTGAAATTGTAGGGGGAGTGGTAAGGACTGTTGATACTGAAGGGGGAATGGAAACATTCACTACATTTAAAGTTGTTGTAGGAAGAGGTGAGGTAGGAAGAGAAGGTGGATGAGTAGTTGGATTTGAAGGAGTATGAGGGATATTGGTAGTAATAGGAGATGATGTTTGGGGAAGATATTCAATAATATTCTCATGGGGAGATAGAGGTTGTTCATCATCATGCCTGAGTTCCTCCTCATTACCTTATTTTTCACCTTTGTCTTTTGTAGATTCTTCCTCTTCTTCAACTATTTGTGTTGCACTTTTACCAAAAGTAAACTTGATCTTAGGACCTCTTTGAGAAGAAGAGGGAATTTCCACATGCTTTTTTTTTGTGCAGAGCTCTTTCCATTGACTAGTTTCTACTCCCAATTTTTCTCCTTTTGATTCTATTTTGAAAGATTTCATTTGAAAGCCATACCTATGCAACCATTCAGCTGTGTTATGCAAAATAGGAGCAAGTATTTCTCTAATAGAAACACTTTCTTTCTTAGACCATTGCATTGGAGGTAAAGGCTTCCCAACAATTTCATCCTCTTCATAAGCATAATTCATGATGTCGCTAGGATCTTCAAAATCCTTTGGAATATCAGCTACACCAAAATCTTTGATCTGTTCCACTGTTAACCTACAAAAATCCATTCTACGAATGTCTTCTTCATCTCTGCAGTCTGCCCATATATCTTCAAAGTGGTAGACATGTTGATGATCTTTCTTTAGTTTCCTATTCACATCTCGGTAGTCAAAGTCAAATCTATATCTATATGTCCTTATAGTCATGATTTGCATTTTTGCAGCAACTGACTTTGCTTTTTGTACACTATGAATAGTATATCTCCCAATAGTTTGTGAAAATCTGAAACTTGGCTTGTGAATTCCCTAGTGTTCCTTATGGACCGAGATCAACTGTTTGCATAGCTCCATTAGTATCCACTTGTTTGAGGGATATCTGGGTAACATATATGGACACCTAGAATAACAACCTACTCTCAAATATGTGAAGATTGGAAACTGCAAAAAGATACATCCGACCTTACTAACAACTTTGTAGGCTTCATCCGATACTCTTTTCTTTTCAAGAGTTAGATCAAAAGTGGTAGGGGTGCAAAGAAAGCATCTATGACTCTTCTAAAATGTTTAAGACTTTCTCTTAATTTCAACTGATAATAGAAATCATACACAGGTACAACATTTTTGTTTCCTTTTGTAGACAACCCTGGAAAATGCCTCATAACTGTAGCAACATATACCAAATAGGAAGTCATGTAAAATTTCAAAGTGGTTGGTACATTGATCAAGTTCTCATGAATTTCATCACTTATCTGAGTTTCTCAATCTATGTGTGTTTTTCTTCTCCTGATGATGTGGATTTGCTCGTACATCCAATCTTAAAAATGACATGATTTAGGCAAGCCTTTTACCCTGATCAGGAGAGTAATCATATCCCTAACGTCCTCTTTGAAATCACTTCAAGGAAGCCCTTTAGGCCATCTTGAGATAGTGGGCCTTGGAGATTTCAACCATTGAGTATTAATCAATGTTTTAGCTTTATTTGGATCCTTATCATAGATCTCCTTGCTTGTTGAATTGAGATTTTCTTATATTGTTCCATGTGTGGAACTCAGAAAATAATATCAAAGAATTCAAGATCTAATCTCATCATGATTTGTCCCGAGGAATCTCTCACACTTCTATCTTCTCAGATGTAATGATATGCAACTTGGAGAACAAACTTTGTGTTATGAGCAACAATTGGGAATGTAGATACCAAGTGCAAGTTGCTATGAACAGTAGATCTCAAATCTTCTTCTAATGGTTTCTTCTTAGTTCTTTTTACAAAATCTTCCATGTCTTGATGACCAATTTATGTGTCTTTGATTTCATTGACCTTTGAGAGCACAACAGTAGGCAGAAAGACACCTTGATATTTGTACTTCATTTTTCCCTCCTTCTTAGAAGATGACAAAGGCTTTTTTGCTATCATCTAAAAATACCAAAGATCAAGGAATGTCACCTTTAGGGATCACCTGATGAGAGCTTGAGAGGAACTGCAAGAATAATGGATTAGCAAATGTTAGGAAAAATGTGTTGTTGGAAAGCGTGAAGCAAGCAGGAAATTTGGAGCAAGTGCAAACAAGCTATGGAGCATGGAAAACAAAGCAGTAGCAATGAAATGAAGTTGAAAGAGCAAATGGAATGATTTTATGAGTGGGAAGTGAAAAACTACTTTTTGTGTAGGAGCGTTGAAAATCAGGGCTCCTACATCTTGAGAAGTCAGTTTGCATGTAGTAGTGCTGAAAAACAATGCTCTTACATGCCTTAAGCATTTGCAATAACTTGTTTTGGAGTGCTAAAAATCAGCGCTATGACATTTTGGGGAAAGATATACTTCATGCTCAAGTGCTAATTTTTAGCGCTCGGGCATCTCACATGGGAAAAACTTCGTATGCAAGGGCGGTGAAAATCACCGCCCGTGCATGTCAAGGGAAAGATCACTTCATGTAGGAGTAGTGATTTTCACCGCTCCTACATCTTGTATGATGGTGTCCAGAATGGGATGTAGATGCAAATATTTTCACCGCTCGGAGAGATAGGGAAGGTCAACCATGTAGAAGTAGCGAAAAATCCTACTTGAGCATGGACGAAGACACTTGGTGAAAATTGATGAAGATCGATGAAAGATCATTCAAAGTCACCAGCCATGAAGATAGGTGATAGAGTGGTGTAAATTACAATAGAGCATCAAGAAGATGATGCGCACAACAAATAACAACTAGGGCATGAAAACCCCAAGAGCTGAATCATGGAAGGGTGACAAAAGGAAAGTAAAAGATTTCAAGATAAAAGAAACCAAAACCAGGGCCAACGATGATAGAAAATAATTTAAAAAATGAAAGCATCAAAACCCTGATTGAAAGAGAGAATAACATTAAAGATCAACAAAGAAGAAAGACACAAAAATGTACTTGATGAAAGCAACCGAAACCGTAGCTTGAAAGCCTGCAAAATCCATGAACACAATCTCATTTGGAGTTTGGAGAATGACCAGCGCGAGGAGGAATGGAGAGGATAGATAAAAAATGAGGATAAATTAACCTAAAACAACCTTAATAATTCATTGGAAAAAGATCATTAATGAACTCGAGTTGCATTAATGACGAAGTACAAAAAGGGAGGGAAAATGTAGGAGTGGTGAAAATCACCACTCCAACATTTTTGAAACATTAGATATGCATTAGCGGTAAAAATTACTGCACGGTCATATGAAAGACTTGTCAAAAGGAAACATGCACTAGCGGTGAAAATCACCGCTTGTGCATGCAAGGGTGAATGCAAAGTGTAGGAGCGGTGATTTTCACCGCTCCAACACTTAGAGAAATTTCTAACATAAGGCTCATGTAGGAGTGCTGAAAATCAATGCTCCGACATGAGTGAAAATTTGACAAACTCCCAAAGAGTGGGAAACAACAAAAATATATGTTTTGAAGATTTTCGAAAGATGAACAATGAGAGACGCTCAAATGGATGATTTGAGGTTTAGGACTACACATCGAGGGAAATCAAAATTTTCCTCGTTTTGCATGATTGAATTACACAAAACTATGAAACGGAAGAGTTTCATAGGGGGTTATCCCATGAATAGAGCATTGCTAGATTTGAGGATAACAAGATGGTAATTTGGAATCTTATTGAATACCCTAAATTTTTTTCTCATGCACAATTTAACAACTAACCCTAATCCTTGTATGCACAAGGAAAGGACCACACAAACTTCTACAAATTAACCAGTTTTATATTCAAATGTGACAATTTGAGATGCACTATTTTTTTGGAAACTTTAAAACCCCAGATCCAATGTCTATAAGTATTAAGGCTCTAAATTGTGAGATGCTTCATACGAAAATGACCTAAACTCATTTGTAAATCCACATGAACAATCTCCCACAACTTATTATATACTCGACACTCATGCACAAACACCAGAAGGTTAACATTTAAACAAAAATTCATTTCCCAACAATGCAAATTACCTAAGGTTTCTTTTTATTAAATGTTAAACCATTTTAAAATAAGTAAATAAAGTGGGCCATGGAATACCTACCTATAATTCACACAAAATCCAAGGTGAGAAGATTTGTAGATGCGACGATCATAAGGAAGGGCTTGAGTGAGCTTGAATGTAATTAGATTCACTCTTTGTGGATGCAACATGATCAAATAGTACCCAAAATTGTTTATATACCCAAACAAACTACTGCCATTAATGCCTTAAAATTGACAGAGTGTCAAGTACTCGCATGCAAAAATGCAAGGTTGATCAATCTTGCAAAAATTTGATAGAGACAATCGTTGCAGAGATTTGGGGTCTCCAATCCATACAAAAAAATTAGGTTAGCATGACTTTGTAGAGATTCATGGTTTGTGGAATTTTCCCATGCACTTGATATTGCAGGTTTTTCTAGTAGACTCACTATAACCAATTCTTTGCAACCTTTAAAATTTGACTCAAAATGCAACCTAGACCTTGAACCAAAACAAGCAAGAAACTAAAAGAAAACTAACCTAAAGAACACCCTAACCTAGAAAGCAAAAAGCAAAAGAAAAGAGGGGGTCCTTGTTTTCAACGAGGTGTGTGTGCGAGGCACAATAAATGGTGACTCTATTAGGGAAATGCTTCAGAGCGTTTTGAAAGGTAAATAAAAATCACAAGCCCAAAATCTCTGGTTGGTTTCACAAACTAATCAGGATAAGAGACCAAGAATACCAAAGACCATAATCTAAATGACTAAGAAAACCTCCTTCAAATGCGAGAAACCAAAGTGTGTGAAAAGTTTGATCATTAGTCATTCAAGAGTATTCCAAAAGGATTTGTGTGAAAAAATATAAGGCTACATGAATGATCCTTATCCAAAATCATCTAGGATAGAGCCCCACTGCTAGTCAGGCATCTATAGCTCCGATGAGGTTATTGTTGTTATTCCCTTGAACATAGTTCTATTGCCAGCCAAGCATCTATAGCCTCAGTAGAGATATTTGAATCCTCCTAATAGTTGAAATTGATTGTGATCATATTTTCTTTTTCCTTTTTCACTTTATATTTACTTGAAGTTTCTTTTCAACTTGCAAGTGATGAAGCTTAACAATTCAAGGCTGGAAATAATAGTGGTGTTGAAGAAAGAACTTAAAATTTTTCACCTTACAACTAGTAACACAACACCTTACGAAGAGACTCCAAAATGTTTTCTTGATTGTGTTATATAATGTGTTTGGTTTCAAAACATGCTAAAGAGGGTTCAAAAATTTAGAAACCTTTCCAAGGCCTTATAACTAGAGTAACTTATCACTTGACTGAATGATTCATGTTTATATTGGGATTTGTGACTCAATGTTTATCAAAGAAACCAACCAGTTCCTTTCCCAAATAGAGCTAAAATTATTGAGAAACCAAGCCTGCCTAAAAGGAAAATGAGAATGAATACAATGAAGAAAAAACCAAAACCTACACTAAATATATAAAAGAAAACTAACCTAGAAATAACTCAATCTTGAAAATAATGCTTGAGATATTGCTCATTAACAAGCAATAGTACATATTCTCCTGTAAGAGTCTTCAAATGATAAGTACTGTCCCCTAAAATTTATGAAATCTAAAATGGTCCTAGCCACAACTTATCAAACTTGGCATGTTTACCCTTTTTTATCATGATCTTTGTCCCAATAAAGAGGTAGATTAGAAATTCAAAATGACTTAACTTGGGCGTGTTGATCAAACTAGCACTTAACCACACCTTGATACTTAACAAAATTTTCAATAGCATCATCATATTTTTCCTCTAGATGGAAGAGTTAAGCAAGGAAAGATTCTAACTTGTCCTCTTCATCACAATATTCATGGATAAATTGGGGGTTGGGGATTTTCAAATGCATTGGGAAAACAAGCTCCAAACCATAAACCAAATGGTACAGAGAAGTCCTCAAAGTAGCTGTCTTATGACTACAATCCACCTAAAGGGCGAACCTTAGTTGGGTGTTCCATTCTTTAGGATTCTTATCGAGCAACTTATGAATAATAGCTAAAAGATTTTTATTTGTGGATTCAACTAAACCATTACCCTGGGGATAATCATTAGATGAAAATTTTAAAACAATCCTTAATCAAAGGCCCAATTAGAAAACTTCAGTGATGAAAATGTAGGACCATTGTCACAAACCAATGCAAATGGATGACCAAAATGTTATATGATCTTCAAGAAATTTAATTACTACCTAAATAATACATTGCTTACATGCTACAACCTCTGTCATATCTAGTGCAATAATTAGTAGCTGCTAGAATATACCTATGGCTTGCAAATAAAGGAGGATTGATCACACTAATAAAGTCAAGCTCCCACTACATGAAAGGATGCATCTCTACCACAAGTTGGAGTGGAATAGTAGTATACCTCTCTTTACTTGCGGTTGTTTGACATGTGTGGCAAGCACACACATATAGGTGTGCATCATGAAATAAGGTTGACCAATAATATATTTCCCTCAAAATATGATGTGCAATGATAGCTCCTGAACCATGACCTATCTTGAATTTGATATGAAAGTCATTCAACACATTGGAAGCCTCTTGTTTACTCAAAAATATTAAATAAATATCCTCACAATTCCTCTTATATGGCATTGACCCTTTGAGCATGAAACCATTACTCTTCAATTACAAATCATTCTTTTGAACACCATTTAAATGAGGCGAGAAATGTTGATGAAGTTTATAGAAAGTAATATCATTATACCACTCATTAGGAGAGACCTCTTCAAGATTGTATTGATGCACTGCAAGACATGGATAATTATCATCCATTGTCTACATCAAAGCCTAGCCATGTACCAACTTTATAGGTTGGATTTCTAAATCAAATTCCTGTAACATAGTGACCCATTTTCCTCTGTGTTCACCCAGTTCATTCTACATAAGCAATATCTTAATAGCTGGGTCGGGTCCTATTGCATACAATTTACTTCTCAAAATATAATGCCTAAATTTCTTGATGGCTCTCACCAGAGCATAAGGCTATTTTTTTGCATTCAAGTACCTCAATTTTGCATCTTTCAAAGGTGTGCTCATAAAAGCTATTGGACACTCATCACTCGATTCTTTCTTTTGTGTGAGCATCATTGTGCATGTATGGTCCAATGAGAAGGAATATATATAGAAAGGCCTAGCATAATTAGGACTTACTAATGTTGGAGCATCAACAATGGTTTGCTTGATTTCCTCAAAATTCCTCTTGGGTTTAGGAGTCCACTCAATTTTTGCATCTTGTTTCAACATAACATTCAAAGATCTTACAATCTCTGCAAAACTGGTAATAAATTTTTGGAAAAAAATGATCTTCCCAAAATACGACTTGAATTCCTTCTTATTTGTTGGAGGCTAAATCTTCAAGATGGCCTGCACTCATCCGGGGTCAATGAAAATCCCCTTTTCTGAAATGACATGACACAAGAGCTTACCCTCCATAACTCTCAAAATACACCTTTTAGGATTAGGTGAGATATCAAATTCTCTACATCATTGAAACACCCTGCATAAATATAAAATATGATTTTCTCTTTGTTTGGAGAACAAGTTGTCAAATAATTCATATAAATAATTATATATTTACCAACTAGTTCTTTAATGCAATATCCATAGATTTTTGGAAGGTTTCCCCAACATTAATCAATCCAAATGGCATCCTTCAATATGCAAAATTTCCCCACTTCATGGTGAAATCCATTTTCAATCTTTCTTCATGTGCTACCATCACTTGGTTATATCCTGAGTAGCCATCTAAGAAAGACATCATCTATGATCCATTAACAATTTGCAACACTTCATCTAGTGATGGTAAAGGATAATTATCTTTCTCAGAAGCACAATTGAGATTTCAAAAATCAACACACAACCAAATTTCACCATTTTTGCCTAACTAGAACCAAATTAGCCACCCATGTTGGGTGTCGTATAGGGAAGATTATCCTTATTAATAATAGTTTTTAGATTTCTTTATAAATCAATGGCTCCAATAATTCATTGATAGGTCATTGTTGTTTCTTGTTAAACCTGTTTCCTGAAAGGTTTAACATCAGGCCTAAGAGGGATAGTATGTGTAATAATAGAAGTATCATATGTCTTTAGATCCTTATAAATCCAAGCTATTATGTCATGGTATAAATGGAGGGCCTTGAATATCCCTTATTTCTCTTCTAGAGTGCAAACCTTTATGAGAAGGATATTCTTTTCCTCCTTGGTTGTGCCCATATTATAGGTATCACATTTACCACCTACAAATTTTGAATGTTGATCCCTAGATCTCAACTAGTCCAAATTGAAAATGCATTCCAACTTAACCATCCCTCAGGGAATCATATTAGTCTTCAAATTAACCACTCTCTTGAGATATATCACTACTTCCTCAGGTTTTGCTTCATCTATAATTTGAGCTACAAACACATATGACCTAGTAATAAAATCCAATATGTGCTTGTCATCTTCAAACACTTGAAAATTAGTAACATTATTTGGCACAAAGAGTGTAGGAGTGAGCTCAACTGTGAACCTCTTCAAGCTAGATAATGACAGTGGTTGTAATGCACTAGCTGCCTACACTAAGGCATCAATGACACAATTATTATGTCAAGGAATTAACTAAATATTAAAAGCATCAAAACTCTCAATCAAATCCCATGCATGATGGTGATAGCTTCCTACCATGAAAATATTATTGCTTAAGCTCAGAATCACCAAAAACTTGTTATACCTTAGCCTTTTTATGAATTGTCATTAAAAGTCCATGCTATTGCTTCATATTCTACACTATGATTGGTGCAGTATAATTACAATACGTGGGCTACAAAAAAGGTTTCCCACTAGGGATGATCAGCTCGAAACCAACCCCAACACCTTGTTTGGATCTCGAATCATCAAACCGCAATGTCCAGATCTTAGCATCAATTTTATTATAAGGCTACGCCTTATTTGTTTTAGGTGCAATTTTACAACCTTGAACTTCTTCTTCATTGGGTTGTCCAACTGGAAAAGGCATCTGATTCAAACTTTATTTTACTATATCAAAGATACTGAGGTGATACTTGATCTATTCTACTATAGTTTGACACAAACAACATTCAAATTTTGAGAGATGCATTATGAATTCTACACTAACATGACAACAATAGATCTTCAATATTAGCTTTGTTCCCCAAGCTTCATTGATCTACGATGTATTTAGACAAAAAATACTGAAAACCTTCAAACATTCCTCCCTCTTTATTAGAAGGGAGATCCTCATCTATTTCTACACAAACTTTTTTGCTATTGGGAACCTCACTTAGATCCTTGATAAGTGCATTCACATCACATAACATCATTACTTCCTCAATTCACAAAACCTCAGGAGCATATACTCCAAGATCAACCTTAGAGAATAATATTTCATTGTTTTGATTGTACTCTGTGATCACATGCTTCAACCTAGGTTCCCTTTCTATTTTAATATGATTTTCCATTCCTTTCCAAGGGAGCCACATATGAGAGAAATATGTAGCCATATAACCATTAAGTATTTAGATGAATCCATACTTAATAAAATACCATACATATCAAGAATATCCACCACTTAGATGTTGATCATATGTTGTATACACAATTTAGAAGCAAGCTGCATGTGAATGTGATTCAGTTCTCCCACCATATTAACCTCTATTTTATCAAGTTGAGTAATCTTCCTGGTGGATTTAGTGGGAGTCAAGCCCAAGGCTTTGCACACAACAAGGGGCATGACATTGGTTGATGCTCCCAAATCTACTAAACAATTATGAAGATTTTTATTAAAAATACGTGAGGTTAGAAAAAATGGTAGGGATTTTCTCCTCTTTGTAGATATTTATTGGAGTATCTATCTAGGAAAGTTGAGCTCTATCTTTCCCCTTTTTTTGAGAATATTTCAATACGAACTCATTGGATGAAGTCTCAGGTCCCGCAAATTCTTGAATCAAATCAAATAAAGCATTCCAAACTTCAGTAAATTTCAACAATTCTAGGATAAACATCTACTCATCTTCATTTTCTTCAACTCTTCATCAACGTATTGTCCCATCTGTGCAATTTTTGAACTAGTAGGAGATTCCTTCAAGAAGAATTGACTAGGCACCTTTGGGAGCACCAAATTATTGCTAGCATCTAGATCTAGAGGCACTTGAAGGTTATTTGGAGGAGTATAGATAGTAAATGGTCCTTTAGGCCTTTACTTTGGAGGTTGTACGGTCCTTTGTATTGTTGGAATGTGTGTACGTCCTCCTTGTTACAAACTGGCTCTAAATCAAACAAAATATTGAGAGACTCCTCATATTGAGGCTCATTTTCTTCTTGCCTAGGGAAAGAATAACTAGTTCATGACCATGGAAAAATCATAAGCTGAGGAGGGTACAATATCCTACCCATAAGAGCTAGATGTTTCTTGGCTTTCTACATTCTGCACCTCCTTAAATATGTTGGTAGTAATCTAAAACTCAAGACAGTTCAACTTAGAGTGTTGACTAGTATTATGCAATCTGCACCAATTTGTCATGGTAGCTTCAACTAAATATACCCTTCTTGGGGGCCTATTATGTGACATAATAGGTGCATATAGGGGTAAAGGAATTCCCCCATTATTAGGTCTAGTATTCCACACCTTGTTCTATCATTAATAACATTGATTTTTCCCTTGATAACCTTGATTCTGATTGAAGTTAGACTAAAAATTCCTTTGAGTATTTTGTAAATAATTATTCTATTTTTTTCAAATGACTTACTTTAGTAGTGAGATTCTTTATCTATTTAGAAATTTCCCTGATATCATCCTTCTCTTTATCTTCTTTGGATTTGCTAGCTTCAACAACTTGTAAGTAGGGTAAATGTGAGGGAGGAGCCTTAGAATTAGGGACTCCTAGGTGAAGAACCATGACACCAGTGGAAATTGAAACGGGGTTAAGCATGGGTGTTTGGTGGGCTAAGGGATGATTAATTATGTAGGTTTGATGAGGCATTCTCAGAGTACTTATATGGTTTGGTGTTCTAGCTCTTGATTGCCCCAATTTTACATTTACTTTAACAACTTCCTTATACACTTCAATGAGGTCATTTCACACAGGATTATCCCTTCTAACAAATACCAATGTGAGATTATCTAAGGAATAATGATACACTTGTGTTGTTGCTAAATTTTTGAGGATAAATGGATCTTGGAGATGGGTAAATGCCTTATAAAACTTATTATTGAAGGTAACAATGAGTTCATTATCCTACCTTTTCACCTTCACAAATTATCGGTACAAATCTACAAGTTCTATAAGAATTTTGAATCTATCCAAAAAAAGATTTTTCATGAGATCCCAAGAATTTATTGATCTAGCCAGAAGATGAATAAAGTAGAAAAATTCCTTTTCCCCCAAAGAATATGGAAACAACCTACAAGCCACATCTTCATGTTGGATCTACCAGTTGTGCAGAGTTTCCTTGAAAACCTTGATGTGTTCCTCTGCATTCCTGTTTGGATCATTGACATGAAATTTTGAAAAAAAAATCTATATTTTTGGGCATGTCATGGTATGCATTGAAATGGATGGGAAAATGGTTATTAGGTAACCAAGCCATTGATGGTGTAACATGTGGGACAAATGGAGGGGCTTGATTTGGGATTGTTGAGGGAACTTTAGGTGGAGTTGATGAAGATTGTGCTCTTGCCCTATTCCTCTTGGATCTGGTAGGAGACCCTAACTCAAGGAATGGTCCTTGATTTTGGGTGGATTTGAGTACTCTCTCAAACATTTTGGGAGAGAAAGATCCTATATGCTCTAGCTTTAAGAAAATTATCAGGTCCTCCTTCTAGCACCAATTTTGTTGACAAGTGTTTTTGCACATCACAATACAAACAAAACATGAGGTATTCTATCTCTTTTGAAAGGAAATATAACCTGTGAAACTTCAGAAAGATTATACCAAGGCTCTGATAGTTAGGTCTTGAATTTATAGAAAACAACTCGGTGGTTTAATGATTTTCTATTTTTACAAGGGGCCTTACAATTACTTAGCTGGAACTTTAAACAATGAGTCTTTGAAAGATTTGAAACCATTATGAAATCCTTAACTAAATTCCCATATTTTAAATCTAAAAACAATATTCAACATCTAATATGACACTCTAGGTGATGATTTTCTTCCTAAACTAACTCAGTTTAAATTAAAATGCAAAAGTAGGGCAAGAAGACATTAAGCTAAGAAAACCTAAAGGAAATAACAATAATGATTGGCGTTGCAGATAGACTGATCCATCACAAAAAAAATTCCTAATTAATCAGAGGTTAACTCGCAATGCCACAAGAATAGTGCAATCTTCGAAAGAAACAAAAATATTTTCAAACTATGAGAATTCATATAAATACCCAAATCTGGCACAATTTAAACAAACTTCCACAATTGAACTTAATATTGAAATAAGGGTCAGACTAACCATGCAAAGTAACTTACAATCAACCAATTACAAATGGTATGAACCAGAGATCTATCAAATATCTTCACACTTCACCATTATCATACTAAACTCTATCTAATATTGAAGAAAGGAAGCCTGCATACATAATAAGGAAAAAACAAGTAGAAGACTGAACTTCAATGCTTTGCTTGTATTGATTTCAAAATGTTGGTTACAATAATTCTAGTTTAATAACCCTTTACAATTGAGAGAAGAATACCTTTTATAGATAAGGTTGACAAGACCCAAGGAAAAACCAATTGTGGAGATTGTCTTAGCACGAAAGGCCAAGATTACATTAGTATTTAATATTTAGAGTGTATTAAATATTGAATACATATTCATCATCCATCTCCAACTAAATTATGTTACAAATGTACCTAGGGATATGTAAAGTACATTATAATATATATTTTGCATTGAATACATTTTACAACGTCCCAAAAAATATATGGCATAAAATTCCAAAAATGCTTCAACTAGTAGCCTTCTACAATTTTTTTCATCAATGACACTTCTATCCTTTGAATTTTCTTGTATGGTAAATTTGACAAATGCAATTAGGACTGAAGTGACTTATTTATTAGGAGGGTATGGAGAAACATGAACTTTGTAGTAGAGTGCATCATATTCATCAATCGACCGATGATACAAAGTCATCCAAGAAGGTTTCTGTCTTATCAAATCTTGAGACATTACCAAAAATTGGGTAACAACATCCATAAAATCTATAGAAAGCTCATCCATGGGATCCTTGTAAGTTAGAAACTTCCATTGTTGCTTTAGAGTCACCTCATTTGGCTTCACAAAAGCATCCATCTATGTCTTTGTAAGATCTTGCAAAAACTGACTACAAGCCTCCAAAACTTCATTAATTTGATCATTTATATTCTTTACCATAGGCTCAGCTTGCATCATAATCTCTTTATGAAACTTGAGAGCGTGTAGCCAGTAATGTGGTTCTTTTACCAATTCCTTCTTCAAAATTCCTTCCCTTATTATTACATCATTGGAAAGTTTCTTTATAGCCTCAAACCTTGGGAATACCATGCCATGATATTTCTCATTGCTTGCACAGTATTCTATCAATTTATCAACCTCTTCCTTAAGGATAAGGAATTCATTATGCACCTAGATGGCAATATCTATTACCTTATTGCCATTATCAAAAAAATATTTAATCCAACTCTATGTAGATTGAGCCCAAGATCTCATCTACTCCATTTTATCCACCTCATCCTTGGATAATATTATAGGAGTTACAACTTTTCTTAGAGTACTTTGGATAGGTGTCACCAAGTGCTGAATGAATGCAATCAACTCTACCACTTGTGACTTTAGTTCCATCTTGGTCACCTCATCCTTGTTCATTCACTTAAAAATATTAGACACCAAGACATGAAGTTCATCGATCTCCTAGGTTCTATTGGTGGGACCAAGATTGATGGTTAACACATTTAACTCTTATAGAAAAATAGTCACATTATCTTTGTCCATAGAAGGAGTGACCACGCACAAAATTTGAGAGCTTGAGGTATCCTTGATCATACGAGACCTTATTTTGGCCTTCTTTTCCTCCTCAGGCCTTTCAATTGTTCTCAATATTGCCTCCAAACTACCCTGAGGAGTTTCAATCATTGGTTAAGTTTACTCTTTAGTTATTCTTCTAGCCATACTAGGGTAGAAACCTTGTTTGTTTGTGGAGGAGGAGAAGTTTCTCTTTGAAGATCCTCTACTACAACCTCTTCGTGTATTTGTTCTTCTTGCTCCTTATATTGTACTTCTACATATTTCTCTTCTCCATGACCTAAGGGTTGCTTAGACTCAGTCTCAAGAATGTCCTTTGAAGGCTTCTCTTCTTGTGCTATTGGAATTGAAGCATATTCCACTATAGACTGTCTAGCCATATCATCCCTTTCTTGCGTCTACATTTCCTCTAAAATATTATCTACACTTTCCATAATGGAAGGTTCTATAGTTTCTTGTGAAGAAGAAGGAGAAGTGGTTTGTGTTTGTTCAATAAGGATCTATTAACTTTGGAAAGCACAGTAGCAACTATCTATTTTGGCAAGTTTGAAAGATGGGAAATGCAAGTCTGGGGAAGGTTGAGAGAAGTAGGAGGAGTAGAGGTAGAAGGTATAGTAGAGGCTGTGGTAGACATGGTGAATTGGGGAGGAAAAATAGACACAGGAGGAGGGAGAGAGGTAGGAGATGGAGATGATTCAATGGATACGAGAGTAGTGGCAGGAGTGAGAATGGATGTGGTGATATCTAGTGAGATATCAAGTGGAGGAGGTGAGGCGAAGGTAGAAGAAGGGATAGTGGATGTTGTGGAAGATGTGGAAATAGGTGGAGAGGATGCAGGTGAGGAAGATGATGAAGGTGGTGAAGGATAAGAATGTCCCTTTTCTTCTCCTAGAGGCTATAGACTTACTGTCTTAGCTTTTTTGGTCCATTTGGGTTGAGATCTACTTCCCTTTGCACCAGTATTTCTCTTGTATACCATTGATTTGGTAGTAGGCTACCTCTCTTCTGTTGCTTTCTTGGCCTTCCCTCTAGTCTTGGAAGGAGTGTTGACCTCCTTCTCCACAGACCCTTCATTGGGCACTACTTGTTCTTTAATTTGTTCTTCTTCACTAGATGAAAATTATTTTTGGAAATTTTCATATGTTAACTCTAACCCTTGAGCTAAGAGGGTAGAGGATTGTGCTTTCATCCACTTCTTTGTCCTCCTCAAGACTGGTCTGTTAACAACATCAATATCATTTTCTTCCTCCCTAGTCTGATTCGTAAGGGGAATGGGCTGATCAACCACTTGATTGTACTCTTCTTCAGCCAATACTTGACCATCTTCTTGTACTTGGTCATGAATAAGGAAGAGGAGAAGTGTTTTGATATAATCCACTGTCAACCGAGATAACTTAATTCTCTTCCTAACTTCTAAGTCATCCTTGCAATTTTCCCACAAATCTTCAATGTGCATTTATTGACTATATTGATTCCCAACCCACTTCTTCATCTTATCGAAAGGATAAAAGTGCTCCCTTTGACTATGGAAATTAAACCTGAAGGTCTGCATTTTTATATATGAATATTCAACCAATGGGGTTGAAGGACATGCATATAAACCTCTTCCAAAGGACAAAGGATAAGGAACTCTTGCCTAGTGTTTACTTTTTAATAATTGATAAGTAAACCATTGTCTTGTCATATCCAACAAATTACGACTTTATCATTGGGATATTTTTGCAATCTATATGGAACTCCTAAGAACCCCTCTATTTTGAAGTATGTGAATTTCATGAACTAGATGAACCAATACCCAAATATCTTTAACATTTCCATTATAGAGGAGAAGAGTCTTTTGTTTAAATTTCCTTACAAGGTTCTGACTATGAACATGATGAATGCAACATTCACCCTATTATAATGATTTTTGGCATTTTATGCTTGAAGCTAAGGGTAATAGTCATATAATTTTTGTTTGGACTGGTGTTGATGGGACACAAACAAGTCAACCCTTTGTATCTGTAGTTGGAAGCAAATAGGTATACAATATAAGAAGTCATATTAAAGATTACAGACTTCTTGACTATGGAGAATTGGTTATGAAGATTGTCACTTATCATTTGCCCCCATGAGAACTTGGTGGGCCCTCTCAGTATCTCTTCTACAAAGTAGAACATCCAATTCTCAAATGTTGAGGCTACACGAATACCCATTACTTTGCTCAGTAAGGTGACTAAATCATTGAATTCATCTATAAAGTCACTTCTATATAAATGTTTGGGTAGCTTATTTGTGGACCCCTTTGGATGCTTCATCCATATGTCATCAATAACTTTCATGTAGGCCTTAGGATTTGCATCAAATATCTTGGTGTCAAGTCTTCTGGTGACAACTATCATATTTGAAAATGATATGCGAAAGCAATAGAGTCAGTATGGAGGTTTGCCAACACCCTTCCATCTGCAACTATTATCTTTTGAGAGTCTTTGTGGTAGTGCTCTTGAGATTCCATGATTAGCTCTAGGCACAACATGGAAGAAGGGAACCCAACAACCTATGCTATTCCACTTTTCTTAATTCTTCTAGGCTACTTGGTCCTTTTATCTCTAAAAATTCATTCTTTAAACTCCAATTTGGCATCACTAACTAGGAGCCAACTTGATGTGATCCTTGAGGGAGGATCAACTCCTTTGAATTCAAACTTCATTCTTGTTGTTCTATCCATAAAACCTAGAAGACCCATCACGTAATAAGAAAAGTGATAATTTGATAACTCTTAAACATATTCCCACTTCCATTCCTCAAAGAGATAACTTAAACTAATTCTCTTAAAATAAATGCACTTTTGATACAATCGTTAATTAATCTTAAGAAACATCCACAATTTACTTTATACAAGAAAATTACATTTTAACACTCAAAAGTCAAATTATGGAATTTTGAAGTAAAGTGATCTTCACAAAAAATTGAGAACTATCAGAATTTGTAGAAAATATAAGCCTATTAAATATTGTAGAAAAAACGCCACCGGCTACCATCCCACTTTTGCGGAGAACTCAGACCTACTACCATGTAGACATAACATCCCCTTCAAACTCGTAGGAATAATGTTCTCAAAAAATGCTCAAAAATCACATATGCACCAAAGTTTGTGGAAAACTGGACAAGGCTAGCCTTTCCAAGAAAATGAATGCGGGAAAACACCCCCCAAAGTTCCACAATTTAACGTTTGTAGAAAAATCATGTAAATCTAATTCTATGGAAAATTTGGCATGGTGAGTCTTTGTGGAGTTTTACAGAGAAATGAGGTAGATATAACCTCAGCTAAGTCGATATCAAATTTTTGCAAGCGTAAGCTTTTGCAAAAATTTGAACTGGATTGATTTGCGGAGAAATTATACTGGTTCACCCCTGCAGAACTTTAGACTCACTTGAGCCTTTACAGGAAATGAACTTCGATCAAATATTATACATAAGTACAAAAATAGGGAGTAGGATTCATATTGACAATTAAAAGATAAGGCTTGAAGTTGAGGAGTCATATTTTCGCATATATCAAGTTTTCAGAATCAAAGCTCATAAAAATTTGTTGGAGACGAGAATTTGGAATCTTATTGAAAACCCTAAATTTGTTTTTCATGCATGATTTAACAACTAAACCTAATCCTTGTATGCGTGGGAAAAGGACCACACAGACTTTCGCAAATTAAGCAATTTTAGATTAAAATGTTTCAAACAAGGATGCCCTAATTTTTTGGAAACTTTAAAACCCCAAAGATGATACGCTTCATAGGAAAACAACCTAAATGATATAAACAATCTCCCACAACTTATTACATACCCAAAACTCATGCACAAACACCAAAAGATTGACATTTAAACCAGAATTCATTTTCCAACTGTAATTCTTAAACCTTTTATTAAATGTTTAAACCATTTTAAAGTGAGGAAATAAAGTGGGCCATGGAATACCTACTTGCATTTCACACAAAATCCAAAGTGAGAAGAGTCTCAAGCATGATAATCACAAGGGCTTGAGTGAGCTCGATTGCAGTTAGATTCGCTCTTTGTGGATGCAAAATTATCAAATAGTGCCCAAAATCGCTTATATACCCAACCAACCTACCACCATTAATGCATTAAAATCAATAGTGTCAAGAAATCACATGCAAAAATACGAGGTTGACCAATCTTGTAGAAATTCGATAGAGACAATCCTTGCGAAGACTTGGGGTTTCCAATCCATACAGAAAAATCGGGTCAGCATGACTTTGTGGAGATTCATGGTTTGCAGGATTTTGACATGTACTTGAAATTACAAGTTTTTACTATAGATTAACCCTAACCAATTCTCCACAACCTTTAAAATCTAACCCAAAACACAACCTAAACCTCAAACTAAAACAAATAAGTAACTAAAAGAAAACTAACCTAAAGAATGCCCTAACCTAGAAAGAAAAAAGCAAAAGAAAAGAGGGGGTCCTTCGTTTTCAATGGGGCATGTGTGTGAGGCACAACAAAGTCCAATTGGCTTCCTACCTCAATAAGTCCTAATTGATGGAAATTATAATAGTGGACTAACCTCTTGAGTGGGGTATGCAACTATCCAAAAAGTGGGCAACATCTATTGGTGGGAGAATATAGATGGATATTTCTTATGCTACCATTCCCTTTCATAATGAGAATATCAAGTTGCATAGAGAACACATTATGATATTTCTTAGAAATAAATGTAAAAAATTGCAAAATAGTAGACCACTTGAGGGGGTGACCTCCAATAATCAAATAATAATATATAGATTTAAAAATTTGAGTTGTGATGATATGGGGGAGTTCTCTTCCTTATTTATAGGAATATCTATATAGGGACACACCTATTCATTCTATTTGAGAGAGTTTGAGGTATTAACTAATGCAAATGTTAAGGTTAAACATGTCACAAGTGGTTATCCTTATTATACTTAAGAATATGTAATGTATACATAGGAATATATGACATTACCCTCAATGCTTAGCAACTCTAAAATATTTCATATAAAGTGTTCATCATTTTATGTTGCATCTTAAATTATAAAATTCTTCCACTTGATTAGGAATTTTGAGATGAATCTATATTTCAATATAATTTTGGGAATTCCATTAAGTTTTTGTAAATTTTGCATGAATACTTTTTCCATAGTACTAGCATGAAATAGATGAGAGAGTTCACAAAAATATGCGTACTTAATGAGTTTGTCCACAACAACCAAAATTACATAAAGATTATTTGACTTTGGCAACCCTATTATGAAGTCCATTGGTATTTCCTCTCAACATTGTGCTGGAATGCCTCATATTCATGAGAGACATGAAGTCTTTATTGATTCCTCTTTATTTTATTGGCATATCAAACATTCAACCACAAATTTTGGGACATTCACTTTAATACCTTCCCAAAAGAAATATGTTTTTATACAATGATAGTCACAAACAAATATTTTGTAGTATATAGTTAGCCTCTGAAATCCTTTCAAACCTTAAATATTTTTAGGTTTTAACCACTCTTTTACTATTTCAATGTTCTTACAGTCTATCTTAACACCTTTAGGTGACACCACATGTCCTACCTATCCTACTTGGTTCACCCTAGATACGCACTTGGATTTTTTTGCATAGATTTTATTATATTTTAATTCATTAACAATAACAATTTATCCATCCTATGGTAGGTAATAATTTCACTTAGTGGTGATTGTATCCACAAAATTTTATACTTTTTCCAATGTGTACTTAAAGCCATAAATAATTCTTGAAAATTAAAGGACACTATTCCCAACTATTTAAGCCATTATACTCCTAAAACTACATCTACTCCTCTAATTGTTTATTTATTTTAGATGATAATATCCAATTAAATTTTTTATATGATTGAATTTACCACCACAAGAGATTTGTTTTCCATCAACTACCATGAAGTGAAAGTTAGAGACTGGATACACAAAACAATTGAGTTCATTAGCTAAAATTTTATCCATAGAGTTGACATGTATCAACCAACACTATCATCCTTCTCTTTTTATATATCCAAATTTTTTGAAGTGTTTGTGGTGTGCTTGTTCTATTCAACGTGTGTAAGGAGATAGTATCACTTTCTTCTTCCTCTAAATTTGCATGTGTTAGTTCCATATTTAGTTCTTCTATAGTGATGTCTTCCTTTTCTTAACCTCATTCTCAATAATCATTAGTCTCTTCTCATATTACCACATTTATGACCCCTAGATCATTTGATATCATAATGCCAATATAATATTTTTTTATTTTTTCTACCTCTTCTTGGAGAGAGAGCTTTCTAGTTTGTCTTAGTTTAAAGAATTTTTCCATGGTTTTGTTAGTAGGTTAGTCACATTTTTGTCATTTAATATTATGGTTTCACCTTGTATGAAAATTTTAGTGTTGTTTTGTTTCTCAATATGCAATGCTTGTTGCATAACTTTCTTAACTATACAAGGTCCCCAAAAAACATCATGCCTAATTTGGTCATTAAGTCCATTGTTATACAATTTTAGCCTTTGTCAAGGTGTCACCTTGAGAGCTCAAATTTCCAATCTCACATTCTTGGCATTATATTTAGTTATAGACCTTAATTGTTTTAATTTTTTTAGTTGGGTAAAATAGCTTCCAATGCATGGTTGCTTATAGAAGGTTAAAATTCATTACTATATTATTTCCTTCTAAGAGCTTATCCTTGCTTGTCACTCATCCTCCTTTGGTACCATTGATAAGGTCCTGATTCTAAATGTAGTGAGGCTATGTTAACCATTGCATTATTTGGTATATTATGAAGTTTTAAGTATTTTTCCATGATATTTATTCATGAAATTATATTTGTACCATCAAACCTATGGATTTCTATTCCTGGTAGGTTCAATTTTGGACCTTGAAAATACTCTTCTATCCCTTGATTTTGTTTGTTAGGGTTGTACCAACCTTGGTGGTTTTGTTGGGGCTTTGTTGAACTAATAATAGTTCATTCTTAAACCTATCTAAATCATCATTTAAAGATGTCATAAATGATTCAAATAATTTATACTTAATAAAATATTCCAACATTTGATGTCTTGGTGGAATATTTTCTTGGATTTTAAGTGGTGGACAACAAAGAGGGTCCTTGGATTTAGTATTTGTAAAAAATCCCTCTAATCCTAAAAATGGCATGGATTCAATTGTATTTTTTATTTAAACTCTAGATTATTATTTTTCTTAAGTAATGGGGATAATATCTAATGTGAGTTGAACCATAAAATTTTAGAACATTGGGTTGTGACATATTTTGATGTTTGTGTTTTGACTAAACTTTGACCAAAATTTGAACACTAAATTACACAATTTATTTTATGTCTAACAATAAATTACAAAGAACTAACCCCACCTATTTTTTGATAATATTTCCAAAAATGTAATGTTTTTAAAAAAATTCCAAAATTTGTGGCCTATAGAGCAAATTAGTGGAAAAACATACAAGTCTAATTTATTTTGAGACTTTATCTAATGCATACCTATTAACCTAGAAAAAATAAGGATAAAATTCATAATGGTCTATAAGTTATGATGGAAACAAAAATATTGGCCCAAATCATAGCTTTGATACCACTTGTTATGATATTTCCTTGAAATAAATGAAGAAACTTGTAGAATAGTAGACCACTTTGATGACCTCCAATAATCAAAGAATAACATATAAATTTAATAATTTAAGTTATACTAATATGGGAGAGTTCTCTTCCTTATTTATAATAATATCTATATAGGGACACATCCCTTCATTCTGATTAAGAGGGGTTAAGGTATTAAATAATACTAATATTAAAGTTAAACATGCCACAAGTGGTTGTCCTTATTATACTTAGGAATATGCAATATATACTTAGGAATATATGATATTAGAATCATAAAAAAATAAAGGATGCTTGATAACATTAAAGATTGCTATAAATCATCTAAATGAGAAAATCTATTTGATATAAGTATCGATCATCTAATAGGCTATTGTGATGAATCTTAAATTGAGGAGGATGTTCTTATTCCATCTGATGTTAATAAAACTCTTAGTTTTGGTCTTTGGACCATGTTCTTTGATGGTGCTTGCTCAAAACAAGGTGGTGTGGGTATTGTTTGGATATCTTCAGATGAGGAATTATGGAAATGATCATTTAAGCTAACTTTCTAATGTACTAATAATATGGCTAAGTTTGAAGCTATCTTACTGGGGAAAATTTATCATAAACATAAAATTATATGATTAAGGATTGGTAGAGATTTAGAGATAATAGTGTAGTAGGTGAAAGGTATTTATGCAACCAAAGAGACAAGGTTGAGATCATACAAGAATGTTATTTGGGTTCAAACATGGATTTGTTTGACACTATTGGCATTGAATGGATCGATAGAAGTGAGAATACCGAGGTAGATTCTCTTACAATTGTAATTCCAAGATATGATTTGAATTTAAATCTTCCCTTGTATCATCAAAACATATAAATACTAGCTAGACTTGCCATACTAGACAATATATGTAGTTGGAAAGTGTTTGATGAGAACTCAAATATATATATATATATATATATATATATGGTATGGATGAGTTTGACAATCGACTGGAAATCAATGGTGGAAAAAGAAGATGAACAAGTGATATTTTTTGGGAACAAAGTGGTATAGTTAAGAATGAAAAACTATTTTGAAGGGGTTTTTTGACTTTAGAGAAGATGTTTTTATAATGGAGATTGTTACAAGAATAAAGGAAATGAGGGTGTGAATCTAGGAAGAAATGAGAACCCAAAGGTGGTTTACATCAAGAAGAAGATTAAACCACATGAGAAGCAAGTATTGATTACCTTGTTCAATAAATTAAATAAGTGTTTTTCTTGGTCATATGAGGATCTTTCGTCTTATAGGGAGGATTTATTTTAACACACTATTCTATTTTAGCCAGATTCCAAGCTTTTCAGGAAAAGCAAAGGCCTATCAATCCTATCCTAGCCCCACAAATCCAAAAGGAGTAAATGAAGTTGAAGGTGGCAGGCATATCAAATTCATTAGATACTCAGATTGGGTGTATAACCTTGTCCTAGTAAGGAAAAATATGGAGAGATAAGATTGTATGTTGATTTCATGAACCTTAACCTCAAGTATCTTAAGGACAACTAGATCCTCTCCCAAGTATGGAAAATTTATTATAGAAAGTAATTGGATCAAATTAATGTCCATGATGGATGAATTCTTAGACTACAACGAAGTGGTTGTCAAAGAATTAGTGCAACACAAGATGACATTCACTACTCCATGGGATACACATGTATGTGTAAGGATGTTTGGATTAAAGAAGGCAGGTTCGAATTTTCAAAGAGATGTGAGCATGGATTTTGCTAGTCTCATTGATGAGATTATGGTCATGTACCAAGATAATCTGATTATATTCTCAAAAGAAAGAGGTGAGCACTACAAACTGTTAGGAAAAAGATGTCTCAACCTTATAACTACCAAAGGTTACTATTTATAGTAAGTTTACATTTGAGCATGGATGGATTTGAGATTTTCCCCAAAGCTATGGAATTGCCAAAAAAATATGCTAGTAAAGTTTTGACCTAGGATCATGTATGGATTTCAAGATATTAAAATTTTTGTTCTTAAAAATTTTAAAGTCTAGTTTGAGACATTTGAGGCCTTTTTTGGGCCTGAAAGTGGTTGCAATTGGAAATTTAGCTTGATAGGGCACTTCACAAGCTTTCCAATAGTTCAAATGGCTTGTCAATTGAACTCCCAAATCAAAAGTTATGACCTCTGAAAGTTGTCTCTCAAATTGGGAAATGTGAGAACGTGTTAGAGACAAAAAAGAGTTGTAAGAGGGAGTTACATGTGTTGGTGTGTGTTTTAATACATCACAAGGAATCCTTGATTGGAGATAATTTGGGTGCCACTTTTGGGTGGTTTTAGCTCATGGTTTTGTAAATACCGTTTGATGGTTTCATATATTGTATCTCTTATATATTAGGTGGTTGAGATGGAGGTTGTGTGTGAGAGTCTTATGGATGTTGAGTTGCCTCTCCAGATCTTTAGTTGGTGATTCTCTTGTGAAAATATTTCTTTATAATTATATTGTAATCTTGCTAATTTTTGAATAATGTATTGGATGAATTTTGGAGTGTGGGATTTTTCTCCTGGAAGAATTTTCCCCATGTAAATCATTGTGTTGTGGTATGAATATTATTTATGCTTATTTTTATTTAGTTTTTATAATTTTTGTTTAAATGTATGAATTTTTTGCATATCCCTCCTTTAAATATTAGTGTAGGAAGTTGTTTTGCTACATTAGCTTCCTTACACAAAAATATTGAATCGATCTTTGAAAGATGTTTAGAGTACAATATTTATCTAAATCCCAGAAGTGTAAATTTAATGTTGAGGAGGGTAATATTTTGGGGCACATTATGTCAAAATATGGGGTGAGAATGAATATGGAATGATTAAATGCCATACCTCACCCCTCAACCCAAATAAGTCAAAGAAATTCAATCTTTCTTTAGGCAAATAAACTTTGTTAGTAGGTTTGTTCGTAATTTAGTTGAGAAGATAAAGCCATATCAAAGATCCTCAAGAAAGGGAAATAAATTGAGTGGAGTGTGGAGCCAATTGAAGCATTAAATGATATCAATTGGGAAATCAAGGAGGTTCCTATTTTGGTAAGTCCTAATTACTCTAAGCCTCTCCAACTACTCTCTTTTGCTTCCTTCTACACTACTACTATTGTGTTATTTCAAAAGAAATGAAAGGGATATGAATACTTGGTAGTATTTTTAGTAATTCATTGCAATAAAATGAATTAAAATATTATGTAATGGAAAATAATGCTTATGCATTGGTTAAAGCTGTGAAGAATTTCTAGTCATACCTTGTAGGTGCTAAAACTATTGCCTATGTGCTACACCTAATTATGAAAGACATTATCATGTAGTGAGAGACTTCAGGTAGAAGTTGTCATTAGATAAATAAAATACAAGAGTAATACATAGAGATACAAGTCAAAAATATTGTCAAGGGCAAGGGCTTGTCTAATTGGACAACTAATTCTAACTTGGAATTAGTAGAAATAAATGAGATAAATGTAGATGAAACTGTTGTTCTTTGTTGATAGAGTGAAACCCTTGGTACAAGGATGCAATTTACTGTCTTGGAAACATAAATTTAGCATTGTACATAGAAGAGAATAAAAAAACAACCCTCAAGCTATAGTCTTAGAGGTATGTGTTGATCCATAATGAATTTATGTGGAGGAACCTTCAAGGGGTATTGCTCAAGTGCCTGGATAATGAACATGTAGATTTAGTGATGAATGACTATACCGTGGTGTGTGTGGAGGAAATTTCAAGGTAAATACCATTGTGCATAATATCCTTAGGGTTGGGTATCAGTGGCCTATATTATTTAAAGATGTAGCACACATGATATAAAGATGCGATGCTTTTCGAAGGTTTTCAGTTAAGTTGAAATTTGATGGTGCAGTTCCACTTTTGCCTCATAGTTGATGCACCTTTTCAACGATAGGGAGTTGATTTCATTTGATAAATATAAGAAAAATCCAATTATAGATACAAGTGGATCCTTATGGCCACTTACTACTTCATCAATTGGGTAGAGGAAATTTCAACTTGAAATGTAATTTCTAAGGTGGTGATATAATTTATGATTTAAACAACATAATAACCAAGTTTGGAGTACCAACTAGTATCATAGCTTATAATACCATGTGACTAAGGTCTTAGGATATGTTGAATATGTGTTCCAAATTTGGTACTTTCATCTCCATACCACCCTTAAATTAATGGATAGGTTGAGTCTAGTAACAAAAGCCTGAAGAATATTATAAGAACAATGGATCAAAATGAGAAAAATGGGAAGAAAAAATTGAAGTATTCTCTGTGGGTTGATAGAGTTACTTTCAAACAAGTTATAGGTAGAATCCCATTCAAATTGGTATATGGAGTTGAGGATAGAATGCCTATCAACATGGAATTGCCTATATATCAATTGTTTCAAGATATAAATGATGATCAATGCGATGTATTGTCTCTAAGGGTCATGGGATTAACTAAAATGAATAATGGAGAGCTACATGAGATAAAAATTTGTAGCATAAGTAGATAATGAAATGTATGTTTGATAAAATAAAATCACTAAGGGACTTATAGGTTGGTGATATGGTTCTTTTATGGAATTCCAAGTCAAAGGATAAGGGAAAGCATGGAAAATATGACCCTTTATCTTTGGTTGTATGGAGTAGTTGAGAGGTATGAAAATCATGTTTGGATTTTAAGATATTAAAATTTTGTTTTTAAAAGTTTCAAAGTCTAGTTTGAGACACTTAGAGGCCTATTTTGGTCTTGAAAGTGGTTGTATTTAGAAAAGTAGCTTGATAGATCACTTCACAAGCTTTCCAATAGTTCAAATGGCTTGTCAATTGAACTCCCTAATCAAAAGTTATGACCTTTTGAAGCTGGGTCTCCCAAATTTGGAAATGTGAGAACATGTTAGACACAAAAAAGAGTTGTAGGAGGGATTTGCATGAGTTAGTGTGTGTTTTAACACATCATAGGGCATCCTTGATTGGAGATAAGTTGGGTGCCACTTTTTGGGTGGTTTTAGCCCATGGTTTTGTAAATACTATTTGATGGCTTCATGTATTATATCTCCTATATATTAGGTGATTGAGATGGAGGTTGTGTGTGAGATTCTTATAGATGTTGAGTTCCCTCTAGATCTCTAGTTGGTGATACTCTTGTGAAAATATTTATTTGCAAGTATATTGTAATATTGTTAATTTTTAATATTGGATAACTTTTGAAGTGTGGGTTTTTTTCTCTCAGAGAAGGGTTTTCCCCATGTAAATCACTATGTTGTGGTATGAATAGTATTTATGCTTATTTTTATTTAGTTTTTGTAATTTTTTGTAAATGTATGAATTTTTTGCATATTCCTCCTCTAAATATTAATGTAGGAAGTTGTTCTACTACATTAGCTTCCTTACATAAAAATATGGAATTGTTCTTTGAAAGATGTTTATGTTAGAGTAATAGGTTAATTATTTAATTAATTTAATCATGTTGATTAATTAATTAAGTCACCTTTACTTTATTTTTCACTTAAGCTAAACTTAGGCCCATTAATAATTAATTAATTATTAATTAATCACCTTTAGGGTTTTGATCTCTTTTTATAAGGATTGATCTTATTGTAATTAATTCATTTTTCTTGTTTATGCATTTTTTTGTTTCACGGAAAGGAGAGCACTATTCTTGTGTTTTTGTTATCTCTTCTACGTGACAAATTATTTGCTTGTAGGTGTTCACTGGGTTATGTGAGGTTGTATTTCTCAACTTCAACATGGTATCAGAGCTTTAGAT
This sequence comes from Sequoia sempervirens, assembly GCA_007258455.2. Lineage (NCBI taxonomy): Eukaryota > Viridiplantae > Streptophyta > Pinopsida > Cupressales > Cupressaceae > Sequoia > Sequoia sempervirens. The sequence goes on from VDFB02000015.1 coordinate 507,510,629, forward strand.
CTACCACTTTATGTTCATTTTTTGAGAGATCCTATCTTGAAAGTGACATTTTTGTGCATCTTGAGTCAAATGGACCTCACCATTGCGTCTGGAATGCTCGAATCAATCAAGATTGACCTTTGTTTTGTCAAATTTGGATTCACGGTGTCAGATTTGCGAGGGTTTGAAGATACGACAATTTTTTTGCCAGATCTGAAGGTGGACGAAAAATCTAGACATTTTCAGTGAAAATGGACAGTGCCATTGCATCCGGAGTGACAAAAACCTAAAGATCGACTATCGGTTCGTGAAAATCTGAAAAAAAAACTTTTTTTTTGGTGGGCACAATTTTTGAGGCAAAGAAATCCGTACAACAGCACAAATCTGTACGATCGTACAACAGTGTAGGTCATACTAGGCATCAACTTCAATGCAAGAAATTTTTTGATGCAAACAAAAAAATCCGTGGCCTCCTTCAAAAATTTTGAGTTTTTCTTCAATATTTTGTGCAATTTTTTAATCTTTCAAAGTTTTCATCATGCAAAATTATTGGTTAGAAAAATTGCATCACCTTTTTTATTTAGGCACAGGTTTTTAGAGGCATGTGATTTGGAATATTCTCTCACAATATTTCATAGAATATTCTAAGGATGTTTATTTTTTTAAAATATTTTCATGCAAACTACTTTTTCATGCAAACTATGAGAAAATAAAAAGTAGACATGCCTTTTTTAAAAGGATATTCTTTGAGAATATTCTTAAGCATATTCTTTGCATCAGCTTTATGTGCAGCCCCTATTCCTAGCTATCAGCCCCCATGTGACCAAGGGTTTGACTTTTGTAGCCCCTCATATCACCTCCCAAGGTCTAATTGTGCAACTTTCACAAAATCGGGTATATCTTGGGCATACAAACTCCATTTTTCAAAAACTTTATATCATCAGAAAGTTGGTTCCGAACCCATTCCAGATCTAGAGGTTATTTTTTCTAATTTTTTACTAGAAAGATTCTATAGTTAGTTGAAGAAAACTCTTCTATTCTGTACTTCTGAGGCCATAACTTGGGCAAACAAACTCCATTTTTTGTAAACAAATAGGCATTAGAAAGCTCTTTTAGTGCTCTATACAACCATGCAGTCCATTTTTCTAGAAAGTTCACAAGGTACATAGGGATCTCTATAATGTGATTTTTTCTTTTTTAAGATTTTTTGCTCTCAAATTTGTATTTAGGTTTGGTTTTTCTTGTTGTGGGGGGGGTATATTTCTTGCTTTCAATATCTAAATACATATAAGATAAGAAATCCTATACCAAAAATTGTTTTGAAAACCACAACTAACATGATAGACACCTCTTCATTTGAACATCTGACGCCACACAACTATCATACTTGGAAAGCTCATATGACTAGAATGCTCATGTTTAAGGGTTTATGGTCCACTTTGGATGAAGTACAACCAGCATTGACTCATCAATTTGAGATATTTTAGCATAGGAATATGACAAATGAGGCTATGGGTTTGATTTTGTTGCATGTTTCAGACAGTCTCTCGTTTCATTTGGAGTCTTGCAACACTCCTAGGGCTACGTGGATGAGATTCAATGATCTTTTTGGCACCATCAATGAGTATAGAGCTCTCCAGATTTGAGGTAGAATTAACATCGCTTGTACCTAATTCTTACCCCTCCATTGAGGACTTCTTGTAGAGGTTTAAGTCACTCAGATCTCTTTCGCAAGGTTGTGGGAAGAATAAAACTGACAAATAATGTATTTTCTTGATTCTATCTAAGCTTCGAGGGTCATTTCATGTCTTCTCCTCTACTTTCTATTCTATTATGGATGCATTGGGTGATGCATTTACCATGCCTACTTTTGAGGTTTTTTATGATCGTTTGACTCGTGAACAAGCAAAGTTCGTTTAGTTTGAATCTCTTTCTAGTTCCAAAACGTAGGCATTAGTTGCACAAAAATCTAAGGAGAAAGATAAGAAGAAACAAAATCCCAAGATAGATTCTTCATCAGGTAGTGAGCATTCCTCTAAATCATCTCATAAGTCAGAAAAGAAACCTCAAACAACTCCTCGGCATGATAAATCTTCTAAGTCCGACGAGACTTCCTCCAAGATGAAGAAGAAATCAGGTGAACCTTGTAGTTTGTGTGGTAAGGAGGGACATCCAGTCACTAGATGTTGGAAGAGATTAAAGGATTTGGAGGAATCCATGCAGCAGCATAACATCTCCACCCCTAAATCTTCTTCCTCACCTACAGGTAGAGGTCATGCTCTTTCTGCAAGGGCCTTACCTTCTGTAGCTCCATGGATACTTGATTATGGCGCAACACATCACATGTCACCTTCTCATGATTTGGTCTCATCCCTTTTTGATTGTAGCACTACTCAGATTGCAGTTGGGGATTCTACACAATTTTCAGTTTTGGGCTCAAGCACTGTCACACTTGAGGGTGGTTTTCTTTAGGAGGTACTTGTAGTTCCTAATATCTCAACCAACCTTCTTTCAGTGTATCAGATTTGTCAATCTGTCACTAGTAAGACAGTCGAGTTTACCCCACATGATGTAGTTATTTGAGAGCTTCATGATCCTGATATTATTGTGGCTACTAGGAGTGTTGATACTTCTCATTTATACTGATTTGATAGTTTTGAGAGTCCAACTAGTTCAGGTTCATCCTTCATAGCACATGCAGACACTGAGAGCATGCTATGGCATGAACATTTTGGTCATGTTAATTACAAGTATCTCTAGTAGATGAGTACACAAGCATTAGTGTTAGGGCTTCCTAAGATTTCTTGTACTGATCGTGTTTGTTGAGGATGTGTTCTTGCCAAACATCACTAAGATTCTTTTCCTATGGGTAGAGCCACACGTGCTAAGGCACCCTTAGAGTTGGTACATAGTGACCTCATGCCATTTCTGACTCCTTCATTTTTAGGGGCCAAATATGTGCTCACATTTATTGATGAATTTTGCAGAGGTACATGGGTGTACTTTCTTAAGTACAAGTCAGATGTCTTTGATTCATTCAGGATCTTTAAGACATTTGTGGAGAAGTAGTCTATTCTTTCTATCAAGAGGATACACACAGATAATGGGGGGGAGTTTTTTAATCAGAATTTGAGGGACTTTTGCACTAAGCATGGTTTGTAGCATCAGTTTACAGTACCTTACACCCCTCAACAGAATGGTGTTGCTGAGAGAAAGAACATAACTTTACGGGAGATGGCCAATTGTATGATACAGTCACAGTCTATGGATTCTTCATTTTAGGATGAGGTAGTCAATTGTCCCAATTATATTCAGAATTAGATGCCTCATAAGGCATTACAACATATGACTCCTGAGGAGGCTTGGACCCATGTCAAGCCCAATGTTTCTACATTCTGAGTTTTTGGTAGTGAGGCTTGGGCATTTATTCTTGATGCTCAATAGAAAGCCATGGAGAGGAAAAGTCGACCACTCATATTTGTTGGCTATTGTGAGGATGTTAAGGCATATAGGTTGTTTGATCTTGATTCTAGAGAGGTCTTGTTTTGGTGAGATGTCCAGTTTGATGAGTGCTTTCCTCTGATGGATTCTTCATCACCGACTTCTCCCTCACTACCTACTCCTCCCTCTTCATCTCTTGAAGATTGTGTATCTCTTGAGGATGATGCAGATGATGATCCGCCATCCCCACCACCACCAGATACACAAAATTTTCCCAAGTGGGCCCACTTTATTGTAGAGGTAGCTAGATCTTTGGTAGGTGATCCTTCAGATTCCATTAGCTGCATATTAGTTTATAATCATGGCTTTTCCATTAGCTGCATTTTAGTTATCATATTAGTTTTCATACAGTATTTGCATCACAACATTTAGCATCATATCCTTATCACAACATCATTATCATAACATCACTATCATATAGTTCAATCCATCATGTAGGAATAGATTTCTTTCATTTTCCAGCATCTCATTCTTTAGGTTGTCATTCTAAAGGTCATAGTGCACAAACAATCTGAGAGCCATTATGATTTAACGAATCCTTGGAGATAGAGAACAATGGGATGAATTTAGAGAATTTGTTTGTTTCAATTTGATTAGATTTTTTATTTGAATTATCTAATAGGGTGAAGCCACAATAGTGGTTTACAATTCAAGTAAGGAAAACTCACAAAAAATGACCCCAAGGCAAAAAATGTGATTTTGGGGGTTCGTACGAACCCCCCTTATCCCTCATCCCCCCCCTCAGACACAAAAAAAACCTAAATTTTGCCACTTTGGAGCTTGGGTTGAGGATGAAAATGGAGGAATCTTCCCAAACCCAACTAGAATCAGGTAGTCCTCAGAATGAGCTATCCAACGAATATAATATTAATATATTTTGGTTTTATTATGTATTTGTTTTTTTAGTTTTATTAAACATAGGTTTTTCATAAAAAATGAAGGTCTCTGTTATGCACATGTGGAAAAGTAGCAGATTATCAATTTTTTTTTTGAAAAATATGAGTGCACCAGATATTGAAGTCCTTGATCCAACAATAAATAAATAAATTGAATTTCGATAAATACAAAAAAAGTTACGTGTTATACGGTCGCGCTATGTCTAAATTGTTATTGGTTTGACTTCAAAAATTGATTAAAGAAAAAATATTCAATAAAAAACTACCTAACCAAGTGGAATCACTAGATATCAGAGTTACAAACCTAAATTCAAAAGAATTAGAATTTTATCCTTCATGGTAAAAAAGTTATGCGTTATACGGTGTGCATCACTTTTTAAAAATGTTGTTTTTTGAAAAAAACCAGTTTTTGCGGGACATGGAAAAAGAAGTGCAATCTGATTCCAAAAATTTTGAAAAAAATATTTTCAGAATTTACAAACAAAATTTGATGAGACTCTAGTTTGCATCATCTTCAAATTCCTCATGGTTTAGCCGCTATAGGTGCCCGAATGTGAAGATTTAGTTAAAAATAATAATTTCAGTGTTTAGTTTGGCCAAAAATTGTAAACCACTATTGTGGGATCACCCAATATAATGTTTCATTGATTGTGTGGTTTTATTACTCATTCACATATTTCATACACACATAAAATTGGCGCCCACCGTGGGGCCTAGACCCATTTTTATTAACATTTTATGGAAGTTTTTGTGAACAGGTTTGATCGTGAATTTCTATGTAGCGCACCCGTGGCTTCTTTCAGCGCATAGATTGTGACTTCTGGCGCATCCAGGCCCTGTTTCAGCACATCCAACTCATCTTTTAACACATCTAGCTCATCTTTCAACACATCCATTCTATCTTTCAATGCATCCAGTCTATCTTTTAACACATCCAAACCATCTTTTAGAGCATCCAATCTATCTTTTAGCGCATCCAGTCTATCTTTTAGTGCATTCAGTAGTTATTTTAGTACATCCAATCTATCTTTTAGCGCATTCAGTAGTTCTTTTAGAGCATCTGATTGATCTTTTAGAGCATATGGTCTCTATTTTAGCGCATATGGTTTTCTTTGCAGAAATTCAAAATTTTGAAAATTGATCTATATTTTATGTGTTGTAAGTGCTATATACGCTTGTTCAAGACATAATTAAGACTATTAACAGTATTTGCAAGGGTTGGAGTTGTTTTACTTTTTTCTTTGATTAAATTAGGCATCTAGTTTAATTAAGAGGTTAATGAACACCATGTATACTGTGGTTGTAAAGTGATAGGTCTATGCTCTCCCCTTCACTGGGTGACCAGAATGCTAGACTCACTCTTTCATATTTTGAAAGCACCTTTAGAAGGCTTGCCATAGTGGGAAAAAGTATTCACCCTACGAGAACTACCTAAGTGGGAACGACTAAAGCCAAGTATTCCAACCCACTATAATCAAATGTGATTGTGAGGAAACTCCCAATTAATGGTAGTGTGCATTGATGAACATCCCCAAAGCCTTTGTTCTAAAGGTTAGGAGGTCTCTTGAGGGAGTTTATCATTTTCCGCACCAAACGAAAACCCTTACTAAAAACCTTAAGTGTAGAAGCCAACCGAGTCAGTTTCTAAACATTGTAATATTCACAGTGCAAGGGGAGGGAAGAATCTACCCCCAAGATACTCACCATATAACTATCAGGGATTACTGGCCAAAAGTGGAGGATTCAACTTTGGTTAAGACCCGAAAAAGACAAAAACACGAGTACCCTCTAGGGGGTGACATGAATGTGTGAGTTGACATAGTTCTAAGATGTGGGCTTTGATATTATTAATGAACCTTGACATTAGGAGTGTTTGATCTATTTGCTCTTGTTCAATACCTATGAAAATCAAAAGAATCAGACCAGATTCTTGAACATACACTTAATGTTTAGATCATAGGCTTGAAAAAATTGTTTTACAACTTGCTGTTGTGTTTGAAATCATTTTTCAAGAGATCATCCATTTAAAAACACTTAATTCACATGGTTCACAAACAAGAAAAACCAATCAAACTTACTGTTCAGAAGATCACTCACCAGAAACACCTAGTTCACTGAGTTGGAAACAAGAAAACTAAATATATTGTCAAAACAGTGAACAATTTCCAGTTTAGCGCATTTAGCTCATATTCTAGCGCATCTAGGGCATTTTATGGAGCATCTAGTTCATCTTTTAACACATCTAGGGAATTTTTTAGAGCATCTGGTTCATCTTTTAGCACATCTAGGGCATTTTTTGGAGCATCTGGTTCATCTTTTAGTGCTAGTTCATCTTTTAGCGCATATAGGGCATTTTTTGGAGCATCTAGTTCATCTTTTAGCGCATGTAGGGAATTTTTTGGAGCATCTGATTCATCTTTTAGTACATCTAGGGCATTTTCTAGAGCATCTGGTTCATCTTTTAGTGCATCTAGGGCATTTTCTGGAGCATCTGGTTCATCTTTTAGCGCATCTAGGGCATTTTCTGGAGCATCTGGTTCATCTTTTAGCGCATCTAGGGCATTTTCTGGAGCATCTGGTTCATCTTTTAGCGCATCTAGGGCATTTTCTGGAGCATTTGACCCATCTTTCAACGCATATAGTGCATGTTTCAAGGAATTTAAGGGATATTTTAGCGCATCCGGGCCATCTTTTAGCACATCCATGCCATCTTCTAGCGCATCTGTACCCTATTTTAGCGCGTCCAATTAAATCACTAACATTGAGTTAAATTCACCATTTGTTCGATAATTTGAACTACAGTTAGGGATCCTCTTCAAAATAGAATCATTCCTTAGTCACAACATGGGTTTAAACTTGAAGAAATTGGACTTTGCAAGTGAAATTCCATTAACAAAACTAATATCTAACACCTTAAAGTGCCTAAATCATCAAACCTATCATTTGATTGTTAAGCTAAGTTTCACCATCATGATCTATCATCCTTCATCATGAAACAACACTGTATAATCACATTTAACTTAGCCTCATCAATAGGATCCATCATCCTATCTAACTTATTTATTATCATTGGTACTTCTCAAATAAAGATCAAAGTATAGAAAACCTTTAACACTTGCATGCTCATTTTAACAAGATCTCAAAAAAAAACTCAAAAAAAAGGAAATTGAAACTAAAACCATCATGGCTGAAGTAGAAGAAAATCCCTTTCACAAATTCCACCAACTTGAAACAGATGAAATAACTGATGAAGACATTCAACAAGTTCAACAAGACCCTGAATTTCACAAATTGATGGAGAAAATTCTAGAAAAAGATGGAGAGAAATACCTTTTGATGTTGGCAAACCAAGGTGTGCAACTACCCAATGACTTCGATGTAAAACAATTGAAAGAAGCTCCCAAGAAAATAAAAACTGATTTATGAACCTCAGATCCAATGACTGCTTTAACTCAACAAATGCAAAATCTTCAACAACAGATCCAAGACATGCAAAGGGGAACATCAAGGAGATATTCATTGCAACACACCTACCCTTATCCATCTGACAGAAATATGAACATGATATCTTCTCCACCAAAGACTACATCATCCAAGTTCAATGTTTTTGAATTCTTGCAAAGGCTAAATGAGAAGCCAAAATCTAAGTCCTCAAACACAAATAATATTGAACAATCGTATCATATCATGCATCTATCTCCATGCACCATAAGCCAAGATAAACCTCATGATTCTTTCATCCAAATTAACGTTTCCACCCAACCACCCTCTCCTATCATACCCTCTACATTCAATGATACCAAAATTCCACAAGCCCTTCCAATCTTTGACCAAGATCCCATCTCTCAAGAATCTTATGATGATCCCCTCATTTCATTTTTCATCCAAGATTATTTCCTTCCATCTTAAGAGAAAAGTATTTTTCCAAGCCCTCTTTCCACCCCATCTAATGAATCCATACCATCTCATGATTCCATTGCATCCCAGGAGCATGATAATTCTTCCATCCTATCTAATGATGTTCTACTATCCGATGATCAAGATATGCTTTCTATAAAATCTCATGATTCCCTTCCTCATCAAGATCAAGATATTCCTTTCATACCACTTCATGATGATTCCATACCTAATAAAGAGCAAGCTACTTCATCTCCTACACCTCGCGATCCTTTTCCAAGTCAAGATCAAAGTACCCCATCATCCCCATGTCAAGATCTTATCACACCTATACAAGCTATCCATGAACCCCACACCTATAAACTGGGACTCTCCACCTTTATCCACTCTAGTTTACTTCCAACACTTTCATCCATATCATATCCTCCCCAAAATGGACTCGCATCTTGTTTCATAAACAATACATATCCCATTGGTAAATGAATGTGTCAAAGTATGAACTACAAAGGCAAAGGATTAGGCCTTTGTGAACAAGGTATCCTAGAACCCCTTTCTATCCAAGAAAATCCATATTATCATGGCCTTGGTTATACACCTCATGCTAGGGTAATTGGTACCCATTGTAAGTCCAAATTCCATCAAAATAAACATAAGTGTCCTAGTCCATCAAACCTTCCATCTATCCTAGGTCCATATCCTATTCATCAAGAACAACATTGGAACACATCCTTGATGCCCTTTCAAAATTCTACCTATAGTAACTCACCCATGATACCTCCATACCATTCATCTCAATCCACCCCTCCGATTGCTCTTGGAAGCAATTTGGGTGCCAAATATCAAAATATTCCATATCAAAATCCACATGTATCAAATGATCAACATGTCTCCTTGAAGAGGCATGCAAAAATAAAATAAAATTTGATCCAAAAGCAAAAGAAAAATCTAAAAGGCCAAAAAGGCCCATCAAAGCAAAAATAAAATTTTCAAAGACCACAAAGGTCCATAAATCAAAAGAAAATTTCAAAAGGCCACAAAGGCCCATCAAAGCAAAAGAAAAATTTCCAAGACCACAAAGGTCCATAAATTAAAAAGAAAAATCTCAAAGGCCACAAAGGCCCACAAAGCAAAAATCAAATTCAAAAGCTATGTGGATTCCTAAAAGTCTCATAGATACAATAAAATCTAAATTGGCATCCAAATTTGCTAATCCAAGAGCTTCCTCCAATCTTCCATATAAAAACCTATCACCTTCCAAATCCATTTCTCCTCCATCACTCCACCACCCTTCAAGGTGTGTGCCAACATTGATCTTGCCATCCTTTCCATCTATCCATCAACATTCCTTCCAACCTCCTATCCATTATCCAACATTCATCCCCCATCATTCTCCTTTAATCCAAACCTTTGCATAAGTCCTAGGCTTCTTCCATCATACCATTAATCTGCCAACATTTATGAGTCTAATCCTCATTTCCATGATTTATTAGAGCATGTATTCGAGGGATATTAGTTGTGAAACTTGATGCTTCAGTCCTTCCTCCATCTCCCTATCACCCATATTCCTCTTGCACTCTACACTTGGGGGAAAGTTTCATCCATCTTATCATTCATGATCATTATCCTCTCTATGCTCATTCCTTACATTTCCACCTTTGATCTTGACAAGGTTAAGGATCTTCTTGAACATCATATATCTTATCCTACACACTTTATCCATATCTCCCATACCATATCCTTCACCTTATCCATATTCCATCATTCTTTCTAAATACATCCTTTCTTCTCTTCCTTGGTCTTGATGAGGAATAGGGGCAAAGTACTTAGGCATTGTGTCTGTATCTTATCTAGTTGATCTTGATCATCCCATTCATTACCCCTATCCTTGCATTCTTCCATTCCATATTTCCTAGCTTATCAAAATCCATGTCCCATTTCCTTTCTCTGTTCTTGATGAGATTAGGGAGAAAATTGGTCATCTCATTCCATCTCAAATGTCCTAAAAAATCCAAAAAAAAAAAAAAGTCAAAAAATCCAAAAAAAATCAAAATGTCAAAAAATCCAAAAAAAAAAAATCCAAAAAAAAAAAATCCAAAAAAAAAAAAAAAAAAAAAAAAAAAAAAAATCCAAAAAAGCAAAAAAATCAAAAAAATCATAAAATCAGAAAAAGTGTAATAAATGGTTGGTTTCTCAATGGGGGAAAAATCTTGAACTCACTGGGGGCAACCTACTTTGAGCTTAAACAATAGACAAACAATAGTCAAACAATGCAACAAACACAACAATCATAGTGCAACTTGACATTGAGCATCAATTATCACAATCATTAGCAAAGAAACCATCCAAACTAATAAACAAATCAATCAATCAAAATAAATCTAAATGGATGATGTTAGAATCATGGTTTATCATGTTAGCATGAATGTTCAACTGTTGTATCTTGATTTTTGTTATCATTTCTCTGGAGCAACTTGAGGATGTCATGGACTAGAGAAGCTATGATTGCGAATGATATTTTCTTTGTCTGCTATTTGTGAGTTGATCATTACTACTATGCAAATTGTCGCGGGACATGCTCTACAAAGTATCATTGATGACATTCCAAATTTGCAAAGGAAAATGATTAACTCGTCTATTTTACACAAGCAATACTCAAGTCATCTTGGTTCAATTATGCCTAGATGCTTGTATTACCTTGCAATATGAAAAAATCATGGAAGCTGTACTTAGGCCATCATGGTCTAATTATACCATCGATGTTTGTACTAACTTTCAACATTTTAAAGGCTGAATGATGATACCAAGCACTACAAATTGGCTGAAAAAATGACAACTTTGCATATTTAGATTTGCATGGTTAAGATAGATTGCATCCATATTAGTTTTGCATCTGCATTATAGATTTCTCCAAAGCTGGCAAAATTTAAAAATGATTTTATCTCTCTCATCAATGGATTGAGTACATTTGACATTAACTGCATAACATCATCATATCATACATACGTGGGAAAGCATTATCATCAATCATCCAACATGCATTAGATCATTTATTTGCATTAAAAAAAACAAAAATAACATACATTGCATCTCATTTGCATAATCAAAATCCATCCCATATCACATAAAAACATCATAAACCATGCATCATCATCATCATTGCATCCATACATAACCATGGCATAATCACATAGGCATCACATAACATATCGAACATAAATTAAAATGCATCCATCATAAGTATCCATCATAAAAAGAGCATGTAGATAAATGAGTATTGGCTGCATCTCATATATAATCTCAAAAGAAATGTCAAGTGTACAATGATATTGTAAAATATGGAGAGGTACATCATAAAAAAAAATGGCAAAATATCATAATGTCTTTGAATAAATGTATACATCAAGTCTCAGTACACCAATCAATCTCTCAACTAAAGTAGTCAAAAGTCTCTTGTCTATCCTATACTAAGGCATATCAATCAATCAGAGAAGTCAAACCACATCGCCCAATCAAATTTGAATCCACTTGCACCAGATGCAGAAATCCTCCTATGATCATAACATATCGCAAATCAACATATCAATCAATCATCATCTATCCTATCATTTACCCTCATCTATCATGAGATCAATCATCATCTATTCTATCATTGATCCTCACCTATCATGAGGTCAATCATCATCTATCCTATCATTGATCCTCACCTATCATGAGGTCAATCATCATCTATCCTATCATTGATCCTCACCTATCATGAGGTCACAATCATCATCTATCCTATCATTGATCCTCACCTATCATGAGGTCAATCATCAAACATCATCAAAACCAATGGCTGACACGATCATCAAACATCAAACACAAGGAGAGAACATAGGGCATCGACTAATCACCTGGCAGGTCACTGTTTAATTTTCAGGAGATAAATCGTCTCTACATCATAAAATTTGAAGATAATCATCAAATCATACAAATTTCAAAAATTTCAAAAAAACACAAAAATTCAAAAATTCATCGATTTATCTCCTGAGGGGGCATATATCCATCATCACTTGAAAATCAACGTCTGAGGCATATCAATTTTTTTTTGTCAGCATTATCAACAAATTTTTCTTTGAAGCAATGTGTAAACACATCACTTCAAAGAGGGGCAAAATGTATACACCTAAAATTGGTCTACATAATTAATTAATTAAATACAAGTTATTTAATTAATTGACCTTTAAGTCATCTACTTATAAATAAATTCTAAATTTATTTATATAGTTCATTTTCTAATTCTTCTATCTTAAATCACATTCTTCTAATCTTAATTCAATAAACAAATTTAAATAGTTTGTCTTATTTAATTATCTTTCCTCTTACTAAATTTGAATAATTCTAAAATTTGAATTTAGTCACATGTCTACAACTTTTTGCTCCTTCCACCTCATCATGTGTCTCAACAAATTGAATATGTCAAATATTTAATTTAGCATTATCCTAAACAAATTTCCAAACAACTTTGGGACACTTGGCTCTTCTATTCCATTTATTCTTCTAAACACTTGGCAGATTGTTTTACTAAAGGGAACACTCTCCTTGATTCTCTCCAACCTCTTCATCCTCCACCTTTGATCTCTCTAGCTAAAATCCTAACCGTTGGTTGCTGCCACCTCAGAATATGCCTTGGAAAATCTATAAATACAACCTCATTCTATAGCAAAAGGATCTCAATCTTGAGCAATCTTACTCTGCAAAAATTTCATTAGAGCATTTGTGAGCATTTAGCAATTAGCATTTTAGAAGCATATTAGTTTATAATCATGGCTTTTCCATTAGCTGCATTTTAGTTATCATAGTAGTTTTCATACAATATTTGCATCACAACATTTAACATCATATCCTTATCACAACATCATTATCATAGCATCACTATCATATAGTTCAATCAATCATGTAGGAATAGATTTCTTGCATTTTCCAGCATCTCATTCTTCAAGTTGTCATTCTAAAGGTCATAGTGCACAAATAATTTGAGAGACATTATGATTTAGTGTGGATCTCTAATGTGTACCCAAAGTAATTTGTTTATATGTTATGGAACCAATTGTTGTGGAAATTTTTGTTGTTATTACATACGATGCATAGTTATAAGACTCACCTAGACTTGGCAAGTCTCGCACCAATTGGATGCAAAAAAAGGACAATAGACTTGTGACTTGGGGCCAAACTCACTAAACCTACCAAGTCTCATCACTAAGACTCAACCATTTGCCACACTCAATGGAATAACCGCCTTACAATTTTTTCAAAATTTCACATCAATAATTTCACCTGTCAGCATTAGCAAAACCAAAACCAGCTTTGAAATGTAACCCTACACCAAGAATGTACACAAAGATCCCAATGACGGGCGAGGTGTGAGCATATGGCGCTAGGGATCATTAGCTAAATAACTGAAAGTGCTAGAAATACAATGAATATGCAACTCAACCACTTATTGAGATGGCTAATTGTATGATACAGTCACGGTCTATGAATTCTTCATTTTGGGTTGAGGCAGTCAATTGTGTCAATTATATTTAGAATCGGATGCCTCATAAGGCATTACGACATATGAATCCTGAGGAGGCTTGGACCCATGTCAAGCTTGATGTTTCTACATTCTGAGTTTTTGGTAGTGAGGCTTGGGCATTTATTTCTGATGCTTAGCAGAAATCCATGGAGAGGAAAAGCCGACCACTCATATTTGTTGGCTACTGTGAGGATGTTAAGGCATACAGGTTGTTTGATCCTGATTCCAGAGAGGTCTTGTTTTGGTGAGATGTCCAGTTTGATGAACACTTTCCTCTGATGGATTCTTCATCACCAGCTTCTCCCTCACTACCTACTCCTCCCTCTTCATCTCTTGAAGATTTTTTTATCTCTTGAGGATGATGTAGATGATGACCCACCATCCCCACCACCACCAGATACACAAAATTTTCCCAAGTGGGCCCTCTTTAATGTAGAGGCAACTGGATCTTTGGTAGGTGATCCTTCAGATTCCCATCGTACACGTGCATAGACATCAGGTGCTAGTATTTTGGGTCATGCCATTTCGGATGATCCTTAGAGGTTTTCAGAGGTGACAGTTACCCTAAGTGGGATGGGGCTATGGAGGAGGAGTATTCTTCTTTGATGAAAAATAATACTTGGGATCCTTGTCATCTTCCTAAGGGAAGAAAGTTGGTTCGGTGCAAGTTGGTGTACTGTACCAAGTTTGTTGTAGATGGTTCGATAGATAAGTACAAAGAATGTCTTGTTGCAAAGGGGTTTTCTCAGGTTGAGGGTATTGATTACTCCAAGACCTTTGCTCCTCTTGCCAAGATGAATTCTATTCGCTTTGTACTATCACTAGCAGCTTCACAAGGACAAACACTTTTTCAGATGGATGTGAAGGGTGCCTTCTTGCATGGGGACCTACATGAGGAAATCTATATGGAGCAGCCTCAGGGTCTTGTGTAGGACACTTATTTAGTTTGCAGACTTTGACGTTCATTGTATGGTCTCAAACAAGCCCCTCGGGCTTGGTATGAGAAGATGGACTCTTTTTTGCTTTTCTCTCACTTCACACACTATCATTAAGATCCCACAGTGTACATTCAACATTAGGAGGGTGATCTTTTGATCCTTGTGCTATATGCTGATGATCTCATTCTTACAGGTAGCACATCCTCTATGATTTAGAGTGTTCAGAGAGCTTTGATGGAGTAGTTTGAGATGACAGATCTCGGTCTTCTGCACTATTTTCTTGGTCTACAGGTTATTTAGTCTTCGAATGGGATTTCCATATATTAGCAGAAGTATGCTCTTGATATGCTCTAGAGATTTGACATGCTTGATTGCAAGCCTGCCCCCACACCATTTCAGTTAGGTGCTGTTATGTCTTCCACTTGCTCTACTCCTTCAGTAGACTCTACATTATACAGTTAGTTGGTTGGTAGTTTGTTGTACCTGATGCATTCACATTTTGATCTTTCCTTTGTGGTTGGTCTTGTCTCTAGGTTCTCCCATGATCCTCATGAGAGCTATTGGAAAGTATCCAAATGTATCTTGAGGTACATTCAGGGCACCACATAGTATGACATTCACTACACATGAGGAGCCCCTCACATTATTGGCTTCACTAACTCAGATTGGGATGGTGATTTCAATGATCGAAAGTCCATTTCTGGCTTTGTTTTTTGCCTTGGTTTTGGTCTTATCACATGGTCTTGCAATAAGCAATATTTTATTGCATTATCATCTACAAAGGCTGAGTACCGAGCAACGGTGTTAGCTAGTTAGGAGATTTTATGGATTCGACAGTTGATGACAAAGTTTGGGTTTCCAAAGTTTGAGTTTCCTCTTGATAGTCCCACTATTATTTGGTGTGACAATCAGAGTGCTATACAAATTTCCCGCATTCTAGTGGAGCATCAACGGATGAAGCACGTTGAGATCCACATGCACTTCATCAGGTAGTTGATTCAGGATGGTTCTCTTGTCTTGGAGTACATTCCTACTGAGGCATAGGTTGTAGACATCTTCACAAAATCTTTGGCATCACCACACTATCTTTAGTTGCGATCGATGCTTGGGGTGAAGGAAGTTCTCCTTAGGGGGTCTTTGTGAGGCCTTCCTTCCTTCATGTTTTTTTTAAGCATGCTTTCATCTCTTTTTGGAGAGGAGTTTTTTCCCATTGGGTTTTCTCCTTTTTCTCTGCTTTACAGAGATTTGGTTGTATTTGGGTACCTCATCTAGCCTTGTTACTGAGACCTATCTTTGCTTTCATGCATTTCATCCTTAGTTTTTTAGCTTCTCCCTAAGTTCATCTTAAGGGGGGTGTTAGAGTAGTAGGTTAATTACTTAATTAATTTAATCATGTTGATTAATTAATTAAGTCACCTTTACTTTATTTTTCACTTAAGCTAAACTTAGGCCCATTAATAATTAATTAATTAATAATTATTAATTACTCACCTTTAGGGTTTTGATCTCCTTTCATAAGGATTGATCTTATTGTAATTAATTCATTTTTCTTGTTTATGCATTTTTTTGCTTCACAACAAGCAGAGCACTATTCTTGTGTTTTCGTTATCTCTTCTACGTGACAGGTTATTTGCTTGCAGGTGTTCACTGGGTTCTGTGAGGTTGTATTTCTCAACTTCAACAATTTAGAGTACAAGATTTATCTAAATCCCAAGAAGTGTAAATTTATTATTGAGGAGGGAAATATTTTAATGAACATTATATCAAAATATGGGGTGAGAATGGATATGGAATGATTAAAGTCCATTGATCTCAACCCTCAACCCAAATAATTCAAAGAAATCCAATCTTTCTTTAAGAAAATAATTTTTTTTTAGGAGATTTGTTCCTAATTTAGTTGAGAAGACCAAGGCCATATCAAAGATCCTCAAGAAAGGGAAATAAATTGAGTGGAGTGTGGAGCCAATTGAAACATTAAATTATATCAATTAGGAAATCAAGGAGGTTCCTATTTTGGTAAGTCCTAATTACTCTAAGCCTCTCCAACTATTCTCTTTTGCTTCCTTCTACACTACCACTATTGTGTTATTTCAAAAGAAACAAGAGGGCTATGAATAGTTTGAAGTATTTTGAGTAATTCATTGCAATAAAATGAATTAAAATATTATGTAATGGAAAATCATACTTATGCATTGGTTAAAGCTATGAAGAATTTTTGGTCGTACCTTTGGGTGCTAAAACCATTGCCTATGTACTACATCAAATTGTGAAAGACATTATCATGTAGTGAGAGACTTCAAGTAGAAGGTGCCATTAGATAAATAAAATCCAAGAGCATGGAATAGAGATACAAGTCACAAATCTTGTTAAGGGATAGGGCTTGTCTAATTTATGGCTAAGTCTAACTTGGAATTAGTAAAAATAAATAAGATAAATGTAGATGGCTCTGCTATTCTTTGTTGATAGAGTGACAACCCATGGTACAAGGATGCAACTTACTATCTTGGAAAATTGAATTTACCATTATACTTAGAAGAGAATAAAAAAGAACCCTCAAACTATAGTCTTAGAGGTATGTGTTGATCCATAGTGAATTGATGTGGAGGAAACTTCAAGGGGTATTACTTAGGTGCCTAGATAATGAACATGTAGATTTAGTGATGAATGACTATCACCATGGTGTGTGGAGGAGATTTTAAGGTAAATACCATTGTGAATAATATCCTTAGGGATGAGCATCGATGACCTACAATATTTAAAGATGTAGCACAAATGATATAAAGATGTGATGCTTATCGAAGGTTTTAAATTAAGTTTAAATTTGATGGTGTACTTCCACTTTGCCTCATAGTTGATGCACCTTTTCAATAGTAGGGAATTTATTTCATTTGAGAAATATATGAAAAATATAGTAATAGATACAAGTGGATCCTTGTGTCCACTTACTACTTCACCAAGTGGGTTGAGGAAATTCCAACTTGAAATGCAACATCTAAGTTGGTGATAGACTTTATGATAAATAATATAATAACAAAGTTTGGAGTACCAACTAGGATCATAGCTTATAATACCACGTGCTTTAGGTCTTAGGATATGTTGAATATGTGTTTTAAATTTGGTACTTTCATCTCCATACCACCCTTAAAGTAATGGATAGGTTGAGTCTAGTAAAAAAATCCTAAAGAATATTATAAGAACAATGGATCAAAATAAGAAAATATGGGATGAAAAATTGAAGTATGCTCTTTGGGTTGATAGAGTTACTTTCAACAAGTCATAGGTATAAACCCATTCAAATTGGTATATGGAGTGGAAGCTAGAATTCCTATCAACATGGAATTTCCTATATATCAATTGTTTCAAGATGCAAATGATGATCAATATGATGTAATGTCTCCGAGGGTCATGGGATTAACTAAGATGAATAGTGGAGAGCTACACAAGATATAAATTTGTAGCATAAGTAGATAATGAAATGCATGTTTGATAAAATAACATCATAAGGGACTTCTAGGTAGGTGATATGGCTCTTTTATGGAATGCCAAGTCAAAGGATAAGGGAAAGCATACAAAAATTGAACCTTTATCTTTGGTTATATGAAGGAGTTGAGAGGTACGAGCTTAATGTATACCGTCTCATGGATCTAGATAGAAAATTGATGGAGCTACCAGTTCAAAGTCAAACATTAATTTTCATAAGTGATGAAGTTAATTATTTTTATTGATGATTTCAAGTAATATCTTTTATTTTTTTAAATGTTTGCATTCCAAATAGTCCTTACCCCTATTGGTCATGATGATGTTTTTATCCTCGCCCTGTCTTGTATTTGGTTTTGCTTTATATTCTACATCAAAGTTCCTTCAATTTTTGTAGTGCCTATGGGAGGTAGTTGTCCCCTAACTAGAGCCACTATTAATATTCTCACTGAAATTGACAATATGTTCCATATTGGGCATGTACTATTTCTATGCTCATGGTGATCTCCTAGTATTTTTTTATTGAAACCTCTATGTCTATTTTTTCTTGACTATAAATTTATATGCTACAAGGGATGACATTTATTGATAGGCTAGATTTTTATTTTGGATTCATGAATCCCTTTGTTTCCCCCCTTGTTCTTTCCTTGCGATCTTCCCTTTGTTTCAAGTCCTTTGAAGGTCTCATAATCCCACCCCAAATTGAAATCAAACCAAGAAAATTCCAATTTGAATGAGTTGTATTGTGTGGTTAAGAAGTCAAAGTTTTATCTGCTCTCATTCCATAGGTTTGGGTGGTAGGGACTTGCATACTAGCCTAACATGTATAGGGATATAAGTATGCTTAATTTTTGTAGATGTTAGAGTTTATTATGCTCCTATCTTTGGCATCAAGGAAACACCATGTATAATACACTAAGGGATATCCAAAGGATAATGTCCCATATGTTTTGGAGATTGATATG
This sequence comes from Sequoia sempervirens, assembly GCA_007258455.2. Taxonomy (NCBI): domain Eukaryota; kingdom Viridiplantae; phylum Streptophyta; class Pinopsida; order Cupressales; family Cupressaceae; genus Sequoia; species Sequoia sempervirens. Next base: position 507,529,839 of record VDFB02000015.1, read on the forward strand.
TGATGACTAATGAAAAGGAGCATTACATTGGTTTCAAACATGTTTATATACAACCCTTGTAATTATGGAATGTTAGGTGATGTGTTGTTTGGTCAAGAATTTAGGGTGGTAGAGACTCATCTCCCACCTCGACTATTGAAGCATGTAGTGCTATTGGATGGACATAACTTTATATCCTCTTGTCCCATGTGCAACAAAGTATCCCAAGGATTGATGGGACAACTTTGATATATGGTGGATCTCATGTGCATCTATTTATGACATGAAATCATATATACCTATTTCTTCCTTTGAGCCTAATGGTTAAGGTTAGACACAAGAGTTTTTTTTCATTATTTTCTTAGGTGTTGGGGTATTAATTTCCATCATCATGTGGTAGGAAGGTATAAAGAATCTTGATGAATTGATGAGATGAAAGAAACAATATTCTTTATTAGGGTATCAGGGGTTGTAACTTCTTGTCCCATGGGTAAACAAGCATTGGGATGTTGGAAGGACCGATGATACTAATTACGTTTCCCAAAAAAATGCATGATAATAGAGGCATGCGTTTATAAGGAAATCAATGTGAAAATCATGATCTATTTAATGGTTGGGGGTTGTAATGGTGATGTTCAATCAAGAAATTGTTCCCTAACACCTTTCTCTTCATGATTTTCTTGTAATAATGAAGGTATGGGGTTCTATGATTGCTTGAATTTCTATTAGCAATGAAGATTTGGTGTTCATCAAAGACATAAATTTAGTAATTCAACTCCTCTCTAAAGCCCAATGATAATGATTGTGTTTAGCATCGGGGTTGTAATGAGGGCCCTAGTGTTGTAAAAGATTGGAAAATAATAATGCCTTGCTTGATTTCATAAATGAATATCCAAAGGCTAATATGTAAAGGAAGACTTGTGATAGACAAATATCACTACATTGAGGGGGATTTTATACATGATTTAGCTATTTTACCCTTATTAGTTGTGATTCAATAAAACCTAGGTTAGTATTAGTATGGCTTGTATGTGTTCCAATCACATAAATCAAGAAAATCAAAGAACAAACCAATTTTTTAAACAAATTTTAATTTTAGTGCAACTCATTTTCCATGACTGAACATGGTAGAAACTCTTATGAATTGTTGTGATTAACTTATCCTATGGATTATGTGTCTTTCGCTCATTGAAAATTCATTTTATTAGTGTTCAAATCAGCTATATAGAGGTCCTTAAGATAACTAATTATTCTTGGTTCAATGACAATATTTGGGGCTAAGAGTATATATTGGGTTTAGTTGTCACCATTTTTGGTTGTCTAGTTTGTGTATTAAAACCTTTGAAAACACCCTCTTGAGTCTAAGCTAAGTTTGAAGAGTAGGAGATAAAACCTATTCTCATCAAGTTGGCCTTCAACCCTCCATATTTTGTTGATGATTAGAGCTCACTTTTAGGACAAATGTAAAAAAACCTAGCCTTGAGAGAGATTTTTCTCTAAGAAGTGGAGTAGTGGTTTTGGGACCTAATAGAGCCATGCTTACTTATATTTAATTATGGCTATTCACATTCATTGTCTCATACTCAAAATTTCAAAGAATGGAATACAAGATCAAGTACAACATATGGAAATCTTTAGAAAAATCAAAATTACAAAAAAAAGTAACCATCTACGAGGTCAAATTTATTACTTGTCTCACCCATCACTTGATGTTTATTTGGCACCTAAAAACTAAAAACTAAAATATAATAGCATAGTATCATGGCATCACATGGTGAAAATTTTACTCTAAAATGAGGGATAGGAGAAATTATTGTTTGTATAGGGTCTAGGTGACTCCTTGGGACATCTCATGTGATGTACCTACAAAAAGAATCATTTCCTCCAAAGTTGGGCTAGCAAATAGAAATAAATTTAGATTTTTTTGGAGGTAATTTAACTCATGCATTTTGTAAAATATAGTTCTAGCCCATTGGTGATCGGTGAACATAAAATTAATCAACATAATTCAAAATACAAGGATTGTTGAAATGATAGGGAATAAGTGATCATAGAGAAGCCACACAATACTTTAGTAACATTATGTATGCATTGATGAACTTAGGAACTTATATGCTCTTTTTCATATCATGTGCACCTTTCACACAACACATTTTATTTTCATGTATCACTAATCAGGGTCCATGTAGGTCATTACTCCATCAGACATCATTGCACATAACTTGGTATAACCTTATGCATTGTCTAGCACCATTAAAAAATATGTTACAAGTTACATATTCAAAAGGATTCTATATATATGCAAATATAATGTCAAGCATGAAGAATATAAAACTGATAGGTAATTGTGTATTTATTTGTTTAACTTTTCATAGTAAGAAGGATGTTGGATAATTGTGTAGTCATGAACATATTATTTTAATTTATTTACCCCAATCTGGTCACAAGAATATTCATTCCTTTTCATTCTATTTATAACATCTATTTTACCATATTTTTTGTTTACTATGAATAGAAGTAGCATGTACATTTTTGATACAAGTCTTGCACTTGTTTACCATTTTCATTCTACATGCAAGACCATAGCTAACACTTCATTATAGTATCATATGTGCATTGACATATGAATACTATTCTAACTTGAATCCACTCAAAAATTCATGGGTTTCATAGATACTCATTATTTTATCGTAGTTTATTTTGATTGCAACCAACTTGCAAGTCATTGTATTATAATTGAGGGTATATTATTTCTAGTAGACACATTCATGCAATTATTTTAACCTTTAAATCTTTATTATGTACTCTTGTTATTATAATTTTAGTTTGTAAACCTCAAGAATTCAAATTTGGTGTTCTTATTTTATGCTTGTTTATATGATTATTAATGGATGTATATAAGTATGTATGGATCTATATGACTATATATGGATGTGTGATCTCTTATTTGTATGTTTACATTGTTATGCTCTTTTATGATCCTTACTCTATGGAGAATAACATGGTTAAATATATTATTAAATTGAGACATTAGACTTTTAAGATGTGGCACATAAAGGGGAGTCATAGGGAATGAGAAGAAAATAAGAAAATGTATTGAGTAAGACTATGGTGAATGAGAGATTATACATAATCCAAATTAATTAGAAGCAAATAAGGAATGAGCTAGATATTTTCAACCTCATTGACGCTAATATAAACTTAGAGCATATGTAAACATGTCAAATCTAGGGGAAAATGAGGATTATCAACAAGAATATGATTTATAGATTTAATGCACAGTTTCATGTATCATAGTTAATTTTTCATACTTTATTTTATTCTTTTTCTCTTTGACAACCTTTTTTATGTAACCGTGTTAACCTAGTCCCATGTAATTGGGAAGATTATATCATCCACACACCATAGATCAAAATCCTTAGGATCCTATATAGTGATTGTGATCTCTCCAGTTGGCAAGATGAAAGCATTATTCTTGCTATGCCATCACTCCACCAATGCTATCATCATGGATATATTAACCCACATCTCAAGAATATGTATGATGTACTATAGGCCCACCACACCTAGGAACACATCTTCCTCCTCAACCAGTTAGTCCCTCATAATCATAGCCATGAAGCGTCGCTCCTGTGACATCAACTGATCCAACTCATTCTATAGCCATCAAATACACAAAAATAACCATAACACAAATTATCCTACTTCTACCTTTGCATCATATGCACCACATTTTCCCTAACTCACATGATTTTATCAATTACATTACACTTCTTACTATTTGTGCATTTCTACATCAAATGCATTGCATTCCCCTCATTTGTGTATTTTATCACTTGTGCTACATTTCTAATCATTCGTGTTGCATATCTCACATTTGAATAATTTTATTAGTTGCATATTGTTTCTACTCATTTGCATGATAGTGCATCATTTTTGCAACATCACATAATTTGTGCTACATCTTCTATTAGATGCACAATATCACATCATAAGCGTATCTTTTCCTATCATTTGCATATTTCTAGCTAAATTTGCACATATAACTAAACCTAATTCTACACCTCATGAATGCACCTAGAAATAACCCTAGGGACCCTAAGGTTAGGAACTTACCATTGGACCTGACTTGGATCATCACTTAAAGACTTGTACATGCTTCACCCGATGAATTCTCCTAGGAATGCCTACCATCTTGCGGACTACTTCAATCTAGATGCTCTAGATTTCTTAGGTTGGTAGAGTACAAATGAGGAAAAATGACCCTTCCCATGCCTATTTGTTGCCTCTCAAAATTGTTAGAATTTTGAATAATATAAGACACAAGATTAAACAATGAACAAAAACACCTTCCACATTAGAGATTGCAAAACAAAGATTTGCTATTCCTCAATAAGAAAATAATTACAGAATGAAAGGATTCCATGATCTCAAGGGACTTCAAGGAGATATGGTCTAGATAGATAATTTACAGTGAGGGTTGAGTGCTATATAGGAGCAACCTTAAATGATAAAGGGATTAGATCATGACAAGTGTCAACATATCATGCAATGAGACAAAAAGGTCTAATAATATTAGCTCACTTTAGTTAACATAAAAAAACACTCCTAAGTTTAGCTTAAGTGCATGAGAATAAATTAGACTAATAATCAATTAAAGCCTAATTAATTATTAGCCAATGCATGATTAATCTAACACCCCCCTTAAGATGAACTTAGGGAGTAGCTAAAAAACCTAAAAAGAGAATGCATGATGGGTCCTGAAAAACAAGGCTTGATGAGGTACCCATGTACAAACAATATATCTCTTACAATTGGAGAAAAGGAGAAAATATCAAGGGAAAAACTCCTCTCCAAAAGAGAGAAAGGCGAATGAAGGACTGAAAAATCCTCCAACCAAAACAATGTCCCAAAAAAGAGCAACATGAAGAACATCATTGAAGGACAAAGAAGCTAAAGATAATTGTCAAAAGATGACTCATATAGTGCTGGCATGAATAACCTCCTCTGAAACAAATGATGATTAGGATCAAGAAGACAATAATATGCATGAGTTTCCCCAACGAAATTACTCAAATCAAATGGCTAACAAAGAAAAACATCTGGAACTTGAAGATACAAATGACACATGTATCAATAGTTTGAAGAACACTAATCAATTGAAAAGAGGTCACCTCTAGAAATAGGAATCCAAGAATGTCCATATGGTAAATGCTTCATCTCATCGAAATGCATGGGTAACTAGCCGCTGCACTCACCTAGTACATAGGAACAAGAATTAGATACATAGATAACTCTAAAAATGAAACCAAGGAAACAATGGCACCGACAGAAAGGAACCCCCCATAATGCAAAAAGGGAGAGCCAAGATAGGTACATTGAAACTGTGTGTCATTTTAAAGAAGTGCATGAAAGAGAACAAATAATATCTAAATGTGCAACTAATACTACCTACAAGTAAAAAAGGGTGTGCAAACTAGGGCACACACGTATACGACATGAATCACTAGGATTTGATGCCATCATGCAAGGAACACTCACTTGAAAAAGGTGTGATAGAAAAATAGAGGCACTCACAACCCACCCATGTACACTTTATATCATTGTGCAAGTACAAAAGGTACAACAAGATGTGCAAAACCTCCAAAAATTATACACTAGAATGGTACTTTATCTCAATGCATCTACAAAGGAGAAATTACATGCAAAAGATGCTAAAAAATGCCAAAATAGGATAGAAAGATAGAAATACATATAAAACAACCTAAAACAAGTCCCCACACAAACAAGAAGTTTCGAGGAGATAAAATGTCCAAGTAATTCATTAGATTGTGAAAACACAACAAACTGAATAAAATGTACCTAAAGAAAAATATAGAAAAAGTGCATGGATAGCTATGAAGAAATCTGAAGGACAGTCCCAAAGTCTTTAGAATCATGAAAAATGGAGAAATGGGTCAAAATTTATGAGCTCAAGAATGAAAATAGCACATCTGACTTTGACATGCTTAGAATGCATCAACAACAAAAAATGGTGATGATACCCACACCACTAGAAATTTGACGGAACCTTGATCCCTTCGTCCATAGCCTATTACACTATCTCTTTCAGCAATTTTCTTTCCTTCTAGCTTTAGTTTTTACCTCATATACATTCATCCTAGCTTATCCTTCTTGTCATGAGCTCAACAAAAAATTATTATTTTTGGCCGATCTCTTGAGGGGGCATCCTACTCTCATCCCTCGATACATTAGGCCATATTGGGGCATGTCACCAACATAAATTTTCATACCAACCTATTTCTTTAAAATAATTCCATAAAACACATTATCTCAAAGAGGGGCAAAATGTAGACACCTAAAAATGACTAATTCATTTCCATCTTTTCATTTTATCATTTTTTCATCAATTCTTCTATCTATATTAATTAAATAATTTTTATTTAATTAATTAAGCTAATATTTCCTCTTTTCATCTATAATAATTAAATTAATTATTTAATTATCTTAAATTTTCCTCTTATATATTAATTAAATAAATTAACTTATTTTATCAATTTTTAATTTTAAATTAATTTATCATTTCCCCTCCAACATCAAATTAAAATAATTTTAAATTACTTCTTTGGTCCATTATAATTAAATAATTTAAAAAAATATTTAATTAGCTAACACTCCTCTCAATAATTAAATAAATTATTTATTTAAATTTAAATTAAATCTTTCCCTCCAACATACATAACATTAATATTTTATTTATTTTACCAACTATGCTTATGGATTAAATAAATTTATTTATTTAATCCTTTCAAACATTACACCTCATTAATCCAATCCATTTTAACTCCTACCCTATCTAAAATTTTCTTATCCATTGATTCTTCTAGTTAGTCTCCTCCATTGATCAAATATCAAGTGAGGCATATAAATAGAACCATTCATTCACACATTATTCCCTAGGGAATAATTTCATATTATTAGATCAAGAGCACAATCTTGTATCATTAGCTAGCATTATCAAACAAAAAAATTATTATTATTAATCTAGAGCAAAAGTATCTTGAGCTACTATCTATATCATTGTTTATCTATTATATTTGAGAAAATATCATTATATTAGCTATCATACTATCATTGTGCTATCATGGTTATGCTATTTTGAAAAGCAACCACATACCAAACATTCAAGCTACTATCAAATAAATAATGGGAAAATCAAGGTCTTTGCTATGGTATTATTGCTTAATATTTGATTTTATGCATAGATCTTGAGATGCATCGAGTGACTGTTGAGTGTGAATTTGGTACTTTCATTGTATTGTTCCCATTTTACATACTTTACATTTTCATCATCCACACATATTATTCTCCATGGACATCACATGTTCATCAATCTAATCCATTTAACATAGATATTTCATTTCATAAAATACAACTAGGTAAATGAATATTTTCTAGTTGAACAAAATACAATCAATACAACTCAAAGCATACTTTAGGATGAAAAAATGACATTCTCTCTCATTTAATACCATTAGATAATTGAATCTTTTCAAATCATAATTGAATTACATATATAGTTTAAAGCATACATGCATAATATAAGATCCAAGTGGAAAATAACATAGCCAAATCCTAGTAAGATCATCATAATATGCAACTAATCTAAATTAATTTAATCCAAACATCAATTCTATTTGGCTAACTAGTAACGATGGAACCCAACAAAGGAGAAATGAGTAACAATATTCAAACGGATGATTAGGCCTTACAACATCTTGGATCAAAGGTCATGCTATATAAAGTAAGAGTTCCATTTCAGTGTAATGTTTCTTTAATCCTCTAAACCAAGAGTAATAGTTCCATAAAGTCAATTTCACAATTGAATAATAAAACTAAACAACAAGAACCATAATGAAACCCCTATATAAAATAATTTTGGCACTTTATATTTTGTCCATGTATAATTACTACATGCAAAATATACAAAGTATATACTTGATCTTGATGTGTAATAGATGCAAAAATAAAGGTTACAATGTTTAATTATAAATCTATTTTGAGTTACAACATATAACAAGATATAGAAATTTCAATAAAATCCATTATAGCTTTTTTTTTTTGAAAAATCAAAATTGAAGGTTAAATTTAGAGCACAATATTTGGAAACTACTCACAAAATAAATCAAATATATCTATCAGGAACTCATCCAAAGAAGTTTTCTCTTGAAGAGGATGAATATGATCCTCATGCAAATAATCATTGGAATACCTATCAAAAGCAATACTAAAATTTGGAGTAGGAGATGTAATCTATAGAATATTAAGACATGTCTCTAGAACCTTAGTTGATGAAAGAAACTAGAAGTTCAAATGACTATATTGTATCTCCTCAAAAGCTTCCAAACTAGATGCTTGAGTGTGAATAATGGTTTTCACAAGATCCTTAGGCTTACATTATTCAAACAAACTAGAGATGTCTTAGAAGAAATCATCCACTTCACTTACACTCTACCAAAAAAAAGAGATGTCTTGGAAGTAATAATTCATGTGAAGTGAATATCATAGAAATGAATTGTCTTGTTTCAAAGAGACTCCACAATGTTGATAGATTGGATAAGGTCATCGTCAAAACATTAGTAGAGAATCATGACAACATATGCATGCTTGACATTCCCAAAAAATATCATGATTACATGCAGGTTGATTGGGGTCTCTAAGTATCAGATAATGTTCCAAGTACTATAAGAACAATTAGCATGTTTGTGTGATGTCTCAAATATCTAGGAATAGTACAAAAAAGTTAATTTGTAGATTGTATTATTGTCATTAAGCCTTTTAGAGTTTTGTATCTGTAAGAGAGGGGGACCTCCATGTGCAAGGCCCCAGGTCACGGAGGGCCAAGATGAGGAAGGCTGCCCTAACTAACCTCAGCTAAGTGGGATGTTTAGGGTATGAGGATGAGAATGATGAGGATGATAGAGTCCTGCAATCACTCTGCAATCTCAAGATTTGAAATGAGGTTAGGCGAGCTAGTTTTCAAGCTCAACACTGTATCTTAGATAGCTCTTTGTCAGAGGATAAGAGCATAGTTTCAGGATGACAACGTGGGAATTGGCGTCTCTCAAGTGCGCTGGCATTTGTACGACCAGAGGATTGAAAGTACAATGCAAACTTATTAGAAAAAAAGATAGCAACCTAGATAGAAACTTCTACGAGAGAAAAATAACACTATGAAATACGAGAAATATAAACAAAGATGATAAAGTAAATATACCAAAGCTAGGGTGACAAATGATTTTGTAGAAGAGCCTATTTTCCAGCTAGCTCTGCAAAGCACACACACCTACACACAAAAAAAGAGGAAAATGTTGGGTGGCTTTATAGGGGCTTGCCTCAGTTAGACCCCCATTTAGGTGTTTCTTCCTCCATGTACAACCAATAAAGCGAGATAAAGAGAACAATATAGTAAAGAACACAAAAGCATTACTAAACAGTAAAGTGCTAACTCGACCAAGTGATAGAAGGAAAGAAAGGGAAGCTTACCACCTCCACCAAGAGCACTCAAGGCTGCTTGGGAGAGAAAATGAGAGTACTCAAGCCTCTGCTGCAATGGTGTTTCGTTCCCAACTTTCTCTACCAAAGTGATGGAGTGTTGTGTTTTTTGCAATGACAAGTATGCTACTTGAGAGCTTGAAAGCGAATGCAAGAGTGTGAGAATGGATGCTTGAAGTGTGTAGTAGCTCAGAAGAAGTTAGAATGCATGTTGAAGGAGTGAATTTGAAGAAGGGAATGAAAGAAATGACCATATTCGGGTCAGTCGGCCGAAGGGAGAGTTACAACTTGACTCCCAATGAGAAGTGTGATGCCTCTGAAGGTTCAGCCACAAGAATCTTCCAGGGACGTTTGCGCGCTATGCGGACATCCCCAACAGAAATTCCTCTATCAATGCTCAAAATAGGCACCAAGGGGGATGCAAGTAGCGAGGTTAGGTGGAATTAAGCCTCCAAACTTGGTTTTCTAAAGTGGAAGGAGGCAAAAAGGGGAATTTACACATGAGGTGAAAATTCACTCCTATACATTTTTCCCCACTTTAGCAAGCACGAATATTGATGAGTGCTTGATAAAGTAGATCAAGGAGAGAGTAAGGTTAGAAATGTATACTTGAACTGCCGAGGAAGCAGACCATGATATGGCATACCTGAAGGTGCAGGGCAAGTGAAGGACTCCATAGCTATTCAAAACTATGAAGTTGAATAAAGAAAGCGCTGTATAGGTTATCTTGTAAGGAAGGTGTCCCCCAAAAACTCTAGTATGGAGGATACCTTGTGAAGCAAGTGCCTTATAGGCTCTTAGTCTTGCAAGGAAGGTGTCCCCCAAAAACTCTAGCATGGAGGAAACCCAAAGGAAGTGCCCTATAGGTTCTCAGTCCTATAGGGAAGGTATTCCCCAGGAACTCAAGCATGAAGAATACCCAAGGAAGCACCCTAAAGGCTCTCAGTCCTATAGGGAAGGTATTCTCCATGAACTCAAGCATAAAGAACACCCAAGGAAGCGCCCCATAGATCTACAGCTCTGCAAGGAAGGTAACCGTCAAGATCTCTTACATGGAGGAAACCCAAGAAAGCGCCCTATAGGCTCTCAGTTTTGCAGGGGAGCCACCCCCAAGATCTCTCACATGGAGGAAACTCAAAGGAAGCACCCTACAAGTTCTTAGTCCTACAAGGAGGTATCCCCCAAGATATCTCACATGGAGGAAACCTAGGAAAGCAGACTCCACAGAGTTAGGAAGTGGCCACGTAGGCGAGTAAGAGGACAATTGTACAAACTATCGACAATTTTGAAAACTTTCAAAGGGGTTCCTTGGGAACCCATCGTGAAGAGAGGGTCCACTCAAGGGACACACAGTTCAGAAGTAGTTATTTTTCTCGAATCAATCCTTCATCAAGGAATCCTTTTGAAATATGTTCACTTCATCAAGGAATTCAAACGAGGAATATGCCCCCATGCGAGGGGAAGGTTATTTTTGTTCCCACCTCAGAGGAAGGTTTTTCAAGTCCTTTCTTTGTGAACCCATGATGAAGGAGACATTTTCCACTAGGGTTCGAAGTTGAGAATATGATTCTGAAGAAAGGTTTGTGAGGATTTTCAAGAAAAAGATTTGTTGGCCACGAATGCATTTTTTGAAAATCAAAATGTTGAAGAAAGAAAGTTGTTGCACATGAGAGGGACAACTCAAGCAAAGAAGAGAAGAAGATAAAGAGAAATAAAAAGAGAGAAAATACAAACAAAGGGAACAGTGGGATCTAGTTTAGCGGGGTCAGATTTGTCCGAGCTCATGTAATAATAGGTAATTGTGGTGTAAGGAAAAATATCATCAATCCCCAACCAGATTAGGAAGAATGCATAGAAAACAAAGTAAATAATAAAAATAAAAAATTGGGTCAACATGGAAGGGAATCCTTCATGCCCCCAACACTTTGCATCATCCCTAATTTAGCGAAAAATCAAGCAAAAACATGGAAGAATGACGATACAAATAGAAGAAGGTTTACGACACAAAAATCGTGCTTGTATCCAAGCACCAACAGGGGCGATGAGGGTCATCCAGGCACACATAGCACGAGTGCGGGGGAACACATCACAAAACATACACACACACACAAGATCAAGAAGAGGCCTCTTCTTAACATTGATTAGCCAAGGAGTCATTTGCTTCCCACTTTAGATCATTGTAGGGGGAAGGAGGATGAGCCTGTAGTGGTGGGATGTTAAGAGGAGGAGAGTCCGACCCTCCCGCAACAAGGGCCAAGGAAGAGGGCCCCTTGAGGTCCTCTCCATTGAGTTCTTGTGGAGTCAAGGTAAATGATTTTATGAAGATCGCTGACAAGGCTAAAACTTTATCCATAGAGTTAAACATGCACCCCACAAGAATGTCGTGTCTAACTTCAGCGGATGGGGTAGGTTGTGCCTAAGATTCACCACTAGGCTTGTTGAGTGACTTGGGAGCTGTGACGAACTCAGGAGAACCTGAGACTAGTTCTGTCACTAGGATAGAACAAGTCAACACAAGACCACCTTGTGAAGAAGGTGGGCTCTTCTTATGTCCTTCATTGCTAGAAGGACCACTCTTGACCTTTTTCTTCGTCAGAGGAGATGAACTCCCCATAGATGCGGCTAGAGGTATAGAGGAAGAGGAGGAAAGAACTATAGTGGATATAACCAAGGTATTAATCATATCCACGAGCTTCAGAAAAGGCTGAATATCTAGAACGAACATCAACAAGGCAGCTCCACAGAAGTGATGAACACTTGTACCCCCTTGGGGTTAGGCGCATTTGTACTCGCAAGGGAAGCCGAAAGTAGTGTAGAACCAAACTGAAGAGAATTAGAGGGAAAGGAAGAGAGCAACATTGTAGGAGGCCTTGAAGCAGGGGTGGTCATCTCTTCCTCCCTCCTTTGTGAGGCAGCCTGCTTAGCTAAGAGAGCCCTTCACCAATGCTTGCGCTCATGTGCAAGGAAGTTTCTTCGGCTCTTGGAGCTGGAGGCCAGAGGCTATGAAGAAGTAGAAGGCTCCTTCTCAACCATATGGACGTCCACTACAACTGTTTCTAGTAGAGGAATGAGTTCCTGAATGGGAGCAAGAGGAACAGGTTGAGAAGCAACAGGAGGAGTCGACTCAAGAGGCTCGATAGCGGGCCTCTCCCCACTCACTGCCTTGGGAGCAGGAGCAGTAGGAGGCTATAGATCGAATTCCCTTCGAGAACCTTTCTTTCTACCATATAAATAGTACCATAGTCTGGGGTATTCATTAGGGAGGTCCACGATCCTGAGCTTGGGCCTATACCAAGGAGGAATCATCGGACTTAGTGGATAGCTAGAGGGCCTACTCATCTAGTACTCTTCCCAAGAAGGGGGAGAGGACGAGGTAGTTCGGGGAAAGGTCACCTTCTCTTTGCCTTTATAGGAGGGAGAGGGAGCTGACATAGGCTTCTCCTCTTTCTTTGGAGAAGGGGGAGCGGTTGGTACAACCTTCTCCTTCTCCTCTCGGGAGGAGGAGGCGACCGACTACTACATCACAAGAAGGGTCAGTTTCGGCTGTCCCTTGCCCCTAGTCTTATACTTTACATAATTCTTGTAAAGTAGGTCCATTCTCGGAGGAAGCAGACCAATCGGGGAGGGCCAAAAGTGATCCAATTGATATCCATCATGAGACACTAGAGGTTGATATCCAGTGTCATGCGCTACATGCATGACACCTTCATGGGAAAACTTTAAACAATTATAAATAACAGAGGTGATCCCATTCATGGAAGCTAGCCAAGGGATGCCTAGCTTCACCTTGAATAGGTTCGACTCTAGGATAACATCAAAAACCGTGTCAACAGCCCTGGGTCCAACCAGGATTGACAAGGTTATCGAGCCGTAAAGTTTAAGACTCATACCATCATGTGTACAGATGGTAGAGTTTGTTTCTTCATATTCTTCCTTTTGTAACAAATTTAATACTAATGTTTTTTTGTGATAACATTCACACAGCTCGCAGGGTCTACCAAGACTCCTATCACAATGTTACCATTGACGCGAGCGGGAATGTAGAGAGGCGAGGGTTTATTGTTTAAGGGAAAATATTGTGACGTGAATGTAATATCCGATGAACCGGGTGCACGTGGAGTAGTAGAAGTCACCGTGACCATGTTAACATAGGCCTCGGGTTGAGCAACAAAATTAGTGGGATCTACAATCATGTTAGCAGAGTGTGACAGGGACGAGTTTGTGTATATTTGTAATTTACTATTAGCTTTCACCACTGATTTGTTAGCATTCTATTTATTCCCATCGAGATGAATGGTACCATCCTCGACGTGGTCTTGTATCTATGATGCAGGCACATACACCATTTAGTATCATGTCCATTAACCCGATGGTACTAATAGTAAGCGCTTCCATCATACCAATTAGGGGAAGGCTCTTTAGTAGACTTAGGATTTAACAAAGTTACGATCTTATCCTTTAACAACTACAAAATAAAAGAATAAGATTTTGATAACTTTGTGAATTTTTTGTTATTCTTGAGGCCATTATTATCAGTAGTGGTGACTACATTCGTAACAGCCTTACGTTTCCCAGAGATTAATACAATGGATTTTCCCTTAGAACGAGAGCGCGAGGAGAAACCCCCAAACTGAACAACCGTCTGCTGGTACTCTCGTAAGGATGCACACAAGTGTGTGAAATAAGGGTATTTCATTAGTGCAAAATTTTCTTACCAAGGCCTTTGTAAGCTACCTATGAATACCTTCTACACATTGAATCAACCAGCTGATATGAGATTTGTGAGAGGAGCGCTTGGTAGTGTGCTATGAAATTAGTAATTTTTTTGTTATCTCCTTGTTTACATCTGACGAGATTTGAAAATGTCATCTTTGGCCCGATGTTTTCTTTAAACTGTCTAAGGAATTGATTAACAATATGGTCAAATGAGAAAATGGAATTGTCAAGCAAGGAACACTACCACTCGAGTGCTGTGTCCTTGAGAAATCGGGAAAATAGTTTGGCCATTAAGGAATTATGATGGAAAAATTCTATGCACAGGGCGTTAAAGGAAGTCTGTGGGTCTCCTTTACCTCCATACTTTTCAAATTTAGGTATCTCCATTCCTTGGGGGAAAGGAGTGTACAAGATCACAACCGACAATGGGCTATGTTGGAAGAAGGGCTGGGCAAAGGCTTGGGAAAGACTCGCCATTTGGCTCTACATCTTACCCATATTCTGAATAAGAGTGTTTAGAATAGGGTTGTTAGAAGATAGAGGGACAGAGGAACCTCCCCCAAAACCTCCACCAAGGCCACCTCTAGAACCGCCATCAGTGTGACTTCCGTCGGAACCACTACCAAAGCCACCGTTGCCAATAGGGCCTCTGTCGGAACCACCACCATGACCTCCACCAGAGCCGCCTCCACTGACACCACCTCCGCTACCGAATCCACCACCACTACCAAATCCCCCACCACTCATCCCGCCAAAGTCTCCACCACTAGAGGTGACAAGAGGGGTGAAGCTAAAGCCCAAGGAGACCTTATTCACTTTGATAGTTTTAGGTTGTTCAGAAACATAAGGGATACTGATAGAAGGGACCGCATCGGCCATATAAACGAAAGTGGGAGGCATTGATACTCCTAATTGTCCTTCATGTTCTTCAAAACTGACTCCTTGTGCAAAACTAGAGTTGCTTGAAGGAGCGCATGCTTCGGCGAGACCGAGGAGGCTAGTAAGAAGCTCTATGCCTGTTCAATCTTTACCCATCATATGTTTTAACTCGCTAACAACCTGAGCAACTCTAGCCATCTTTGAATTTATTTCCAAGTGGTTTTCTAAGTCGCCTAGTCCTCTAGCAAGGGTAGAGACATATTCTCCAGGGATCTGAATGACCTCATGCTCGTCCACCAATGATGGTGTAGGAGATGCTGGGGGAGTGGGAACGTGATTGGGCTTGTTAATGAATCCCATCTCGTTCCTTTACAACTGCTCCTGTGCGACTACACTAACAATGGGACCAGAGAAAAGGCCTGTAGATAACCCAATAGAGACCTTAATCCTTTCCATCAGTAGGTGTTAGACACTTCTCCTAACGATATACCCAAAATTTGTGGATTGGGTTGTGATGCTCATAAACCTTCACAACACTCAGGAGCACAATGGTCACAAAGTACACAAGGGAAGCCTCAACACCAATGGATTAATAAACATTGGTTCACGCTGGGTTCTCCAAAATGTAAGAGAGGGGGACCTCCACGTGCAAGGCCCCAGGTCACGAAGGTCCAAGATGCGGAAGCCTGCCCTAACTTACCTCAACTAAGTGGGATGTTTAGGGTATGAGGATGAGAATGATGAGGACGATAGAGTCTTGCAATCACTCTACAATCCTGAGATTTGAAATGAGGCTAGGTGAGCTGGTTTGCAAGCTCAACACTGTATCTTGGATAGCTCTCTATCATAGGAAGAGAGTGCAATTCTGGGATGACAATGTGACGCGTTGATATCTCTTAGGTGTGTTAGCGTCCATACAACTAGAAGATCAAAAGTACAATGTGAACTTATCAGAAAACAAGCTAGTAGTCTAGCTAGCAACTTCTAAGAGAGAAAAATAACACTATGGAATATGAGAAATATAAACGAAGGTGATAAAGTAAATATACCAAAGCTAGGGTGACGAAGATGATTTCGTAGAAGAGCCTATTCGCTAGCTAGCTCTGCAAAGCACATACACCTACACACAAAAAAAGAAAGAAAATGTTGGGTGGCTGTATAGGGGCCTTCCTTAGACCCCCATTTAGGTGTTTCCACCTCCATGGACAACCAAGAAAGCGAGATGAAGAGAAAAATATAGTAAAGAGCACAAAAGCACTACAAAACAGTAAAGTGATAACTTGACCAAGTGATAGAAGGAAAGAAAGGGAAGCTTACCACCTCCACCAAGAGCACTCAAGGCTGCTTGGGGGAGAAAATGAGAGTACTCGATCCTCTGTTGCAATGGTTTTTTGTTCCTATCCTTCTCTACCAAAGTGATGGATTGTTGTGTTTGCTGCAATGAGGTGCAAGTATGCTGCTTGAGAGCTTGAAAGTGAATGCAAGAGTGTGAGAATGGATGCTTGAAGTGTGTAGTAGCTTAGAAGAAGTTAGAATTCATGTTGAAGGAGTGAATTTGAAGAAGGGAATGAAAGAAATGGCCATATTCAGGTTGGTCATCCGAAGGGGGCATTACAACTTGACTCCTAATGAGAAGTATAATGCCTTTGAAGGTTCAGCCGCAGGAATCTACCAGGGATGTAAGCGCGCTGCATGAACGTCTATGCACTGCGCGGGTGTCCTCAATAGAAACACCTCCACCGATGCTCAAAATAGGTGCCAAGTGGGATGCAAGTAGTGGGCTTAGGTGGAATTAAGCCTCTAAACTTGGTTTTCTAAAGTGGAAGGAGGCAAAAAGGGGAATTTACACATGAGGTACAAATTCACTCCTATACAGTATCAAACATATTGGATTATTTATCATACCATATATATTAATAGTTCCATTTGTATGCAATGTTTCTTGATCCCTCCAAAATAGGATTAAGATTTTCATAGATTCAATTTCAATATTAAATGGTGAAACTAAACAATGTGAACCATGATGAAACCCTCATTACACAATGATTTTGGAATTTTATATTTAGTACATGTAAAATTGCTACTTGTAAAAAATCACAAAGTGGGATTGATATTGATGCATTATAGATTCCAAAATAAAAGTATAATTATGTTCCAACTTACAATATAGAAGCAATTTTCCTAAAATTTGTGATATAAATCCATCAAAAACCATAATCGAAGGAGAATTTTAGAGAATTAAATATTTCTCAATACAATTATAAATATTTATTGTGATCACTTGGAAATATTTTGATTTCATCTTTCTAATGAATCTAAAATTACATTTCTAGGACTTCTATGAGGTGTATGAGCTTCTACAAACAAAAAATTAAAGAATCGAAAACTTCTAAGGGCTTTGTGCTAAGTGATAGAAATTTAATAAAATGAGTGTTTATCTATCATTTTTTGGGCCTTTCACACTTAATGATTGGATTGATTTTCCCAAATATGCTTTTAATGATGTGTGATTAACAAATACCCAACCAAAAACCTTTCCTTCAAATTCTTGTAGTTTTGGCCTCCAATGTTTGATTTGGATGCAAAAAAGGAAAAACTAACTTTTAAAGATGATTTAGATTTAATGGTGTGTTCAAATTTAGTTCATTAGACTCCAAAATTAACCTACAATAAAAATTAGAAAAAGAACCACCCAAAATCTAGTATACTCTCAAGTTTTTTTGGTTTTCAAGGACATCATTTGATGCAAGAAAAGAGTACACTCAACTATTGGGGAAAATACAAAATCTACAACCTAGATCTCAAAAAATTCTAACAAGAAGTAATTTCACAATTTCTAATAGCATGTAAAACTTGGCTATGGAGATAACTACCCAAGATTAAAGAGCTTCAATGAAAGCACAAATAGTTCCAAGTGAAAGAGTAAGTCTGTTTTTCTAAAGGATACAAATATATAATTTATATTATAAGAGACTAGATTGAAGAGTACATGAGATGAAAATATATAAGATACAACACCAAGAGGTGTTGGTGTACAAACAATACAGGATAAAGGAGACGTACTCACATGTGTATAGTACAACTCCACCAAAAAAGGAAAGTACGAGTCACATATGCAAATGTAACCTATCTAACTAAATACCTACCTAAGAAACCTTATCCTAGAACCTAAGTGAAAATATGCAATAAATTAATTAACTAAATGTAAGAAAATAAATATGCACCAACACACTCTCATAAGGAAAACTTAGGGATAGGAAACATAAATTACTAAGTCCCAATAAATGTGTAGCTATATTAGGTACTCATTTAGAAAATGTCACTTAAGGAATTAGGAATGATAAAAACATCATACAAGGGAAAACTACCCTCCATAAAAGTGCCCCTAAATAAAAGAGAAAGAAGTCATCCATCACAAATAGAGAGACAAGTATAGAGACCATGAAGCCCCATAAAGATGTAGTTTTCTACATTGATGGTAGATGTTTGATACTAAATTTTGAAGAGAACCCATGATTGTTGAACATTTCTTCCTTTATGAAGAAATAAACACAAATATATATGTAAGATATCCTCTAATTACTAAAAAGAATACGAGGGAAGAAAAATTAGAAAGTATTATGCCTCTAGAAAGTGCTCAAGTGTTGCCATGTTAATGTTGAGAGGTGGCACAATACAATTAGGAGTCCTAAGATTAATTGAAGAATGTAAAACCTTATAAAAATGAATGTAGAACAAGACCCAATGAAAATGACGGTAGGAAAAAAATGATGGAACTATCATAAAAAATGGTATGAATGTTGTCAAGAGTGTCTTCAAAATCTACAAGATGAGAATTACAAAAAAATCTAATATATTTTTTTAGTCATTTGATGAATCTATCTCTAGAAGAATATTTAAATACGATCCTACTACAAATAATTGCTGGAAGCCCCATTGGAAGCCCCACAGGAAGAAACACTAAAATTTGAAGGAGGATATGAAGAAGATGGAATGCCAACATGTCTTTATAACCTTAGTTAATGAAAAGGATTGAATATTCAAATGACCGTATTGTTTCTCTTCAAGTGTCTACATTCGATACCCGAGTGTGAAAAATTGTGTTTTCACGATCCTTGAGATTATATTCTACAAATAGATAAGAGATGTCTTGGAATAATCATCCATGTGAAGTAAATACTATAAACATGAGTTTTTTTTGCTAAAGAGACTTGGTAAAGTCTAATATATTAGATATGATCATTGTTAAAATATTAGTAGAGAACTCATGAGAACCCACGCATTATTGAAATTCCTAAAAGAATCAAGATTGTAGGGGAAGATGATCAAGGTTTCCAAAAAAAAATTACAAGATAATTTCCCAATTAGTGTAAGGAAATTTAGTGTGTCTATTGTGATATCTCAAATATCTAGGAATAGTACTATAAATTGGTTTATAGACTGAATCATTGCCATCATGCCATTTAGAATTTTATCTAAAAACTATTACCTCATAGATGATGCCATAAAGTGAGTAAGAGATCCATTTGATAATTTTTGATCCCTCTAAACTAAGATTAGTATTTCCATGGATTCAATTTCATAATCAAAGGGTGAAACATAATAATGAGAACCATGATAAAATCCCTAACATAATGATTTTGGTACTTTATATTTAATGCATGTATAATCAATACTTGTAAAAGATCACAAAGTGGACTTGATCTTGATGTGCTATAGACACCAAAAAAAATACTACAATGTTGAAATTATAAACTTATTTAAACTTCCAACATATAATAAGATTTAGCAATTTTCTCAAAATTCATAATAACTTACAAAAATATAGAATCAAAGGTCAATTTTAAAGCATCATATTTTGTCCCATACAATTATAAATGTTGATTGTAACCAATTTCTACGAATATACCAAAGTCATCTTTCAAATGAACCTAAAATTTATTTTTTCCAAGATTTGTGTGAGACGTACAAGATTTTTCCAACATGCATATTTTTTGGGAAATAAATCAATTTTTGTTTAAAGGGTCTTAGTCTAAGTGCTTTGATTTCAATTAAATAAAAAATTTGATTTATGGATTTTTGGGCCTTTTGGACATATAATTAGACATGGTTGATTTTAATTCAAAATTATTTGAATGATGAGTGATCTATAGATATAAAAAAAACCTGAAATCCTTATAGATCTATAGCCTCCAATGTCTCATTTAGATACAAAAAACAAAAAATCTAACATTAATAGATGCTCTAAACTCAATAGTGTACATAGATCTTCTCCATGAAGATCCAAAGTACACATGCAATACAAAGCTACAAAGAGGAACCCCTAGAATCTAGTATTTACATCAATTTTTTCTAATTCTTAATGTCATCATTCAATGCAAGAGAAAATACATTTATTTTTTTTTAGAAAACACACGATTTACATCTTAGATATAAAAAAAGGGTAACAAAAAGAAATATCATAATATTTGACATCATGTAGGATTTGGTTATGGAGATATCCATGTAAGATCAATGATCTTCAAGAAAATAACAAAGAGACACTAAATGAGAGAATGTGTCTATTATGCCAAAGGACATAAATATGTAAATGAGATTATAAAAGATTAGATTCAAGACTACACGAGATGGGTATATATAAGATACAATGCCAAGAGATGTGGATGCATAATTAATGTGGGATAAAGGAGATGTACTCATATGTGTGTAGTACAACTCCACCAAACAAGGAAAGTATGGGTTGCATATGCAAATTCAACCTACCTAAGTAGATATCTACCTAAGTAAGCTTATCCTATTCTAGGTGTAAATATGCAATAAATTAATTAACTAAATTCAGGAAAATAAATAAGGACCAATGCCCTTCTATAAACATATCTTAGGTGGGTAGGAAAGAGAGATGTCTAGGTCCCAAAAAATATGTAGCCACATTAGGTACCCATTTTCAAAATGTGTTTGTAAAGGAACCGAGAAGGATGAAACCTTATACGAGGGAGATATCCTCCTAGAAAGAAGCCCACCAAGAAAAGAGAAAGAATATCCCCGAATATATAGACACAAAGAGAGACCATGACACCCCCAAGATGTAATATCTTGCATTTATGGTAGATGCTTGACATTGAATGTTGAAGACAACCCATGATCGTAGACAATATTTCTCCCCTTAGGAAGAAACAAAAACATAGGTGTATGCAAGATATTATCCTATTATTGAAAGAAATATGAGGGAAGAAAACATAGAATGTATTATGTCTCTTGTAATTTCTTAGCTATCACCATCTTAGTGTCGAGAGGTGTCATGTAGTTAAAGCATGACTTAGATCTAATTAAAAAGTGTGACAATATATAACCTTGTGGAAATAGATGGAGAACAAGTTCCAAAGATGATGATGGTAAGAAAATAGTTATGATAGAACTAACATTAAAGAGGATATAAATGATTTCAAGAGTTTTTTTCCAAATCTACAAGATGGGACTCACAAAACAAGCTTGAAATATTTGTCAAGTACTCATTCACAAAAATTCTCTCTAGAAGACAATGAATACAAGCCTACTGCAAATAACCATTAGAAGCCTCATTAGAACCACATTAGAGAAAATTTATATATAAAATGGGTCTCTAAAGATGACATCATCAAAATAATGAACTAACAAAAATCAATTAAAAGATGACGTAATCTATTATGGTGACATCATATAAAATAAAAATATAATAATTTAACTTATTATATTAAACTTAATAAAATCTTATAAATTAACTCACTAAAATTAATTTGACTCTACATATCTTATTCCATTTATTTTTTATTTTTTTAGATTTATTAATCTTTAAGTTCTATTATAGAAATTTTGTGTTTTTCCCTAAGAGATTTTTGAAGAAGATTTGTTGAAATGATTTATTTTTATGTACATGATTTTAAAAACTCTTTATCATCCAATAATCATTGAAAAACATAAAAATAATTTAGATTTTTTTTGTTTGTTTGATAAAAGTGGCTTAGCCACTAAAATTTTAGAATTGTTTCATAGTTGTGAGGGCAAAAGTAGGGCTTTTCTTATAGATGATATTGTAGTATTGAAAAAGTATGCAATTTGATTTATTTAATAACACTCTTTATCAATTGATAAAATATTGTTTTAAAAAAAAAAATAAATATTAAGAGGTTTTTTTTTTATATTGATTAGAAGTTTCATAGAGGTAAGATACATTTTTTTTCTTGTATGTTTTTTAATGTTGTTTTTGCATGATTTTTAAAAATTTTAATTGAAAAAGATTGTTCTTATGTAGGTGTAGATATAGATTAAGGTTTTTAAATCCACACTTAAAAAATGAAAAAAGCTTGGATTAGCCATATTTTCAAACTCCATGCATGTAAATTAAAAGCAATATCAATGCATGTAAATTAAGGAGTTTTTTCCTTGAGCAATATCGATGCATGTAAATTAATATATCCTTAATTTAATATTTTCATTGATATCAACTTAGGTATACATGCATGCAAATTAAAAAAATATTGATATATGTAAATTAAGGAGTTTTTCCTTAAGCAATATTGATATTAATTTATATTCATCGATATTGCTTTTAATTTACATCAGTAAAAAATTAGTTTAGGATAATAGTTCCATTGGAAAGAACTAATAAGTGCATAAAGTGTTATACCTAAAAAAATGAGTATAGCCATTTAGCTTGTAACTTTAGTGGAAAATAGATGTACTATAATAATCTAGAAATAAGAACATTGTAAACAATTTATAATTCGTATTGCATATCTTAATAATATTTTCTAGTTTTGTTCGAGAGCTTGAGCTATCTGAACCTAGATTCATAATTTTTTCAAGCCTTCTAGAGTTGAGCCTTTTTCTTAACATATGATTTTGTTAAGGGGTTGACCTATAATCCTTTCCAAATTACTCAGATTTAGGATGCTTTTAGGGTGATTTTTTTAATAGTTGGAAAGATAGAAATGATACTATTTTTCCTATCTATTTTGTTGATCATAATTTTTTGCCTTATTCTAAAGCCATGATATTCTCTAGTGTGCTCATGTAGATTCAAGTATAAGCCAATGATGTTGCAGTTGAGTTTTCTTACCTCCAAGTGCTACTTGATCATTGGGGTAGTGCCAAATGTATTGTTGGTAGGGTTGCTCCGACTCCCACCTCCATAAGAGGTTGATCTTTGCTTCATGGGTGTCATCGAGGTCATAGTTAGTTTGCTTATGGAAATCAAGATGCTCATTCTCCAAGCCTCTATATTTCTTGTAAGAGAGATCATACTCATTGAGGATGGTTATAGTCAAGTTGTCGATCAACTTCTCCCTTAGCTTTTAGTTGTGGAGCTACTAGCTAGCTAGACATTGACAAGTTCCCTTAGTTGGCTCTTGCTATTTTTCTTGTTTGGGTTGCTAAATAGTAATGATAATGAAGATAATGATGGGTGGGACCCTTTTCTAGAGACTTTGGATCCCACTCATGTAGAGTAAATCGGATAAGTGAGATCCTCCTCTCTCCAGTGCTCTTGCTCTTGCTACGTAGCAACTTTATGTAATTTTATTTTATTCTGATCCCATTTCAACTTTTGGATATGACTTTTTTCACCTACCCTTTTTTTGAATATATATAACATTATTTTATAAATGATAATTAGATGCACTATTTGTTTGAACTATAAACTTATACACCTTTTACTTCAAATATTATCAAAATAGTTTCTTTCTCTCTACCATTAGATTTTGGTGTGAAAAGAGTGTTTATATTGGACAAATGTTGTAGGAATAGACACTATCCACAACTATCCTTAAGGAGAAGAACATTTTGCACATATTATCACCAAAAAAATACAAGGCATATAAAAGGCATTCAAAAATAGGTGTGCATTAAATTTGTGATCTACAGGAAATTGTTATACTAGGTTTTATTTAGTCTATATTGTAAAAATAATGAATAGTCAGAGCTCCTCTTCTTCTTATTGTCTACACATGGTAAGGTGGGCACAAAAGAAAAAATAAATATCATTGCGATGGAGTTGGAAGCCACTTTTTTGTTGTAGAGAAAAACCAAAAAAAGATGAAATCTGGGAGCAGGTCTTGCCTACTAAAGAGATAAATCACTTAAGCTTATCGTGGTATATTAATATACTCAGCTTTGTTCAAAAAATATACTTTTTCATTGTATATACATCATTCCCCTCTGTCTCAGCATAGTTTATTTATGTATTAATGGAAAACATGATTCTATATGTACTTTGTAGTATATACTGCTTATTTAACTCCCTTACTCAAAAAATTATAAAGAACAATATTTAGTCAAATACAATGACAAAAAGCTGCAATTCTCAGACACAATGACGCATAAATTTAGAGACTTCTAAAACAAAAAGTTGCACTGCTACTCTTAATAAAACACCCACCTCAATCTCAATGGTAAAGCCCAATTGTTATTTGGGCCTACATAACTTTAGCAACTTGTAAGAAACCATATATTTGGAAGAAAATTTATATGCCTAAAATGAAATTAACATTAGGTTCTGTCAAAATGGTGAAATTTTTAACAGGCACCTACCTGTGGTAATGTCTATGCAGTCCAAAAAATGGGCGTGATTTGACTATTTAATAGCATTAATTAATCAAATCAGGCCCTCGTTTTGTAGGCTGCATAGCCAATTCCCCTACCTGTTGCCACATGTGTGCCTTCTCTCTAATCTCCAACTAGCTTTGGAGAGATATGACATTTTACAGGGGTCAAATTTAGTTGGTGGAGTTTTGAGCAAGCAACATCTTCTCTCAGACTTCCGTCTCTCTAAATTGCTTAATGCAATGGCTTATGGGCTCCTAAATGATTTCCATAGTGAGTTCAAAGTGTGGTTAAATCTCCTCAAGCATCAATATGGGAGTTCAGTAAGTGATCCAATTCTCATGCTCTACAAGGCAATTCGATTCCTTATTCAACATGCCATTTTAGAGCCTCATGAAGAGCCCCACTTCCCTCCGCCTGCAGACATTGCCTCCTCTGAGTGAAGTACCTCTTAAGAGATGTTCTTATTTCCCTTCTTTTATCTCTCATTTCATTGGTATATGTCAAGTGGAATTCTCTTTTCAAATTTTGCCTGTTCTTCAATTTTTCATTTCAGATGAATTGAGCACTTTAAATGTCTTCGGGAAGATTCTTGTTGCACTGGATTTCTTCGGCTTCTTTTGGTCTCTTTGGCTCCTCTAGCTGGCATTTTTGGAACTATTAGTTATCTTTCGCTCTTTGGCTTCAACGGATTTTGACCATTTTTCTGGCTTTTGTTCTCTACATAGGCTCTTGTTTCTCTTGCCTGAGTTTTCTCTTCTGGGATATGTTTCCCTGTTACTCTTTAGCTTTTGACCTCTATAGATTTTGTTTCTCATCTACAATTTTCAGATAAATGTAAACTTCTTTTAATTTAATAAATTTGTGGCATTGCCACCTTTTCTTAAAAATAAATAAATTACTATTTAACATGTATTTTTTGTTTTTTAAAACATTTACCCGCGAATTTCTTCTGCCATGCTCCCATATTTCATCACAAGTTATAAAAGAAATGGAAACAAAGCATATTTTGTGTGTATAAGCATCCTCAATGGGTGGATTTATTTCTCTAGACTCTGACTTTCTAGTATGTTTTTAATTTTCTTAGGTCTTCTCCACAAAAGGTAGCCTATAATCAAAACCCACCTGCCATATATTGATAATAGAAACAATTAATAAACCACGGATAATTAAATTGAGCTTGGAAAATCTATTTTAGAAACCAAAACATTCATAGAAACAAACAAATGTTTAATTAATCTTAAAAAGGAAGTTAGGTCTTATAACAATATCATGTATATTATGATTATTAGGAAATAGGTATGGTTAATGTAGAAATTATTTTTGTTAGTGTTTTAATTAAATTGTTTAAGTTTTATTTTTAAATTTGTATAATTTAATCTAAAAGTATTAATTATTATTATAGATTATCAACAAATCATCAACAACAATTTTCTTAGATATATTAGATTATAATTATGAGAAAAAAAATTAATAATTTTTTTAATAAATATTAAAAAATAAAATAAATAGTATGTTAAAAATAGATCTAGGATTTTTTTTTTTTTTTGGTTGGTAAACTTTAGTATAGATTTATTAAATATAAAAGCTTCAAAAAATACAACGCCATTAACAGGGTATTCCTGCATGAGAGATCCTAATGCTCAAGCCATTCCACTGGTGAGCTCTACCTTGACAAGACAAAAAACCCAAAAATACCCAAAATACAACCAGCTTTGAATAACACAGATAATACATTTCAGGTAAAAACATCACAGTGCTATGATCAAATCCAGTTGCTTCTTGAAAATTTTGCATTCCGCACTGTCAGATAAATGCCACCACCAAAAACGAAAGCCTTTTTTCTCCCCATTTCGCTCTAGCAAAAAAGTCATCACCAACTACGGTCGCCATCCTGACACCAGTGAGAACATCCATAATATTGTAAACATTGCTCCCACCCAGAGCCTTCTACAGAACGCAAAACACTTTCTCAACAAAATTCTGCATCATTTTTTGCACTAGAAACCATTCAAGTTGGGAGACCTATCTAGAAGTTCTTCCACCTTTTCCATGACCCCTGCCTCCAAAACGTCTTTGTCCTGGGAGTCTGTTCGACTGGCCTCCATTCACCCGCCTCTCTTCCTCATCTTGCTGACACAGTAAAAATTTTAAGTGCTCCCAGGCCGTGAAGATTGAAATTTTGTATTCCTCCCTATCCACTCACCTCCTCCATCTCACAAAAGGGATCAACCCCTCCTCTGTAGCTTCATCCATATCCTTTATCCCTTCAGAGACATCATATCCTTTCCCCGGGACAGCCCATTCGACCAGCGAATCCAATTTCCCTAGCAGCTCATCCTCAAAAAGAGACCTCACTACCCATTTAACTACTTCAACATCTTCATTCAACTCCATACCCCATGCAAAAATCATCGAAGCAATGTCGGTATTTAAATGTCCACGGTGAGTGGCCTCCATGAAGTGTGGCCCCAATGTCTCCAACACCGCTTCTATCACCTCTTCCTGTGGTTTTTTTAACAAGTACATCAGCCTGAATTTTGAAATAGGACCAAAAAATCCTTACTGTTGAAGCTTTGTTGCAAAGCCATACATTGCTTCCATTATCACAGTTTTCACACCACCCTTTCACGCACTTCGCACTCAAACTTTCACCAGAAGAGAGAAAGAAATGAGAGCCAGATGTATCATCTGTGTGATTTAAGAGGCCTTTGTTTCAAAATACACGATACATTCCCAATTTTCCTTCCCCTGCCAAACTTTAATACTTGTGACATCACTACCCAAAGCGTGTACCAGGGAATCAATACCTTCCTATCCTTTCCAACGCAAAATACCTCAACCAGACTTCCCAAATGCCGACACTGATCCTTCAAGTTGTCAAATCCGTTGTCACCCATCTGAAACAAAATTAACACCCTCTGCAAACGTTGAAACCTCTTGTCCTTCCACTGTACATCATAATAATGCATTACACTGACTTCCGTCCACCTTCACATCACACACAGAACCAACTTGCAAAGACATAAACCGTAGTAATCATTACCAGAGAAAGGGGATAAAATTAAGAGGAGCTAAAAAAAAGATAACTCCACCTGACAGAAGTCCTCCTTCCTTAACTCCCCAATCACATCAAAGGATGTAGCCCACTTGGACAGGCGATCTGCTTCAATATTACCCGATCTTCGAATGTGACTTACTTCAAAATGTTTAAAAGAATTTAAGACTCTTATAGTGGCACTAACATACGCTTGCAAATACCAAGCCAAAGCGCCACCATTGACTATTGCTTGAATTATAACCTGCGAGTCACCCTCTAAATGTAAATTTTTGACTCCCAAAGAATGAGCTAATTGTACAGCCAAAAGGGCCGCCTTTGCCTCCGCAGTGTTGTTTGATCCAACTTCCAACTTCCTAGCCCCAAAGGAAATTAAATTTCCTTGGCTATCCTGGATGATAGCCCCTGCTTCTGATGGACCAGGGTTGCCTTTTGCAGCTCCATCAAAGTTTGCCTTATACCATCCTTCCTTCAGTTTTTCCCATACATCCTTTTTCTGTGAAAACTGTGCATCTCCTTGCTCCACTCTCAAATTCCCAAAATGTACCTTGAGACCTGGCCATATTCTTTGAAACTTGCTATCTTCCCCTGAAAAGGAAAGCTTTTGGCGTTGAGAAAGAGACACCGCAACATTTACAACTTCAGTTATTGCAAGATCAATTTTGTTTTTGATTCTTGTTACAGATTCCTTCTTGTCCTCAAAAATCCTTCTGTTCCGTTCCTTCCATAGTTCCCAGATCACTATTGACGGGCTTACTACCCAAACACTTGAGAAGAAGGATGCACCAGAGAGACGTGGCCACCCTTTAAAAACTCCTTTAATCGTATTTTTCCAGGGACCTTGCCAGCCAAGTTTTAACCGAAGGGCTTCCCAGCAAGAGGAAGCCATTTTGCAATGTAGAAGTAAGTGATCAGTTGATTCCTCTGCTTCATCACAGAGGACACACTTTGTTGGCCTAGCTAAGCCCAAATGCTTCCTTCGTTCCCCTGAAAGAATTCTACCCTTCACTGCCAGCCATGCAAAAGCACCAGCCTTGGGTAAACATTCCTTGCTCCAACACAAATTTTTTGCCCAAAAGATTTCCTCCACACCAGAGTCCAAAAGTTGGTATCCTACTTTAACCAAGTAGTTCCCATTTACAGATCCACACCAAATCACTTTATCAGCATTGTTTGAGAGGAGTATTTGACGCCCCTTCAGAAAATCCTTCATTTTCTGAATTTGGACTTCAAAAAGCTCAGCACAGGCGACATCTTTCCATACCCATTCCTGGCCCAAAGGGCCCTGCTTGAGTTCTAAGTAGTTACATACTTTATCACCCCATTTTTTGATAAAAAACTGTCTTAAATCCTGAGCCCCATCAGCATCCTTTAGAATTGGGAACCCATTCCATGAATCATCCCAGAATTTTGCTTGCAACCCATTCCCTATTTGCCATGTAATGTGTTCAACAATCATAGGCCTGCAAGCAACAATAAAGTTCCAAATAGCCGAGCCCTTTACTAGATTTCTAATGGTGAAAATCCAGTTATCCTCCATTGAATCTAAGTATTTTTCCTTTAGATTTTTCACCCATAAGAGATTCAGGTTTGTGTAGATGCTCCAGACCAGCTTCGTACCTAAGGCTTCATTCATAACGTTCCAATTTCTCAGACCAGCCCCTCCCTTCTCTTTTGAACTACAAATTTTCTCCCATGCTAGCAAGGGTATTTTATCATGATCATTTTCCCCATTCCAGAAAAACTTTCACATTCTCTGCTCAATTGAATTTACCACCTTCTTCGAAATTTTCAAACACATCATGGAAAAAACAGGGATAGCCGAAACCACACTTTTTAACAGGAGCAAACGCCCAACAACTGTTAACCATTTGCTTTTCCACCCACTCATTCTATTTAAATAGCTATCTACTAGATCCTTCCAAATACCAGCTTTGTTAGACCCCCCAAACAGAGGAATACCTAAAAATTTGCTAGGAAGAGAGCCTACACGCATACCCAAAATCCTGCAAATTTCAACTTGTTTTGCAATGGGGACTTGAAAAAAGAAAATCTCTGATTTACGCCAATTTATGCATTGTCTAGAGGCCTCCCCATACTCATCTAAAGAGGCTTTCATCACCTGAGCCTCTCTAATTGTTGCATCCCCCATGAGAAATGTATCATCAACAAATTGTAGATGCGAGATCGGATCTATCCCTTCTGCAACAACAATGCCTTTCCATTGCCCAAAGCTTCTTTTCTTGACAATCAACCTGCCTAAAGATTTTGCTAACAAAATAAAGAGGAAAGGAGAAATAGGATCTCCTTGTCTGATACCTTTACTAGATTCAAAAAAACCTTGGGGGCTCCCATTTAACAGGATTGAGAAACGAGGAGTGCTGATGCAATTCTGAATCCAGGCCACCCATTCACAACAAAAGCCAAAATTTTCTAGGACTTTTAAAAGAAAACTCCTATTCACCTCATCATAAGCCCTTTTGATATCCAATTTCACCATAAATTTCTCCACTTTCGCCATCCTTACTGAATGAATAGCCTCATGAACAACAATAACACCCTAAAAAATGGATCTATTTGGAGAGAAACCACTCTGCTCAACCGAAATCACCGATGGTAAAACTTTTTTTAGCCTCTTGGCTATCACTTTTGAAATTATTTTGTAAATGGTGTTACAGAGTGAAATTGGACGAAAATCTTCAAAGGTCACTAATTCATTTCTTTTTGGAACCAGCGCTATAAATGTGTTATTCAAATCCTTTAACACAAAACCACTCCGCCTAGACTCTTCCACCACTTCCCATATATCTTGTGCCAAAATATTCCAAAATTTTTGGAAGAAAAAGGCAGGGAAGCCATCCGGTCCTGGAGCCTTGTCTCCCCCTAGCCCAATTTTTTTTTTTTAACCTCTTTCAAGGAAACTTTTTCCATTAACATGACGTTTTGTGCACTTGACACCAATTTAGGAATGTTCTCCAAAATCTTCCAATCGAGATTTGTAGTATATCTGTTTTCCTTGCATAACCTCGAGAAAAAATGCACTACTTCTTTGGCTATTAGAGTTTCATCTGTCAGTGAAACGCCTTCATTGTTCTTGATTTCAAAGATCTTATTGCTATTCCTGCGCACTTTAATTGAATTGTGAAAGAACTTAGTGTTCCTGTCACCCTCTTTTAGCCAACTTTCCCTTGATTTCTACTTCCAAAAAACCTCCTCACGGGCAAGAATCTCAGAATAGGTCTTATTTAAAGATTTTTCCAGTTCAAAATCTTCTTCAAACATCCCATTTTCAATGACTCTCAAATGAAGAATCTTTAAATCCTCCTCCAACCTTAACTTCTCAGAAAAAATATTTTTAAAAGACTCCCTATTCCATTTTTTTAACTGTTCTTTCAAAAATTGAAGCTTCTTAACAAAAACAAAAGCTTTATGACCAGAACTTACCGGGGAATTTTCCCACCAATCTGCCACTAGTTCCTGAAACCCTTCCGCCCGCAACCACATTGCTTCGAATTTGAACAAACATCGTGCTGGCTTTGATTCCTCTTGAATTCTCAGGCTTATTGGATAATGATCCGAGCCTGTTATGGGGGTCACCTCCGCTTCACATTTCCAATGTTGTTCCGCCCATTCCCCAGCTAAAAAGAAACGATCCAATTTTTCTGCAATGTTCAGAAAACCATTACGCCTATTTGTCCAAGTGAAAACCCCATTTCTGAAAGGAAGTTCAAAAAGCCCATTCTGCAATACAAAATTACTAAAATCCTTCTAGTTTTGACTAGCCCAACAAACACCACCAAGATTTCAGACGGCTGGAGGATGGCATTAAAGTCACCCCCTAAAAGAAAAATTCTATCTCTTTCTGAATTCAAAACCAAAGAAATCTCCTGCCATAACTGAAGTTTCTGAGCGCTACCTGGAGGGCCATAAACATTGAGAATATCAAAACTAGCTCCTAGCTGTTTTGAGACCACACTAATCCATTACCAGCTTTGATCTTTCCTCTCCACTCTGACATTTACTAGAGCTTCATCCCACAAAATCCCAAGGCCACCAGAGGCACCAATGGCCCCAATGGCCCCAGAGAGGTACCCTTTCCACCTTCCAAAATATTTTAGAAAGCTATCAAAATACTTTTCCTTGATTTTTGTTTCTTGAAGCATAACAATACTCGGTCTCGTTTGATCAAAACACCGCTTGATCAAACGGATTTTGTCAGAGGAAATGCAGGCCCTGACATTCCACGATAAGATTTTCATGGCTACTGGGAAAAGGCATAGCCTTTTCCCGATCTCAACTTGCTTTGACCTACAACATTTCCAGCCATTTCAAGGCGCATCTTGTTTGTTTTAGGACCACGTCTACGTTTCTCACCAACCTTGACCTTACTATTATGTGCAGAGGTTTGATCTAACGACCTTTTCTCCACTAACCTAATTTGATCAGTTAATCCCAATAGATCTTCATCTTCCTCCTCCGAATCTATAGCTGAACCGGAGCCCGACCTTTCCAGAGATCCCCCACTATCTTTAACCTCTTCAAAGGCACTATCTAAGTTTTGAATAGGAGATATTGGGATGTCTTTAAAAACTATTCCATCTGGACCATCTTGGTTCTCTCCTACTTCCTGTAGCATATCAATCATCTGCTCCCTACTTTCAATGAGATCAAAAAGCTGGGGGCAAACATCAAGTTTTTCATAGCCACCAAGCCCATTATCATTCATAGTAACCTGTTCTAGATCCTTACTTTTCTCTTCCCCATATATAGATGAGAGAGTTTTAGAAAACCCCTCTATCTCTGAGATCTGCACTTTGGATGAAATCGCAGAGATTTTATTTGGGGTTGCCAGAGTTAACTCTGTTTCCACACCCTCCCCAGAAGCTTTAGCCTCTCTTGAACTCAACCCCATAGAAACTAGGTTTTGTGAGTCCCACGCACATTCATTTTCATGACAAAAAGCTATTTCCTATTTTCTGCTTAAATCCCATGAGGTTGATTCTTCTTCAGATCCTTGCCTTGAACTTTCCATTAAAACCTCCAAAGAGCTCGATTCCTTGGAAACATGCCAGTTTTCAATAGCCACAGCTTCTGTAAGAGCAATCACCTCCTCCTCAGGCAAATTTTGAACATCACCTTTTCCTTTTTCACCCTACACCCCCGACGCCCCAACTAACCCAGATTCCACCACATTTCTGACCGTCTTTCTATAATCCTCCACCACCAGATTCTGACACCACATACCCTCACCAGACTTCAACTCTAATATTTTCGGTAGAGGGTGGATTATCTATCTAAGAATACAAATCCTTGGAAACATACTGCAGTCCGCTTTTTCAACTGCTATTTTTGACTTTACAAAGAAACCCAATTTGTTTCCTATGCTCCTTAGGGTTTCCTGATCCTAGTATTCTTGCGGCAGATTTTTCAGGCTAACCCAAACTTCAGACTCCACAGATTTTGCCTTATTCGGGTCAAAATTTGGGGTCCAATCTAAAATGTAAAGACCTCGACCATCCATGGAGAAGGGGCCACTCCTTAAAATCCAATCTTTGACTCGGTCAGTTTGGCATACTACCAGGTAGAAGCCATTTTCCAAGGTTTTAACATCACATCCTTTACCCCAGTTAGCATCACACCAATCTTTCATTTTTGTGAGTGCTGGCCAATGCCCTCCCCAGCGCACAAAGATAGCACGAGATTTGAATGTACTAATAGAGTCATTCCATTCATTATTATCTATCAAAAGGGTAACCATAGTTGTGTGAAGAAAGTTTTTTTGAACCTGACTTGACTCTCCATTCTCAGTCTGGTTCTTTGGACACCAATTTTTTTTTTCCAGCGTTCTGAAATCCACTCGCTCCTTCTGATAAGCAGAATGAAACCTTTCGCCTCTGTCCTTCCCTCCCGTGCTAGGACGGGAGAAACCCCCAGATCCTCCATACCTAACCTGTTGTTTACCTAGAGCCTACCAAGCCTTGACATAAATATTATGCCTCCCTGCGTTGTTGACACCTCCTCTTTTCTTCCTGTTGAAAGGCCAACATGCTTGGTTTCCCTCATAATGCAGACCATGGTGCTTGCGAAAACCCTGGTTCCTCCGCTGCTTCGCCATTTTATCAAGCCACTACATCTAGGAAAATTAAAAATATGTTAATTTTTAATATTTTTTAAGAATTAAAAGAGAATAATAATTTTTTGTAAATTTTGATCATTTATTTACAATAACTTGTTATATTATTTTAAATTTTATAAATTATATTAAAAATATTATATTATAAATTATTTTTTATTTGGCAAGGTAGAAGAAAGAAAAAATTGTTAATCGATGAAACCAATTACAAAAACAAAAAATGGGACAAATGATTCATTAAAACAAATTAAATTTAAAATTATGTTTATTAAGTTAATACATGATATAAAATTGAATGCCATATAAAACAAAGACATGAATACCCAATCCTCTTTGGTTGTGATACTATATGGCTCATGTATATAATGATTCAATTCCTTATGCCCTTTTAAGTGTTGGATAAAGTTTGTCTACTATCTAAGCATGCAAAGATACTATATGGCTATGTATATAATGATTCATTTTAAAAATCCAACAAGTATTTATGATGTTTTGGTCAATAGGCCTTTGGCACTCTATCATTGATATGTATTTATGCATCATGAACAAATTGACCAATTGCATAGAACTTTAGGGATTTATTATAGATAATAATTATTATGAAGATTTCAAAAGCATTTTTACCTTCATCTATAAATTAATTTTCTATTTGAAGTTGTAAAATTCGTCTTTTCTTGATGTAAAGTTATCTTGAAATTTTTTCTTCTCAACAATAATCACTTACTTTGATTGTAAATCAATACATATTAAGAATATTTAAAATAAATGATGTTTTAAATTTTCAATTAGGAAAAATTATAAATTGAGACTTGATTTATTTTGCTTTTGAAAATTACATATATATTTTAACACTTCTTTGCATCTAATTATTTTTGTAATGCCTCGCCAAGGAACCCCAAAGGACGACACAACTAAAGCTCAAAGATGGAACATTTTTTTCTTAAAATGAAATAATAGTGGAATGTATAATATCACATAACATATAATCTAAACCTAAGTCCTCTAAGGTTCCATGACTACACTACTAACACATCTATTAATCAAGAACTAGAATCATTTCATTAATCATGATTTATCTAACAATCAAGAGTTCATTTTAAACCATCACATTACATGATTCTACAATATGAATTTCCATAACATGTCATCAATTAAACAACATTAAAGATCATTTATAAATAACTAATAAATATATATGCAAATTCCATTACATAAAATTACATCATAATCTGTTACATCGTTACATTGTTTACAATAATGCTTCCCTGAATACAATTGGGAAGAATACATCAAATTACAATAAACACTACAACTGATATACAAGTCCAGTACATATACATAAAAGACTGTCCTCTCGCTCTGGAACATGAACTGGAATCTGCTACACAAGGTATAGCCTCCACGCACACGAACAAACAACAAGGAAACCCAATGGAGGAAAAAGTGCCAACCTCTCGACCATGTGGAACCCTAAGGTCCACCCCTCGTGCTAGGAGATAACACAAGGTCCCACTATAAACAAACTATTATGAAGACAACAAGCTAACATATACGAAGGCTATACATGACTCCAACACAACAATGCAACAACATTAACATCAGATACAACCCTTATGTTGCTTCCAAAGGCATTCACACAACAGAAGGGAAAGATATAACTAGGGAATGCTAGACTGCAATAGGGAAGAGTGTCATTACATGGTCTTGGCATGGGTTGTCCTAATAGTCTTCCACTAGACACCGACCGCCATCTATGGTTGTCCTGATAGTCTCTCACTAGATGTTGGTCCCATAAGGTGACACATGTAGAACCAACATTCCTTTCATGAGGACAAGGAAGTTGATCTTGCCAACCAGGCCTTCTCAACCCATCCTTAGCCTAAACGAGCACTACAAGCATGGGCGAGACATCCATTATCTTGTTTAATGTGAAATATACCCATTCCCCCTAATTTATTTTTAGATTATCACTGAATTAAGAAACTCTCCAATGGGTTGTCCTGGTCACCACTTTGGGCTCCGACCCCATTGAGAGCCACTCCCCCTATTTTCACTAGTAAACCCTACACAACAAGCAAGGCTTTTACTATCTTGTATACTCATCAAAATCACATGAATCCAAAAATAGTGCAAGGCATTGACCTTCTCGCACACTCATCAAAATCACAAGAATCTATACAAAGTGCAAGGCATTGACCCTCTTGCACACAACATAAAACATTACCAAACCACTTCCAAAATAAAACAATCATAAAGCCATACATACAAAATTACTCCCTCCTAGGCCTTTGGAAACCAACCTTAACAACTTAACATGAATGAATCCCACTTTTAAACAATTATCAAGATCACTCCATTTCCCAATGCTTGACCACAATATTCTTACAAGCAATCACACAAACATTACAACCATGAAATAAACATTGTTTTCACCTTTCAAAGTACTCTTTAACTTAACCACATAATTCACCTAATTGGGACAGTTATATCAAGATTATTTATTTTGAGTAACTAATTTATATAATGAATTAATTATAAAAGAAATTAACATTCATTCATTAATGAAGTGATAATCTAATTCATTTATTTACACAAATATTTCAATTATCTACATATAGGTAATTCAATTCAACCTACTTGATTGCCCAATTTACTTGTCTAACAAAATAAATTAATCACATGGACATAATTGTTCTACTATAACCATAGTACACACACAC
The DNA here is from genome assembly GCA_007258455.2 of Sequoia sempervirens. NCBI lineage: Eukaryota > Viridiplantae > Streptophyta > Pinopsida > Cupressales > Cupressaceae > Sequoia > Sequoia sempervirens. The sequence continues at coordinate 507,566,455 of VDFB02000015.1, forward strand.
AAACACATATATAAATATGTATATATTTTAAACAAAATGAAAATTTCAATATAGCAGATTATAAAATGACATATACATACATACATATACACACATATTTATATTCAAATGCCAAAATATAATACATACACATCGAGTTACTTACAATCGAATGCTAACCTATATATCTATTGATTACCAAATGTAAAACATAGAAATCGAATGCATAAAATCGAATTCAACATACAACACATTCATCAAATACCAAAATTTTACCAAAGATTAAGAGTATGCATTGAATGCCTAATACAATGCATTCAAATGTAAAACAAAATATCCATTATCCAATTAAAATGTGTGGCAAACATCGCTCTATGAAAAACTCTATAAAACAAAGCAAACTAATTGAGTTGCGCGACTAAGACAATGAGTACGCAAAGGAAGGACGTAGCATGGATTAGAGGGGCAGTGGGTTGCATTGGCTCTAGTTTCAAATGGCAATCATGAAATACATTCATTGAATGCAAGTAATATAAAGCATTGAAATCCAACATAATGTATGATCATCAATTTTCAAGTATAATGCAAACTAATTAAATTCCAAGCATAATTAAATTCATCGAAATAAAACACAGTATGGAGCATCGAATGCTAAATAAGAAACAAGCCAATGAAAGGAGATCATAGCTCATAGTATGTAACACCATCGAATAAAGCATTGAATACCATAAAGCATATCTATTGAATGAAACCATATGGAAATTGAAACACCAAACATGAAATCAACATACAACAACATTCAAGAAAAGTGAACCCCAAACACTAAGAAAATTCGCACAAAATACAACAAGTTCACATAAAATACTGAAACATGCATCACTTTATCAAACACATTTTTTTAATCATAATCTATCAGCCCTAGACCACCAATGCGACCGACTATGCAGGTAGTAAGGAGGCACAAAAACTGATTTGTTGAATAGACTTAAGTAACTTTCAAGCAATTGTTTTCAACAAATAGAAAAAAAGAGAGAAATCGATGCATTAATAAGAGAAACAAAACAAAGAACAATGAACAATGAATAAAGCCAACCTGGATCCAACACTGGCTAAGATGGGAATCTGATGTCAAGATCAATCTTCTACAACACAACAACTTCTTTGAAATCCCCAATCAATCTTTCCAATAATTCCCCACAAAATCTACAACATAAGAACTTATCTTCTAGATAAAATTTTCTTCTCTTCCCACAAAACAAAAATCAATAACAATCAAAATATCTCGAAAGGATAATTATTTACAAAAGGAAGGCTACTCGATTCTCAAAAACAAAAATCTAATAAAATCTCTAAAATCTCCAATAAAACTTCAAGTTTCTTTTCGACAATCAGTTCGAAGTTATGCATGTGCTCCATAAAAATCCTTTCTATCTTTTTATATTATTTTTACTATTTATCCATTATCACATTTCATTATAATTCAATTTTATTTGATATTACATTACACTTTTAAATTTATTATAAACCATAATCATTAATAAATATATTTATATTTATTTATCAGAGTACTTTTACTTAATAATTTATTTAATACAACAATTAATCAAAAAATATATTTATTAAACAAATTTAAATCAAACAAGCCAAATATCAACAACAACTACCTAAACCATAACTAGGGTCAAAAAGCAAGACCAATTGACCACATACATCAGACGACATTGACGAGGTAACAGACTAGATACTCATCCTCTTCGAGGATGATGGCTAGGGTAGGGGACCAAATGTTATCTCCGAACAACTATTCCATTAGGTTTAAGGCACGCTCAGACTTGTTAATTCAGGTGGAGTTGATGCCTAGTACCTGCAACCTGTAGCATGCAAAACGATCGAGCATATAAATAATTATACAATCAGGCACACCATGAAAGGAAATTGCAACATAGCAGGGTACTCACAAGTAAGTAATGCGACACTATCCCTTTCACCCAAATACATCAAACAAGTAACCACATAAACTCATAACAATCAGTTGCATAAAAAATAAGATAAGAACAATCACTAGATGATCGCATAATAACTATGATCAAATAATCACATAATGCTCATAATAAGATTAATTCACATAATCAAATAAGTCCATATACTAGTCATAACATATGCATAAAATTCAAGTAATAGAAGTATCATAAACATATCATTGTAGTAGTAAGTCCAACATCACACAAAGTGTCATAATGTTTGATCCTAAGCAAATCAACTACCAGTCTAGCAAATAATAGTATGAGGGGCACTACAATTTTAGACTAGATTTGGAGTCTACTCTTTAGATAAATTTATCTAGAGACTATAAGAGATTGAATGAAGTGGAAATGTTGTACACTAAGAACACATAATCATGGAAATCCTTCTTACATAGAAAGATAAAGTTCATGCATTTAGATAAATATTTAAAAGGTCACTTGATACAATCAGACTAACTACTAAGAAGTTGGAATGTGGAGAAAGTTAAAAAAAAAAACATAAATTATAAATTGAATACTTAGTATTTTTCAATGAACTCTTCTAAAGTTCAAATTGTTTATGCAATCAAGAGTGCAAATAAAAAATGATACAAAATTATATGATTTTTGTTTCCAATTTACAAGAGAAAAATAAAATTATAAAGTTATACAAATTTCAAGAAAAACTAATTCAATGTTGAAGTTGAGTTTGTTTGATATTAAACTATATAAATATTTTATGTAGTGGCAAGTAGCTTCGTAGTATTGTAATAAAATTATTTGTTGTCTAGTTGATAGATAACATTTTAGGATCAACAAATTCTTGCAACTTGAATGTTTCATGATTTTACTAGGTTGATGAATATTATAGTTGTTAAGGTTGACATTGATTAATTCACACTAGACACAACTATGACTAGCAACTCATTAGAATAAACATTTGTTAAATATTAATGAGAATAATTTTTTCATAAAGAGCATTCATAATTAGATTGGTTAATTTTGAATTTGATAGCCAAATAATATAAAATAAAATAATTTTTGGATACCTCTAAAATAAAACAATATATTTTTAAAGTAAATAAAATAAATCTAGAATAACTTATAAGGAAAAAATCTCGAGTAAATAAAATAACTCAAGATACATATAATTAATTTATCTAACATTGACATATAGGAGGCATATACATTTAAAACATTTAGTTAATACAAAACATTGACATACATACATGTAACATAAGAATTTAGATATGTCAACTTCACCAATTATAATCAACAAAGTCAACTATAAAATTATTAAATACATTTATATTTATTACACCAATAACCCAATTTAAAAATATTAATATAAAAACCTTATTTTATATTTCTATAAGTTTGTTAGGTAACCTTCAATTTTACTTCCGTACAAAATTTTCTACTAGTTAAAGATTATCTTCTTTGTACTAAAGTGGAAGCCAGATTAGTAAAAAATTGACAATGAATATGCTTACGAGTTGCATGTGAGAGTAAAAAACCAAGAAATTAGTGTCATATATTGGCTAAGGTGACCAACATGAGGAATCATTCCATTTTTTGATGAAAATGATTGAAAATTAAATCCACATTAGCTATAAAACCACATTTATCAAATTATGATGCACACATGTATGTCATGACCAACAAGAAAATGCATGACAAAAATTTACTTCACACCAAAAAAATAATATTATTTATATAAATATAAATACAATATAATTATATAATTACTCCATTGAATCCTTTTCCTCTTCCTCTTCCAAAGTTTCCTCTGCCTTCTTGGATACCAATCTAAGAAGTACTTGCTTATCTTGATAACCATGTCTAGGATTTGGTTTTCCTCTTCCTCTAGAATTGTTCCGTCTTCTAGAAATATTTCTATATGCCTTTAATGCAAATTTATAGGCTTCTTCTACATTAGTAATTATTATCTTGAGGTAAGTGCATGGAAACGAGAGACCAAAAAAGGTCTTAAGTAGTCACTTTTTTTTTCTAAAATAAGGGAAGACTGATTTTGGATGAGAAACTGAAGATAGTTGTGTTCAAAATTTGAAGACACAACAAGACAAAGAGTGAGTCGCAATTCTCTAAATATACTTTTAAATTGTATATACACCATTCCTCTATGTCTCAGCATAGTTTATTCATTGAAAATTTGATTCTATATTTATTTTGTAGTATATGCTGCTTATTTAACTCCCTTACTCAGAAAATTATAAAGAACAATATTTAGTCAAATGGTAGACAACAATAGAAAGCTACAAATCTCAAGCACAATGATGCATAAATTTAGAGAATGCTAAAACAAAAAGTTGCATTGCTGCTCTTTATAGAACACCCACATCTCAATGGTAAACCACAGTTGTCATTTGGGCCTACATAACTTTAGCGACCATTAAAAAAACCATATATAGAAAGAAATTTATATGCCTACAATTAAATTAATATTACTGCTTAACATGTTTTTTTGTTTTTAAAACATTTATCTGTGAATTTCTTCTGCTATGCTCTCATATTTCACCACAAGCTATAAAAGAAAAGAAAAAAAACAGATTTTTTTGTATCCAAGCATTCTTAATGGGTGGATTTATTTCTTTTGACTTTGACTTTTCAGTATGTTTTTTATTTTCTTAGGTCTTCTCCATGAAAGACAGCTTGCAATCAAAACCCACCTGTCATATATTGATAATAGAAACAATTAATAAAATGAGAATTGAAAACCATGGATAATCAAATTGAGCTTGTGATATTGCTATCAGGATTCAATCGTGTAGTTTTAGGAGTAAAACTCATTATCATGAGAGATGGGTTCTTATGAAACATGGGTTAATGAGAGATGGGTTCTTATGAACCACTACTCATGAAACATGGGTTAATGAGTTTGACTCATAAAACTATACGGTTGAATCTTGATAGCAATATCACAATTTGACATGCTGTGGAAAATACCTCATACTTATCAAATTGAACTTGTTTAAATTTAAATTTAAAAATTTAAACACTCATAAACAATCTACTAAATGAAGCAAACAAATTTTTGATTAATCTTAAAAAAGCAGTTAGGTCTTATAACAATATCGTTGAATGTATATTATCATTGATTAGGAAATAGGTATGGTTAATATATAATTTTTAAAAAATGTTTTAAAATTCAACTATTTAAATTTTTTTAAAATTTTTTTTGTACAAATTAATTTAAAAGCACTAATTATTATAGATTATAAGAAAATAATTAACAATAATTTTCTTACATTTAATAGATTATAAATATGAGAAAAACCGTTAAATAAGAAATTTTATAAATAAAATAAATAATATATTAAAAATGAATCAATTTTTAATATTTTTTAAGAATTAAAAATGAAGAACACACTTTCTACAATAAATTATTTTATTATTTTAAATTTTATAAAATATATAAAAATATTATATTAAAAATCTTTTATTACAATTTTTTTTTATTTGGTGAGATAGAAGAAAGAAAAATTAATGTTAATTTATGAAAAAATAATAATAAAATTTATGGGACAAATGATCCATTAAAACATATTAAATGCAAAATTATGTTTATCAAGTTAATACATAATTTAAACTTGAATGTCATATAAAACAAAGACATGAAAGCCCAATCCTCTTTGGTTGTGATACATACTTTTAATTTTCAATTCCTTATGCCCTTGTAAGTGTTGAATAAAGTTTATCTACTGTCTAAGCATGCAAAGATACTATATGGCTCATGTCTATAATGATTCATTTAAAAAACCCAATAAGTATTTTGTGATGTTTTGGTCAATAGGCTTTTGGCACTCTACCATTGACATGTATTTATGCATCATGAAATTTAGGGATTCATTATAGATAATAGCTATTATGAAATCAAAATTATTTTTACTTTCTATTTATAAATTAATTTTTCAGTTAAATATGTATTTTTTCTCACAGTGTTGTGAAAGTATTTAATGATGTTCAAAAGAGATGTAAATTTTAAATCGATTTTATTGACATAAAGTTATTTGATTTTTCTTCTTCTCAACAATAATCACTTCCTTTGATTGTGAATTAATACATATTAAGACTGTTTAAAATAAATGATTCTTTAAAATTTTCAATTAAAAAGAATTATAGATTGAGACTTGATTTTTTTCTTTTGAAAATTATATAATTTCTACTATAATAACACTTCTCTACATCTACTTTTCTTTACAACATTGATACATGAATTAGATATGGTGATGATGTTGAGTGGGAGAAACAACAGGAGCAGAATTTTGAATTCCTATGAGGACACAAAGGAGAGTGATGATGATGCTAATGATGATGGAGTGTGGCTGGTCATCTCTGCTTTCCAGCTACTTGTTTGCTGATAGACCTGCTGCTTCCCTGGTCGTGTCGGTGGCTGCGTGGGAGTTGTGGTGGGGGTTCAAATGTGAACGCCCAATCCTGTTCTTGGTGGACTCTTTGAGGTCCTTCTGGTGGTTGTGTCGTGGTTCTGCATATAGGGCTATGTCCCTGCTCATGTTGAAGCTTCTAAGGCCGTTGGTTTTGTGGTGGCCATTGATGGGGTTTATCCTTTGTTGCTTATGCTTCAGACCTTTGTGTGGTCTGTGTCATCTATTATATTGGCAAATGTGTTTTTTGGCCACTTATTGGCCATTGTTCTCTTGGGTGTCACTTATGTGGTGGGCCTTGCTGTTGTGATGGACAACGTGTTTGGGGGTTCGTCGGTCCTCTTCTCAGGTGGGAAGGTTGCTAGCTTCTGTTGTGATCTACTCGTGGGTTCCTATAGAAAGGGGCCTCAGTGTTGTCTTTTGGGTCTTTGGAAGAGGTTATCCTTTCCATCTTCCCCGGTGCCTGTGGTAGTTGTGTTCCTTTGTTTGGGAACGACTAGTGGGGTTCTTGAACTTCAACTTGGTGAAGCTAAGACTTTGCTCTTTTGGTCTAGCCTTTTGGTTGCTGGATTCTTCAATTTTCTGCTCTGCTGTGGTCTAGTGTTCTCTTTATCTTGTGGAAAGTGGTGGCTTGAGGGGAATCTCCCTATTTGTTTGATGGTTCTGTGTCCCTTACCAATGGTAGTGGAGTTTGAGAGATGGGTTTTGGGTGGCTTGCTCTTGGTGCTTTCGTTCGAGATGGGTTCTGGTTTGTCCCCCTTTTGGGGGACGGTGTACTGCTTCCTCTGTGGCAGGTTTGTGATAGATGAAAGCTACTTGGTAGCTTGGTTGAAGATTCTCATTGGAGTGGTGATACTATTTGCTACTTTGCTCTCAATAACTTCCTTCTTATTATTGGGATAGAAGATCTGTGAGACCATCTTTTTCCCACTTTTGGGGAGATGGAGGAGTGTTGATGGTGGGTTGTAGGAAGGTCTATTATGCAAGATTTGTGCTATTTATTCTGTGCTGTAGGCTGTTTGTTGGGTGTCCCTTGAGATGGACGGTGCTTCAACTATAGATGATGCTGATGGTCATATGGTGTTTTGGGTTGGCTATGTTGTGGGTTGGTAGGCTATTTTTATCCTTCCTTTTGTTTCTTTAACCTGGATACCTTGGGAAGTGTTGTGGGCCTATTCTACTGATGTTCCTACTTGCTACCTGTGTCTACAATCTTGGTGTTCTATTGAGGTGAATATTGCTCCTATTGAGGTGGAGCTGGGGATTGTAGGTTTGGTGGGAAGTGCTTCTCTCCTTTTTTGTTTCCTATTGAGGTGGAATGTGCTTGCTCTAGAGGGAGGTTGCATTGGTAGTAGTGGTCACCAATTTTTCCTCTCCTATAGTGGGGAACCCCTGCCTATTGAGGTGGTTGTGGGGTTGGTGCCGGGTTGGTTGGTGCTTCTGGAAGAATGTTTCTCTGCTACAAGTGGTGATTCTTACTCCTTTGTGGATGAGAATATGTTAGGCTTAGGTTTGTTTATTTTGAGCGGGTCTGTTGCAGGTCAGTTGTTATGGATTGTGGCCTTTTGAGTGGAAGGTCTATTATTGTCCTGCTGTTGCAGGGTGTTGATTCTATGTGTTTGGTTGCTCCTGGTTTTCATGCCAGGAATAAGTTGTAAGTCTATTTTTGGATTGGATTGCTCTTAGTCCTTGGCGCCCTGTCACTCTTGGTCATCTGTGACCAAGTGTTGTTTGTGTTTGTGTTGTGTGTTGATGGCCTGTAGGGCCTTGTACTAAAGGAACAACACCCTTGTTTTGCTGCTTTTAATTTCAAAAACACTTCTCTACATGTAATTATTTTAGACTATATTTGGAGTCTACTCTTTAGATAAATCTATCTAGGGACTATGAGAGAGATTGCATGAAGTGGAAATGTTACACTAAGAACACATAATCATATAAATCCTTCTTAGATATAAAGATAAAGTTCATGCATGTAGAGAAAGATTTAAAGGTCACTTATACACTCATACTAACTAGTAAGAAGTTGGAATGTGGAGATTTTTTTTTTGAATAATCATAAATTGTAAATTAAATACTTAGTATTTTTCAATGAACACCTTTAAATTTTAAATTGTTTATGCAATCAAGAGTGAAAATAAAAATTGATACAAAATTATATGATAGTTGTTTCTAACTTACAAGAGCAAAATAAAATTATAAAGTTACACAAATTTTAAGAAAAACTAATTCAATGTTAAAGTTGAATTTGTTTGATATTAAACTATATAAATGTTCTATGTAGTGGTGAGTACCTACCTGCGTAGTATTGTAATAAAACTAATTCAATGTTGAAGTTGAGTTTGTTTGATATTAAACTATATAAATGTTCTATGTAGTGGCCAATACCTACTTTCATAGTATTATAAAAAAAGTATTTGTTGTCTAGATGATAGATAACATTTTAAGATCAACAAATTCTTGCAACCTGAGTGTATCATGATTTTACTAGGTTGATGAATATTATATTTGTTAAGGTTGACATTGACTAATTCATACTAGACACAACTGTGACTAGCAACTCATTAGAATGATTTTTTGTTAAATATTAATGAGAAAATGATTTGTTTATAAAGAGCATTCATAATTAGATTGGTTGATTTTGAGTTTGGTAGCCAAATAAAATAAAAAAATTCTTGAATTGTTCTAAAATAAAACAATATATTTTTAAAGTAAATAAAATAACTCCAAAATTGTTGAACATCTGGACTACTAAGAGGGGGGGTGAATCAGTATTCCCAAAAACCATTTAATTACCAACCATCCAATTAATATAGCATACTTAGCAACTAATAGAAATAAAAGCATAAACAGTCCATAACACATGCACCACATGAACACCAAAATTTTTACATGGAAAACCCAAGATGTGAAAAACCATGGTGAGGATTAGTTCACAATTTAGTATGACTGGTCAAAATATTACATAAAGGTTCACTGCCAGGAGGACTCACTGTCCAAGGGAACTCACTATTCACATCAAAAAACAAGACAAGAAAAGTGGCTAGACAACCAAGATTGAATTGATACAAAATTCATCTGTCATATGCTAAATTCAGTTTCTTTGAAGTCAAGATTCTAATCCAAAACACTTCACCTGATATAGAACACAATCTCTGCTCTGAATTATATTCGCATATCCTTTTCTCAATCTTTTGTAAAAAAATTCTTTGCTGCTTGCATTTAGATCACATCACTAACATACACATCTCTTAATCTCAAAATGATCTTCTATATATATACATGAGAATCATTGCAAACACTAACTAGGTCAGCCTAAATAGATGATGCCAAAGGGAATGCAAAATGTGTCTTCTCGGCACCCAATTCAAATTCAAATATGTCCGCACCACAAACCTATGAGATATAAATCAACATGGACCTATAATAGACCCTTCTTACATTCATAATATAATTTTAATCTCCACAACCTTTTACATATTTTAGGTTGGTCAGGCATAAGACCTAAAACAAAATACTTCAATTGATCAACAAAAAAAAAAAATGTGGATCACAAAATATCATGCTAGTTGGAAATATTAACCCACAGACACCTGTAAACATCATCCCATAACTGCAAGGCCAAGCACACACTCATGGAGAAGTGTGAACAGAAAAGGCCATGCACATTGCACTGAAAATTGGGAACACTCTACATAGAAATCTTTTGTCATATGCAACTTTTGAACCATTCATGTAGACCAATTGAAATTATGGATTTAGGCTCTAATATCATCCACAAACAATACATTGAATCGTGAAGAAGGATCTGTACGTGCGATGAAATGTGAACCAATCTATGGAGGGAATGGAGAGAAAAAATGTTGACGTAGACACATAGCAAAAGTACTTAACTGTGAATCGGTTCAACTGAGCAGAGTATTCTTCATACCATTATGATATTCACCATGTAGTTTTAACATCAATGGAAACACATGTCTTCTTCATTCTTTCAACAATCTCCTAGTTTGTCATTGATGGCAATATATGCCAAAAATTCTTCTCCACACATCTCTCCCCCTTTGACATCAAGGGAAAAGGGTGCATACACACAAAAAAATTATATCAACCATATGCACAAACTAAACTGAATTGAAGTAGCTGACCCCCCTTAGAAAAATTAACCAAAAGTTCCTAATACATCCACATATGTACAAAGAGATCTGAAAAATAAAATGAATGAGAAAAAACAAAAAATTATCAACCGGAAGATGTTGACCCAAGCTTTTGTATCATGGCTTGCCAAGTAGGCTTTCCTTCTTCCCAACTTCTTTTTGTTGATGCAAGCAACCAGTGTAAAGTATCAACCTCCATCAAGGCATATTCTCCTTCTTCCATAATGTCGGGTTTAAGTTTTATCTATGAAATCTTGTCAGCACTGGCTAGGGCACATGAAATAGGTATGTGCTATGATTGTACATAGTCCCTTACCATTCCAAGTTTCCTGATAATATTTTCTTTCTAGGTCTACATAGTAATGAATTTTTCATGTAGATCTACTATAGCAGACTAGGTATGATACCTTCTATCTAGTGCTAGATTATATTCACTTGATGCTTTGGCAATATGAGACTCAATCGAGTCCATTTCATCTTTTATACCCTGTGTGGCTTCCAGCCATGCTACGCAGTATAAAATCAATGTTTTTGCCTCATCCTCACAACCATGTACCTCTTTCAAGCATTCTTCAACCTTAGCATGGGTTGATGAACATTTTTCTGTAAGCCTTGTTATAGCCTCTATTTCCATTTGACCTTTCAAATCAGAGGCATAACCTTTAAAGGAATCAACCAACAATCTAAAGTTCTCCATAGAAGATAATGAATTATCAATATTAGTACCTGGAGTGATTTCCTGCAAGAATTTCAGTGCTTCTTCCATCAACTCATTACTCTTTTGGTATGTTCTAAGAATTTATTTTCTTGCTGATACATTTAATACATCACTTAGCTGCATCTTATGTTTAGGGGGCATCTTGCTTAATTCACTAGTAGGAAATTGCAACAATTGTGAAGAGACTTTCGGTTGGAACCATGTCTAATCAGGTAGTAGACTCTTTATAGGATCATTGGAGGATTTTCTAGAATTCTTGGGTAACACCTCATATTTCTCATCTTCTTCATTCTTTCTAGAGTTAGTAGCTTCTTCTTCTTCTACCTTTTCTTCTTCTTTACCAAAGGGCTTATCTTTATGTTTGTCCTTTTCTTCCTCCTCTCCATCTTTTCCTTTTTCTCCTTGCTCACCTTCTTCATTTTTGTCTTTCTCTTCTTCCTTTTCATCATTACTTCTACCTTTGTCTTCCTCATTTTTTTGCCTTTTCACTTTTTCTGCTTCATGCTTGTTACCTTCACTAGTGCCATGTTTTGTATCTTTCAAAGTAGTAGATATCTTGTAGTAGATATCTTAGGATTGTCTTGAACTATGTTTCCCGAAGAGATAGGAGAGTCAATCTTCACAATTTCCTCTCCACTCACAGTCTTTTTTTCCACATCATGCATATCTTGATCACTTTCTTGCATAGGGTCTTCTGTGTCTGGAAGAGTGTTATCTAGAATTTCATCTTTATCATCACTACTTTCTTTTTCTGAAACATATCCCTTGTTGGAAGAACAAATATGAATCATCTCAAATTTCTGTGCTATCTTAGTAAACTTCTCTTTGGTCTCCTTCTATATTTTCTCAATTTGATCCCGATCTTTTCCCATGAGAAGAATTATCATCCATTTTGATATGAATTATTTCTTGTAGATTTGAGCTAATGTGGCCTTATCATCTTTAGACAGGGAGAAACCAATCTTCTCCACAATGTTTGATCATATGTTTTCTTCTAATGTAGTGGCTTCTTCTCTCTTCTCCAGTAAAACCTTCCATACAGATCATTTGTGACCTTTTTCTTGATATACTCCATATCAATTTCAACAATGACAATATATTTGATGATAGTTGCAATTATGGTGACTCTATTTTCCTCATTTTCATTCTGATACATGATAGTAGTTTCCTTCAACATCTTGTTATGCAAAATACCCTCAAGTAGTGCATTCAAGCTCATTAGGCTTGGAGAATTCTCTAGAGTAGACTTCTTCCTCTTCTTCTTCTTCTTCTTCTCTAGATTACCAGATTTAGGCTTCTTTCCTTTCTTTTCTTTTACCTTGTGCACATGTATTTGAAAGGCTTGTTTTTATTTCTCTGTATCTTCTTCTTTAGAAGAGACAACTATCTCTATTCTTTGTTTCTTCAAAGTGATGTTGCTTATTTTCATAGTTGATGGTGACTCTTCATCCTCTTCTTCTTCTTCTTCTTCTTCTTCTTTGAGCATACTCATATCCTCTCTTCAAGCTTTCTAATTCTTTCCTCTTTTTGTCTTAGAGGTAGTTGAGGAGGCTACCAGAGTAGCTTTTCTTTTCTTCGACTGAGATTCTTCTACCATAAGAGCATTGGTCTCCATTTTCTTAGCGTTGCGAGAAGTAGAAACCAGTTCAGACAGTTGTTGAGTAGAGGAACTAGTTCTGTCTGGGACTCAACAGTTGTACCAACTAATTCAACAACTCTTTTTCTTAATAATTGTATTTCTTCTGTTGTAAGTCTAGAACCTTGGAAAATTTCATTCACAACTTTTGTCACTATTTTCTTTCTTATAGGTTTTGAAAATTCCATATGTACTTTCATCAAATTTTCTTCATAAGTTTCATATCTTTCTCGGTTAGGGTCCTTAGGACTATTTATAATTTTTTTAATAAGACTATCAACCTCAACTTCATTCATCTCATATCCGATTGGGGGAATCTAGACTGTTCTGGGTTCTACAACTTTAGCAATACATAAATCAGTAGAAACTAAGAATTTGATATCATCTTGATATTTTTCCACTAAGGTGTGAGGGATCCTTTCCCTTTCATTCATTCTCTTCTGAAATATTGCAAAGAACACAATAAGTGCCTCTTCTTGAACCTTCAAGTCACCAAGACTACGCAAAATGTTCCAAAATTGGATGTGACACTAGTTTCCTTTGTTTTCATATGACATTACTTCTTCCTAGAAGCTCTCTTAGAATATAAAAAAAACAAAAAAAAAACCAAAGAACCAAACTTAAACAGATATTTCTTATCCTTGGTCTGTTTAAAGTTATTAAATAGTTGATGTCGAAGCAATTCACATAGATCATAGTCTTTTCCCTTTTCCACCATCTCATAGGCAACATGAATTGTTGTAGCTAACACTGAATTTTCCCTATTGGTGTAATAAATTTTGTATCCTATGATCATTTCCACATACCTTATGATTGAATGTGGCTCTAATCAGCTCCATTACATGTTTATTCTTTACAAATTTTAATAATGGCACAAGTCCACTAGCACAAAGTCCTATCACTTCCCTTATAACTTCCTTTGATATCATGTCAGGCTTGTATGCCCATAAGTAGCAGTCATGTATTCTACTCAATTCCATTCTTACAAACTTATGAGCATCATCATAGGTGAAATTTGGAAATAGCCGCCAAATGTCCAAATTCTTTGCCACTAGGTTTTTATATTTAGGCTTGATCTGATGATCATCTCTAGTTAACTTGTTTATCCATGGGTTGATGAGTTTCACATGAGTATATTCTTCCATTTTTCCATGAATAAAAGCCCTAGTGTCCTCAGTAGGCAAAACCATGTTTGGAATGCTTGAAAAGGCTCCGAGATGGGTCGTCCTCAAATATCTTCATGGGGTACTTCTTGAATTTTGGCTGAGGATTTTCACTTACATTTACTAATATAGGTGTACCCATCTCTATAGAATTAAAATGTTTAAAGGAAATATTTTAAGGCAACGGTAAATCCTTTTCTTCGCTTGACTACAACTAGAGTTTGAATGCTCTACTTCCTGAACTTTTGAATCACTTCAATTTTCTTCCAAATGCATAAAAGTGAGTGAATTATGCAAAGTTTAGAAACTTATAGTCCAATATTTTTTCCCTAATTCACATTCAATGCACCAATCAATAAAGCTGACAACATTTTTTCACAATGTAACAACAAACCCTTGTTTAGTCTACAAAACTCTGCCAAAACTTATTTTCTTCTAGAATTTTCTTGAAATGATCTAGACTATCAATCTCTATCTCATGTCTTCGTGCTGAGTTGTGGCACCTTATACCGGAAAGGATATTTTTTATTTTCTATAATTTATCCCCCTAAGCCAATGCCTAGGTTTAGTTTTCAAGAGAGTTATTTTCATCAGAAGGTGGTATAGATTCATTTGCAATTTCTGATTCTTTCTTGTTCTCAAGATCATCTTTATTCCTCCAAATATTTTTCATTTCCTTCTTTACTTTTGTTGGATCAATATTTGTGTTTGGATTATTTTTGTCTTCAGGATTATTCTTTCTTATGTTTCTGCAAAATCTAGCAATATGTCAAGATTTATTGCAATTGTGACATATAATATTCCTCTAAGTGTTACTCTTTTCATTCATTCTGGATCTGCATTGGTTAGCCTTGTGTCCAAATCCATGACATGTATAACAATAGCCATTGAAATATTGAAACATTTTGCTATTGGTGCAAGAATTCCTCATTTGATTTCTACATTCAATTGCTTTATGTCCAGACTTCTTACAAGTAAAGCATTAACCAGAAAAGGATGAAACATTCTGATTTGCTTTTCTTCTACATTCTATTGCTTTATGACCAAACTTGTTGTAGGAATAACAAATGCCATTGAAAGATGAGAACTTTTGAGCATTTGGTTGTCTGATGGGAGGTCTTCTTCCATTATTTATTTAATTCTAGTACCTGCCATTGTTCTTATCTCCGATCTTCTCAGGTTCACTTATCTTTTCTATTTTTGAACTTTCACATGTCTCAAGTCCCAAACCACTTTTTTATTTATATGCTTTTTGAAATACAATCAGCTCATTAGGTATTGTAGAGATTTTCTTAAACTTGTCTTCATGAATTCTTGATTTTTCCAATTCTACTCTCAGGTTTACCACTTCTTGTTCAAGCTTGATGTACTCATTAGTTTTTCTTTTTACCATAGTATTCAGACATTCCTCAGTTCTTTTCTTTTCTTCCACTTGTACTCTTAATCTGATGATGTCTTCATTTACTTGTCTCAATTGTTCATTGACTTCCTTATGCCTTTCTCTAAATTTCTTGTTTTTTTCTCTCATTTTCTTGATGCATTCATTGGCTTCATTAAGATTTTCCTTTATACCTCTGTTTTCACCTTCAACTTTGTCAAGATCTTTAGGAGAAACTTTAAGCTCTCCATCCTTATCAAGTATACAACCATTATCAACCATGTGTTCAAATTCCAAGATCTTCCCAAAGCGGTTAAGCTCCTTTATGGGAATCAAGCTCTGATACCAATTGTTGAACACCCAAAATACTAAGAGGGGGGGGGTGAATCATTATTCCCAAAAACCATTTAATTACCAACCATCCAATTAACATAGTATACTTAGAAACTAACAAAAATAAAAGCATAAACAGTCCATAACACATGCAACACATGAACACCAAATTTTTTACGTGGAAAATCCAAGATAGGAAAAACCATGGTGAGGATTAGCTCACAATATAGTATGAACGGTTATAAAATATTACATAAAGGCTCACTACCACAAGGAATCACTGTCCAAGTGAACTCACTGTTCATAGCAAAAAGCAAGACAAGAAAAGTGGCTACATAACCAAGATTGAACTAATAAAAAATCTATCTGTCATATGCTAAATTTAGTTCCTTTGAATCTCAAGACTCTGATCCAAAACACTTCACTTGATACAAAACACAAATCTCTACTCTGAATTATATTCACATATCCTTTTCTCAATCTTCTACAAAAATTTTCTTTGCTACTTGCATTCAAATCACATCACTAACATACACACCTCTTAATCTCAAAATGATCTTCTATATATATACATGAGCATCATTGCAAGCACTAACTAGGTTGGCCTAAATAAATGACACCAAAGGGAACACAAAACGTACCTTGTCGGAAACCAATTCAAATTCAAATACCTTCATGCCACAAACCTGTGAGATATAGATCAACATTGACCTATAATAGCCCCTTCTTACATTCACATTATAATTTTAATCTCCACAATCTTTTACATATTTTAGGTCAGCCAGGCATAAGACATAAAACATAATACTTCAATTGATCAACATACATAGAACATGCGGATCACAAAATATCATTCCAGCTAAAAATATGAACCCATAAACACCTATAAACATCATCCCAAAACCACAAGGCCAAGCACACACTTGCGAAGAAGTGCAGACAGAAAAGGCCATGCACATTGCACTTAAAACTGGAAACACTCTACATATAGAACTTCTATCATATGAAACTTTTGAACCATTTGTCTAGACCAATTGAAATTCTAGATTTAGGAACTAATATCATCCACAAAAAACACATTGGAATCATGAAGAAGGATCTGTTCGTGCGATGAAATGTGAACTATCTACGGAGGGAAAAAAGAGAAAAAAATGTCGACGTAGACACATAGCATAAGTACTTAATTGTGAATTAGTTCGACTAAGCAGAGTATTCTTCATACCATTATGATATTCACCATGTAATGTTGACATCAATGACAAAACATGTCTTCTTCATTCTTTTAACAAGAATAACTTATGAGAAAAAAATCTTAAGTAAATAAAATAACTCAAGATATATACAATTATTCCTCTAATATTGACATATAGGAGGTATATACATTTAAAACATTTAGTTCATGCAAAAACATTGACATACATACATGTAACATAAGAATTTGGATATTTCATTTTCACCAAATATACTCAACAAATTCAACTACAAAATTATTAAATATATTTACATTTATTACAACGATAGCCCCATTAAAAAAATTATTAATATAAATACCTTATTTTATATTGCTATACTTGTCACATAACCTCCAATTTTACATCTAATACAAATTTTTCAACTAGTTTAATATTATCTTCTTTGTACTATTGTGGAAGCAAAATTAGGAAAAATTTGACAATGAATATTCTTATGAGTTGCATGCGAGAGTAAAAATTGAAGAAATTAGTGTCATATATTGGCTAAGGTGGCCAACATGAGGAATAATTAATTTTTGATGAAAATGACTAAAAATTATATCCACATTAGCTATAAAACCATATTTGTCAAATTATGATGCACACATGTATGCCATGACCAACAAGAAAATTCATGACAAAAACTTGCTTCACACCAAAAAATGATATTATTTATTTAATATAAATACAATATAATTATATAATTACTCCACTGAATCATCTTCCTCTTCCTCTTCCAAAGTTTCCTCTATCTTTGGAGTAGTCACTCCTTCCTCTACCTCCTTGGGTAAGTACTTTTTTCTTCTTCCTTATCTCGATAACCATGTCCAAGATTTGGCTATCCTCTTCCTCTAGAATTTTTTTATCTTCTAGAAATATTTTTATCTGCCTTCAATGTGAACCAATAGGCTTCTTCTATATTGGTAATTATTACCATGGGGTAAGTGCATGGAAATGAGGGAGCAAAAAAGGGTCTTAAGTGGTCACTTTTTTCTAAAATAAGGAAAGACTAATCTTGGATGATAAATTGAAGATAGTTATATGCTCAAAATTTGAAGACACAACAAGAAAAAGAGTCGTAGTTCTCTAAATATACTTTCTAAACTACTAAATTTTTATGAAAGTGGTGGATATTAAGGGGTTAAAAAGGGGGAGCATACAAAGTGCTCCTGTTTCTATAAAAATACATAACATAGCATTCAAAGTGCTACCCTTAAAATGTTTAACTTTTTTTTTAATATTTAAAAAATTGCTTCAGTGAGAAATTAGCTAAAAGGATGTATTTGATGCCGAATTTTTCTACTAATTTTTTAAGGAATATTTATTTTTTTACTAATTTTTAAAGTGAAAACATCCTAAAAAACAAAAAATGAGTGTGCTTCCCCCAAATTTTATAGAAAACTAATCAAAAATTGTTATTTTTTAACTATGTATAGAATAGAGTCTAGTTTTTGAAAATATAATTTATTTAAAATTTTGACAAATGGCTAAAAAATGAAGCCAAAAATACTATACGTAGGTTTTTGACAAAAAATGGAGACACAAGCAAAAAAAATTAAAGATCAAAATCTTAACATATTCAAAATGTGAAAAAGTTACATGGGTAGAAAGCTAAGAGAGCTCAACATTACTATGTCATTTTTTGGTCCTTGACATTGAAACACATGTAAAAATGATGGAGAGCACACTCGATATTGTGTCAATTTTTTTACAATTTGAAAAACATGTTTGCAGATGTTGAAATTTCAGTCCAACCCTAAGGGTTGGAAATTCCCAAGGTAGAAAATAATGCGAGCACACTATAATATGCTTGAATTATTGTTTTCCTTAGGTTCCCAAAATGCAAGTGCATTATGAGGTGAGCATGTTAATGTACTCGCATTATTGTGAAGGAAAAATACTCTTCTCTCTTACTCTCTCATTCCCTCTCCCTCCCCCAATATCTAGTCCTATCTTTCTATCTCTCTCTCCCTCCCTCTCTCTTTTTCCCTCTTTAGATATCCATCTCTCTCTAGACCTATCTCTCTACCTCTCACTCCCTCCTTCCCTATATTTTCTATCTATCTCACCTCTATCTCTCTCCCCTCGTTACCTCTCCCTCCCTCCCTTGCCCTCTCTACCTCTCTTTCTCTCTCCCTCCTTCCTTTGATCTCTCTCTCATCTCTATCTCTCTCATTCACACCTCTCTACCTCCCTCCCCTATCTCTCTCTCCATGTCTTCTCTATCTCACCTCTTTATCTCTCTCCCCTCACTAGCTATCCCTCCCTCTCTCTTTGCCTCTCCCTCCCTCCATTTCTCCCTCTTTCCCTCTCTCCCCCTCTTCTTTCTCTCGATCTCCTACATCTATTCCTCACTCTCTCTCTCTCTCTCTCTCCCTCCCTCTCTCTATCATTGTCTCTTTCTCCATCTCTCTCCCTCTCTCCTTGTTTAATGTATAGTGTTTAGAGTTTTAGGCTTAAGGTTTAGGGTTCATGGTTTGGGGCCTAAGGTTTTGGGTTTATGATTGGTGATGGAGGGTTGAGGGTGGAACCTACCTCTATCTCACCCTCTCTCTCTCCTCTCTACCTCTCCCTCCCTCACTCCATATCCCTCTCTCCCTTTGTATTATTGTCTCTCTTTGTCTCTGTCTTTATCTCTATCTCTATCTCTCTCTATCTCTCTCTACCTCTCTTTGGCTTTCTTTGTCTCTCTATCTATTTGTCAAATTATCTCTCTCCTCTCTCTCCCTCTCCTCTCTACCTCCCTCCCCTCTCTACCTCCTACCCTCTCTCTTTACTCTCTCTCTCTCTCTCACATATCTACCTCCCTCCCCTCTCTACCTCCTACCCTCTCTCTTTCCTCTCTCTCATATATCTACCTCCCTCCCATCTCTAGCTCCTACCCCCTCTCTCTCCTTGTATTCTCTCTCTCTCTCTCTCTCTCACCTCTCTATCTCTCTCCCTCACTACCTCTCCCTCCATCCCTTAATATTTGTGTACCTCTCCTTCCTTTCATCTCTCTCTCTCTCTCCCTCACTCTCTCCCCCCTCTATCGCTCCCTCACTCCCTCTCTTCCTCTCCCCCACTCTCTCTCTCTCTCTCTCTCTTTGTTTCCCTATTTAATATATAGTTTTCAAATTTTAGGGCTTAAGGTTTAGGGTTAAGGGTTTGGGGCATAGGGTTTAGGTTTTAAGGTTTAATTGACTATGGAGGGTTGAGGGTGGCACCTACCTCTCTTTCTCACTCATCTCTCCCATCTCTACCTCTCCCTCCCTACCTCTCCCTCCCTACCCCCCCTCTCTCTCTCCTTGTATTCTCTCTATCACCTCTATATATTTCTTCCCTTGCTACCTCTCCTTCCCTCTCTCACATTCTCTCTACCTCTCCCTCCCTCTGTAACTAACTCTCTCCTTCTCTCCCTCTCTTCCTCTCTATATCTCTCTAAATTATTGATTTAGGTTTTAGTTCCTAGGGTTTAGAGTTTAGGGTTTATGATCAACGATTTAGAGATTAAATTTAATTTTTGAGCTTTTAGGGTTAACAAATAGTGTTTAGGCTTTAGGGTTTAGGGTTTATGATGGAGGGTTTAGAGATTAAATTTAAATTTTGAGGTTTTAGTGTTAAATTATCAATGTTAGGTTTTAGTGTTTAGTGAATAGTGTTTAGGGTTTAGGAATTAGGGTTTATGGTTTATAATTTAGGGTTTATTAAATGGAGGGTTCAATGTTGAGGGTTTATGGATTAAATTTAATTTATAATTTTTTAGTGTTAAAAAATATTAATGTTAGGTTTTAGGGTTTAGGGTTTAGAGCATCCAGTTTAGGATTTAGGGTTTAGGGATTAAATTAATTTTTTAAGGTTTTAGTATTAAAAATATTAATGTTAGGTTTTAGGGTTTAGGGCCTAGTATTTAGTTTACATTTTAGGGTTTAGATTATATTTTTTAAATTTTAGGGCTTAATGTTTAGGGTTTAGGGTTCATAATGGAGGGTTTAGGGTCTAACTACCTCTCTCACCTCTCTACCTCCCTCCCCTCTCTACCTCATACTCTCTCCTCATTACCTCCCTCCCCCCTCCCTCCCACCCTATATATATCCCTCCCTCCATCATACTCTCTCCCTCTCTCCCTCTCTTCATCTCTATATTTGTTTCTCTCCCTATCTCTCTAGATTACTCATGGTTTAGGGTTTATGATGGAGGGTTTAGAGATTAAATTAATTTTTTTAGGTTTTAGTGTTAAATTATTAAAATGTTAGGTTTTAGAATTTAGTGAATAGTGTTTATGGTTTAGGGCTTAGGTTTTAGGGTTTAGAGTTTAGGGTTTATGATGGAGAGTTCAATGTTGAGGGTTTATGGATTGAGTTTAATTTTTAAAGTTTTAGTGTTTAAAATTATTAATGTTAGGTTTTAGGGTTTAGTGTTTAGGGTTTAGGGTTTGTCATACATTGTTTAGAGTTTAGGGCTTAGGGTTTATGATTTTGGGCCTAGGGTTTAGGGTATACAATTGATGATGGAAGGTTTAGGGTGGTACCTACCTCTCTCTCACCTTTCTATCTCCCCTCTCTCTACCTCTTCCTCCCATCCTCTCTTTCTCTCTTCTTCTCTCTACCTCACTTCTCTATCTCTCTCCCATCTCTACGTCTCCCCCCCTCCATCCATATGTTTATCTCTTAAAGTCACTCATCTTTCTACTTATGCCTACCTACCTCTCTCTCAATCTCTCTCTTTGTGTCTCCATCTATCTTTATTTGTGTACATGTTTGTGTTTCTCTCCCTCCTTCCCTCCTTGCCTTTCTCCCCCTTCTCTCTATCTCTCTATCTCTGTCTATTTTCTCTAATTATCCTTGTATCTTCTAATGTGAATTCTCCATGCATTTTATAACATGAGTGCGCTATAACACACTCATGTTTTAAGGAGACAAAATTTAAAATAGTAAAAAGGGTCAGTGCAAGATCATGGGGTTCCAAACTAGGCCCTTAAGTGGTAATGAAAATTTAGAAAAAATAGAGTTAGGAAACTTGACATAAAAATTTGAATAGGTTATTAACATAATTTGAAAAATATGTAAGTGAAATTTGTAGCAAATTGAATGTAGTTTCTAATATGGTTGTCATTTTTTGGAGAAAAATAAATTTATTTTGTGAAAATTTGAAATTTCAATGCAATAGTAATAATTTTTTAAGAAAAAAATAAAAATAGGTGTATGTTTGACAAACCTAAGTACAAGAAAAAAAAATAGTTTTTTGAAATTTTCAATATAAGTAGAGGACACATGTCTGGATGTGTCATATTTTTTTTGTAATTTTTTTCAAGTAAATAATTAGTTATGATTTTTTTATTAGAAATTTTTAAAAATATTAAAAATTGTTTGTCTGACCACCATAACTTGGCGAAAAATTTATAAAATTCAATTTTTTTACCCTATAGTATGGGAAGCATAAAATGTATTGCATCTTTTAGATTCAAAAAATGTAAAATAGTTTGAGAATTATAGATTTTTTTCAATTAGCCTATTAATTAGGACTTTATTCATAATGCATGTAGAAAACCAATAATAATTATATAATAAATTCAAAATAAGGCATATATTATATTTGTGGAAAAATGACAATTTGATCAATAAACCCTTTTTGTTACATCAAATTCGGACAAAAAAGGTCATCAACGACAAGGGAAAACTCTAGAAAACTAAGGAAATTTTCTAAACATATTTTTGTAGTTGAATTTCTAGGTATGACACCCCAAGCCAAATCCAAAGGCTACATATTTTGTTAGACAAAATGAATATCCATCTAAAATGGATGTTCGTTCTTATGGGCATAGAACGAATATCTGTTACGTTAAGTGTTTTTAAAATATTTTGTATTATTAATATACGATATTATATATTAATAATACATAATATTTATATTATATTATATAATTGTGGCAACAAAAAATTACTTTTCCTTGCCTATTTGGGCCCTCCTAGTTAAATTAAGCATTAATGTTGCCTTGATTTAGTGTTATAATGTGTTTGACACATTCACATTAGGTCTTGGGCCCTTGTGAACTAAATATACTTAATTAAATCTTATTTAAGTTGTTGTAAAGTGTTGTAACACACTTTCACACTTTTCTAGGGTTTTCATAAATAATTGGGCTTTTTTATGCTTTAATTGGCCTTATTTTGCATCCAAAAGCCTCATTTAATGCATATTTTTGAGGATAATCTTGACATAAATTAACCTCCAATCATAATTTAGGTGTTTTTAGGTTGTGTGGCCTAGATTTAGTGATTTGGGACTCATACACCACCTTGGGTGTATAAGTCCCACCTAGGTTTTTGGGTCCCAATCTGGGTTTTGCACCTTTCTAAGAATTTTTGAAAGTTGTCCCATAATTAATGCCTAATGGGACTCATATGCCACTTCAGGTGTATGAGTCCCGTGTTTCAAAAAATAAAAATTAATTCAAATTCTTGGTGGAATTTTATTCTCCTAGATCTTATGTTAGCTGGTAGTGTCGTACTTTCAAGAAATTTGGCATAATTAAGTATAAATACAAGGTGAACTTTCACTCATTTTCACCTAATACTTTCATGAGATCATTCCTAATAGAAAATCAGAATTCACAAGAGTATTAAAGTGTTTACAAGGGAATTCAAGAGCATTCAAGGGCTGACTATCAAGTGTTTTAGAGCATTATTCAAGTATCAAGCATCATGTCAAAGTCATCATGCATCATGTTTGTTTTTGAGCTAACATTTGTGATGTAGGGTTTCATGATTCAAGCTAGCATTCAACTCAAGATCTATCACATTCAATCATGAGTCAAGATCTACATTCATTGGAGCCATTTCATACATGTTTGTAGCCTCTTATTGCTAGGGTTTGGTGAGTTGCAACATCATATTTTGTTTATTCATTGTTCTCCTTTCCTATTTCATTTCATTTCAAGGTTTGATTACCAAAATGGGGTTTGACCAAGGAAAACCCATTTCTATTAACAAAACAACAATTTTCCCTCTCTTTAGTGTGTGATTTGCAAGTCTACATTGAAGACACATTGAAGAGCAATTTTGGAGAAAGTTGTCAAAGTTGTCACCTTGCATTAGAAATCATTGGAAGACTTCTATAGGTTGCAAATCAGGGTTTCAGATCCAAAAATTAATTGGAAAGGATAGAGCAGAAATTAAGGAGTAGATTTAGACTTTGAAGTTTCAGAAACCCCTAACTGCACTGATACACCAATCTTGGCGTATGAGTCCCAATATAGGTCATTTTCCAGATTTTAGTTTTTCCCAAAAACCCTAATCTGGGACTAAATCGCCTAGTCTGGCGTATGATTCCTAGTCAGATTTAAACTCAGTGTTTTCAACATTTCAGAGCCTCATTCATCCTTCTTCAGGTTTCTAGGTGCACACATTTCATCTGGTAGTTCTCTATTATGATTTTCATGCATTTCTAGGTCATTTAATGGAAGATTGCATCATATTAGGGTTAAGCATTTGAACTTGCATTTCATTTGTCTTTCCAATCCCTAGCTTGGTGGTGAACCCCTCATTAGTTCATAATCATACCTTAGGACAACTCTATTACAAGATCTCTTTCTCGTTTGTATATCTTAGGTTGAGATCTTTAGGGTTTCCCTTCAATGAAATAATTGGAAAGAGATGCTTGCTCTATGTCCTAAACCATAAGTAGTAAATACCCCCTATTTGTGTTGTTTCAATAATATATACTATATATTATATAGTATATATTATATTATATAATATATACTATATTATATACTATATATACTATATATGGTTATATATAATATATACTATATTATATATAGTATATATATATGATCGGTGAATGCTTTTGATTGGAACCATGAATCAGTGAGGCCAAAAATAGGGGACCTCATCCTCAACATGAACATAATTGAACAATCCATTCCCATTAGAACGGTAGCCCAACAGGGGTCTAGAGCCTGTGAGCATGGTATCCCAATAGGGGCATAAGGTCCGCGAGCACATTAACCTAGTGAGAGGTTGGACCTCAAATATGAATGCTTCGTACATGGCATGAATTCCATAGACAACCTCAACATTGTAGGTTAAACCTAAATTTTTTTGAACCCTAGTGGCCACAACAACAATGCCACCACTTAACTATCACACTATGTGATGAACCCCCATAATATATATTATATATTATAAATATATAATATACTATATAGTATATATATTTAATTATATACTACATTATAATATATATAGAGTGTGTGAGAGAGAATTATCTAGGTAGGGTGGGATGGATAGAGGGAGGGACATACCTGAGAGAGAGAGTTATCTAGGTAGGGTTGGAGGGAGATCTACTTGAGAGAAAGAGAGGAGGGAGAGAGTTATTTAGGTACTTGGTGGGAGGGGTAGAGGGAGGGAGAGACTTGAGAGGGAGGGAGAGAGGAAAAGTTATCTAGGTAGGGTGCGAGGGAGAGACCTGAGAGAGAGAGAGGGAGGGAGTGAGAGGGAGATAGTTATCTAGGTAGGGTGGGAGAGATAGACAGATGGAGATACCTAAGAGAGAGAGGGATAGATGGAGGGAGAGAGCTCAGAGAGAGAGAGAGAGGGAATGAGAGAGAGTTATCTAGGTAGGGTGGGAGGAAGAGCCTTGAGAGAGAGGGAGAGAGAAAGTTATATAGGTAGGGTGGGAGAGAAAGACCTGAGAGAGAGGGGGCTAGGAGGGATAGAGGGAGGGAGAGACCTAGGAGAGAGAGGGAGTGAGAGATTTATTTAGGTAGGGTGGGTGGTATAGAAGGAGATACTTGAGAGTGAGAGCTATCTAGATAGGGTGCCTGAGGGAGAGACCTGACTAAGAGATAGAGTTATCTAGGTAGGGTGTGAGGGAGAGACTTGAGAGGGGGGAAGTGGGAGAGATAGAGCAAGGGAGATACCTGAGAGAGAGAGGGAGTTATCTAGGTAGGGTGGGAGGGAGAGACCTAAGAGAGGGAGGAGAGAGATAGAAAGAGAGGGAGAGATAGAGGGAGGGAGAATTAGGAGATACATGAGAGAGAGAGTGATATAGGTAGGGTGGGAGCAAGAGACTTGAGAGAGAGAGGGGGTGGGAGGGATAGAGGGAGGGAGAGACCTAAGAGAGAGAGGGGGGTGGGAGGTATAGAGGGAGGGAGATACATAAGAGAGAGAGGGGGTGGGAGGAGAGAGGGAGGGAGAGGCCTGAGAGAGAGGGAGAGGGGTGTGGGAGGAATAGAGGGAGGGAGTGACTTAAGAGAGAGAGGGGGTGGGAGGGAGAGACTTGAGAGATAGAGAGTTATCTAGGTAGGGTGGGAGGGAGAAACATGTGGTAGGGAGGGAGGGAGGGACCTAATAGAGAGAGAGGGGGTGGGAGGGATAGAGGGAGGGACCGACCTAAGAGAGAGAGAGGGGGTGGGAGGGAAAGAGGGAGGGAGATACTTGAGAGAGAGAGAGGGAGTACTTGAGAGAGAGAGAGGGAGTTATTTAGGTAGGGTGGGAGGGAGATACTTGAGAGAGAGAGGAGGGATGGAGGGAGATTTATCTAGGTAAGGTGGGAGGGATAGAGGTAGAGAGAGGGACAAAGGGAGGGAGGGAGAGTTATCTAGGTAGGGTGGGAGGGATAGAGGAAGGGAGAGACCTAAGAGAGAGAGAGGGTGGGAGGGATAGAGGGAGGGAGAGACTTGAGATATGGGGGTGAGAGGGATAGAGGGAGGGCTGGATAGAGAGAGGGAGGGAGGGATAGACTTAAGAGAGAGGGGGGTGAGAGGGATAAAGGGAGAGAGTAATCTGAGAGAGAGGGGGTGGGAGGGATAGAGGGAGGGAGAGACTTGAGAGAGATGGAGGGAGTTATCTAGGTAGGGTGAGAGGGAGATAACTGAGAGAGAGAGACAAAGTGAGGGAGAGAAAAAGGGAGAAAAAGGGAGAAAAAGTGAGGGAAGGAGAGTTATCTAGGTAGGGTGGAAGGGATAGAGGTAGAGAGAGGGAAAAAGGGAAATTTATCTAGGTAGGGTAGGAGGGATAGAGGGAGAGCGAGAGGGAGTGAGAGAGAGTCATATAGTTAGGGTGGGAGGGATAGAGGGAGGGAGAGACCTAAGAGAGAGAGGGTGGGAGGGATAAAGGGAGGGAGAGACCTAGGAGAGAGAGTTATCTAGGTAGGGTGGTTGGGATAGAGGTAGAGAGAGGGATGAAGGGAGAGTTGTCTAGTTAGGGTGGGAGGGATAGAGGGAGAGAGATGAAAGAAATCTGGGTGAGCGAAAAACAACTTCCAACACTAATCTTAGGGGAGAGTTACAAAAATTTCATTTTAACACCTTATGCTACTACAATATGAGATACATAGAGAATAATGGAAATAGAAAAAAAATTACACAAATTCAATAACAACAAATATACATGGGGAAAACCCTTTCGGGTAAAAAAAAACCCAACCTCCAAAAGCACAATACTTTCTCTATTACTTCAAATAATGAATACACGATATCATGAAGTACAAAGCTTCTTCAACAAGTGATTCAACATGAATACCTACTTTGAGTGATACTGGAAGCACTTCGTTACCTGTAAACAAACTATGCATTCTACAGCTCAGGGATCTCAATAAATAGAGTGTTACAATCTTCAAAAAGCATCTAGAAGGTGAGGGGTGTCTAGATCCACATGGCACAATTTCCAACGCCTTAGACATGCATTTGGACACATGTACAATATTACCTTACACCCCTTACAATGGTCAAACATGCAAATATTCTTCTTCCAAGCTTGGGTGCCTAGAATATGCTAAAAATAGCTTATGACAAATGCCTTACCATTGTCATAGGATATGCCATAAATCTTCCATAGAATATATCATAGGATTTGTAAGAGACTCTGTCATAATCGACTAAAAATAGTTGATTCTCTTACATCCTGTCATAACTCATCTTGGGTGCCAACTTTCTCCCTGTATTCAAATACTCCTTATGATGTGTCATAGAATATTTCATATGTCATAGAATCCAAAGTGGGACACCTATGTCCACTTGGGATGATGATGTGTCATCCAGTCACTTCCAAGGGGGATTCCACCCAGCCGTTGGGTCCCAATTTGTGACATGACACCATATGCATTTAATAATACAAATAAATACATTAATTACATCAATTAAATCAATGCTAGGACTCTAAGGTTGATATACCTTAATCCCAATATTTTCCCACTTGTTGAAGACTTGCCGAGAGTCATACAAAATCATTTGCTTAGGGCCTTGAGGCACATGGAATAAAAACACCATTTGAAATTTTCTATCCTCATTGGCTTTGTTAGTGCATTTGCAACATTCACCAAAGTGTCAACCTTCTCGAAGTTCACCTTTCCATCCTCTACCATATCATGAAAAAAATGATATTGTACATCAATGTGCTTTGTTCTGGCATGGAAGGTAGGATTCTTTGCTAGAAAACTTGTACTTTGACTGTCACAAAAAATAGTAATATATCCTGCATCTAAACCGATATCATATCACAATCTCTTAAGCCAAATAGATTCCTTACAAGCATGAGTGGATTCCATATACTCTGCCTCTATTTTGGAAAATGCGACTAGAGCTTGCCGCTTACTCATCCAACTGATAGCACCACCAAACATCATAAATAGATAACCACTGGTGGATTTTTTGCTATCAATGTCACCTGCCCAATTTGAATCCACATATCCTCGAATGCTCATAGAATGGTGAGGTCTAGTAGGATAACCATGAAAACACAAGGCATACTTGGAAGTACCCCATAAATATCTGAACACTCTTTTAACCACATCCCAATGCACCTGTCTACAATTAGCCATAAAATAACTAAGGACTCCCACTACTTAGGAAATGTCTAGTCTCATACACACCATTACATACATCAGACTGCCAACTGCACATTCATATGGTACTTTGGCCATGCCCTCTATCTCATTAGGAGATTTTGGAGAATCATTCACATAAAGCTTCATCCCCTGCATCATAGGAACAACTAACTATCTACAATCTTCCATGTTGAATCTCTCCAACATGAAGTTCACATACTTGCTTCAGCTTAACCAAAGTTTTTTTTTAGCTCTGTCTCTCATGATTTCCATTCCTAGAATGTACCTAGCTGCACCTAGGTCTTTCATCTCAAACTGTATTGACAACTGAAACTTCAAATTTGAAATCACACTTTTACCATTCCCAATAAATAATATATCATCTACATATAGGAAAATAACGAGAATGTGGCCATTATTAGTTTTAAAGTACATAAAATGGTCAGATTTAGATCTCTGAAATCCCAATGACAACACATAGGTATCAAACTTTTGATACCACATTCTAGGAGACTGTTTCAAACCATAAAGAGACTTCTTCAATTTGTAAACAAAATTTTCTGTACCTTTTTCAATGAAATGCTCTAGATGTGACATGTAAATATCTTCCTCCAAATCACCATGAAGGAATGTTGTCTTCACATCCATCTATTCCACTTCTAAGTCATATGCAGCTGTAAGTGACAATAGAAGTCAGATAGATGCCAACTTTGCTACAGGAGAGAATATCTCCTCATAATCAATTTCCTCCACCTAGGAAAACCCCTTAGCGACCAACTATGCCTTATACTTCTCAACACTTCCATCCAAACCACACTTTTTCTTGAAAACCCATTAAAAACAAGTTTACGTCTAGTAGGCAAAGGTACCAAATCCCAAGTATTGTTTTTCTTTAATGAATCCATCTCCTCATCCATGGATTGCATCCAAGAATATGAATCATCCATACCCATTTCCTCTCTAACTGTCCTAGGCTCATCAGTGTTAGTAATCGATGCAAAGAAGCAACTAGAATCCAATAATGAATAACCAAACCTTTCTGATTGCCACCTAGCTCATGTAGACCTCCTCAAAGGCTGAGGTAGAGGCTCTTCTTCTTTAGAAATTTCAAAGCTACTTGAGCTCTTCTCATCATTAGGTCCATCAAGAGTACTTGGTTCTTCTTTCTTCAAAGTAGGTAGAATTTGAACTACCTCCTTATTCTTTTTCTCCTCTTTCTTTGGTTGCAACTCAACAGAGGAAGGCTTCATCTCTTTGAAAATCATACTTCTATTGTAGAGAACCTTTTGAGCTTCTAGATCCCAAAGCTTGTACCCTTTCACACCGAAACCATAGTTGATAAAGATACACTTAATAGCCTTGTTCTCCAACTTATACCTCTTCTCAATTGAAACATGAGCATAAGATTTGCAACCAAATACTCTTAGATGTCTCATTGAAGGATTTTTACTAGACCATGCCTCCATGGGTGTCTTTCCAACAAGCGTTGATTTAGGATATCTACTGATCAAATAACATGCATTGGCTACTGCTTCAACTCAAAAATTTTGTTCAAGGCTAGCACCACTCAACATACTCCTGGCCCTCTCCATCAATGTTCTGTTCATCCTCTCTACAACTCCATTTTGCTGTGGAGTGTAGGGAGTTGTCTTATGTATCTCAATCCCTTGCTCTTTACAGAACTTGTAAAACTCTATGGAACAAAACTAACCACCATTATTAGTCCTCAAACACTTAATATTTTTGCTAGTCTAATTTTCTACCAAGACTTTAAAATCCTTAAATCATCTAAAGACTTCAAATTTACTTTTGAGGAAATAAAAAAATGTCCTTCTACTGTAATCATCTATGAAAGAAATAAAATATACAGACTTTGATAATGGAGGAATATTTACAGGACCAAAAACATTTGAATGTACATAATCCAAGCCCCCAAAATACTTGTGAGGACTATAGTAAAAAGAAACACGATGTTTTTTTCTATATACACAATGTTCACAAAATTCAAACTTGAGATTACAATCATCAAGGCCTTCAACAAGGCGCTTATTTTTTTATGGTTCTAAGACCCTTCTCACCAATTTTATCAAATCATTGGTGCCATTACATTGTCTTCTCTGTAGGAAGCTTCATTTCCATGGAATGAGCACCCTTAGGTACCCAAAATGCACAACCATCGAATGTAGCTGCAACACACTTCTTCTTTGCATGATCTAATGGTGAGGATGAAGAATCCAAAGATCTCTTCTTCACTACATTAGAAGAACTATTTCACTATACAATACATGAATCAAGCTGAAACAAAGTGCCAATATGAACAAACTTAACCAACACCACAGCCCCTCTAGTCATCTTACATCCTCCACCAAAGAAAACAACTTGCACTCTTGAATCATTCAATTTACTTACAAAAAGTAGGCTTTGTGCCAAACCCAGGATATGCAAGACACCATCAATTCCCTTCACTCTTCCATTAGGAAATCTAAATTTGAATCTTCCACGACCAACAATCTTCAGGTGAGAGTCATCACCTAGGTACACTTCTCCACCATTGTACTCCTCATACTTCGAGAACCAATATCTATGAGAAGTCATGTGAAAAGATGCACCCGAATATATCAACTACACATCATCCAATGCATGGGATGCCAAGGATGCAATAAATGCTTCTCCATCATCTTGAGATGATTTCTCAGATTTAGAATAAGAGAAATCTTTTTTTCTTCTTCTTATCCTTATTGCAATCTTTGTGAATGTGACCAACTTCACCACAATTCCAACATTTTTCCTTGGAATTCTTACCAGGAGACTTTGATCTCCCCAGATACTTTGACTTAGATTTCTTGTCTTTCTTTTTGCTTCTCTCTTTTAGTTTTCCATGGACTGGAAGGGCCTCCTTGGCCATCTTAGAAGACTTCCTTCACATCTCTTCAGATAATAATGAGGTAAAAACCTCATCCATCTTAAAGGTGGAAGCAGTGCTTCCAATAGCCATTGCCAGGTGATCCCATGAGTCATAAATGAAAACAAAAGGAGCATGCAATGGTATTGTTCATCAATATTGTCTCCAATGGAACCCATTTGTGCAACCAACATATTAAATGCATTTAGATGATCTACTACTGACCCTCCATCTTCCATTTTGAGAGAATACATCTTCTTTCTAAGGAAAAGATTATTTACCAGGGATTTAGCCTGATATACATCACCAGGCTTCTTCCACAGAGAAGCAAAAATTTTCTCTTCATGGACATTCAGGAGGATGCAATCAGCCAAATAGAGTCTAATAAGACCTTGGCTTTCCTATCCATGAGATCCCAATCTTCTTGTTTCATTCCTGACGGTTTGGTTCTAGAAATAGCAGCCCATAGGTCACGGTCTATGAGCATGTCTTCCATTTTGAGCTTCTACAACTCAAAATTACCACCATTAACTTTTCCATATCAACCCTCCCAGATGTGCCTACCATCTCTTTCTTGCAACAAGGTAATGAAACACACACTTCTGCAAAACTCCCATTGTGACAAAGATTAGCTCAAAAAACCCTTCTACCCAACAAAGGAACCAAGGCTGGCAAGGCTCTGATAGCAACTGAAATGAAGTTAGGTGAGTGAAAATAGCTTCCTACACTAATCTAAGTAGGGGAGAGTTAAAAAAATTTCATTTTAACACCTTATGTGTTTACAATATGAGATACACATAGAGAATAATGGAAATAGAACAACAAGTACACAAATACAATAACAATAAATATACGTGGGGAAAAACCTTGTGGGTAAAAAACCCCACCCTCCAAAAGCACAATACTTTCTCTATTAATTTAAATAATGAATACAATATATCACCAAGTACAAAGCTTCTTCAACAAGTGCTTGAACATGAACACCTATTCTAGAGTGATACTAGCAACACTTCATTACCTGAAAACAAAATATGCATTCTACAACTCAAGGCATTCAATAAATAAAGTGTTACAAGCTTCAAGAAGCATATAGAAGGTGAGGGGAATCCAAATCCACATGGCACAATTTCCAACGCCTTAGACATGCATTTGGACACATGTACAATATTCCCTTACACCCCTTACAATGGTCAAACATGCAAATATTCTTCTTCCAAGCTTGGGCACCTAGAATATGCTAAAAATAACTTATGACAGATGCCTTACCATTGTCATAGGATATGCCATAAATCTACCATAGAATCTATCATAGGATTCATAAGAGAATCTGTCATAATTGACTAAAAATAGTTGATTCTCTTACATCCTGTCATAACCCATCTTGGGTGCCAATTTTCTCCATGCATTCAAAGATTCCCTATGATGCATCATAGAATCTATCATATGTCATAGATTCCAAAGTGGGATGCCTATGTCCACTTGGGATGATGATGTGTCATCCAGTCACTTCCAAGGGGGATGCCACCCAGTTGGTGGGTCCCAATTTGTGACATGACACCATAGGAATTTAAATAATACAAATAAATACATTAGTTACATCAATTAAATCAATGTTAGGACTTTAATGTTGAGACACCTTAATCCCAACATGAGAGAGGGGGGGTGAGAGAGAGTTATCTAGGTAGGGTGGGAGGGCTAGAGGGAGGGAGAGACCTGAGAGACAGAGGGTGGGAGGGATAAAGGGGGGGAGAGACTTGAGAGAGAGAGGGGAGGTGGGAGGGATAGAAGGAAGGAGAGACCTGAGAGAGAGAGAGGGGGTGGGAGGGATAGAGGGAGGGAGAGGCTCGAGAGAGAGAGGGAGTTATCTAGGTAGGGTGGGAGGGAGATTTGAGAGAGAGAGGGAGGGAGGGAGGGAGAGACCTTAGAAAGAGAGGGGGTGGGAGGGATAAAGGGAGGGAGTGACCTGAGAGAGAGAGGAGGTGGGAGGGAGAGACTTAAGAAAGAGGAGTTATCTAGGTAGGGTGGGAGGGAGAGACTTGAGAGAGAGATCTATCTAGGTAGGGTGGAAGAAAGAGACCAGAGAGAGGGGGTGTGGGAGGGATAGAAAGAGGGAGAGACCTAAGAGAGAGGGGGGGTGGGAGGGATAGAGAGATGGAGAGACCTAAGAGAGAAGGGGTTGGGAGGGATAGAGGGAGGGAGAAACCTAAGAGAGAGAGGGGGTGGGAGGGATAGCAGAAGAGAGAGACCCAAGAGAGAAAGGGAGTTATCTATGTAGGGTGGGAGAAAGAGACCTAAGAGAGAGAGGGATGGAGGGATGGAAAAATAGAGAGGGATGGAGGGATGAAGGGTTATCTAGGTAGGGTGGAAGGGATATACTTGAGAGTGAGAGTTATCTAGGTAGAGTGGAAGGGATAGAGGGAGAGACTTGAGAGAGAGAGAGGGTGGGAGGGATAAAGGGAGTGAGAGACCTGAGAGAGAGAGGAGGGTGGGAGGGATAGAGGGAGGGAGAGACCTAAGAGAGACCCTACCTAGATAACTATCGATCTCTCACTCACTCCCTCTCTCTTAGGTATCTCTCTCCCACCCTACCTAGATAAATCTCTCTCTCTCTCTCTCTCTCTCTCCCTCTATCCCTCTCACCCTCTCTCTCAAGTATCTCCCTCCCATAATACCTATATAACTCTCTCTCACTCTATATATTATAACCTATTATATAATATATGTTATATAATATAAAATATAGAGTATATATTATATAATATATAATATATAGTATACGTTTAAATGGGAAAAATCAATTTTAAAGCTTGAAACTTGCACAAAAACCACCAAAATATTAGTAACAAGCCAAAATTTCCAATCCAAGCAATAGAAAATAAACTTGCATAAAAGATCAAATGAAAGCACACAAAACACAAATTATACCTCTTATGCCATAGTTGAATCACTTTTATTTCCCTTTTCCTTGATTTGAAAGATTTTAAAGTGTTTCTCTCAAAATTTTGGGGAGTGCACTTATGGATTGCTTAAGAATAATGGCAGAAACAAAGATTCGAAGATGGTGGTTAGAGAAATAAAGAGCTCAAAGACCAAATTTATAGATGAAGTGGTGGCAAAATGAACGGATGAGATCAAGAGAAGAATGAACGATCAATATACCATGAGAAAAAAATCATAGGAAACTTTCTCATTTTTAGATTCGAAATTAGTGCCACTTGATTTCAAAATTAGTGGAATGGAAGAAAAGTTCATGGGTGGAAGAAGATCGACAAAATTGGTTGGAATTTGTAAGAGTTTGATTTCAAAAATTATGGAGGTGTGTAAGAGTTCATTTGTTGAAAATAAAATAAATGAAAAAATCATTTATTGTCAAAATGAATTATTAATTAAATTTAAATGATTTAATTAATTATAGACAACTTTAGGTTAGGGGGTAAAATAAATAAAAAGATTTATTTAATCCATGATGATGTTAATAAGTAAATAATTAAGTATTAATTATTTAATAGGATATATAATGAGGTGGTAGACATTAGGATAATTAAATAATAAAAAATATTTAATTATGCGTGTGAGAAAGTGGGTGAAAATTAGGTTTAAGGAGAAATTAGGGTTAGACGAAGAACTGGAATTAGACAAGAAATTAGTCAGAAAATGTTGTCGCAGGTTTGAGACAATTCTAAGTGTCTACATTTTCCCCCTTTTTGAGAAAATGTGAATTTTAGTGTTGTCTCAAAGAAAAATTAAGAATTTTTTTAATCGGGTCCTAACCCAACATGCCCTAGTGGAAACGAGATTATGATGCCCCCTTGGGAAATTTGGTGAAAAATCCAAAAATTGAGCCAAGTTTTTTGATAATATGATTTAATGCATTTGGATAGAAGAAATATTAGCTAGAAGAAAAGGTTAGTAGGAAGGGAAGAACAATTAGTTTAATTGATATGAGATGCAAAGAAGATTGATAGAACTATTATCAATAAGAATAGGTTAGTAAGAAGGGAGGAATAGTTAGTAAGATGAATGGATGAAGAAAGGGAAGTAATGAATAAGTCATCATGAGCCTTGATAAGTGCACATATATCATCATTGAGCATTTTTATTTTGCAAATGGATGACGTACACCAAGGTATGAAAAGAACATGTTACAAAATTCTATCCCTTTGCATAGATGAACACATTGTAGACAAGGAGTGTCATGACTCAGACTAGGAATGTAGTTGCCCTAGCCATATTGTCAAGACAAACCACAAACAAAAATCAAATATAAAATGGTTATGATCCATACTCGCTCCTCTAATCACTTGTGGATATCCTCGAGTAGCATAAGAACATAATAAAAAATAAATCAGATAAAAGACAAGAGAATAGAAAAAACCATAGACAAAAGAGACTAAACGAGTCAACAACCATTTAGATCTTCTTGTCAAAGACAATGAATAGAAAAGAGACAAAAGAACATAGAAGAAAGATAAAAGACAAAGAAAGATGATAAAGACATGTAATTGATCAGTTAGACTTGAAGACTAGCTTGATAATTTTTCTATTATTACATGATTTATGAAGCATAGTATTTGTTTTGAAAGACGTTTTGTTTGTGTCTAGACAAAGTGTTAGTATTAGCAAGGGAAAATTTATTATGGAAGGTGGATAGTCATGGGCGTGAAATTTATTATGGGTTGTGGATAGTTTATTGTGGATGATGACTTGTTTATTATGGAAGGTATAATAGATATGGACCATGACAAATGCATATGAAAGATACACACAAGAAAGAAAACAAGCACACACAAGGATACCGAGACAAGCATGATCTTGCCCATAGTCAAGATGGAACCCAATTGATTGATGATAGGTTGATGATTGATATATGATGATTGATAGATTAATTGATATGGGAAGGACACATCCCAAAAATAACAAGAGGACAAGGAAATAAATATCCCAATAATGACAATGTGACTAAAGGATCAAGGTTTGCAGCAAGGTTGGGAACAAAATCAAGGAATATTTTGGATGATGTACAGATTTCATATCAAGTTTGCATGGATTAAGATTGTTGCATTTGGATGGCATAACCCAAGGATTGAATAGGATATGGATTGATGTTGGCTAGGTTGATTATAATCCTTGAACCAATGACAAGGAAAAACCAAGTCTTGTGATAGGGGTGAAAGGATAATGGATTGCTTCGGTAAAGGATATGAGACATGAGGATTATTGGATGGAGGATTTAGTGTATGATCTCCAAGGACCATGTTGTGTAGGAATACATTATTTTTTTCTGAAATATGAGTTTAGATAGTGTTATGTAGGCAATGACATGGAATTTTATGGATAGTGTATGACCAAATAATTGATATGTCAAGAGTTTTCCAAAGCATGATTTATATTTGTGCCCCTATCCTTATCAAGATTAATATGGGTAGGGAATACGGATGGAAACGATAGGGATTGGATAGATGGCTGAAAAACACATGGAAAAGGTATGTAAGATGAGAAAACTTTCCCCCAAGTGTATTGGTCCACATAGATAATTGATTTTACTCATGATGCCTATTTGCCAGGGTTTCATCATGGTACTTATCCAAAGTGTCATAAAAAATGGTTTTCACTATTTGAAAAAAAAAATTCTCTTTACTATTTTTTTTTTTTTTTAAAATTTTTTTTGATGTCACACAAGACACCTATTTGCTTGGTTTTCATCAAGTTGACAATTTTTTTGTATTTTTGCAATTTTTATATATTTTTTATATTTTCTAAATGGCCTTGATTTTTTAGATGATTACTAAATGTATTGAATTATTTGATGATGTTGATGTAGATGAGGGTGTCATGATATGCCAATAATGACCTTTATGGAGTAGTTGGCTTGTTAGGATCATAATGCTTGCATACAACTGATTGATGTCATTGTGATCCTTTTTGATACTAGGGTTGGCCTTATTAGAATACACACATCATGATAAAATTCCATGAGAGTCCTTACAATAAAGAGTCACTACCAAAATGTGACGGACTTGCAAAGTAGGATTTTTAGGATTTAGACGAGATTTTGGATTATGATTAGTGATGGCAGATGTATTTAGTAGTTTAGATATGGGAATTTTCATTTACCAAACTAGAAATGATAGATAGAGTTTGAATTTTTGATTGGGATGGTGTTTGGAACCAACAATTTTGTATGCCTTGTGTGATGACGATTTTGAAGGAGGAGGAAATTTTTTATATGTGGGAAACATCTTTTCTTGTGGCTCCACATTTTGATTGAATATTAGATTTAGACTATTTTCTTTACTTGATCCATTTTTCTTTCGGATCCACTTTAGCTTCATTTGTCCACTTGGATTTTTGTTTGATTCAATGGCCTTTGACATATGATTTTGAACATTATATTTGTAAGATTTTTTTATGTTGGTTCCTATTAATGGGTTTAATGAATTGGAAATGATGGTTTATGGTGTGGATGGAAGGAGTGTTAGCAACAACCTTATGGTAAGGACTACTCATGGCCCCCATTTTGATGTTTGTATCAGATAAAGTTTCCCCCAATATCATGGAGGTACCACTAACATCATTTGATTTATTGATTGAAGAATAACCAAGACCTTGATGTAAAATATTTGCATGAAACTATATTGGTTCTAGAATTCCTTGCTCATTAGGCCTAATCCTCTTCCTCGATATTGCATGCTCTGAAATATTCTCTTTGTGATAAGGTATTTGTTGTTTTGGAAGCAAGATGCTAACCCATCATTGTAATGCTAGAAACTATTAATGATTGGTATTTTTCATTTGCAAGAAAGCCTAATTTGATAAAAGTGGATGATCCTAGTTGATAGGATATTGAAGCTGTATCCTTTTTCATGCTTGTTGCTTCTTGATCATTTGGAATATCGATATGATCCATGGTATATTTATCTTCTTGTTTTATTTGATCAATAGTAGCTTTTTTATCTTCTTGTTTGATTTGATTGAATAGCTTCTTTATCTTCTTGTTTAATTTGATCCATAGTAGCTTCTTTATCTTCTTTTTTGATTTTCTCCAATAGCCTCTTTATCTTCTTGTTTGATTTGATCCATAGTAGCTTCTTTATCTTCTTGTTATATTTGATCCATAATAGCTTTTGTATCTTGTTTGATTTTATCCATGTCATTTTATTGATTATGTATGTGTCCAAGGGAGGCAAGTGTCTCATCTTGGGAAATGGAAGTGTTTAGAGTTTGAATAGGATCAACTTCAAGTGTTTGATCATGGATGGTATGGAGGTTGATGAGGGGTTCATTTTGGATTTCTTGATCAATGGTAGGGTATTGATCAATTATAGTCTTATCTTGGATGTCATGACTAGAGATGAGATTTTGATTAGAGATTGGATTAACCTAGATATCATGATCATCTAGATGGGATTCTTGGATAGACTCAAGGCTAGGATCATGATCAAAGAGTGGATTATCATGAATACTATAAATAGGATTTTGATCAAGGATTGGATTATCATGGATGTTATGAATATGATATTGATCAAGGATTGATTTAAATAGTATATCATAATGATCTATAGGGACTTTTTGGGTAACTTGATCTTGATTTGTATTGGAGTTTATTTCATCATGCTTTGGACTTTTCTCTTGACATAGATCCAATGATTTAGGAAATGGAATATGATCATGGAAAATGATAGGATTTTCTTGAGTGGACTAAAGCTTTGGATAGGAAGCTCTTGATTTAGCTTGATAGGTGATGGAGGGAATGATGGTGGAAGAGGGTTAGAGGGTGTAGGATTAGAAATGAGATAGGATTGTACAACTCTATTTTGAGGAAAATTATTTTATATTAGTCCTTGGAGATCATTACTAGATGTATTTTTATTGGATGTATTTATGGATTGGGATGGAGTAGATGGAAATAGCTTAGGGGATGAAGGATTATGAGAAGAGGTGGAAGCTATAATAATAGGGTTTGGTGAAGGGGATGATAATTTCAGACATGCTTGAGAGATAGGGATTTTTGGTATGGTTTGGTGTTGAGGAAGGATTTGGATGTAAGATTGGTTTCCCTTGTCATGTTTAGGATAAGGATGACTAATGGATATTTGTTGTGGATCAATGGTATGGATTATGTTAACTGGTTGTTGATATTGTAGGTAGATAGATGGATGACTAGGGATCATAGGTTGTTTCACTATGGTAGAGGCATCAAAACCTACAGGAAGCCTAGCTCCTTTCGTATAAGTTTTAAAAGATATTTGGTGGGATCTTTAGGCATGAATCCCAACATTAGATTTAGAAACTTAGGATCCTTTGATACTCTTTTAAGATCTTCTTGATAACTTTTTTCTTCACTATATTCAATATAGTCCTTACCATCATCAAGGGGTAAGGTATATTTTGGTTCATGCTTGGGTTGGGTTGATGGATAGGTTACTAGGGATTGTGGCTTATTGGTACGAAGATTTGATAGATAGGTCATGGAGCACATGGTGTTCAACTTGACCATGAAAAGATCAAGGTAAAATAAAGACATGGTCATGAGTTTGGGATGGTTTAGATAGATAAGTAGGTGGATAATGGTTAGAATATAAACCCTAAGACAAGGTAAAGAAAAGAAATTAAAGGCATTTTTTAAAATAATTTTTTCAATTTTTTTTTGGATTTTGGATTTTTATGATTTTTTTTAATTTTGTGTTTTATGATTTTTTTTATAATTTTTTTTTGTATTTTGTGTTTTATGATTTTTTTGGGTTTTGAAGTTTTAAGAATGAAATGATTATGCAAAGGATACAAACGAAGGATGACAGATGGTGAATGGGACATGGTTATGGATTTTGAATGTTTGAGGATAGTAAGGGTAAGTGATGTATGATTATGGGTTTAGATTTCAACCTTGAAAGATAATGGTTAACCATAGTAACCAAAAGGGGTATCTAGATCTCCAAAAGATGGTAGTGAAGAAGACAATAAATGAGGGTTAACCTTAAACTAGACTTATGAGTTTAAAGCCAACCGTTGATGAAAATATAAAAAAAAATGAAGAGATCAATACACCCTAAAGGATGAATAAGGTTGAGCCTAAATCTAACTAGGTAAAAATCAATGGAGGATAGTGAACAAATGAAAATGACGTGGTGAGAAAGGTCAATAGACCAAGGTAACCACAAGGTGAATCTAAAATATCAAAAGGATGATGATTAAGACAAAGGTAGACAAAGTAAAACCCTAACTAGACCATTGAGATTAGGGTCAACTATGGACAAGACAAGACACAAGATTTCAAGATTACCAATGATAATTGAGGTCTAATGATGGTTGGTTTAATGTGGAATTTATGAGTGGTTAGGTCAATGATCGAATGGAGTTTTAACCTATGGATGAAAGAAAAACCAAAGTTTAACCTATGGATGAAAATGACTTGACCAAGGTTTAACCTAAGGATGAAAGACTTAACCAAAATTTAACCTAAAGGATGAAAGCCTAACCTTAGGTTAACCCAAGGATGAAAAATCAACCTAGGAATGACAACCAACACCTCACCTAAGGATGAAAAAAACCAAAGATTAACCAAAGGAAGAGGAATCCACCAAAGATTAACCCAAGGAGGGAAAGAAAAATATAACCTAGGGATGCAAAGACAACCAAGGATTAACCAAAGGAAGAGGAATGAACCAAGGATTAGTCGAAGGAGGGAGACCAAAATTTGACCTAAGGATGTAATTAAGATTTAAGATACAAATGGAAAGTTAAACTAAGGAAGTTTGATAGGTCTTAGGTCACTTAAGTTCAAAAACTGGATTCAAAGGATAGACCTTAAATTTTCTCAATGTAGACTATGGTTGGATTCCTAGGAAAGAAGTGTTTAGAGGTGTTATTTTGTTGGTATATGGAGCCTAATTAGACTTGGAGGTTAAATTTTCCCCACTTTTATTGGCACAGTTTCCCCCCAAATTATTTAATGGGGGTTTGGGG
This sequence comes from Sequoia sempervirens, assembly GCA_007258455.2. Classification (NCBI taxonomy): domain Eukaryota; kingdom Viridiplantae; phylum Streptophyta; class Pinopsida; order Cupressales; family Cupressaceae; genus Sequoia; species Sequoia sempervirens. The sequence continues at coordinate 507,608,133 of VDFB02000015.1, forward strand.
GTAGCGCCCCCAAGACGGGGTTAAGGGGCAGCGCCCCCACTTTTATAAAGGCGTCAGGTCTTATTTTTCTATTGGCCGACATAAAAAAAAACCCTATTTTTCAACCAACATAAGTCTTGATAAAAGGCTAAGGGTCAGGGTTTTTGTTGACATTGTATTGTAGCATTTGCAACGGTATTGAGTTGCAAAGATTACTAGTTGTAATCAGTTCTATTTACTAGATAATAATATTGGACTCTCTGTTGGTGGATGTAGCCCGAGTTTGGGTGAACCACATTAAATATTGTCTCTCGCTGTTATTATTTCTATGTTTTTCATTCCTCTATTTAATCTTTATTTTCATTTAATTGATATTTTCTGCATACAATTCCTAATAATTTGTGGGGTTCTTTTTCAATTTTAAGATAGCATACACCTAGAAACCACTTGGAAGATGAAGTGGCTATTGACTCTAGACTGAAAAGTGTATGGCTTAAGGCCCAAAGGCCCAATGGCTTCATGGGTTTAACACAATTAAAGAAACTTGTAAGAAAAATACATCCTAGTTATTCAATTGGGTATGTTCACTTAATGTGGGCCCACCACACCAAAGGTGCTAATACACCAAGCTCAACATGAGATGCTTCGCTTTCAAGAGCAGATATCTAGATCTCCGGTGGTATAGGCCTAATCTAGTAATAGGATCACCTTTCCTCTCTCCTTGGGAGGCTAGGAATTCCAACCCAAAGATTCTTATCTTGACTCAGGGGTGTGTGTGGTGAGTAAATTTTCACATGATACTATACGCTACACCACACTAAGCTTACAACTGAAGGCTTTTATGCTACTAAAAGTAAGAGGTGTCTAGTGGGGGTACTTTTCAAACACCAATGCATGTACAAATGTGAAATTTAAATATCATCTCCACATGTTTAGAATCACCTAGGACCACAAAGGAATTCCTGACATGTCATGATTGGATTGAGCTATAGCTTTCGCTCTCACCCCTTTATATAGCCCATCGAAAAAAATGTGCTTGAGGTAAAACTTTGGGGTGATGAAATACCTAGGCATGCCTCCTACTAAAAATAAAAAAGGGGACTAATGTGTATTTCTCTTCACTCAGGATCACACAAGTGCATAAGGGGAGAGGATACATACATACTAGCTCGAGTTTACACACAATATGCAAACACATCAAACACGAAAGATAAGGTTATTTTAATCCAACTAATCTAAGTGTTATCTAATCTAGAAAATCATAAACATAATTTTTCAAGATAGATTCTTTGAAAATTGAACCTACAACAAATTAATTATTAGTTCAAGAGACACCTTCAATAAACGTCTTGCAACAAATAGATTAGTAGTTTAAAATAAAGACTTTGACAATCAGGTTGCAATCAAAGGATGAGTAGATTCAAAATCAAAGTCTCTTCCCAATGTTCACCACACAACTAAAAATAGAGAACAGTAACATAAAACCCAAAAATAGACAACTACTAGACCAAAAACAAAAAGAAAACAACATAAACAAAAAAATACCTTTCTACTTTTTATCAGTCAAACACATCATTTCAAAATAGAAGCATCGATCTATCTCATTCAAATGTGTCAATATACAATCAAACATACCAATATACAGTCAAACACGTCAACCTCCAAACAAAAATGTCAATCTATAGAAAAGCCTCAATATGCAAAACAAGCACAAAAATATGTAAAAAAACACAGTATTATGCAAAAGAAATGTGGCAATATGTAAAATAAATGTGACAATGCAAAAAAATGCATCACTTTATCTCTACAAAAGTGCCACGAGATCCTACAGTTGTAAAAAATCATGTTTTTTGAGCAGATAACACTATCCAACACCGAAATAGGGGCATAATATATGAAAATTTGTGGCTCAGTGCTTCCGAACACAACTGTGGTATTTTTTTTCCTAAAAAAAATCCTAAAAGGCTGTATTTCAAAGTTTCTTAAAATTATCCACAACTTGCAAGTTAGAAAACACCAAAAACTTGCACACAAGAAGGTTAGCCAAAAGGAAAATGCACTTCATGTTAGGTTCACTAGGTGTTTGATAGGGAAAAATCAAGTTTAAAGCTTGAAACTTGCACAACAACCACCAAACTATTAGTAACAAGCCAAAATTCCCAATGCAAGAAATAAAAATCAAACTTGCATAAAAGATAAAATGAAAGCATACAAAAGATAAATTATACCTCTTATGCCATAGTTCAATCACTTCTATTACCCTTCTCCTCCTTGCTTTGAAATAATTTAAAGTGTTACTCTCAAATTTTTGTGGAGTGCACCTATGGATTTCTTAAGATGATAATGGTGGCAACAAAGGTTCAAAGATGGTGGTTAGAGAAATAAAGAGCTCAAATATTGAATTTATAGATGAAGCAGTGGTAGAATGAATAGATGAGATTGAGAGAAGAATGAACGATCGAGATAAAATGAGACAAAATCCATAAGAAACTTGCTCATTTTTAGATTTGAAATTAGTGCCACATGATTTCAAAATTAGTGGAATGGAAGAAAAATTTGTGGGTGGAAGAAGATCGATGAAATTAGTGGAAATTTTTGAGAGTTTGATTTCAAAAATTATGGAGGTGTGTAAGACTTCATTTTTCAAAAATAAAATAAATGAAAAATCATTTATTTTCAAAACCATGTATAATTAAATAAATTTAAATGATTTAATTAATTATAGACTAGACTTTAGGTTAAGGGGATGAAACAAATAAAAAATATTTATTTAATCCACGACGATATTAATAATTAAATAATTAAGTAAAGAATATTTAATAGGATAGATAATGAGGTGACAAACATTAGGATAATTAAATAATGAAAATTATTTAATTATGTGCGTGAGGAGGGTGAAATATAGGTTTTAAGAGAAATTAGGGTTAGATGAAGAAATAGAATTAGACGAGAAATTAGTAAGAAAATGTCATCGTAGGTTCGAGACAATTTTAAGTGTATAGTATATATTATATAATATATATCATAATATATAATATATAATATATTATGTATTATTAATATATAATATATTTATCCTGCTTCAAAATGTTTTGCATTGCTTTAGTTTCCTCACACTCTGCCACCAACGACAAGGATGCTCACAGTCTAGGCAATGAATGTCTGGAAATGGGTGACGATGCCAAAGGCAGGATCACATGGGGGAAAACATGTGTGTTTGGATGGCAAACAAAATGCTATCAGTGCCTTCCCATATTACGTGGTTGACACAACTCCCTCTAGCACTAGGCTGGAAATGACATTGCACGGTGAGTGTAGGGCTCGCACCCTCCCTAATTTTCCTTTCGTGGACAAAGGAAACCCTATACAACTGTCTAAGGGCATGCAACAAACATATATTGATAAGCGCAATACTGATCACTCCCATTGTGCTCTCGCAAATGTTACCTCTATTGTTACTTCAAAGCTGGTTTGCTCTCCATTTGCAGGGAAAAAAGCCCCTGTCATGACCTCTCCCCATACCCATGATAGGGTTTTGACACATGTGATGGATACTATGTTCTCAATGCTCACAGTGGCATTCCCTAGTTTGGCTAGGGTTTTAGATTTTCAAAGCACAAAAAACTTCTCAAGTGATTCAATATCACTGCACCCTGTTGTTGCATCTCAGGGATCAATGAACTCAAAGTCTAGGCATAGCCTATCTTTTTGAGATTTGATAGCTAGTCCGAAACAAGGAAAGTTCAAATCAACGACCTCAGATTTTTGGCCATTGAAGGAAAAATTGGTCTCTAAAGAATATGGGGTCTCCAAGAACTACCTTAAATCCTTCGTCAAGATGACAACCTTCTCTCCTATTCTAGATTTTTTGAAAAAAAAAAGGAGGTTAATGCTAGTGAAAGGTTTTTTGCTTCCAACGGATTGATTGGTCAATTCAATCATCTTTGGAAAAATTATCAGATTTGCATAACTAGATCTCATTAGCTTGGCAATCCACACTCAAAGGTAATGTTGAAGTTTATCCCTACACTCAAGGGTTCTTTATTGAAATATTTGATTGCATTTAGGATAGGGATGCCATTCTGTAAGAGAAATGGTGTTGGGGAAAAGCCTACTCCTCCTCAAGCCATGATTTCTAGAATTTAACCCGGTTACTACATCTTTTTCTGTAAAACCTGTATGGATTCGCCTTCCGAATCTTCCATTACAATTCTGGTTTTCAGATTTCTTTCAAGCAATTGGGGACTCATTGGGAAGCTTCCTTGCAGTGGATTCAAACACAACCAATTTCAACCACACAATTTTTTCCCACATCCTTGTAGACATGGATGTCACAAGAGATCTTCCTACTGACATCACATTCAAGTTTGTTGATCACAATTGGATGTAACTTCTAGACTATGAAGGTTTACCCTTCCGATGCAAGAAGTGTTTTGAAACAGGTCATCTGGCCATTTCTTGCCCTAGAATCATTAAACATTTTGAGCAATAGTCTTGGTGGGAAGATGCTTAGCTTCATCATTACATAGTCAAAGCCACGTCAAAGGAGATGGAGGAAAAGGTTGAACCTTTACAAAAGTATGGTTCCTCCCTATTTTTTGAGGTAGGGATAGAGAAGGAACATCAAGCTATGAAATTGTGCCCAAAAGCAAGTTCGACTCAAAGACAACCTAAGCAATCAAATAGTTCTTTAAAAGGAAATTCTTAGTTTATAGTCTCAAACCCAATTACCATGGCTTCTCCAAAAAATGATAGGAGAACATCTGCACCAAATGCTGGGAACACTCTACAAGTTGCATCACAAAGAATGCAAAAGAAAGAAGATGGGAGGATTGGCAAGAATTACTAAACAAGAAAAATAAAGTTCTCATGGAAAAGTTGAATAGGATTAACATGCAATATGGGAGGCAGAATGTAACTTAGAATGAGCAGCTTGGGCTTATAGTCTGGTTTGATACGCTCTCTAGGTTTGCAATCTTATTATCCAAAATGGAAGGTTGGGGTGTTGGTGAGTCTCTAGAAAAGATGCCAGTTTTTGGGTTTCCTACTGTACATATGATTGTATCTTTTTTACTATCAATACAAAATGTTCTTATGTGCCAAAATAAAATAATATATATATATATATTTATTGTATTATTAATATATATTATATTTATTATATATTAATAATACATAATATTGGTTTTATGGATTCTTTGGTTTTTTTAAAAACTAAACAAAATGGATATCCATTTATAACAAATATCTATTTTGCAACCACACAAAACCTTTTGTTTAATGCTCATAACGGATATATCCATTTTGTCCCACGTAAATAATAATTTAACCAAGGTATTTAACCTTTGGCACCCTTTGTTTGGGATTCAGAATAAATATCCATTCTAAATGGATATCCATTTTGGGGATCATACAAAAACAAATTAAGGACTGTTTTAATTGTTCCAATAGTCCCTACATGCTCTTTGATGTTTGAAAACTCATGATTTCTATCCAATACAGACAAAATTCTACTTTTGGTACATTATTTTACACAAATATCAATATAAAAATCATTTTTGTGCTCTTTTTTGTAGGTATAATGGGGAGCAACAATTGTCGTAAACAAAAAAGAGAAAACTCACAGCAGAGCAAATTGAAGCATATAGAGAAAAAAGATAGAGAAATTCATAGGAAGAGAAGACAAGGTATGCCAAATATTCATCAAGGTGAGGTTTCTTCTCCACCTGTAAATGTTATTTCAAGTGAAGATGAAATACAATTTGAAAATGTTGAATATTGTATTGAAATTGGAAATGAAAATGTTGGAATTGATATTAAAAATATTGAAATTGATATTGAAAACGTTGAAATTGGAAATGAAAATATTGGAGTTGATATTGAAAATGAAACATTTGAACCTTATATATCACCAAATTACATGAGAAGACAAGAGCCTTGTGAGGAAGAAAGATAAATTTGAAATCCAAGATGTTCAAGAACCCAAAATGGTTACTTGAAATTTATGAGAACATAATTGAAAATCTTGAAGGAAAGAGGTCAATGTGAACCGTTTGGTTGTGGGCTTCAAAAATTTTCAATGAATACTTTAGCAATAAGACATTGATTGAACAATGCCAACTTTTCATACAATAACTAAAGACACATAAAATGAGACTTCTGCTAGCCAAATTGAAGATTCATGTGGGAAAAAATTCAGAACAAAAATAATATTATTGTCAAAAATATTTTTAATGCTCTCAATTATATTGGAAAGATTAGTAAGGAAAGAGATAATAATTTTTCTCGTAGAGTAATTACAACCTCATTAGTAAGCCATCTATTGAGAAAGGATCGTTTATTGAGGAAAACTTGTGTTGATTTAAACCTAAATCATCAAAAATTGTCTAGAGCACTCTCGAGAAGAGGAATACTTGATAGTCCTCTTCAAAATTATATATGGTATTTTAGTGGGAGGCTTGGACACGTGTTGATAAGAAGATAACATATAACATAAAAGGATGAAATTCAATAATTTTGGCACTCTCAATCTAGAATATCACCCAATGCAAAAGATGTTTTAAAGTTAATAATTGGAAATCAAGACCGCACACCACATTCTATACATTTCTTGGAATGTAGCCAAACAATATTGTACAAACAATTTTGTGAAACACATCTAATTTTGTAAATATCACAAAGGGGTTTTGAATCTTGTAATCCATTTTATTGTGTACCTCTTAAAATTCATAATAGATGTAAATACCATGTAGAGTTTTCAATGTATCATGAAATATTATGTTATATTTGTTCTACTTTTCATACTAATGAAATCTTGTAGGAGTGTGGTGCAATGCAACTTCTGAAGTCATCCATGGACATTAGATTTATTTTTTTGTGTTAGAGGTGATGGTTTCCTTTTCTATAGAAATGATTGTTTAAATGAGAAGTGTTTGCAATGTGGTGGTTTATCAAAGTATCTAACATGTTTTCATGAGGACAACAAACATGATTTTAGAAAGAATTTTTTTGAGAAAAAGAGATTTCAGATAGTGGAATACAGCTTGAAGAGTGGAGGTGAAGGTTTCAGATGTGAGTTGGTAACAAGAGAGGTCAATGTTGTTGATTGTATTTTCAATTTTAGGAAAAATATTTTCTACAAGTATGCAAGGCATAGCCATAGGTCTCAATTGTTGGATCAAAAATTCAGGATGTGTAAGGACTCTTTCGCAATTAGAAGTATTATATCTGTGGTCGATTTTGTAGAAAACTACACATTGCAACCATAAAATGAGGTAAAATCTCAATATTACAATTCTATTCAGATTGCTATTTTTGTCCACATCACATATAGACATGCCCCTGATAGTATAGAAGAGGACATGAAGATAATCAATGAGTACCATTTTTACATGAGTGATGATAGATCTCATTCGTCAGAGTATGTGCAACATTGTTTTCAAAACCTTTTTGAGTTCTTACAGGAAAATGATATTAAAATAGGTCGACATCTCATTTGGTTAGATAATTGCATGGGACAATTTAAGAATGCTTGTATATTTTATTGGTTGATTATAATGCATGTAGAGAGGGGTGTACCTCATATTTGGATTCTTTTTTAAGTTGGGCATGGAAAAGGGGAGCATGATGGAGTAGGTGCATGTTTGAAGAGAGCTTTGCTTAAGGAACAAATGAAGATTAGAGGTGGTGCAACACTCAGTGAGCATGTTCTATTGTTGATTGGTGTAGGTATGGATACTTGATTCAAAAGTGTGCAATTTCTTTTGGTTGGTTGATAAGGGCATAATGCGAGAGAAATCAGAATGTTAAAAAATTAAAGAATCTTCAAAGATACATTTATTTCAAAGCTTAGATGCAAGTGCATGGACCATATAGACATAAGAGTTGGATTTTTTTTTTCAGAATTATATTTAGTGTGATTGGGATCAATGCAAGTCAAGTGAGTGGGTAGATACATGGATTCTACAGTACCTAACCCCTTTATCTACAACACAATCATTTTTAGAAGATGAAATTAAAAGTTCAGTTGATTATGATCATTTTTTCAGATCTTGTACAACCAGGGCATGTCTATGTAGTTATTGCACCATAGGGGAATGAAGAGATATCAGACTATTGGTTGGCATGATGTGTACAAGGAAAGAAGAAACTAACACAACCGATGACTAATGATGATGGATTCATGTGTCCTAAAAGTTTAGTTGTTGTCGTAACTTGGTTACAAATGTATATTATTAGAAAGAATGGAATACCTACGTTTTAAGACTACAAGAACACAAAACCATTCTCATATATTCACACCTTGTTATAGTAACAAATATTAAGTTATTGAGACATCCTACCAAACTAAGAACAAAAGAACTATGGATAGTTAGTAGTGTCAATCATGAAGCAATACTAGATACTCTAAAGGTAAGAGATGACCCTTTAGGCACACTTGAGTAGAATATCTAGCTCATACCATATGAGACATGTATGATAATTTTCATGTCTTATTGATATTCATGTTTAATTTTAACCATAATTGAGTCAAAAGTAGGTTGGAGTTTATGTGTCTTAACTATTCTTAACAAATGTAGGTCTTTTTTGGTGGAAAATACTATTGTGTCAACATTTTTCTTGAACATTGTGAAGACATTCAATGTAATTCATAAGGAGGTATCTTCTTGATATACTTCTACCTCTTGATTTAAAAGCATTTAAACAATACCAACAATCACTATTTTTTTTTTAGGATTGCAAGGTTATACCAAAGGAATTTTGATGTAAGATAATAATAATCCATATAGGGAAATGAAAAGAGACCTTCCATAGCATTTATCTGCCTAGCTCGACATGTCTACGCTGCCCATTTGTCAAAAATACTATTTTAAATTTTTTTTTTTTTGCATTTTTTGCTCTTAGGGCTCCTTAGAGACTACCCAAAAAAGAGCACCTAAGAATGATTGAGTGAATTTAGAAATGAAAAGAGACCTTACATAGCATTTGCTTGCCTACCTTGATGTTTCCACACTGCCCATTTGTCAAAAATACTAAAAATTTAACAATTTTGCATTTTTTGCTCTTAGGGATCTTTTGAGACTACCCCAAATTAGTGCACTCTAGAATCACAAGGGGACTTGGGAAAAATAAGGAGGCATTAACTAGAATTTACCTGCCCACCTTGATGTGTTGGTATACTTGGTTTTTCTCTATGATGCACAAAACAAAAAAATGATTCTTTCCATTTTTGCACTACTTTCCATTGAAAATTTCTGCAAGAATGCATTTGACACTAGAACCAACAAACGGTGTTGAGTTAAAAAAACAAGAGAGTTTCATTTGAAGGGATTTGATATCCACTTGTAGGTCTAGACAAAGCATTCCTATGCGTCACAATCTCCCAAAATGACTTCGTCATAGTTTGATAATTTTTTTCTTTTAGGGATTTTTAGAGACTACCCCAGAAAGAGCACCCCAGAATGATCATATGAATTGGGAAATGAAAATAGACCTTCCATAGTATTTACTTGCCTACCTTGACATGTCAATGCTTCTCGTTTGTCAAAAATGCTATTTTTTTAATATTTTTACATTTTTTGCTCTTAGCGATCTTTAGACTATCATGAAAAGAGCACCCCAAAATGATTAGGTGACTAGGGAAACAAAAAGAGACCTTCCCTAGCATTTACCAACCTAGCTTGACATTTCCAAACTACCCATTTGTCAAAAATACTAAATTTTTTACATTTTTTGCATTTTTTCTCTTAGGGCCCTTTAGAGACTACCACAGAAAGAGAACCCTAGAATGATATAGTGAGTTGGGAAATGAAAAGAGACCTTCCCTAGAATTTACCTTCCTTTATGTGTCCACGCTACCCATTTGTCAAAAATACTATTTTTTTAATAATTTTTGCATTTTTTGCTCTTAGGGTTCTTTAGAGACTACCCTAGAAAGAGCACCCTAGAATGATTGGATGACTTGGGAAAAAAAAAGAGACCTTCCCTAGTAAATTCATGCCTACGTTAATGTGTCCATGCTGCCCATTTTTCAAAAATACTAATTTTTTATAATTTTTGCATTTTTTGCTCTTAGGGCTCTTTAGAGACTACCCTAGAAAGAGCACCTCAGAATGATTGGGTGACTTGGGAAATAAAAAGAGACCTTATCTATCCTTTACCTACCTACCTCGACATTTCCATGCTGCCCATTCATCAAAAATACTAAATCTTTTACATTTTTTGCATTTTTTTCTCTTAGATATCTTTAGAGACTACCTCAAAAAGAGCACTCTAGAATGATCAGATGACTTGGGTAATGAAAAGAGACTTCACATAGCATTTACCTACCTACCTCGACATGCCCATGCTGCCCATTTTCCAAAAATACTAAAAATTTAACAATTTTGTATTTTTTCCTCTTAGGGCTCTTTAGAGACTACCATGAATTAGTGCACTCTAGAATCATGGGGAGACTTGGGAAAAAAAAAGGTTGTCCCTAGTGTTTACCTATCAACCTTGATGTGTTTGTATACTTGGTTTTGCTCCATGATGCACAAAACAAAAAAATGTTAATTTTCTTTCCATTTTTGCACTGCTTTCCACTAACAATTTTTGCAAGAATGCATTTGACATTGGAACACACAAACAATGTTGATTTTACCAAAACTAAGAAATTTTGGTTTGAAGGGATTTGATATCCACCTATAGGTCCAGAAAAAGAATTCCTATGTGCCACAAACTCCCAAAATGACTTCGTCATAGTTTGACCATTTTTTTCTTTTAAGGCTCTTTAGAGACTACCCCAAATAGTGCACTCCAAAATGAATGGGTGACTTGGGAAATGAAAGAGGCCTTCCATAGTGTTTACCTTCCCACCTTGAATTTTTTGGTATAGTCAATTTTTCCCTAGGATGCATGAAACAAAAAATTCTCAATCTTTAGAGACTACCACAAAATAGTGTGCTCCTCATTCATAAGGTGACTTGGGAAATGAACATAGGCCTTCCATAGCATTTAATTGTACACCTTGACATGTTTGCATTGTCTAATTGTCAATGCTACTAACAATTTTGCAATTTTACAAATTTCTAACTTTTGTTTCAACAATCAATTTTTGATGGGAAGCCTAGGGATGTCCAATATTCATGTTTAATTTTAACCATTGTTGAGTCAAAAGTAGGTTGGAGTTTGTGTTTCTTAACAATTCTTAATAAATGTAGGTATTTTTGGTAGAATATACTATTGCATCAAGAAGCAATTCAAAAAAAAAGTTATAACATTTTTCTTTAACATTATGGACACATTCAATGTAATTCATAAGGAGGTATCTTCTTCATATACTTATATATCTTGATTTATAATATTGCATTTAATTTCAAAGAATGATTAGTTGACTTTGTTGTTCATGTTTTTTATAATCCATACTTTCCTAATATTTATATGAAGGAATTGCTCAACACAAGCTTTGAGTAGGATGTGAGGTTATGATGGAAATGCATACAACACTAGAGTTCAAGTTGCTTTCATTGTTCAATTAATTTTAGTTAGTGTTCTTTTTAGTTTTTAACATTTTTTATAATATTGCAATGCAGGCGTCTTTGAGAGTAGCAATGATTTAATATGTATGTTACAAAGTGAGGATATCAAGGGCACATATTAGTTATGTATCTAGGATAGCTTGATATAAATATTTTTGTATTTGTACATGAGGACATCGACAAAATTATATGGGTTTTAATAGTTATATTGATGATTATGATGGTTAAAAGATGATATAAGATGTATTTGTACATGAGGACATGGAAAATATGATATATGTACATGTAATGGCATAAATTTGTACCCCCTGCAATTTCTCATTCTTTACCCTCATTTTAGCCTTACAATTCTGATAATGCAAAAACCCACTACATTTGCTTTTCTCTCCCCATTTGTCCCTATCGTTTAGCATCGGTGAAGGGAATTTCTATCGGAGATGTGCAGACATTTGCGCTTAGCACTGCCATCCTAAGAAGATTCCTACATTAGGAAACTTTAGGGATGTTATGATTCTCTTCCAACCACAAGCATAACGTCCCTCTTCGAATATTGACCATCGGGAATAACTATTTTCCTCCAATTTGGTCATTTGAACTCAATTCTTTCACTCTCTCAAGATCTCTCTTAGTTCTAGAAACTCTCTTGATCATTCTCTCTCACTCTCTAACTCATTCTCACTTCGTGCTTCACTCCCTTGCTCTTGCTCTTCACTTCCAAATTTTTCTTGCAACTCTAGTGTCATTGTTATTGTAGGTTCTTGAAGCTCCACCCTGTTAGTGTGGTGATCTTGTTCTTCTCCTTTCTATATCAACCTTGAGTGCTCATAGAAAGGGAGGTGATATTGTGTCTATTTTCTTATTTGCATTATCTTACTTGTAGAGTAGCATTTAAATTATCATTTATCTCTACTTCTTCATGTCTATTCTATCTAATCCTTTATTGTTTTTTTACATCCTATGGTCTATTGGATTTTTGTGGAGGTGGAAACATGACGTAGTCAAGGTAGGAGGGTCCAATGAAGGACGGTCCAGCCTTGCAGCCTAATCCACTCACTCCATGATCACAAAAAATATGCAATGGAAATTAACAACTAATCAACAGAAAGGTAAAAGATATTCATGAACACATTACACAAGATGTATCCTTGGAAAACCCTAATAGGGAAAATCCTAGCTTTCAAAGCTCATTCCTCATTATATTATGATTTCAAAAACACATTACACATGCCACTCGATTTTTATAGATGCTAGGTCGTAGCCTATGGATTACAAACAATTCATACAATAACATTCTTCCATTAACTCTTTCTCCTGCTTCACACTCTCTCTATTCTGTGATCTTTTCAGATTAAAACACTTCACCACCGTGCTTCATACTTCATACTACCGATCAAATCCTCATTGGTTGCCTTGTAACAAATCCTTCTTCATTTATATCCTCCACAAGTCTTCTAACCATTAACAAGTTGGCCTAATTACAACGGCTAGTCAAGTAACATGTACATACAGATAGGTCGGCCCAAAACATAAGGCATTGCTCCATAAATACATAGATCTTCATGCAAATATCCATGAAGTTTGACTAGGTTCTATACTTCATTGAATAATATTCCTTTAGGCTCCGCAAGTCACAAAATTTCTCTGCAAAACAATTAGACTTCCTGAACACTGTTAGCTTCTCTCTATGAACACATATAATCTTTTGATGATGATATATCTTCAAAAAAAAATCCAAATGATCTAAATTTCTGATATGTCATAGCTCATGATGTCTAGTAACTAATTCCCACTTTGCAGCTTCTAACATGCAAATGCGATAAAACGTGGTATTCTCCAAGGTCACTCTTCCTGATATTTTGCAACTGAATTTTCACTGTCCCAACTGATTTGAATGCTTCTAGATGCTCTTGCATCAGAATCTCAGGGCTATTTGATAAGTGAGCCTCTTCACTTTGGTCTATATTACGTCAAATCCATTGTCTTCTCTTTGAATTAGTTTGGCAATTTGTCCACAAGTACTTGCAACTGCCTCAAGTTTGACATTCTATTCAAGTCCACCCTACAAGTTTCCTCTGGTTCTTCATCTTGTCATGGTCTAGGTTCGGTGGTCTACTTGCAAGCCTTGCACTGCCTCATGGTCGGCGGTTTGAGCAATCCTTCTTTGCAAGTTGTCTCAAGATCATTGTCTTTTTCTGTTCCTTCATTCACATTTACTTCACTCTGGTACACAAACTTTCTCCTTAAGATCAATGCTTCACCTTCTTCCGGTTTCTCTATCACATATGGTAATTCAAAAGGTTCCCCTTCCTCTATATAAACTATCTCTATATCAATAGGCTCTTCTTCATATGCACAAACTATCTCTACATCATTTACTACCCCCCTTTCATTAGCTTCTCTAGTAGTTGGTTCTTGATGAATTTTCGTGTTTGATTCTTTCCTCCTCCAAACTTGAAAAAAGGTTCTTCTATCAAAATCTCTTTTGTGTCCTTCACTGTGATAAGAATTATGACTCCTATCATTTCTCCCTTTGTAGTTTGCATTGCTATCCTTGTTCTACTCTACATAAGGTCTTCTTTCTCTGCATCTTGATCCCTCCTTTTCTCCAACATATGAATTCTTCCATCTGCACAACCTTCTGAATATACAACTAACATTTTTCCATTTTGCTCCATCAATCCATCCATAATCCTTCTACATACAATCTGTCACAAGCTTTCCTTTTCTTAGTCTATTCCAATACATCCTTTTAGAATGATTCCTTAACCCACACAACTTACAAGGATATAGATCCCAACACAATTCCTCATGTCCACGTCTATTACAATGAGAACAATACATACCTTTTCTTCCCTAATTTGAACTTGCAATAACATTCTTACCTCTTTCATATTCAAAGACTTCACTTCTCAATCTTATTACCGACTCAATAGGTTATGTAATTCCTTGTTGATGCATTCCCAATCCTTTTCCTTCACACCCCTTTATCTGCATGATTTTGAAACCAATACCATCACCAACAACTATAGGTTTAGTTACACTGTCACGTCCCTCATCACTTCCTAAAGAAGCTTTTGCAACGTCACATAAATCATTGGTATCATGTGGAATATCACAAAGTTCAGGTTTAGATCTTAGATTCTCATTCTCCTTCTTGCATGCTACAAGTGACTACTCCAACTATTTAACCTATGCCTTCAAATCTGACATTTCATTCTTTTGCAAACTATTCTCCTTAACATCTCTTTCAAACTTTCCTCCAGATCTTTGTTCCTCTTTTCCACCTTTACCAACAACTTGAATCCTTCTTCCAATTTTTCAAATCTCTAACATCCTCAAACATATTCAGCTCTGCTTCTAGTTCTTCATTTCTCCTTCTTACATTTTTTAGTTCTTCTTCAAGAGCATCATACTTGTCTTCTCCTAGTACTTTCATCCTCTCCATCGGTTCTAAATTACACTTCTTGATTTCGCATAATTCTTCTTCCAAAGTATCCCTTTCGTATAAAAGGTATTCATTTTCCTTCTTCATCCTCTTCTCAATCTTCCCCATTGAAACAAATAAGATAAACAACTAAATTCAAAAAGCTTACCCGAATCTTTCTTGCCTTGATCTTTCTTCTATGATGACACTTGTTACTTCTAGGGTTTCACACTTCTTTCAACACTTCTCCTCCCAACAAATTCACAACTAGCTAATAGATTCACAACTGGCTAACAGATTCACAACCAGCTCTAATACCACTTGACACAGTCAAGGTAGGAGGGTCCAATGAAGGAAGGTCTAGCCTTGTAGCCTAATCCACCCACTCCACGATCACAACAAATATGCAATGGAAATTAACAACTAATCAATAGAAAGGTAAAAGATATTCGTGAACACATTACACAAGATGTATCCTAGGAAAACCCTAATAGGGAAAAACCTAACCTTCGAAGCTCATTGCTCATTATATTATGATCTCAAAAAAACATTACATATGCCACTCAAGTTTTATAGATGCTAGGCCGCAACCCAGGAATTACAAACAATTCATATAATAACATTCTTCCATTGAGTCTTTCTCTTGATCCACACTCCCTCTATTTTGTGATCTTTTCAGATCAAAACACTTTGCCACCATGCTTCATACTTCATACTATCGATCAACTCCTCACCGATTGCCTTGTAACAAATCCTTCTCCTTCATTTATATCCTCTACAAGTCTTCTAACCATTAACAAGTCAACCTAATTACAACAACTAGTGAGGTAGTGTGTACATATAGATAGGTCAGCCCCAAACATAAGGCATCGCTCTGCAAATACATAGATCTTCATGCAGATCTCCATGAAGGTCAGTCGGGTCGTATACTTCATAGAATAATGTTCCTTTAGGCTCCACAAGTCACAAAATTTCTCCGCAAACCAATTAGACTTCCCGAACACTGTCAAATTCTCTCTGTGAATACATGTAATCTTTTGATGATGATATCTCTTCGAAAACAAATCCAAATGATTTGAATTTCTGATATGTCATAGCTCATGATGTCTAGTAACTAGTTCCTGCTTTTCAACTTCTAACATGCAAATACAATAACACATGGTATTCTCCAAGGTCGCTCTCCTCGGTATTCTGCAACTAAATGTTCACTGTCCCAACTGATTTGAGTGCTTTCAGATGCTCTTGCATCAAAACACCAAAATGGGGACTTGACTAAGGAAAGTTCCAAAACAAAACCCCAATATTTTTCTTGCTATTGTGTGTGTAGGTGTTATTCATTTTCTTGGAGCTAGCTTGAGAACTGAACCTTGAGTAAGTTGGAATTCTTCTTCTTTATTCTTTGTCATTTTTCCATTAGAATAGATTATATTTCCTAGTTAAAGTATTCTTCTTGTTGTAATTTACATTTTTGCATATTTTTTTCAAACTATAAATACAAAACATTTGGGTTTTCAGTAGAATTTGTGTGTTTCTAGCTACTACTTAACCCTCTATTTGTATAGGATGATAGCACATCTTTGAGACTCCAACATGATGTGCTAAAGTATGACACTTGCACCATCGTCCTCTGGCAGAGAGTCATCTAGTCTATAGTATGGGACCTCTATGGTCTGCTCACCCAATTCCAAAAAAATCTTGTCATAAAACATAAGGGAAATAGAGTCCTACTTGCCCTTCCTTCTCAACTTATTAGGTAGTCTAAGGTAGTTTAGGTAATTTTTCTCCCTTAGGCTCTTTTGAGACCTGAGAGTCTTGGAGGCAGTGATCCCCCTTCTCTACATTTTGGTGAGCCTGACATGAACATCCTTATTTTCATTTTTGTGTGTTAGAAGTATTTCTCTTGCATCTCGAGTGTGTTATAGATTCGTGTTTCATGAAAATTTATGAGCTTTATGACCCAATCTACAACCTTGAAACATTTTTTTAGAAGGATTGTTTAACATATAAGGATAGAATCTAGGAAGGTCACCTCTGGTTAGAGTGGTCCTCCTTTTCAAGAAATAGTTTCAAGAATGTCTACTGGATTTTCCAGTCCATTTGGGGAAGCTACCCCTCATATTCCTACACCTCCTGCTTCTCTGTCTGCATCATCTGTCGAGGGAAAGTATTATTTGGAGGTCCCTATAGAGAAACTTCTTTCCCTAGATAGAAGGCTTGGAGAATTTGAGTGGTATTTGGGAAAAGATAAAACTCTCGCTCAAGCAACTATTGTTGTTAATAGATTAGGAACCATGCTAGATAAAAATCAGAGAGGCGTAGAACTTCTTTGAGGTCTTGTAGATATTATGGATATTCATTTACCAACATACAATTCTAATATGGGTACCGCTTGAGATCTTGGCTCTGAGACCACTGAAAGATAGCTATAAGTCTTGATTCCTAGAGTGTCAGTATGTATGGCTAAGACTGGTCCTTCTATTAACACCACCTCTGGGCCTAAGTAGAACCCCACTTTTAAGGTGAATAAGGTACCCTTGGGTTTTAGTTTTTCCACTCCTAATTTTTCTACTTCTGGTGGTAATCCTAGAACCAATACTAGTCCTAGTGTCAAGGTCTTTTTTGGTATGGGGGCTGGTGGTTTTGGTAGTGGTTCCATTGGTCCTATTTCATCCTCTAATCTTATCTTGAACACTTTATTACAAAATATGGGACAAATGTAGAAAAAATTGGTGAACCTATCCACCTCTTCTTATCAACCTATGTTTCAACCCTTCTTTCATCATAGTCCTTTTTCCATCAATATTTTTGAACACTCCTAAAATTCCTCAAGGTATAGAGATTCCAAAGTTTGAAAAGTATAGTGGTCATGGAGACATTTAGATGCACATATCGAGATTTAATGTCGTGTGCATTGAATTCTTCCATCATGATGCTTTGATGTCAAAGCTTTTTCCTTGTTCCCTAAAGGATGCTGCTGTTGATCGGTATTGTTCCTTTCCAGATAATTCCATATTCTCGTTTGATCAGTTGGTGAATTAGTTCCTTAGACAATTCCAAGCTAACATTGGATTGAAGATGGCATTCTCTGATCTCATCTAATGCAATTAGGGGGACCATGAAAAGGTTACTAAATTTATCCCTTGTTATCAAGCATTGTTTTCTCAGATCTCTTAAACTCTACCTGAATCTAATGTTTAGAAGGTCTTCATTGGGAACTTACAAAAAATATGGCAAGAAAAGTTTTCCTTGATAAAGTATCCTTCCTTTGCACATCTATGTGAAACATTATGCGAGTACCAATAGATGGTCGCTCAGTTCAGGGGTTCATCCTCACGATGACTATTCAATAATGTTAGTTTTTGATGATACCAGAAGGAATACGGCTATTTCAAATGTGGTCTCTACACCTAAAGACAAAGGTATAGGGTGCAATATGAATTTTATAAAACTATATAAATCTTATACTTTTGTTTTGAAAAAGTTATTAAAATATAAAAATTTAACATTGCTAGAAGTCCGACCTCTTTTTGATTCGTATATCGAGTGGTATGATGTTCAACAATTTTGTCAATTTCATCGAGTTCACGAACATGAAACTAAGTGATGCATATGCCTACATCATGAGATTCAAGATCACATCAATGATTAGACTATCCTTCTCGATAGAAGGAAACAGATTTCCAATAAATCTGTAGCCAAGGCTAAATGTGAGTTATAGATTTATATTGATCCATTTCCTTCTCACTCTGCAAATCTAGTCACATAGTATTCTACATATTTTGAGCTAGTCTCATCTAAGTACGTGAACATGATCTTGTTCATGTGTATTAATCTTGTTGAGAATGTGAGTGCTATTCTTGACATAACTTTTACCTGACATGATTTTCCACTAAGAAGGGAACCTTCCCTATTGTACGTTCCCACTCGAATTAATGACATTTCCATGACTGGTGTCATGGTCAATCCAATGATTTGGATGAATTTGATATTGGAGGAAGCCTTGTTCATAGATAGTTTTCATAAGGAGAAATATAAAGCATCATAGGCCACTCTCCATACTCATGAAGGACTTTCTATTGCCCCTATGGCAACATTTCTTTGCTAGTCTTGGTGGGACCTAAGGCTATAAATGTGACATTTGTTGTGATTCTAGAATCCGACCTATTTAGAGTTAGGCTAGACATTCCATGGCTAGCCTCTATGAATGGTGCTATCTATGTAGTCAAAAAGTGTTTGAAATTCCCCCATGTGGGAATTGTGCACATGGTTCATGATATTGGCTACAAACCACTAGTGTCACACGGGGGCTTCTCTTTGGATCACTTTTGGCCTACCTTGATTAGGCCTCTCCCTCCAAGGGGAGATTTGTTATTTTGAGTTTATATTAAATATAAGACTAGGGGATTGACATTGAAGGCTAGTTTTCCTATGTGTCCCTATACTATTTCCGTGAAGGCCTCTATGGTAGCACAACAACAAGCTATCTCTTCGGCCTCGTCAAAAGGGAAGGAAAAGCTTGAGCACTCATGTTCTAGAGCTTTATCCCTCTACATATTTTGCTCCATTTTATTCTAATTCTTAACCCGTGGTGGAATCCTCAGTTCCCTCTTCTATGTCTCACATGGGGGTGTGATGGTCCCTTTGTGGTGGAAGGAAAAGCTTCAGGGATTTTAATTTCCTATTCTTCCCATGGTTCCTCGAACCACTATCTATGGAAAGGGGAAGCATTCCTGTGGGGTTGTTCTTGCATCTTGACCTCTGTGGCCTCTGGCTATTCTTCCACCTATCCACTTGGCATAAAATGGGAAGAGGCCCATCACTAAGGCTCTTGTGTTTGTTTCTTCTTATGTTGTCATTTTCGCCTTAGCACTTCCTCCTCTTTCTCTAACTGAGGAAACCACTCTTCCACTAATAATGGTTGTGAAGGATGCTTCTATAGTTGAGCAACAACCTTCAACCTCTTCTCAAGTCACACCCTCTTCCTCTCATAGCCAACATAACTACCATGTGCATGAGCATAAGAACTAGTGAAAGGCTCTAGCCATAGAGCATGCCACCTCACAGAATACCGAGGAGGAACCTATCACCTCTGCTTCTATTTCTTCTCTTACTCCACTTTCTTCTGTTGTTCTTGCTTCAGTCCCCATTGCTTCCATTTTTCTTTCAGATCCTCTGATGGGTCCTAATGAAATGCTCACCCCAAAAGGGTGCAAGTATTCATTGCTCCCTCCATGTAACCTCCTCTTTTGATGTCCCTCCCAGATATCCCTCCTTTATCACAACCCATTGACATGCCTAATACAAAGCTGGTGTCCTTTGCAGCTCTATCTTCTTCTTCCTCCACTTTTGCTTCTTCTATGGGGATCCTACATCCTCCGTTAAAGTGTAAGTTAGAGGATGACCTTATTGTGAGTGATGGTCATAAGAAGGGTTTACCTTCTTCAAATGCTAGTTCTATCGTAGCTTGCATCATCCTTATGATGGAGGCAACCCATGCTTCCTCAGAGTTTGTCACTACCCCTTTTGTTGAGGCCGGTAGTGACCCTCAGGTGTCTTGTCTTTCTCCTACTAAGTTGATACAGGGAACTCTTGAGAAGTGCACGTTCAACTTGGTGGATGATATCCCAACTTTGTCCTTGATTTTTGAGAAATATATGACCTTTTCTTCATAGGAACTTGGTGAAGAAGACCTCAAGGGGCCTTCTTCCTTGGCTCTTTTTGCAGGAGAGTTGGAGGGTACTATCCTTGCTATCCCTCCCTTGTAGCTCCCTCCCCTTATAATGATCTATATTGGGAGCAGGAAAACTTGTTGGTTGATGAGGACTAGGGCGGTGCCTCTTCTACATTTTGAGATTAGATTTGTTTGTGTGTTTGTGTTCCCTCGTGATTTTCTTTCTATGTTTGTAATCCTACTTGGAGGACCCTTTCTACCCTTCTAGGTACTTAGATACAAGCACAAAAATTTGTCATGAACTTCTTCTATTTGTGTCATCATTCTTTTATGTCTTGTAGTATTGCTTTTTGATATTGGAGACAATGCAAAGTGTTGGGGATATTTAGGCCTTCTTCCATGTTGACCTGATTTTTATTTTCACTTTGTCTTCATGTTTCCTTCTTCATGTTCTTAGCAATTTGGGTATTGATGATAGTTCATACATATACTATATTATATCTATCTATTTATAACTATGAATAGTTATGACCCTAAATTCTTAGATCCGCTCTGTCTCTTGATTTCTTCATCTCTAATTGTCTGCTTCTTGATGTTGTGGTTTCAATGTATTGTCCCTTGCATGTGTGACAACATACCACATATACATCTTGCTATGTGTTGCAGGCCACAACATCTCTTATCTTCCTCTTCTTAGGATTCTATGTCCTCATTTGTGTAGAACACATCATCCTAAGGGGGGGGCTATTATGCTTGTCTATTTTTCAACATGGTGAATTCTTTCAAAAGGATTCCTTGGTGTTAATTTTTTTACAATGAATTCCTTGACAAAAGAATCCCTTGCTGAAAACTCTCATTTTCCAAAATTATGTATTCTCCCAAAGAGGACTCCTTGGTGAAATTTTCCTTCGAAAAGGATCCCATAAGAGAAAGAGTCTAAAAATTTTCCTTTGAAAAAGGAGAACTCTTTCCAATGGATTCCTTATGAAATATCTTTCAAAAGGATTCCTTGATGATAGAATAACTTTTGGAAAATGGTGTGTCTTTCAAATGGTGTGTTATTTCAAAAGGGTGCCTTGATGTCTTGATGTCTTGAAGGGTTCCATGTTGAAAGAACCCCTTTTTGAAAATTTATTTCTAAAAAGAATTCCTCAATGTCTTGATGTCTTGAGGAGGATTCCTTTGTATATTTTATTTTATATTTAGCATTATGTGTCTTGGTATCTGATGCCTTATATCTATCTATCTAGATTGGGGGTAGCCTTTTCTGTGAATGTCTTACAACATAGTTTCTAGTAGCCACAATATTATTATCTGATAAAATTATGTCTTGTGCCTTATTTGATCAAATTGTGTCTTATTATGTCGGATTGTGTCAAAATGGTGTCTTGTGTCTTATGAAATTGTGTCTATTATGATTCAAATTTTTTCCTAACATGTTTTTGGTGAGATCACAACTAGCTTTATAGGATTGAAGACTCGTATCATCTTTGCATCTTGGTGGAGCTCCCTCTTTCACACCAAGGTATATTGGATCAAAATTTGGCTTCCTCGATGGTGTCGGTATATTCTCTTCAACCTTTTTCTACTTTATCTCACATATGAATCAACACATATCCTCACTAAAGTGGGGGAAAAATGTAATGGCATAAATTTGCACCCCATGCAATTTCCCATTAATTTACCCTCATTTTAGCCTTACAAGTCTGATAATGCAAAAACTTGTTGCATTTGATTTTATCTCCCCATATGTCCCTATTGTTTAGCGTCAGTGAAGGGAGATTTTGTCAAGGACACACACACACCACGTGGAAATCTTCAAGTCATGCTGCCATCCTAACAAGATTCTTGCACTAGGAGACATTAAGAATGTTATGATTCTCTTCCAACCACAAGCGTAACATCCCTCTTCAAATATTGACCATTAAGAATGACTATTTTCCTCCAATTTGGTAATTTGAACTCAATTCTTTCACTCTCTCAAGCTCTCTCTTGGTTCTAGTATCTCTCTTGATCATTCTCTCTCACTCCCTTGCTCTTGCTCTTCACTTCCACATTGTTCTTGCAGCTCTAGTGTCATTGTTATTGTAGGTTGTTAAAGCTCCACTCCATTGGCATGGTGATATTGTTCTTCTCCTTTCTCTATCAACATTGAGCACTCATAGAAAGGGAGGTGATATTGTGTCTATTTTTTTATTTGCATTATCTTACATGTAGTGTAGCATTTAGATTATCATTGCTCTATACTTCTTCTTGTCTATTCTATCTACTCCTTTATTAATTTTCTACATCCTATGGTCTATTGGTTGTCTATGGAGATGGAAACACCCAAACAAGGACTTGAGTGAGGCAAGTTCCAAAACACAACCCCAACATTTTTCTTGTTAGTGTGTGTATAGGTGCTATTCATTTTCTTGGAGCTAGCTAGAGAACTAGACCTTGAGTAAGTTGACATTCTTCTTCTTTCTTCTTTGCCATTTTAGAATCAAAATAATTTATATTTCCTAGTTAAAGTATTCTTCTTGTTGTACTTTGTATTTCCACATATTTCTATCAAACTATAAAACCAAAACATTTGGGCTATTAGTAGACTCTATGTGTTTCTAGCTACTACTTGACCCTTTGTCTAGATGCCAGTGCATCTCTAAGACTCCAACACGGTGCATTGAAGTCTGAAACCCACACTGCCATCCTCTAGTAGAGATTCATCTGGTCTATAGTCTCAAACCTCTATGGTTTGCTCACCTAATTCCAAAAAAGTCCTATCATAAAACATAAGGGAAACAAAGTCTTTCTTGCCCTTCCTTTTTAACTTATTAGGTAGCCTTTAAGGTAGTTTAGAATAGTGCACTCCCTTAGGATCTTCCGTGACTTGAGAGTCTCAGAGGCAGTGAACCCCCCTTCTATATAGAGCATTATTGGTTATATTGATGGTATAATGTATACAAAATATGATGATTATGACTGTCATGTGTATGTTGAAAAATATCACATGTATGTGTAATCATGATTAAGCATGCCAAACATATACAAATAGCGATGATTATGATGAACAGATTCATAGACTAACAATCTTATGCATATGCACCTACTTATGTATGTTTATGAATGTCACCTGCATATATTTTCTATGATTATGAATTTATCCATGATTACTAAGCATACATGTTATGATTGATAACATTAGAAAAATGGTCATAAAATTTGGTGAAGTTGTCCAAGGAAACCAAATTTAATACTAACATAGATGGATTACCAATTGTAATTCATAAGTTCTATTAAAGCGAAATTTCATTAATCTACAACATGTTATTGATCATAACTTAACCATTCTAAACTAAGTATACATTCCAATTTTAATTTTCATAGTAGAAATACATGCACACAAAGAAAAAATTAAATTAGATATCAATTTTTATATATCAAATTGTAGAATAATTGTGTTTGTGCATATACAAATTTGACATATATGCCAACTCAAAACTAGTTTTACAAAATGTGGCATATTCCATCTCAATATCTATATACAATATACATTCCAAATAACTATGTATCAATCCCTAAATGTCCACAAGTGACCCTATATGTCTCTAGAAAATCCTAAACTTGTGGTGGATCATTAAAGTTAAGCCTCCTTGAAGTATTTGGTGGCTTTGAAGTTGGTTGCACAATAACAATTCAAACCATTAATTAGATTAATTATGCCAATGGTTGACAAGTTAGAATACTAACTAGAAATTTATATACTATAATTTAGAATTGTCAAATTAACATCAAAATCACTATATTGAAGTATAGTTTATCTAAAATGGAATTCTTTATTACTTCATGTCTTGGTATTTTTTTGAAAGAATTTCTACAAATGATTGTCCCCTAGAAAAATCAAGAGTCCCAGCGTATCACAACGGTAGAGGATTCATTGCATAGCCAAATTGGGAAAAGAACTATAGTAGGTAAAATAAAATTGATATAAATTAATATATAATTATTGACAAATAAACATAACTAAAATATATATCTACTTCTATCTAAACATATATATCTACAATATAAAATAAAAACATACCTCTTGTGATGCTTATTCTATTGTTGTAGAAGGGCTCATACTGGATGTACCAACTATGATTGTTTCCTATATAAAAAATGACAAGAATGTAAGACTATAAATGCCCACGTACATATAATCATAATATCAAGAATAAAAAATATATATGTACCTCTTGTGATGCTTCTTCCAATGATTCTGAAGCAGTCATCATGGATGTAAAACCAATAGGTTGTTGTATAAAAGATAAAAATACATAAGACTATCAATCTGTACCATAATAAATTATCACCTATGACAATTTAACCTTATGTTTCTCTCACCCTTAAATTGTTGGACCTAATTGAGTATTTAATTTCCTAAATAATGCATTCTATGGACCATTTTTAACATTTTTTGAGGAATTACAAGCAGGAAACAATTGCATTTATCTAAGAGCTTTCCCTAGACACTTAATGTCCTAGAAAATAGGTCTAGGACACTCACGCCCTGGGCATGAGTGTCCTATTTTCCCTCTAAATTCAAATATGTCAGATGTGGAAATTTAATATTTGCAATTCAAGTGTCTAAAGTTAGCCTTCAAGATTTAATTTTTTTAGGAAATTGAATAAATGCCTATAAATACCTAATTATTGCATCATTTCAAAACTATGTAGGAAATCATTGGAGCAATTATTATCAAGAGAAATATTGAACAAGTCAAGGGAAGCATTTCAAATCTTTATTTAAGCAATACAAGATCCTACATCATGTCAAATTCTATGTGATTTTATGTGTGTTCATGTTATCATTGTTTTGTGAAGGCTAACACTTTTGTAGGCATCCAAAGCATTCAAGCATTCAAGAAAATCAAGCAAGCAAGATTCAAGACCTTGATGTGATGTGTATGAATTTAGTCCTTCAAGGAAGCCATTGAAGGGTGGTGAGTTGTAGCACTTTGTGATTTCATTGTTCCTTCCTATCCATTATCATTTTATCATTAAAATTTCCATTATGGAAGTGGAAACACTTACACAGGGTTTGAATGAGGCAAGCCCCTAAATGGCCCAACATTTTTCCTCTCTTTGAATGTGCAAGTTCTAGGTTTGAAGAGGATTGAAAGGATTTTGAAGAAAAAATATTCATTATTGCATTTGAAGGCCTACATCTTGTCAACCCATGGAAACTCAGTTATATAAATATTCGATAGTGTTTTAATAGATTTGTAGGCATGAACCTGAAGCTCAGATCTAACATTAGAGGAATACAAAAATAGATCCAAAAAAGATCTACAAGGACACTCGCACCCTGGGCATTTGTGTCCTCCATTTTTAGCCCCAGATTTGAGCCACAAGTGCATAGTGTCTTGATCTGCTCATTTATGTTCTCCAAAATTGTTCGTGAACTTTTGTGTCTCATGTATTTGCATCTGAATAGTATATTGCATTATTACCCTAGTTAGATCATTCTATTTCATCATTATAACATTTCCAGATTTGGTTAAGGGTCGGTTGAATCACCTATTAGGCTAAGTCAATCATATATCTTGTCAAAATCATCAAACCCTCATTCCACCTTTGCATTTCCAATCCATCACATCCACATCTTCCTTCATACATTTAATGAAACATTTGAGAAAAGTGTGGAACCCTAAGGTGCAAATCCCAAAGGTCCCCATTTTCCTATGTTTCATTTTGGTGAACCTCACATGTTAACATTATATGCCTTCTAAAATTTTCCATAATTCACCCTAGATCTAGGTTTTGCATTTCTCATTTAGGGTTTCATCTTTGCATCATAAAAGACAAAAAAAAAATTACATTCATATTGCATTAAATGCTAAAATAGGGTTTGTTTCAGTCATCTTAGATCAGATATACATTCAAATTGCATTCATTAGGTCATTAAAATCTAAAAAATTTCATTGTATTCAAATTCCATCTTTCATTTAGGTCAAAAAAGTGAAAAATTGTATTATTTTGTTTCGAAATTGCATCAAATCATCATTTTCATAATTTTGCATCTTGGAAGCAGTCAATCATTACATCTTAGATGTGGAAATTTCATTCCAA
This sequence comes from Sequoia sempervirens, assembly GCA_007258455.2. Classification (NCBI taxonomy): domain Eukaryota; kingdom Viridiplantae; phylum Streptophyta; class Pinopsida; order Cupressales; family Cupressaceae; genus Sequoia; species Sequoia sempervirens. Next base: position 507,634,822 of record VDFB02000015.1, read on the forward strand.
ATTGTTCATAACTTTTCCAAATTATTGCACACTTGCATTTTTCAATTCCATAATCATAAAATCAACAAAATTTGAAAAAATATACATTATCAAACCTATTTGTACACAAAATTGGGAAACCTTAAATAGTAACAAACACAATCAAACATTGAATTTTTAGACACCCTACCTAGACATAGGCACCCTGGGTGACTCTTTCTTGCTTTTTGTGGTTGAAATTTGAATCATACCTATGTTTTTGTGCTCTCTATTGGATATTGTCTAAATTTTGTTTCTACATTTCAAAATTATCATTTATTTTCAACATTATTGCATGTCCGAATTCTTAAGTTCTCAAGAATAAAGTCAATAAAATATGGAAAAAAATTCACTATCAAACCTGTTTGCATATAGATCTCGGAACCCTAAACAATCAAACTTTGAATTCTACGAAACCCTGTCTACAACATAGGCACCCTGGGCGCCTCTGTCCTACTTTTTTGAGCCCAATTTTTTGTGATAGATATCTCTCAATCTCTTCTATCTAGATTTGGTGTTTGTTTTTCAATACTATTTATAGAATTATCTAATTTTGATCATTTGATCCATAAGGCAAGAATCAACATGTTTCCTTTTCAAACATGTGGTTTTCATATGGTAAGACAGCTTATATGATTGTAATCTCCCTACTTATGAGCACAATCTAAGGAAGAAAAATGAAATCATTGATAAACATGTTAGTCATTGTATAGAATTGGAGAAGAAAAAACTTAATTCAAACCATTGATTTTGTTTTGATGACATTGACTAATATTAACAAGGTTGGAATTAGGTGCACCCTTATTTCCAATGGTTTAGGAATTAATGTTTGTAGTGTAAATATTTTGGATAGAATTGGAGAAGAATTTTTTTTAATTCAAACCATTTATTTGTCAATCAAAGGTTTTGATAATGTGGAAACCAAGACACTTGGTGTGATAATGTTACCTGTTAAAGTTGGTAAGGTTGTGTTGCAAACTCCTATCCATGTTAGGCCTCGTGATCTTTCATACAACATTCTCTTGGGTATACCACAGATTCATGAAATGAATGGAGTTCCTTTAACGCTTTATCATTCAATGAAATATATATACAACAATGAGGTTGACATGATAAAAGCTAACCCAAAATCTAAAAAATTGTTTACAAACTGAAATAGGAATGATGAATCCTCTTAAAACATTGACAACAAATACAAAAGTGGAACCTTTATAAGTTGAGGACAAAGATGAGAGCCTTCACCCATGATAAATTTTTTAGTTGGTGATTGGTAATCATTATATTTTAAACCTACATTCATGGGAGAGTACAAGATTATTCAATCAAAATCAAAGAGAGAGAAAGAAGCAACAATGGTATCAACACAATCTATCATTGACTCACCAAAAACATCCATAATTTCTAGCAAAGAGGAAAACAAAAATTGCACATCCACTTATGATGAAGATGATAATGAAGAACAACCTTCTTTGAAAGCAATGGAAGCAATTTATGGAAGAGATTATGAAATTTGAAAATAACTTAGCTATAATGGAAAAGGGCGCGATGTTAAAGAACAAGGAATTCGTGTTCCCATAGAGCCTAACATGCTAGAAACAATAAGAGGTATTGGCTATCACCCTTCAAAATAATAAAAAATATCAAAAATACTTTCACTTAATCAATATAATTAGTTGTTGCTCCTTGTCATGTGGTAGTTGTAGTATCACACAATGCTCACTACAATTCATGGAGGGTATAAACTTGGCTTTATGCAATCATATTTCATTTTGCGAGGAGCAACATATCATCATATATCTAGGCTCATCTTTGTCCCTACACTTGGGGGGCAAGGGGTTAGGTAGCATTTTCCTAGGTGCATTCCTTCTAGCAAGGGATCCCTCTTTATCTCCTTAAAAAAAGTACACTAACATTTTAAGAGGGGTCATATACTCCCCTGCTCATTGTTTGCATAGGAATTGTCCCTCCTTAGTGATGGTAGCATATATCTCCTAGAAAGTGTGACCTTGTTAATCAAAGTGTGGCCTTCTTGATCCATGTGAGTGTCTCTTTGGTGGTGATATTGGACATGATGTCCCCTAAGTGTGTGACCTTTCTTGGCATATGAAAATCCCCTTGGTGGTAATGCTATAGCTAGTATTCCCTAAGGCATTAATTTATTTTTCCATGAATTATCCTCTCTTGGTGGTGATGTTATGTGTGATATCCCCTAAGGTGCGACCTCTCGTGTATTGAGAAAATCCCCTTTATTTTTGTGAATAATCTCTTGTGGTGTTGTTATAAGACCCCTTGAGTTTTTAGCCTTATCCTATCGTCATTTGTACACCCCCTGAGGTGAGCTTGGTATTTTTGCTCCACTTTGTTCATGGGTATTGAACTTAGCATGGTATTAATATAGAATCTTGATCATTTTGTGACACCTTATCAATGTTATTAGGGAGTATAACTCTTGGTATATTTATGGGTACACACCTAGTGAAGAGCAGTTCCTCTCTAGACCTAGTGTGTTTCTCATTTTGCTACCTGGTCTTGGGGGCTCACCTAGTGAATATTGAGCTTCACTAGCCCATGTGCCTTCCAATTTATTATTCACCTAGAAAATATCAAGCTTTTCTATGGTGCGAGTCATGAACTCTTTTTAACATGGCCACCTAGCATAACACACCTTGCTTTCTAGTGGAGCCATGTGTTTCATGAGTAATGTACCATAACACAACCTGCTAGTTCTCATGGGAGCTAATGTTTATTTGATGGATGACATTTGTTATTTGAGACAATTTAAGACTAAGGACTCTTTTCATTACTGATTCAAATCCTTTTAGCAATAACCTTGTGTTTTGTTGTGTGTCTTCTTCATGTTTACATTGTGTCTATTTCATTTTGTTTCCATCTTTATGTTCCATCATGCCATGTGTTTTCTGACATGTATATTTGTGTATGTTGTCTTGTTGCATTTCATACATGGGAATGTTACTTTTTTCTTATGTTGGTTTTCCATGGGATCTTGGGTCCTAGTGGCTTGGTCATCTCCCTAGATCCTCATTCATCATATCTCTTCAACATTTGGACAATCAAACCCCTCTTGACATATTTTATACTTTAGTGTGATTCTGAGTGTAAGTTCATACTCTCACTAAAGTGGGGGCTAAATGTACCATCATAAATTTTCACCCATGAAAATTTCACCTTATATTTTTCTCCCCCTTGAATTATTAGACCTAATTGAGTATTTAATTTAATAAATTATGCATTCTATGGCACATTTTTAACAATTTCCAAGGAATTGCAAGCAAGAAACAATTTCATTTATCTAAGACCTTGCCCCCAACACTTAATGTCCTGGAAAATAGGTCTAGGACACTCACGCCCTAGGTGTGAGTGTCCTATTTTCCCTCCAAATTCAAATATGTTAGTTGTGGAAATTTAATATTTGCAATTCAAGTGTCTAAAGTTGGCCATCAGGATTTAATTTTTGGGAAATTAAATAAATTCTTATAAATACCCAGTTATTGCATCATTTCAAATCTATCTAGAAAATCATTGGATCAATTATTATCAAGAGCACTATTGAGAAAGTCAAGAGAAAGATTTATGAGCTTTATTGCAGTAATACAAGATTATAACATCATGTCAAATTCTATGTGAGTTTATGTGTTCATCTTATCATTGTTTTGTGAAGACTAACACTCTTATAGGTCTCCAAAGCATTCAACTATTCAAGAAAATAAAGAAATAAAGATACAAGACCTTGAGGTGATGTGTATGAATTTAATCCTTCAAGGAAACCATTGAAGGGTGGTGAGTTATCACACTTTGTGATTTCATCATTTATTCCTATCCATTATCATTTTATCATTGGAATTGCCCTTATGGAAGTGGAAAAACTTACATGGGGTTTGACTAAGGCAAGCCCCTAAATGGCCCAACATTTCTCCTCTCTTTGAATGTGTGGATTTTAGGTTTGAAGAGGATTGAAAGGATTTTGAATACAAATTATTCATTATTACACTTGAAGACCTACATCTCGTCAACCCACATAAACTCAGTTACAAAAATATCTGACAGTGTTCTCATAGATTTGTAGGTAGGAATACGAAGCTTAGATCCGACATTAGAGGACTATGAGAATAGATCTGAAAAATATTTACAAGGACACTCATGTGCACTAGGCATCTGTGTCCTCCATTTTCAGCCCCAAATTTGAACCATAGGTGCATAGTACCCCGCTTTGCTCATTTTTGTTGTTTGCATTTTTTTGTGAACTTCTATGTCTTCCGTATTTGCATCATAACAATATATTTCATTATTACCCTAGTTAGGTCATTGCATTTCATCATTAGGACATTTTAAAACTTGGTTAAGGGTTGTTTGACTCACCTATTAGGCTATAAGTCAATCACATACCTTTTCCAAATCCATCAAACCTTCATTCCACCTTTGCATTCCATCCTTGCATTTCCAATCCATTACATGCACGTTTCCCCTATAAATTTAATGAAACATTTAAAAAAAGTGTGGAACCCTAAGGTGCAAACTTGAAAGGTCCCCATTTTCCTATGTTTCACAATCTATGTACATGTATAATCATAATAGATTTGAAAAATTAAGATCTAAATCACAATTTAAATGATATGCATATACAATGAAAAAATTGTAAACATGTATGTGCAAAAAAGTATACCATATAACTCTCTATTCCAAATGAAATGGTTGTAAGGGTGCCCTCTTGGACCAGTGTAATTTTCTCCTTTGTCATAAACTATTCAATCCATCACATAAATATACATTAGTCCTAATACCTCTTATAAAATATTAATTTAAGATAAAATGCACTATAAAATTACTTTAAGTCTTACCATTGTATGTTTTTGATAATATCCAACATCCTCCTCATCTCTAGCATCCGATAACTCTCCAGGATGTGCTCTGGCCTCTACTGTCTCATCTCCTACATTTGACATATGATGGAACTCATAATTAGATGTGTCCACCACCTTTTTTGTTTTTTCAATGTAGAAGTTAATTGCATGTTTTAGGCCGAATTCAATTCTATGAACTAAATTTTTTATATTTTAGTGTTGGAATGTTAATTATCATGTATTTTGTTTGAAGTTGATAATATATAATCATTGTTTTTATCATTTTTACTAATTATATTAGATTGATATAGAAGTGAACATTGAATACGAAAGAAGATGGAAAATAGTTCTAATTTTGAAGGTGTGTGAAGCCAAAAACAAAGAAAAAACAATTGTGTAATTGGTCAAATTTATTCCCAAAGTTTAAGGTACACTCTCTTTGTCTTTCTACATTTTTTGCATACCACCTTGTCAACATAGTTCATGTGCTAAAAATCATACCATTGCTAGTGATAAATGCATTGAATTAATATTTATGTATTTTTAATGATTATCATATATTGCTAAGACTTATGTTAGTCATATTTATTCTATCACTTGTGATATACCTATACCTTATACACACATTAGAGGAGATACACATACTTCACTTCTCCATGATCATTATATACTACATAGTTCTTATGTGGAGAATGATAGTACTATGATTATGTATGTTGTACTCTAAATTTTTTAGTACCTCTCCATATTATTCAACTTATGACACATCTACCATGAAAAATACACATAATGTACTTAAATTAAACATGGAATAACACTTATAATTTAAAAGATGTTTCTCTTCTCATACTAATCCTAGTCCTATTTCTAATTTTCATGCTTTTGTTATGCCACAAACTAGTCCTATACTTAGGCATGCACAATTGAGGTGTGAGTTACATGAGAATTGATATCTCCAAAAAAGTTAACTAGGCCTATGTTGTATTCTTGTATTGTGACCTAGCTACTTCATCCATGTATACGTTTGATAAATTTTCATTTACATCTATGGACCCTTCTTCATGTGCTTCTTTAGATTTATCCATACATACATAGTGATTAATCTATCTTTAATTACACCTAAATTGCACACACATGACATAAATTCTTGATTAATAAACCTTTAATTGATTATTTGGTAAATTGACCTACGCTAGTCCTATTTCCTTCATTTTTCTACAATTGCGCCCTAATGACACCAACTCTCTATGTTTTGTGTTGGACTACCCTAAGAAACTAAATATATTCAATTTTATATTCATTTATTCACTTTAATAATTGGTTATTATGACTGTCCCATGGCTATTATAAATGTTTTAGCATGTGAGAATTTGTGTATAATTGATTTCACTTATTTTCAAAAGGTGTCAAAAGTAGTTTTGAACTTGGTAATAATTGTGGTTTTAAGGGATTAGTTTGATATTTATGTATGGGATTAATTTTTTCTTGTGACCAATGACTTAGTATAGGTTGATTACACTTGATCCATGAGGATTCAAAGTGTAATTAAGCCACTAAACATCGGTTCCAATATAATAATTCAATGCAAACTAAGCTAAGAAGCCATTAAAACTAACATATTAAAATACAAAAGCTTCAAAAACACCTATTCTAATCCATTGAAACTTATCCTATTGCGGGAGTGGTGTCACATTGATGTGGAATGGTGACCCTTTCCCAATCCCTTGGATAATGAACTTGCTTCAATTGATTCTATTGAAGAGAATTGATGAAACTGATTGTAAGATGTGTGATAAAATGTGATGAAAATTATTTTAACATAATAAATGCTATGATGATCGATGTGAGTGTATACTAAGCTATTCTAAATGTATGCAAGATGTAAAAGATTAAAACCCTAGTTTCAAAATATGCGAAATGTATGCACCTAAGTAACCATGGAAGCCATTAATGGATGTTCTAAGCTAAAATGCATGTAAAATGACCTAAAATGCTTTTAAAAACATGAAATGTGAGTGCAAGTTGAGAGTGATTTTAACAACATAAGTTTACTATTAAAAATTGGATCCATTTATCTCCAAATAGTGACCTATTTATAGGAGGAAAAATGAGGAATCAAGTGCTAAGATTGAAAAAGTTAATCAATGGTCAATATTGGAGGAAAGATGAAACATGGATCAAGGTTTCTCATCAATGGATGAGAATCAATAATCACATGGATCAAGAAAAGAATCAAGGGTTCATAATCATCCAAACAAATACACTTTCAAAACTTGCACAAGAAGTTAGTTGAAAGTTTGTTACAAGGAAGAATATTCCTTTTTTCAAATGAGTGAAGAGAGAGAATATTCTTAAATAATATTCTCATGGGTGAGAAAAATTAGCATTTAGTTAATTAAAACCAAATTTCAATGTGCAAAAGGGGAAGGAATATTCCATGAGAATATTCTATTTTGGAGGAATGTGCAAAGGAGGAATATTCCCTTGAAAGTGGGGGGATTAAATTAGTAATTTAATAATTAAGTCAATGTTTTAATTATACAAATTAGGGGAATTAGGATATTCATTAAATAATTAATTTATTTAATGAAAAGGGGAAGTGATATGACATTTAATTAAATAACTTAGGGTTATTTAATTAAATAAGGGGACTTAGGGATTAAATTAGATAATGTGATTTATCCAATTTAACATGACAAAATGTTAGCATGAAAAGGGATGAATTAACCTAATTAGGTCAATCAAGTTAATAGATGAAAATGATGCAATTAATTAAATAGCTAGGAAAATTTAATCAACTAAGCGAAAAAAGGATGGATTTTAGGATAAAATAGTGTTAATATATTAAATTCAAGTGTGTGATATCATTCAGGACATTTTTAAGTGTCTATAGTCTATTGTACCTGGAGACATCCAAATTTGGACACTTGTATTTGTCCAAATTTATCCCTTTCCATCTAAACATCCTCTTACTTTCATTAATTAAGTAATATTGCTATTATTTAATTAATATCCTTAAACTCTTCTAAACCCCTAAGGTATTTAGTTAATAATTAAATACCTTACCCTTTATTCCCCTTTCATCAAATGAATTAAATAAATATGACATTTATTTAATTCCTCACATGTCACATCCTTTTCCTTAACCCTAATCAACCTCCTAATCTCTTCATTAGGGATGTGCACATGCCTAATCCTTGATTAGGATGTGTCACATCCTCCAACTTTTGCAAGTTGGCTCTTAATCCTCATTAACCCCTAATCATCTTCTAATTATTGATCAGTTAAGCCTAATTAGTACCTTGGTCAACACTCCCCATCCCCCAAGGAATTTTTAATTCCTTTTTATCTTTCCAAGGCTTTCCTCTTTCCCATGCAAGTTCTAGAATCTTTGAATTGTCTCATCACTCACATGTGTCAAAGTTTTCTAGAATCTTTGACTTGTCACATCAGTCACATGTGGGTAAGTACTTACCTTTTTAAGGACCTTGTCTTATCCAAGATACTTTTCACCTCTCTTTTTGGGAACCTTATCTTTAAGATTCCCCAATCATGTGAATTTTAAATTCACTTTTATTTATCCAAGATTCTCCTTTTCCCCATGTGATCATTGAGAGGTCACATCAAGTCACATGCCAAGGTACTTGCAAGTACCTCCATCACATGCAAGTACCTCTATCACATGTCATATTCCACCTCATGTGTCCTTGTGACACTTCATCTACCACATGACAAGATGTGAGGGCTTGTGAGTCCTCAACTCACCATAGCCCTTCATCGTGGCCATGGTGGTTCAATCCTGGCCGTTGAATTCTCTAGAGAATTCAATTTCTTCTATAAATACCCACCTTTTTTCATTCATTCACACAACTTAGGCATTCTAATACCCTTATGCTACCAAAATCTTAAGCCATTCAAGTGAACATTGAACACATTTTGCATTCAATAATTTGCATCCATCTTGTTTATCACTTATCCCCCTCATCTTGCATTTTAATCACCCTACACCCATTTCTCATCAACCTTTCCATCCAAGGAGCACATATTTTCAACTACATTAAGGGCCAACCAAGGAGATCAATGCCAACAAGGAAGGTATAATCACTCCTATCTCACTTTTCCTTTGTTTGTGCTTTTACTTAGGCTAATCATTTGAGGTGGTCTTGTGTTTTCATTTTGCATTTATAGTTTAGTTTTTGCATTGTTTAGAATAGAGAAAAAAACTTGCACACAGTACCATGATAGAAATAATCTCTATGTCTTATTCATGATACTTATACAATTCATTGTCATGCCAAGGAAATGACAAAATAATCTTTGGATGAGTGTGAGGAATAAAATGTGGAGAAAAGAGAAAGAATGAGGATATTTTGTGAAATTAGGAAATTGAACACCATAAAAGAATACATATCATCATTTCTAATTGAACAAAAAAATAGAACATTCACTCAAGATAATAGAGAAAAAGAGTTGGGTGAACAAAGGAAATGAGTACAAAACCTTCGTGCAATGAATAAATTAAATCCCAAAGTTGGAGACACTCTATCTTTTGCATCTCAAGTTGAAGTCACACCATTTTTCGAATGTCAAGTAGAAGGTACATCATATTTCACATCTCAAGTTGAAGGCACACAATCTTTCACATCTCAAGTTAAAGGCACACCATCTTTTCCTTCTCAACTTGAAGATGCATCATATTTTCCATCTCAAGTTGAAGGTATGTGATCTATCCCATCTAAATTCAATAGTGAAGAAATTACTAATGTTGAGGAAAGTTTACCTTTGAGAATACCTCCTATAATTTTACATAGAAAACCTAAGTTTTTGAATGGTATTGATGATAATATTTTGAAACCAATGGTTGATAAGATTCTTAAGCATACTTATCAAAGATATGTCAATAAGATATGGAGATTATTCTTTTAGAAGTTAAATGAAATATGAAGATGTCAACTATTTGTTGAAATGATGAGAAATCTAAAATTTAGGGTCATTATGAATATTCTTGGCCTAAGAACATTGGGCGCTTCAAGTGAAAAATCTATTGTAAAGAATCTAAAGAATGCATATGAGAGTGTGGGTTCCACTTCATGCACCAAAGATAGTAATGTCACATGACATGCAATTACATCAACAATAGTAAGCAATAAAGAAAATAAAGATTATTTCATTATAAAGACAAGTCAAGCATTTAAAATCATTAGAAAAAATCTAATGAGAGTAGTTAGAAGGTGTGAAATAGTGGAGGACCCAAATAGAAATGAGTTATGTGCATTCTCCAATAGAATCCCACATAAATATAAACCAATCATTGAAGCCTTGAGATCTCTAATTGAATAATTTTGGAAAAATAACATAAGGTTATCCCATAATCAAAGAGATATTGTAAAAAGGAGAATTGGTAGTCAAAACTATGATCCACATCCAAAGATATTTTTGGATGAATCAAACATAATTTTTCTCCAAATTCCTAGAGATGTATCCTCAAATTAAAATGATTCAAAAGTATTTTGAAATAGAAAATCCTTTTATTTCAAAATAAATCACACACACACAACTTTTTGTTGTAGAGTACATATTGAGTTTTCTAATCATTATATATTTATCAACATATATGTGTATATTTGCATACTAACGATGTTTTATAGGAGCATAAGATACAAGATCCACCTAGATCTTCAAGATATTTCATATTGATAATTTTATGTCATAGATTGGATGGTCAATTATTATACAAGAAATTATGCTTGGTTGACACATGTGAACATTGTGGTGTCTTGCATCATTTTCCAATTTATCTACATATGGAGAAGAAACATGCAATTGGAAATGAACTAGTAAGTTTTAGAAAATATAGTAACTTAAACACTTTTATGGCCACAATGGAGATATACATTAGTTGATATATCAAAATAATTGCATATATTAGTGCACATATAAAGATTTGGCACTATAAAAGTAGTCTTGTATGCTCAACATGGAATTGAGTGACAATTGAAAATTTCTTATACTCTACAACCTCAAGGAGTAGCTAGGAAAAAAAACGCAAACCTCTAGTAGATGGTTTGTTCCATGTTGGATATCCTATCAAAATACTCCTAGTTCTATACAATTAGGAAGTGATTGATCTTAAAAATCAAAATATGTAGGGGTGTATACCACTAGACTCATTACCTCATATCAAGCTCTTTTGGGGAATTAAATGTATATTAGAGTAGTAACTCCATATATGGTGTAAGATATGTGAGATTTGTGCTTTCCCAAAAATAAAAATACCCAATGGATTCTCATAACACTAGTAGGTTTATTCCTCTTTGGTATGCCAGGTTGCATGGAAAGTAGTTGCAATAGTTTTAAAAAATGCATAGATTCTTGAATGTACTTGCAAGATTGTCAACGCTAGATGTTGGGAGAATAACTAGAAGATATATTTCTTATTATAAAGTGATGCCCTACCAATTATTTAGATAAGGTACCTATTAGAAAGAAAAATGGGGAACATAGACTAAATTTTTGAGCCCAAAGTACTTTCTAAGTGTTGTATTTTATACTATGGTCTCAGTCATTTAAAGGGAGAAAGGATTTGATTCAAACATAATACCAACTAGTTATCAAAATGTAAAAGAATATCACATAATACAATATATATATAATTTTTGTATCAATATCAATTGAGGAAAGTTATATATCCTTATATCTCATTTTTACATTGTATACATTCACTGTATATCTTCCTCTATACTATATATATGTTCTTCTATATATACTATTTCTTACATTGTTATATATATTTTCCTATATATATATATATATATATATGTAAGGGATGGGGCGTGACTCCTCTATCTTATCCGACCTTAGATGGCATCTCTTGAACCTTATTCTCCACAAGCTCCTTGTGGTAAGGTGCAACAAGATTTACGTGACTATAAATTAACTTTATATTTTCCTACCAACATCATCCCACCTTTCAAAACATTAGCTTATCCTCAAGTCAACTCTACTAGGCAGGGAGAAGATCCTTATATATCTCCTTCAATTTGGAAAAAGTGTTTTCCCATTGTGTGTTAGCCAATTGCAATTGTTGGGTCTAGAATTAGATCTATAGTAGTAGTCACTTTGCCTCTGAAAGTGTTCTTGGGATTTGAATCTTTAATTCCAATTGGTGTGCTTCTTGGAGAAATCTGGTGATGTGTGCCAACCTTAAAATTACTACCTCTTTGATTTGATGAAATCTATGTTGAACACCCAAAATACTAAGATGGGGGTGAATCATTATTCCCTAAAACCACTTAAACATGTATTCAATACATTTTATTCAACTTGTAGAAAAGGAAAGATACAATTAAAGCATGCATCACATCACATAACACATAAACACTAGATTTACGTGGAAAACCCAAGAAGGGAAAAAACATGGAGAGGATTAGCTCACAATATATTATAAAAGAGAAATAAGAAATGATGGTTCACTAGCAAGATTTGAACTGATATAATGCATCTATAATATGCTAGAGACAATTCCACTAAAGCTCAATATATTGACGTAACACACTTTAGGTTTCTCAACACTTACACCCACTTTTCTCTTCTTCGCATCACATTCGCATACTCTACTTAGGAATTCACGTCATACTTTCTCAAAATCACACACATCATCAGTACAACACCAAAATTCACTTACATTTATATGCATTACATCCACAAACACCTACAACATCAATTAGGTTGGCCTAATTAGATGAAACATGCAATACATCAACCTGTCAGCTCAAGATCCAACCATACACACCTCGTGGTATAAACCAAAAATTTTAACACATTAAAATTGGTTGGAAATGACCTATAATAGCTCCCATAAGTGCGATCGAAACTTCATTTAACTTTCCACGACCATAAAACCTTTTAGGTTGGCACCCCTAGTGAAGCAAAAATAAGATAACCAACTATTCATGCATTACCTGACATGCCGACCTCAAAAACACTTTTCACTTGGACCACTCATACTTCTAACACCTATAAGCACTCCCACAAAACCACATAACCAAATATTCTTCCATGGTGGAATGCAGAGCATTCCAATCATGTAGTCTACATTAGTAACTTTGTCATTGTCAAGTCTAATACTCTATCATCATTATCTTCAACACTAGAGGACATAAAGACATGAAAATTTTGATTTAGATTCCTTTGATACACTCTAAAAATACCTTAGAACCACATAACCTGATTTTGCATGGGGGAGAAATGCAAACCTCAAAATTGGTTCATTGTACACTGAAAACTATACTTTTGGACTTAGAAAAATATCCAACACATTTTTTCTACTATGAATCAAAGATATTGCACCTATATAATAGATTTCCATCACCATAATCACTCATGCTCATCAAAAAATAGTACATCAATTATGACATCAATGACAACACCATACATGCTCATGATCATGTTGCCAACAATCTCATCAATGACAAGAAAACTTCCAATAATCTCCTCCTTTGTCATTGATGGCAACATGCCCAAAAATATTCTCTAGATATTCTCCAAAATAATCTCCAACCAACTATTTTCTCAACTACTCTCCCCCTTTGACATCAATGGCTAAGGGCTCACTGTTCAAGCATGCATACTTAATCCCCCTAACTAATATATATGTGTGTTTTTGTGTGTATACACATGAGAGTAACTCCCCCTAACAATGTTATCCACCAAAAATTACTAAAACTTGTATTGCTATACTATCCACTATCTTCTATATATATACAATGAAATTTGAAATTGCATAAACATAATAGAAATGTACGCAATCAAATAGAAGGACAAATCATTTTGTATGACACCTTTAATTTTTAGATATGTGCCTCCCAATCCTTTTTTTCATCTTCCTAGTCCTTCTTGATAGAGCCAAGTATGCGACACTGAGTCTCAAACTACATGAGTTCTTCACCTTCATCTGGAGTATTGGGTATGGGGTTAACCTTACTACCTTCTCTGTGTTAGCTAGAGAACCAATTAGGGATGCAGATCTAGCATTTACCAGGTCTCTGAGTTGACTGAACTGTATTATAATATTTTCCTTTTGTTCTTGCAATTGAAAGAACTGTCCATGCAGATTCTCTATTTCCAGCCTTGTAGTTCCATCTGATTCATCTACTGGATCATATGTTCCAGAGGTCTTATCAATCTGAAACTCAATGGAGTCCATCTCATCCTTTATGTTCTTTATGGAGCTGGGCCATTTCAAACAAAATCAAATCAAAATATTTGCTTCCTCAACATAATTTTGAATATCCTTAAGGTTGTTTTGTAACTTACCATATGAAGTAGCACACTTGTCTAAAACATCTACCAACCTTCTCTCATTTACCTTCTTATTTACCTCCTTTTCCAATTTCTCCTCTAAACCAACAAAATATTCTTTAAATGAGTCAAGGAGTAACCTCAGTTGTTGCACACCAGATAAAGAATTTTCAACATTTGCACTGAGGAAGCTTTCTTGTAGCACTTTCACTGCCTCATCAATCATATCAGTACTCTTTTGGTGAGTTTGCATAATCTCCTTTCTTACAGAGGCATGAAATGCATCACCAAGTTGTAGTTTATGCAAGGGGGATATCTTATTCATGTCAACTTTTCCTTGCTACATTGGGATTTGTAGCAACTGTGTTGATACTACTATTTGGAATTGGAGTTGCACATCTAATAAGCTTTTCAAATAATCTCTAGAGGCTCTAGAGGACTTACCAAATTTCTTCATATTTTCTTCATCCTTCTTGTCATCAGCCTTTTCCTTGCCACCAATGCATTCTTCAACTTTACCATCATCCTTCTCCTTGTTTTCACTTTTAGACTTATTCTTAGTCTTCTTCTCTTCTTCAACTGATTTCACATTATCTTTTTGCTTCTCACCAATGTTGGAGTATTCCTTATCATTCTTCTCTTGTTTATCAGACTCTTTATCTTTTAGGAGAGGCAAGTATTCAATATTTTGTGCCTTTGTATTCTCTTGGTTGTATTATATGACTTCTTCTTGATCTGTAGTTGTCTCTGTGTCCAAAGGAGGTGTGTTATGCTCTATTTGTGCTTCCTCCTACATTTCACCATCCTTTTCTTCTCTAATAGTATTTTCTTCTATTGAAGGTGTATCATCAGTAACATCTTCTTGCACATTTTCTCCTTTAGCTACATGCTCATGTTGTGCATCTTCTGGTTCATTCACTTTAGGGACATACACACCATCATGCACTCGTTCTTCACTATCTAGAGACATTCCTAATTTGTTTTCCAAATTGGAAACCTTTTCCACTGTCGCATTTCTTAATATTTCTATATTTTCTTTGTCCCTACTCATCAAGGTATTGACCCTCTGCTTAGTCCTGAATTATTCTTTATACAATTGAGCTAATTTAGCTTTGTCCTCAATTGAAATAGAAGAACTAATCTTCTCCAAATAAAATGTCCTTAACTTGGCATCTTCATTTATGGCCTCTTTCCTTCTTGCATATAATACACTTTTTAAATCCTCAAGTAATTAACTCTCTATATCCTTCATGCTAACATCAAAAGCAACAATGTATTTGATAATAGATTCTTCAATGGTTGATTGTCCATGCCATATATGGTGGGGTATATTGAAATAGTCTCCTCTAGGTTCCCATATTCTGAAATGCAGCTCACCAATGCTTCAAGTTTCATAGGGCTCTATTTTCCAACTAGAGTATTCTTCTTCTTTACTTTCCCTTTGGGTGATTTACCTTCTTTTTTGGACTTCTTCTCCCTCATATGAATCATTAAAGGTTTCTTCTCCTTCTCACTATCAATATCCACAATATCAATTTTTTCTTTCTTTACACTTGTCTCTACTTGAGAGACACTATTTTTTCTCTTTTAGACCAACTGTGATCCTTGTTCTTGGTCTTCTTCTTCCTTATCAACATTTATGCTCACATACTATTCTCTTCTTTCCTTCTCTTTTATTCTCTTCTGTGGAAAAAAAATGTTCTTTTTTAGGGGCACTAGAAGATTCTTTCCTTTTCAAACCAACTATAGGTTTAGTCCCAGAGGACTTAGCAACAACCAGAGAGGGGGTAGAGGTCCTACCTTACCTTCTAGTACTGGGGGAACCTTCCAGAGGACTGGATATTCCTTTTATTTCTCCACAAGGCCCTTTAGTAGTCCCATCATCTCCACTACTTGTGCCTTCATATTCTCCACATTCTTCTTGATTTCCTTTAATTTGTGCTCCATGTATACTTCATTGTATTTTTCCTCATAAGTGCCATATCTTTCTTGTGTAGTGTCTCTACGCATACTCAACACGTGATCAACAAGATTGGTAATCACACTCCTACCTCATATCCCATTTTAAGAATCCATATTGTCCTTGGTTCAACAACTTCCATCATACAATAGTCTTTGCTTACCATGAAGATAACTTCATTCTTATACTTCTCAACCACACTCTTAGTAATACTTTCTCTTTCCTGCATCCAGGATTGGAATGATTTGAAGAATCCCCACATGGCTTCATCTTTAGATATTGAATCTAGATACCTCAACATATGATCTCTGATTTGTCTAGCCACCAACACATTATCTAACCATATTACATTCCTTATAGTGGAAAAATCTCTGAGAAAGTAAAATAATATACATATGATCAAGGTACCATACTGGAAAGGGTATCAAGAATCCTTAGTTTTCTATAGGTTCTCCAATAGTTGTTTCCTTAATAAATCACACATGTCAAAATATGCACCTTTCTTCACCATTTCATATGCAATATTAATTGCAGTAATAGAAATAGAGTTTTCTTTGTTTGTGAAGAAAATTTTATATCCAATCATCATGAATGCGTATTTTACAACCGGGTATTCAATATTCTTAACTATTGGGGCTCTCTTATCAAATTTTGCACTAGCTAATTTCATTATTACTTCATTTTTCACATATTTAAGGGCCAAAACTAGTCCTTCTAAACATAACCCTATCACAACTCTAATGGCTTCTTTATTGATAATGTGTGCTAGGTCTAACCAATGAATTTGTTAGGGATTCTCCTCAACGTATATCTAACCCATTCATCAACATAGTAGAAAATAGGAAAGTAGTTCCACACATCTAATTTCTTCTCCATTAAACTTCCATACTCAGGTTTCAAATCGAAATATTCATTGATAAGCTCATCTACCCACACTTCTCCCAACTTTTCATGATTTTATTCTTCCAATTTTTCATGAATATAAATCTTTATATCCTCAGTATGCATAACCCCAAAAGGAACATGCAAAAATGTAGCTTATGGATCTATCACTTTTGATTTATTAGGGTGCTTCTTAAATTTGGGATGAGGTTGTTCAACAACCTTTACTACTTGTGGGGAATACATCTTCCAATATAATTAAAATGCTTCTAAAACTTAGGGAAAAGTAAAAAAATATAGATACCTTTATATCTTTGCCAATTAGGGTTTCATGCACAAATTTTGAATCGCTTCAACTCGCCTCTTCTTTGCTCTTCACTCTTCAAATTTTTGATCATAAATAAACTTTTTATAAGTGAAATCACTTGTAAACACCTTTTGAATGATCTAAAATATATTGACTACATTGATTTGAAGTTAGGTCAAAAGATGATGAACCCTAAGTGTAATGACACAATCACCTTCAAACTCTCCGCAAATCTTCATAATGAAATATTTTCCACTGTTGATTTCACCAATAGGTCAATCATGTCAACACACACCTTGTATCAATTTGTTGAAGGAATCAACACCATACCTTTAGGAGGGGCTTAATTATTGTCTATTAAAACTCCCCTTGAGCCAAAGCTCTTTATTTAGTTTTTGGAGGAAACATTTGCACCAGAAGTTGGCACAAACTCATTCTTAACCTCATTCTCCTCTTTCTTTTTCTAGATCTTGTTAACTTCATTCTTCATCTCTATAGGATCAACCTTATTCATTGGATCATTCTTCTTTACCAGATCAACCGTCACATTCTTGATTCTACAAAATTTGGCTATATGTCCAAGTTTATTACATTTGTGACATACACGAACATTTTGAACAAGCTTACTTCCACCAACTCTAGATATGCATACATTAGCCTTATGCACAAATCCATTACATGTATAAAAATATCCATTGAAAGATTGAAACCTCATGTAATTATTGAAACCATTCATTATCTAATTTTTGCATTCACTAGCCTTATGATCAAATCTATTGCATGTAAAGCACTAACTGGGAAATGATTGAACATTTTGATTCATTTTTCTTCTACAATATATAGCCTTATGTCCAAACTTATTGCACGAATAACAATAACCATTAAAAGCTGGGTAATTTTGTGTGTTTGGTTGTCTAATAGGAGGCCTTTTGAAGTATTTCCTTGATTCTAAACTTGTTTTCCATTGTTTTTATTTCCAGTACTTGGTGTCTGATCTTCTTTTGAACTTTCTCCTTTTTGAAACCCTAAGCCTTCTAGTTTTCAAGCATATCATCAAGCATTGTAGAGATCTTGAATTTTTCTTCTTGATTCTTTGCTTTCTATAGATCTAATCTCAAAGTCACAACCTCTTCTTCAAGTCTTGAAAATTAAGTAGATTTTCTTTTCAATTTGTCATTCAAGCATTCTTCAACTCTTTTTCCTTCTTCAACTTGTACTTTTGGAATGGTGATTGTCTCATTTGATTGCTTCAACTTCTCATTAAATTCCTTGTGTCTTTCCCTGAACTTCTTGATTTTCTCCCTCAACTTTCTGATGCATTCATTTTCTTCCTTTACATTTTATTTTAGATCTCTGTTCTCACTTTTAGTTCTTTGCAGATCTTCAAGGGCTAATATGAGTTCTCCATTCATATCAACCATGCAATCTTATTTAGTGAATCCTACCATAGGAATTTCTTCTAGAGGGATGGCATATCTCCTAGTGTAGAAGAGCGGGATTCACTACTCATGAGTTCTCTTCACTCAGAGATCCTCATAGGGAGAACTTCCCTAAACCACCTCAGGAAACAACGAGAGTTCTAGAATCTGAAAGAGCAGGTCATATAGATTTTTTGGACAAGCTAACAAGCTCTTGGCCAGAGGACGGTAGTGCAGGAAATGGATGACAACACGACGTGCTGACATCTCAGAGGTACGTTGGCATCTCGTATGCTCCAGAGAGTGATTTTATCATAGAAAATGCCTAAATAATAACTTCTACTCTGATTATTGAGAAATTACAGAATGTGATAAAGTAGTAGAATATGATGAAGCTGAAATAGAATGAAATAGAAATGATAAAGCTAAGAAGAAAGGAAAGAAATACTTACAACCATGTGAGTGATGAAGTCCCCACCAAACAAATGTCTTCAAAACCTGCGTGCACAATATCTGGAGAGAATGTTAGGGCTGTATAGGGGTTTGCCTCAGTCAAACCCCTGTTTTGGTTTTCCCACCTCCACGGACAACCAAGAAGATAGTGAAAGAGAGTGTGATGAACAAAGTGCGTGGTGAAATAAAAACCCGCTTAGGAGTAGAACTCGCACCACCAAATAAGCGTGTGATAAAAGTGAACCCCGCTCGAGGAGGAGAACCCATATCACAAAAGAGGTGATAAGAGAAAACCCTACTCAAGGAGAACCCATATCACCAAGTAAGTATGCAAATAATAGGGGATATGGAATCCCAAGATGCTCACAAGCATGAAATGAAGGAGATGAAGCTGCAAGAGTGTTGTAAAGAGAGCTTGAAGCTGCTACAACAAGTTCTTATGAAGCTATGCAAGCAAAAGCTAAAGTGTAGAAGGCTAGAGAGAAACTAGAAGTGGAAGAAAATCCCCAAATGAAGTGAAAAGAGGACTTTTAAAGAGGGAGAAGAAGCTTCTCGGGTGGTTATAGGGAATCCTGAGTCATTTCCACTGAAAAAATTAGCTGACAAGTGGAAAACATGCTAAAAAATGGTCGTTTGAGCATTGACACGTCGTAGGATGATAGCGTGGCACGCGAACATCTGCACGATGTGCTAGTGTCTGGACATGTCATGCTACAAAACAATGCGAATGGAAAAAGCATAAAGTTCAACGAGAATCTAGCATGTGAGGGTGGCTGCTGAAAAGGGGTGTTGGAGCATCCTGAGAGGGAGAAAGGCTTATGCAAGGGTTAAAATGAGCCTACTCAACATGCTAAGGGAGTGGACACTAAAGTAGGTACAAGAATGTATATGAAATTATGAGGGGTGAAATTTTATGCTTATACACCTAGTAGCCATGTGTTCAACCTCCAAGATCTTCCTCAAGTGGTTAAGCTTCTTCCAAGGAACCAAGCTTTGATACCAATTGTTGAACACTCAAAATACTGAGAGGGGAGGTGAATACCCCTTAAACATGCATCTAATACATTTCATTCAACTTGTAGAAATGGAAAGAGATAATTAAAGCATGCATCACATCACATAACACATGGACACCATATTTAAATGGAAAACCCAAGAAGGGAAAAACCACAGTGAGGATTAGCTTACAATATATTATAACTAGTTACAAGATATTACAAAAAGGATCACTAACAGGTGGAATCACTATCCAGAGAATAAGTGAGAAAGAATAAATGGTGTCTCACTACCAAGATTTGAAATAATACAATGCATCTACAATATGTTGGAGACAGTTCCATTAAAGCTCAATATACTGACTTAACTCATTTCATGTTTCTCAACACTTACACCCACTCTGCTCTTCTTCACGTCACATTCACATACTCTTCTTAGGAATTCACATCACACTTTCTCAACAATACACGCATCATCACTACAACACTGAAATGAACTTACATTTATATGCATTACATCCAAAAACATCACAACATCAATTAGGTTGGCCTAATTAGATGAAACATGTAATACATCAACTTGTTAGCTCAATATCCAACCATACACACCTCACAGCATAGAAAAATTGTAACAAATCAAAATAGGTTGGAAGAGATCTATAATAGCTCTGATAATTCTAATTAAAACTTCCTTTAACTCTACACGACCACAAACCCTTTTAGGTTGACACCATTGGTGAAGCAACAATAAGATAACCAACTATTCATGCATTATCTAACATGTGCACCTGCAAAAAAATTGTCTCTTGGACCACTCATACTTCGGACACCTATAATAACTCACACCATATGTTCTTCCATGGTGGAATGTGGAGCATTCCAATCATGTACTCTGTATCAATAACACTATCACTATCAAGTCCAATACTCTTTCATCATTATCTTCGATAGTGAAGGACATAAAGACATGAAATTTTGGATTTGGATTCCTTTGATATACTCCAAAATTACCTTAGAACTACTTAACCTGATTTTGTATGGCAGAGCAATGCGGACCTCAAATTTGGTTCACTATATACTAAAAATTATACTCTGGGACTTAAACAAATATCCAACACTTTTGTTCTGCTCCAAATCAAAACTCTTGCACCTTAATAGATTGTTATCACTACAATCACTCACACTCATAAAAAAGTATTAATTCAATTTTGGCATCAATGACAACACTATATATGCTCATGCTTGAATGTTGCCAACAATCTATGCCTGTTTTTATCCCTTTGATCTTGTAGTTGCTGAAACTACCCATGTAGTGCTTCTATATCCACCTGGGATTGGCCATCCATATCTTGCAAGGTGTCATATTTTGTTGATATTTGAATTATTTTCATTTCTAATTGATCCATTTGTGCCTTGGTTGGGGCTATCACCATTGGCCATTGTAGAAAAAAAATGTATAGGGCATTGAGGTCCCCTTCTGTATTCTTCAATATGTCAATATGTGACTCCAAGGTAAAATGTGTAGTAGCACATTTCTTTCTTTCTTCATCCCTTTTTATCTTATGGTGCTCTACCTAAATTTTCTATCTCATAGTCTTCTTCTATAATTTGGTATCCTTAATCACCCCATCTATCAAAATTTTGAGTTGCAGTGGAAAGGGTTGGGATGATTCCTCTTGTAGTTGAGGGAATTTTATTTGTATCTCATTTACTATGTCCTCCAAATGATAAAATATTTCCACACGATATTTAAATATCTCCTCCCTTGGAGTATAATATATGATATATCCTAATTGGAATTTGTGTAGAGTTGAGGTTCTTCCAATGCCAACCTATGATCCTAGCAGGGAAAATTGAGGCATCTATAGAGATGCCACTGATTGAATTTTCTTCTATCTTTCCAAGAAGTTCATAATAGATTTCATAGGATAATTTGTGGAGGATGGCAATGTGTCTAATTGGAGAGGATGGGAAGACTGTTCTTGCTTTTCTTCTTCCTTGTGCAACTATTGATATGCTTTTTCTACGGCTTTCTTTATCTTTGCTTGGACCATTTGAGTAATCTCCAAATTTTCCATCATTAGTTTGTATAGCCTTTATTTAGACCTGAGCTCCTTGGTTTGTATCTCCATCATCCTTTGCTTCTACGGAGGTGTAATTGTAGGGGCTATTTCCCTAATAGACAATTTTTTTAGTTTCTCCTCTTCTTTATCTTTTTTCTCCCTTCTATTATCAATTCCTCCAACGTTATATTGGACAGTACCATATACCTTATTAATTCCCTTTCCATGATTCTTTTATTTTGAATCACCATATTAGTGTATTCTTGTAGTGTCATATCTAGGACTTCCTTCCTAAATAGGCCGCCATACAACTAATCTTTATCCAATAGTGGTGAAACTTCTAGGATGGATGTGTCCTCTAGAATGGAAGTGTCCTCTAGTGTGATTTGTTCTTCCTCTTCTACATCTACTATTTTTGGGGATACTTACCTTTGTTTCTTTTCTTTCCTCTAGTTTTGTTTTCTCTCCACACTCATCTATAGTAGTTCCTTCAATGCTTCTTCCAATTTTTCTTTCCTCAGAGGTGTCATAGGGAGTTTTCTCTTCCTTGGCCTATTACTTTTTTCTTGTGTGGGATTTTTGGGATGAGTTCCTATGCAAATTTTTCTAGATCTATGTGGAGTAGATACACTCTATTCTTTTGTCTTCTTCTTATGTAGACCCCACTTTTCATACAACTTCTCTCATTTTTTCCAAATGTTTTTCATATTTCTTCTTCGCTAAATTATCCATGTATTCGTGGTAAGTTGTGAATTTTTCATCTTGTGGGTCCTTAGGGAGACTAAGGAGTGTATTGATGTATGAGTTGATCTCCACATCTATCACCTCATATGGGAGTTGTAGTATCCATGATGTCCCATGTTCAGCTGCCTCCATAAAGGTGTAGTCTTTGTTGATGAGAAATACAATATCCTTTATATATATGTGGACCACCTCATAGGAGTTGTGTTGCCTATCCTATAACTTTTGCTAAAGGAATTTAAAGAAACCCTAATAGGTGGTTGTGTAGGATATCCTGTCTTGAAAATGTTTGACATGTTCTTCAATTTGGGTTGCAACTAGCTAGGTGGTGTTCAAAATCTTCCCCATAAAGGTTAGTGGTTCATGCATGAAATAAAATGTAAGGCATATGAGCAAGGTCCCATACCTAATTTGATAGTGGGAATTTTTTGTGTGTTGAATGTTGTTTAGTAGATCCTGTCGTACGAACTCACATAGGTCAATGTCTTTTCCTTCTATTACCTTTTGGTAGGCTATATGAATAGCAGTGGCAATAGGTGAGTCCTCTTGATCTGTATAATAGACTTTGTAGGCTATTCCCATAGTGGTGGTATACTTGATTGTCATATTTGTTATCTTTGTTACATCAAGGCTTCTCATATCAATGGATGCTTTGATCATCTTGGTAACCTCTATGTTAATATCCTTCTTCAGTGATACTTCTCCCTACACCCATATGCTTATCACTGCCTTGATTGCCTCCTTTTTTATTTGATAGTGACAATCTAAGTATAGGTATTCATTGTGGAAATGACTTAGGATAATGTAGACCTAGTCTTCTTGTGCAATGAAGTCTAGAAACTCCTTGTAGATATCCAATATTTTCTTTGATATTTTCTTATATTGCAGTAGGTAGTTCAATGTTCATAGTTGTAATATGATATGCTTCAGAGCCTCAAACCTAGTGTGATCTATACCTGTTAGGGGTGCATGTATATAATTTTAGACATCTTCTATGTAAATTACATCCCTAGGTACCTTTGAAAATTCCCTCGTCGAGTTGGTCTCCATTGCCTTGTATGAAAATCTCTTATAATTGGGCCTAGGCTTATGAGAAATGTAGGTGTGGCTATCTTTGAAAGTTATAAAATTGTAGTGGAGTGATGGCGGTTTACTGTAGTTTCATGAGGACCGATAGTTTGAGTGTGCGGGATTTTTCAAGAGTATAAGAAAAAAAGTGAGAGTAATAATGTATTTATAGATTTTCACTAGGTGAGTTTGTTAAATGTCGTAGTCATTTTCTCACAATTTTTTGACCATTATTTTCTCATGACATTTTTTTATTTTCTCGATGAGCAATTTCCTGTACTATTTATGTACGATATACTATAGTACATTTGTTATAATTTTATGATCTATTAGGTTAGTGTATCTATAGAATATTCTTTTCCAATCCCTTATTTTATATCTTTAGGGTTAGGCTGAGGAATTTGATGTTCAAACTCAGACACATTTGGTGCTTTCCCATAGCTTAAACTGGATGTGTAATTTTTAATGGTCTTATAATGATCAGTCTCTTTGTGTATTATTGATTTTCTATTTGCATGCTCATGTCTTAGGTATAACATTTGTTCTTTGGTGGTTATTGATTTTTGGTATGATGAACATATTGACCTTTTAGGTTTGGATATAGGCATAGGATACTTGGTTGATGGTGTTTTTTTTGGGTTTTATCTTTTGAGGTATCCTTCTTATACTTACGCTAGTTTGTAGAGGGCTTATGGGCCTACTGTGTATCATAAATGCTCTCTAGAACCCATAAACCTTTTGGGAAGTTAATTCATGTTCTCCTTGCATCCATGCATCAAGAACTTCATCACTATTTGTACTATCATTATCACTATCTAGTTCAATTTCTTTGGATCTATTGAGGTTTTCTTCTTCTATACTAGATAGTCTTGAGATACAATAAATAATTCTTGGATCTTCCCCCTTTTTTTCTTGTGTAACTTCTACATAAGTTTTATCTTCCCTTTCACCTAGTGGAATGTGTACTATCTTGTTTTCATCTAGCAAAGATATCTCTTGTTTTCTTAAATATACTATCCCATTAGAATTGAAAAACCATATTAATCCCAGTAATGCTATGAAAGTGTTAAATGGTTCCTTCATATCAACAACCTCAAAATATACAAATTTCTTAAGTCCTTTTATGTTTGCTTCCACATTTCATCATGTCCCCAAAGTATCCATACCATAACCATCTTCCAAACTAATATTCATTGGTGTTTTGGCTAACTTGGGTCTACCTAGTCTCTCCCAAGTGGTTTCCAAAATAATATTCAGGTCCACACCTAGATCTACCATCACATGTTTAACTTTTCATTATTAAGGTTGTGAAAATTAAATGAGGGCTATTCTTCTAGTTTCGGTCCTCTATAAGTTGATGGACTTGTTGTTTTTTCTTGTTCCAATACTTCCCCAACTATTTTAATTTGACTAGGAGCTCCTTTTTCTAGGCCAAAAAGACCAAATTATTTAGCATCGTGACTTCTTCAAAAAATAGGCTATGTAATAATTTTGTTGTTGTATAATTTTTTGTTTTGCATTTTCCACCAATCTATCATGTTGTTGTTTGCTTGAAAAGAAGTAATCATATTCATCTTCTTGTGGAATTGATTCCTCACTAACTTCTTCAATTTATCTTCATTTATTCTTCTCGGTATTAGTCCCTTATCTAGTCAAGATTGTAGCCTTATTCTTCTTTATTCCAAACTATTTACATTTATTTTTCTTCACTAGAATATTCTTCATTTGATGTATCAGATGACCATTGATCCATTCTTTGACAACCTATTACTCCTTGTGGTGGAATTATTTTGATTACCCTAGCTCCTCTATGGCCTTGTAACTCATCACTTCTTAATTTGCTACATTTTGATAATATTTTTGTTCTTTATCACATTTAAATATGTCATGAGAATCATCTCTACAAAATTGACACTTCCTCTTTTTTTCCCAACACTCTATAGCATAATGGCCTACCTTTCCACAATTATAACATGTAGCATCATTTCTTTGGTGATTATTTCTACCGCGTCCTCTTCCTCCTCCATAGTTTGATTATCTATTATCCTCAATATAATATTGCAATGGGTTTTTATGTAATGCATAAGAATTTCTATTATCTATCCAAGGTGGTTGTGTGTATCCCATGTCATATAAGGGACCTTCAATAATTCCTTTTAACATATTCCATATTTCTATACATCTTCGCATCATAGTTGTGGTTCATTAGGCATCTTGGGTTAGGATGATTTGTTGCATTCTAGACTCGAAATTGATTTGTAGAATAGTTCTTAGTGAGGTGGCTATCCCATTCCTAGCAAGTTCCAAAGTATAATTAATTTGTCTTAACCGGTATAGTTCTTGTTTCTAAATTTAATGTTGTTGCAGTTATTTCTCCTTAGGCCTTAGGGAAATTGTTCTAGATGTGGCCTTTCCTTGAATAATATGTGCACCAAATCTTCTTAGCTTTCTTTTTCTCTCCTCTTTCCAAAATACCATTTTATATCATTAGTTGTTTTATCGCTATATAATTTCTCAAGATTCTTCTTTATGTCATCCTTTTGTGGTCTGCACCATGTCTGAGCTTCTATGTGGTATTTCATCATGATCATGTCTATATAAGTATCAAATTTCCTCCCATCTAATGCTACTCTTATGTCCTATAATCATATTGGTCATTTTTTTAGAACCAAACTTATTCTTACCACAAACCTATGAAATTGTGAGGAACAATTATCAGTAAGGGTAAGGATTGGCCAACACATAAGTAAAGGCTTTTATGTCTTCAATTCTTCACTTTGGGCTCTGTGAAACCCAGGAGGGTAATCCTAATCAATGTGTTTGTAGATACTAGTGTGTATTAGTATCAAACATAGGATGAACGAATAATTCTCCTTAAATGTTTGATAGACACAACATCTTGAAAAATTGGCTAACCTTCATAGTAGTGACTAACCCAAACAAGAGAAGATATACTTCATTAAATTCCCACACACCCAAAAAGAGCTTTATAAATGATTTAATTATATTTTGTGACCAACAGTTGAATTGGTCACCACAATTGGAGTATGATTACTTTGCTAAACCAGTGCCATATTCTTGGAACAACGTCAAACTAGATACCCACATGACTAGATAACAATCTTGTATTTAACAATACCCAAAGCTTCAAAAATATTGCATTACAATGCTCCCACCAATCATTTCCATAATTTACTTCTTACTAGCATCCTCCCACAATATTTATTTCAAACCCACTGTTATGTTCAAGCATTTACGTACATTCATTGTATGAATAAGAAAGAATAAAACAACACATCTATTGGAAACCAACATAGATAAATAAGATAACCATTGATTATATTTTTCATAGTATGTGTAACCTGTACATAGGAGAGAAATATATAGAAATTTTATGCTATTTTTCTATATGCATTGTCATTGTCATTATCAAAATCATATGCATATCGACTGACTCTTCCCAGAATATCTTACTAGAAATTTTAGTACCTATTTTGTTTTCTATGTGTAACTTCTTCAAAAAAGAACTACCTACTGACCTCTCTCCCTGTGTAAATGGCCTTGAAATCCATTTCATAAGACAAGGGAGCAACAAGCACCGAGTTGAATTACACTTACATTTCACTTTCATTCCAAAAAGAATTTCACCAGAAAGTGAGAGAATATTCCCAAATCGGTTGCAAGCAATCATGTGTATGTCAAGGGAGAGCAAAAGAAAACCCCAAAAACTGTTAGCTAGAGAAGACCCACCATTCTTCAAAAAGTGTCATTGTCGCAACATCAAAAACATGTAAGTTCATTCCAACCTGAGAAAAATCACCATCAACACCAAAGGGAAAAGTAAATAAAGACCCATATCACAATACACCAACCAAAGAGAGCAAGATAACACAAAGGACCAAAAAAAACTGAGCACCCACTAAGAGAGGGAACAAGGTGCTACTTTTCCTTGTCATCAACAAAGTAGGTGTGCCCACTCAGTGTCCTTATTGTAAGTAGAGTAGCCATCACCACCTAATCCTCAGAATCAACCAAATTAGTCATAGCCATGAGATATTGATGATAACCAGAATCAATCTCGTCTCCACTGTTAGAGGAATCATCTGAGACCTCAATGGGAGAGTGATGATGTCCCATGTAGCCCCGATGATACCTATTCCTTCTTGTGGCTTCCCTCTCAGGCCTCTCAATTTTCTTCTCCTTTCCTTTGGCCAATTCCTCTGAGATAACTCAACCTATTAAGTGATAAGCATGCTTGAGAACACCTCGTGCAAAATTTTTGGCAGCTGTTGCCTTCTTCTTTGGTGTCACAGGGAATTCTGGCATATCCCGTTCACCTTGGGGAGAATTGTCCTGAGATTCAAGAGGGTTGAGCCTCTTTGACCTACAAACCAGGCTAATGTTCACACTCACCTTTCCCATTTCCTCACTTAGAAACTTATCAAATTTTCCTAGAACAAAGACACCACCCTACCCAAAAATAACAAGCTCAAAATCATGCCTACTTTTAGACTCCTAATTCTTATAAACAATTAAACAGTGAGAATAATCAAGCAAGTGAGCTTCATTAAATAGAGAAACTGGTGTGTGTCTGCATTAATTTTCCAGGAAAGCTTGTGTGAGAGAACTAGCAATCAATTATCCTGATTTTGAATCTCAGTTGTCGATCATACTGTGAAGTGAATTAATAGTTAGACAATTGGGATTATTAATTATGACAAAATTAAATGCATGCATTTGATACTTGTCCCTAATCAAGAAAATTGAGTGAGATAAGCATCCACTTAATTTTCACATTAACCATATGCTTAGTGTTTAACCAAACCTGTCATATCACATTTACCCGCTTGCTTGTGGGAATTAATTTACTTGTAATTCATCATAGCAAGGTAGTGGGGAGTGATCATGATTTATCTTCAGAATATCGTCCTCTACCCTACCTTACTTCAATTTCACCTTCCCACATGTACTAACTCTTGAAAGATTTGATGGCCTCAAAAATATTTCCAAACTTCACATGCGTGCCAAAGAATAAGTTCTAATTTAGCTCCATTTTTATCATAGAATGATCTCAACCAATATCTGCAATAGCCTCTATCTTTACCAAAAACCTTCTAAGTCCTTCACAATAGTCCGCGTGGCACTTTCCCGCATGCCCGCTGAAGAATACGGGACATAGATGGGCCCCTCACAGGATGGTGGAGAATGGTCAAGATTGACCCACGCCACCCACCATCGGTCGTCGATTTCCTTCCTTATGAAGCAATCACTATCTTCAAAGCTTGGTTTGTTTCTCAATAAGTGATAGGTGTCGCCCCACCTGCTAGCTCGTGTGATCATCTTTCCTTAATGGACAATACGAATGGGCACACGGGGAGTGGTCAAGATGTGGCCACATTTTAAATCTGCAACCATTGATCTTATTTGAATGGCACCAACTATCTTCACCAAAGAGATTGGGCCCACCGATATGCCAGACACGTGGATGAAGCCCATCAGCCTGTGTGAATAAAATAAGAAGAAATAAATCAACGTGAGTGCACGAGGAATGGTTGGGATAAACTCCTAATGATCAAATGGCCAACATGAAGTCCTAAGTCTACACATGCCACAAAATCTAGCTTAAAAAGGGGGCCATCTCTAGGCCAATGGGAATTTGACCCTTAGGAATGAGGATTTAAGTCATTTTTAAAAAATCAACCCTTAATCATAGGGAAATTTGTCGTTGAAAAGGACTAAGGTGACTGACATACCTAAAATCAGGGGGGCGGTAAAAATAATGAATTTGATGGCATAAGTGATATCTTAAACAACCAGAGACCGAGAACATCAGGTCAATGCAAAAATATAACAACCCAAGGTTTTTCTAGACTTATAGGTCAATTCTGGAGGGTTTTAAATCATAAGACCCTAAAACATTTATAAGGAACACAACCCTAAGCCAAAAATGAGGGTCCAATCCAAATTTTACATAATTGTAAAAATGGAACCTAGAATTTTTAAAGGGTTCCATCAAATCCAAAGATGAACCATTCAATATTTTATCATTTTGTTAGAGGTTCCTCCAATTTACAAAAAAATTAATTGAATATTTTTTCATAGGCCTTCATAGATTCATCTTTTCTTTGCACTAAATCCATCATTTTACTAACACTCTCTATAGGGATATCTAAGGTGTCAAATTTTTCCAAGAAATCATGTTTCACTTCATCCCAACTTTTTTTGTGTGTTAGATAAGTTTTCTTGTACCAATCCAATACTTCCTTCCTTAATGAAGATACAAAGTCTAATAACTTTTGTTTGTCCTCATCAATGTCTCATCTTTCCCACATAGATTCTAAGAAGAATATGTGTTTTGTAGCCTCTATTGTATCTTTTCCAAATACTGGGATGCTTATTGGAGATTCCATTTTATTTTGTTTTCTTTCTGTTTTAGGTCTATAGATTTGCAAACTATTCTTTTCTTCCTTTTTTTTCTTTACTCTCCTAGCTATATGTGGATTTTCCTCTCTTTCCTTATGTCTTGGTAACTTTATGTAAAAGTACTCCTTTCCAAGTATATCTTCCCAATCTACTTCGTTTCCTTATTTCTCTCTTGTCTCTTTTCTTTGTGGTGTATCTTCCTCCAACATTCTTCTACACTTATATAGATTTGGGGATGGGTCCTAGTTTGGGGGTTGTGACTCTTCGAGACATATGTTCACCTTCACATTTGTTAATGACCTTAGATTTTTTAGTGAACAAAATTATTTTCCCAAATTAAATATAATCTCCTCTTATTTTCCTATTTCTTCTTCCCTTAATTTCCTTATGCTTCTTTTAACTAATTCTTCCAAATATCCTTCTTGAATAGATAGAACCTTTTCTAGAGTTTTTAAAAATTTGATAAATCATTGTAGGAATTTTAGAGAGTTGTGGTAGGAGTGGAGTCTTTGTGCTATTACAAGCTCCTAACAACAACCTTCTAGATCTTCCACAATCATCAATATTCTTCTTTAAACTAGTTAGTAGTTGTCTTACTTTTTCTCAACATGAATTTGATTTCTTTGGGGTCTTCCATTCTTCTTCTATGTTTTCTTTCTCTTTCCCCTCAACAACACACCCCTTGGCATGCTAAAAAACACCTTCATTGGCACACTCAATTATCATTTTCTCCATATTTTCCATTCTTCTATGGTGTATTTCTTCTCTTTCAACAATCTATCTTTATCTTCTCTCTTCTCTATTTGGGCTTGCCATGTTCGTTTTGCTTGCTAATTACATTTTATCTTTAATCTCTCTTGTTTTTTTCGTATCTCATTTTTCCTTGGATGTGGTTTATTTTGGATTACATTTTTCCTTTATTATTTCCCATGGTAGTTATTTAGTAACTTTTCTTATTGGTCACATCTCTTCAAGGATTCCTTTCAAAATTCCTCTCCCTTTTCATTTTGTATCCCCTTGGTGCCTAACCCCCTCTCAGAGGGTAGATGCCAAGAGGACAGTGCCAAAAAATTTCATATCTTCCTCATTTTCCTTTCTTCTTCTATGTTTGATTTTAAAATTTTGAAAATAGGAGTATTACTATCCTTTATATAACTTAATCAGGGTCCCAATAATGGAACCAATGTTAGCTAGAAAGTTGGAGAACACAAACCAAATTTCTGAGCCCCAAGTACTTTTTGAGTGTTGTCCATACCCTAGAATCGGTCATATGAAGGGAACACGGATTTGATCTAGACATAATACCAACTAGTATCAATGTATTATCAATATCAAATGAGGATATTCACATATCCTTATATCTCCTTTTTACATCATACATCTTCCTCTATATTCTATATATGTTTTTCTATATATTCTTTCTTGCACTGTTATACATATCTTTTCCTATAAATATATCTAAGGGATGGGACATGAACCATCTATCATTCCCTACCCTATATGGTGTTCTTATGCTCTATAAGTTCCTTATGACAAGATGTGGTAGGATTTACATGATTATGTTTGAATTGTTATAATTTCCTACCAACAGGGCCCTACTATAACTACTATAGGTTGTGGGGAGGGGGATGATCTTAAATATATAGATTATTATTCATAACCAAAAACTCCACTTTATATAATTATTTTCTATCCACAAATGGTTTTTGGATATAGTTCAATCAAATTCATTCATAAAATAAATAAATTTCTTGGTTAGAGGTATTGAAACTAAATATTAACTCATAAATTAATTTGGGTTTGTAGGTTTGTGTCAACCTAATCCAATTTTTGAAGTAGGTTTTGTACCATTTTAGCATGTGTGAGGTTGTTATCTCTCAAAAACTCAATTTCAAAGACGTAGAGGACTAATCAGGATTGATAATTATCCATTTTGAAGGGTATACATTTCATATTTTTAGGCTTCCACTAAAGGAGTTGTATCTACATAAAGGATATCTAAAATTGTATTTATATTCCTTAGAATGTCCATAAAAATTTTGTCCCATCAAATTTGTCCTAAAACAAGGCTACTAAGAAGGCTAAACATAGCTAAATAGGCCATATTTTGTGTTTCATATGTCATGAGGAGAAAAAACTATTCCAACTTGTTTGGTTGGGTAAGTGAACACTAGGGAAGGCCTTTGTTCATTTCCAAAGACACTTGATCATTCTAGGCTACATTATTATGAAACAATCTCTTAAGAGCCTTAAGTGCAAAAAATTGTCAAACTATGAGCTCGCACAGGTAGCAGAGTTGGCTTGGGTCATGGGTTTGATCCCCACTAGTTCTAGGTTCGAATCTAAGGCCCAGGATTACCCGATGCATGTGGTTTGCGTGCTATTACATGCATCCCTATAAAGGGAATGCGTTGGGCTGAGTCGCGGAGACACCCCTAGGTTACAATTTTTTTTGGTCAAATTATGACATAATATTTCTCAATATTTGTGACACCTAAAAATGCTCTTTTTAAATTTAGAAATTCATGTAAGTTCCCTTCACAATAACCTCTCTTAGTTTTTTAAAATATCAAATCCATTTAACTATGGTGAAAATGTATTAGAAGTTACAAAAAGTGTCATTTGCTTTCAATAAAGTTGAAAACCATATTTTGTGTTTCGTGCATCATGGATCTGAACCAGCTATACAAAAACACTTGAGTGGGTGGGTGAATTATAGTTAAGGCCTATGTTTGTGACAACCAATCATTCCATGCTATACTATTTTGGTGCATTCTCTTAAGAGGCTTAAGTGCAAAAAATTTGCCAAACTATGAAATGTTGTCTCTCACAATCGCGACACTTATGAATGTTTCATCTAAACTTACATGTGCATGTAGATTCCCTCCATAATATCCTATCTCAAATTTTCAAATCTTCAATCCATATGACCATGGCGACAATGTTTCAAAAAATTTAAAACCTTAATTTGTGTTTAAAGAAAAGTTGTCGACAACCATTTTTGTATTTTGTGCATTGTTGGGCTAAATCGACTATTCCAATGTTGTCACTTGTACTTTCACCCTAGCCAAGTACTCAGAAATATAATGAAACATGAAAATACTCCAAGGCCTATGGGTTTCCCATAGCTTGGAGTGGATCTCCAAAGAGGGCCAATTCCCTTGATACTCACATATTTTAACTTATAGTATCATTGCATGTTGAGAGAGGGGGGAAGGAAACATAAAATGAAACCTAAGACTAATATGGTAATGCACCAAATATTCTTTGAGACCTACACAACTACATTTTCACACATAATTGATCAATGTTATGGTCGGTTTATGCACAACTAAGAGGTTTTATATGCCCATTCATCAATATTTTTTAAAAAGGTTATGGTGTTCATAGTCTTAGAAGGAAAATGTAGCACCTCTTCACAACCTTGGATTGCTTGCATTATTTACACAATCTGCAGCCTATAATAATACATACATTCTCTACCTAAAGGTGTTTATAATGAGACATAATATCAAGTATTATCACATATATCACAATAAACTGTATTAATCATTTGATTGCACACAATAAAACAAGTTTTGAAAAGGCCAAAATACTTAAATTTATTGATTGAAAATGTATTTTCATACTATTGTACATGCCTAAAAATGAGTTACAATATTGTCCCAACTTGAAAGAACCTTAAAAAATTTATAATACAGTAGCTAATAATAGTTAGAACTCCCTAAATTTTTTTCCATTAGGGCTCCTAATATATTGTCCAACAACTTGCTAGATATTAGGAACATCATTTGACAAATGAATGACGTGTTTGTTTTAGTTTGTTGGGTCAAACCTTCTTAGGTGTCTAAAATTGTTATCCCTATTTTATAGCTCCTTAAAGTTCTCCAGGATGGTGTTTGAATGAAGAAAACCTATTGCTTTGATTTATCTATTAGCCAAGGCTCCTTGAACGACTCCTAGATGCTTGGAGATTCCCTAAACTGGGCCAATCTTCCCTATATTCTCTCTGTTGTTTTGCACAACTCACCAAAAAATGTCCTAGATGTCCTCCAACTACTCTGTATGTTTTCAAACTACCACAATCCCTCTCCAATGTTTATAAGACATGTGTCAAAGCTTTGACATGGTAAAAAATCTCCTAGGGTGTAGGAGAGCTTCAAGGTTAATTGTGGCACATGTTTCATTCATTAAGGCTTCCTTATGTCATGTTTTCATGACTTTGTCCTTTTACAAGGTCTCATATCCTCTTCTTACATTTCAATGCCTAAAACACTATCATCCCTCTAAGATGTAATGCCCTGACATGTGAACCCCAAAGGACAACAAAATACCGCACTATTTTTTTTTTGAAAGCAAAAATTGCATAAGATAAATATGTACATTCATTACATGAAAAGCAATTATGCATTTGCAAAGTCATCTACGTCCTCTAGGGTACACGAAACAATCATTTTGAACCCTAACTTTTATCAAAAATGAAAGCAAATAAAAACCAAGATTACATAATGATGACATACAACCATCCATGATTAAAAGAGAGGAAAATGATACATCATTTTATTATAATTCAATTTATAGTTCCATGATACAACTATGAAACATATTTCCACAGATACAACACATCAAAGATACAATAGTACATTACATAATGCTTCCCTTATATCAACGGGAATAGTATATTGAATACAACTATGATACATCAATGAAGAATAAAGTACAAAATGAGGGCCATTCTTCATCAAAGTGAAGCTTTGGAAACTTTGCATCTACTTTTTTATCACGAACACAACCTGGGAACCCAATGGGGTGCATAACATGTTCCACTCGACCATGTGGACCCGAAGGCCCACCACCCATGCTAGGAGTTGACAAGAAAGACCCATGACCAAAGCAGATGAACAAAACGACCACAAGACCAAACTACAAGAGCAACCAAAACATAACAAACAACAATCTCAACGACTACTTACAAGGTGACTGCTTCTAGAGGCATACAAGGGAAAAGCAAGGGATACTATAACACCAATATTCATATACTCCCAACTGAAGGGTACGCAAATACTTGGGTTCCCAAAGAAACTCACATCATGGCTTGGCTTATAAACTTGTCAAAACGGAAAATAATTCAATGGAGAATACAATCAATCATGAGAACGTGAAAATCAACCTTTCATCTCCCAACACAATTCCATGTAATGAAACTTAAAAGCATATTGGATACTCCACTTGTTTATACATTCCCATTCAATTTGACAAATAAACTAACTCAATAAGAACATAAAAGGATTATTTATTCAATAATGATCTAAGTTCAATGTTCAATTTTTAAATCATAAAACTCAATTGAATCAATTCTCACCTTGTAACTTTTAGATTATTAAATTTTATTTTATTTACACCTCTATATTGAAAACTTTTAATTAAAATAAAGAACTATGACAACCTACAGTATTCATATTTCTCTTAATTTAAGATTCCTAGCATATGCATTTGTTTATTTCAAAATAATTAAAATTAAATATAACCTCTACATTTGTTAGTTCAAAATAATAAATTTAATTAAAATGTAGCCTATTTGTTTACTTCAAATAATAAACTTAATCAAAATATAACATTTACATTTGTTGACTTCAAACTAAATAAATCTAATTTAAATCTAACATAGACGTTTTATACACAACTCACCAATCTAATAGTGAAGGAATTTGTAAATAACTTTAACTTTAAATATCTTGAAAATAAATCTAATTTTTAAATGCACTTGAAATAAATCTAATTTGAAATATACAAAAAAATAAATTACTGATTACAGTAACTTACAAGATAATGAAATTACCCATATCTAATTTTTAAATACACTTGAAAATAAATCTAACTTTAAATATACTTGAAAAATAAATCTAATTTTTAAATGCACTTTAAATAAATCTAATTTTAAATAAATCAAACAAAATTAATATCCATAAGCCTACATTTAAACTTTCTTTACATCTTGACTTTTCACTTAAGGGAAAATTATTTACACATACATAATGAAGTTATTTAAATATCTAAGAACTATACAAGTAACTTATATGCAGTCAGAGTA
This sequence comes from Sequoia sempervirens, assembly GCA_007258455.2. Classification (NCBI taxonomy): domain Eukaryota; kingdom Viridiplantae; phylum Streptophyta; class Pinopsida; order Cupressales; family Cupressaceae; genus Sequoia; species Sequoia sempervirens. Next base: position 507,671,400 of record VDFB02000015.1, read on the forward strand.
ATAATTTCAAAGAACATTCAACTTAGTTGATTACATTCCATTTAAACATATATCGTGAAATCATCTAATTTTATTTAACAAAACCATGTAAACATATTTTACTAATATCACACTATGCTCACAATAAAAACAAATCGTTTAGATAATAAAAGAAGTTATTTCAGCATATTAACCAATAAGGGAAAATACTATTTTATTACAACATTATTTTCCCATATTACCATAAACAATAATTTTATTCTTTTCAAGAACATTTCCCTTTACCCTATTTATTTATTTATTGCAAATAACTACCCATTTTCAAGCAACATATCTAACCATACAATGGATGCTCTAATTAATTCCTAAAGATTCAATTATTAACTGCTAATTGAAAGCCCTATTTTTTTTTATTTCTTGACATTTTAAAATTACTATAATTACCTTTCCCCACACTTAAATCTATAACCACGTGGCCCTATTTTTAACCCTTTAATTCACTTTTGTTAATTTAACCCATTCTTCCATGACTTGAACAATGGGTGGTTGCATTCTAAATTTTATTATTAATATTATTATTTTACAGCCCAAGTCAATCAAAAACAATTAAGAACATGATTTACCATAACTCCCTAAATTTTCTCTCAATCTAATTTGTTGGATATTATAAGGGAATTTTCTTAAGTATCTACCATTACATAACATTGGTAGCATCTAAAAGTTCATGATTATAATAAAGAAACATTATTTTAAAAAAATTACACGTGACCAAACTGAAGGTGAAATATTACTACTATCTTTTCCTCCGCAATTTCCCCAATTTCCATCAAAAATAAAATAGGAATAGTCTCTATTGATTTTTGAGAAAATTAAGGACATATGGCCAATGCACCAAATTTTATTTTCCACCCGTCAATTTCCAAGAGTACACTCGACAAAATGCATTTACCCCGTTTAACCACCTTTGGGCAATCTTTACATTAGAATTATTAGTTCCCGAGGCACACCCAAAATTTAACTAGTTATTAATAACTCTCATTCTAACCAATGAGAACTTGAGTAATTTTTCTATTTGAATTTTTCCAATCTATTATCAATATTATCAATGTATAGATGCGAATTATATAACAAAATATATTTCAAAACTCAATTCTCTTGAATCTAATTGGTACACAGTTTTCATCCGATATAAGCGATTTTGGCGCTTCCATTACTTCCATTACGATTATTATGGAATGTGGGTAATAAAACAATATTCAACTAATTTTTAGGAAAAAATTTAAACTCTTCAAAATTTATTTACTTGTTTTTAAATCTTATTTACATTTGTATTCTAATAACAATTAAAAAATAGTTGTTTAGTTAAATACATCATATACAATAAAGATATGTTTAACAAAAATCAACTTATAATTATAAAACACTATTTTACACCAAAAATAATTATTATAAATTAATAAGTCTGCTCTTAATGAAATATAATTGCCTACAAAGTTTGGACCATAAGGACGATTAATCTGGTTCCACTATCATATTTGTGATGATAGTGGAAAGGTTCTATTTTTTAATTTTTTTTCACTTCTCCCTATAAATATTATAATTATTGCTATCTTTTATTTTTCTCTACATTTGTACTGATGCCATTTGGCTAAAGTATTTAGTAGATATTTATCATTTTAAGGGAAGAAAATTAATAAAGATAATGATATTTCCATAGTTCATATGAGCTTTTGAAAGAACATTACTGTTTTATAATTTTTTAAAATAAATTGTAGGGATTTTTTAATTAAATTTTTTGATATAATCGGGCTGGGCTTAAATGTCACACACTAAGCTTTGATGCTTAGTGTGGGGCCCTCCTATTTGCAACCCCGTTTTTCTTTTCCCATTATATTAAGTCCATAGCATTTGTCAGTGTGTTGGTGTTTGTCAAACCTGGAGGACTGTCAAGAACTTTACCTCGTCCCCCAGAATATAAGTTAATGTTTTTAACTTATATTGTTTTACTTGTTCTTTATTAGGCAACTCTATTTTTAATTGTATAATATAATATAATATATAATTTTATATTATTTTGCATATTATATAATTTTTTTTTGTTATATGTGTTAAATTGAAACTAAAATTATCTAAATAAATATTTATTTTTACTAAGTATATTACTTGTAATTAAAATTTTTGAAGTGGTTTTTACTAAGTGTATTTATAAATAAATTATATGGCCATCAAACCCCACTTGTTAGTAAAACCAATGCACTTAATTGTCCAATAAAAATAATGCAATATATATTTTAACCATAGAAAACGTAGAAAACATTGGGCTGGATGGTGGGCACCCCTGTCGTATAAAAAGACATTAAAAAAAAATCTAATAGTTAGTTGTTTTATCCTTCTTTAATTGTATTGTTAAATGAAGAATAAATAAGAATTATTTAAAGTAAATAAATAAAATAAAATTTAAATTGTGTTATTTAACTCTTAAGTGCATAAGAATCTTAGATTGAGATTTTATATTTTTATGGTTAATTATTAAAAAATTAGAAGAAATATGTGTTAGTCTTAGATTATGTTATTTAACTCTAAGTTTGAATAAGTTGATAGTTAATTTATTTGACTTTTATTCTTACTTTATGCAAGTTGAAAGAAAATTACATAAAATTCTTATGTAAAAAGTTTTTAAAAATATCATTAATCATGAATAGAGTGTTTGATCATAAAAGGTCAAAAAATTAGATATTCATCACATAGATAAATGGACAAGTGGATCTATAGCTACCAAGTATTTAATCCTATTAGGTATTAAATTTCTAAGAATGCACTAAAAGTTATACCTTATAATATATTTTTATAATAATATGAAGACTAAATGACATAATATACAGGAGAAAAAATTCAAGCCTTAAACCCAACTAATATAAAGTGAAACTAATGTACTTAAAATTATTTAATAAAATTATTAATATTTATTTCAAAGTGTCTCAAAAAAATAATAATAAACATTTATATTCATGTGGTTATAAATCTAAATTTTAACCAAAAGACAAAGTATTAACAATATCATTGTTAACGTCTCATCCTGTGTATTCCTATAGAAAAGGTAGAGTACTATGGTAAAAGAAAGATATGAGGGAAAAATTTGCATTGAAATTTTAAATTTTTATGGTCAATTGCAACTTACAAATTTTTTTAATTTTATATTATCTCAAAGGCAAGTAGTGGTATTGTTATTTTATTTTATTTGTACAAATGATTTGATCTTATTTAATTTAAATATCTAATGTGGCTAAACACACCTCCTAGATGCACCACACTAAATATTTATTTAATCTACAACATTATAATATATTTTTTTATTTAAGGTGTACAATACCTAATCTCAACACTTGAAACCACACCTAGAATCCTTGCGAAATCCACTGTGAGTTAAGTTTTCTAGATTTTTATGTTATTGGTATTTCCCATACATTCAAGCCTTCTTTGGCATCCCCAATCCACAAATCCTAAAAACTATTGGAAGGTCTATGTGATTATTTTAAGAGAATTTTAATTGTTACTTGGTTACATCTTTCCATCCACCTCAAAGATTTGAAACCCCACCAAATCCTTCATCAAAATTAAGCTAAGTATTTTGGAGTGTTGGAGTTCTTAATCCCTTGTGAATAATTTGCAAATAATATTATGAGTAATTAAATACATAAAATTTATAAGGTTGATGATAGCTTAATCCTCAATCAAAGAAGATGAAAATAAGTTTTCTTATAATATTATGATAATATTATATTTTTATATTATATTATTGTATTATATTATGTTTATATATTTTATTATGATTTATATTATATTATTATATTATTTTTTTATAAAATATCATATCATATATTATAATATTATAAATAATATAATTTAATATAATTATATATAATACTATAGTTTTAGTATAATAAATAATACTTATATATATATAGTTTATATAATACAAACATAATTTAATATATTATATATTTAAACTATTATATTATAATATTTATATCTAATATAACAATATAATATTTATAATATATTATATTATAACATATATATATTATATAATATAATATATAATATAACATATCATTATTTTATATTATATTATAACAATATTATATATAATATAATATTTAAAATGCTATATTATAATATTTATATGTAATATAACAACATAGTATTCATAATATATAATATAATATTTTTAATGCATTAAAAAAATCATCAACTAATCAAATTATTCAAAATTATTTTTAAAATTTTATTTTATTGGAATAAAACATATAAATTTTATTAAATATTTTAATTAAAAAAATATATTAAATTAAATAATTTGAATTTAAATTTAACACATATAACTATTGTGCACACATTATATAATATGCAATATAAGATAAAACTATATAATATATTATATTATACAATTAAAAATAGAGTTGTGTAATAAAGAATAAGTAAAACAATATACCTAAGTTAAAAGTATTGCATGTTAAATTTTATTTTTTTGGGAGGCTAGATAAAGTTCCCTATATTCCTTTAGGTCTCACAAACATGGGTAAATGCTACAGACCCACTGATAACCCTATAGGAAAATAAGATTGCAATTAGCAGGGCCCACACTAAGTCAATGCTTAGTGTGTGACATTTAAGCCCAACCCTATAGTCCTGTTCCTCCCACAAATCCATTGTTAATAAAATAAAGTATGAATGTGGAGTGAGTGCAAAGCTATATCCTTTAGAACTGAAATATACTTCAAAGATTCATTTTTTAATTTTTTCATATTCTTGTGATTTCAGGTCAGCTAGAGCTAGGGCAATAGAAATATTGGTAAAAGACTTGAAAGTATTGTCTTCATTCAATGAGGAACTATTTGCTATAATGGTTCAAATTGAGCTTCACATAAAGAAGTTCCTTCAAATGAACAATGATTACATTGGCCTTGTCTAACAAATTTTCATATAATTAAAATGTGTTTATTCGTTGAGTAGTTTGTTGTTTTGTGGTATGGAGCAAGGAGTTTAAGTTGAAGAAAAGACTATTTGTTTCATGTTGTAGTGGAATTCACGTTTCTAACAAGAACTGTGCAACCACACATATAATTTATTTATACACCTTTTATTACTTATCAATATATAGTTTAATTGAAATGTGTTTAATAACCTCCTTCAAATGTAGTTTCATTGATTAATTGATTATTTATTTCTTCTTTCAACATTGTTGCTAAAACTTATCAAACATAACTATTCTATAACTTTTTGGCAGGAACTTCGCTGCCTGTAGCTCTTGTTAAAAACCTATTATACTAAGCTTAAATTTATTAACTCTTTCATCTTGTAATAACTTCCATCCACGTGGAATAATGTCACTTTATTTAAATTAAATCAACTCATGAGTACTCTTTTAAATATAAATATATATATATATATATATATATATATATATATTTACCCCTTTTCAATTATAATAATTAACAAAATATTTATTTATTTATTTTGAATAACCGCATAATTAAATAAGAAAATTTAGCAATATTGTAATTAAAATATTATTCTATTAAAATATTTAATATTTAATTAAATCTTGACATTTTTTCACAACTCAAATTAATAATTAAATTTAATGTTTAATTTCACCCATAATACTAACCATCATTGTATTAAATTAACTAATTAATAATAATGATACACATCTAAATCAAACAATTAAAACATTAAAATTACCACTTAAAACAAACAACATAAAACAGAACGGTACCATAACAAAATGGGATACTGACGGACAACATTGTCAAACAATGATGAGATGACAGATACAGACGGAGATACTTTCTTTTCAAATCCCTAAACCACATCACATCCATTGGGTATGTTGGGCATGCTCTGACCCGATGATGCGGGTGGAGTCGGTGCCCGGTACCTGCAGTCCTACATAAAACCAAGTGTTGAAACAACATATATATTCAATTCCATACACACCGTGAGAGAGAATTGTAGTGTGGCAGGGCACTCATGGATGAGTGATGTAACACCGTCCCTCTCACCCGAACCTCAATCAATAACCATATTCCAAACAACAACATCATTAAACGATAAGTAAACAACTGCATAAGCATAACATCAAACATATATGTCCACATATTAAAATAACAATGTCATAAACAACCAAGTCTAGTAAGCTGCACTGTCAACCAACCAAACAACATGATGAAACAATCACCAATATAGTCTCGAGTATGCATCAAACATAAGCAGTGTCTGAACGACATCAAGCACACACAAAAAGGTATCATAGGAGTAACAAGAACACGAGAGGCACTACATGAGATATTTTGAATCCTACTTATAATTGTTATGGTATTATTCTCTTGGATGACTGCCCTTTTTTGCTTTCACGTAAGTGCACAAAGATGAGGGAACAAAAAGGGGTCTTAAGTGGCCACTTTTTTTTTGAAATCATGAAATATTGACCTTGGATGAGAAATTGAGTATAGTTACACTAAAAAAAATTAGATACAACAAAAAAGAGGGTCATAGTGCTCTGATTCTACTTTCTAAACTACTATTTTTTTTAAAATGGTAGAGATTAAGGGGTTCAAAAAAGGGAGCCAAAAAAATTGGTGTTGTTTTTGTTAAAAACATAACATAGCGTCTGTTGTGGCTCCCTCAAAAGCTTAAACTTTTTTTGGTATTTTTAAAATTGCTTCAGTGAGAAATTAGCTAACAACATGTAGTTTATGCCCAATTTTTTTGATAATTTTTTAATGAATATATGATTTTTTACTAATTTTAAAAGTAGACACATCCTAAAAAATAGAAATTTGGTCATGGAACCTCTATAATTTTTGAAAACTAATTGAAAATCAATTATTTTTTAATATGTGTAGAATGGAGTCTAGTTTATAAAAATGTAATTTATTTGAAATTTCAATGAACGGTTAAAATATAAAGTAAAAAATACCAAACATTGGTTTTTGACAAAAATAAACACACAAACAAAAGAAATTAAAGATGAAAGCCATAACATAGTCAAAATGTGAAAAAGTTACATCATTAAATAGCTAAGAGAGCCTAACATTACCCAGATGTTCAATTTACTCGACCTTGAAACACATACAAACCTAACAGTTACCACAAATGAGATTATGTGAAATTTTGTAGAATATGCAAAAACACGTCTTTGGAAATTGGGAAGGAAATCCAATCCTTTGGGTTGGAAATACAAAGCAAATCCAAGCCAAAGGCTTGGGATTCCCAAAGCAAGACATAACATGAGTGCATTATAATGTACTCGCGTTATGTCTTGCCTTACATTTTTCTTTTTTTGGCTTTGTATTGCTTTATGTTTCCCAAAGCAAGGCATAATGTGCTCGTGTTATGTCGTTCTTGAATTTTTTTTTTTCAAGTTTGTTAAATGTATGTTTGATGTATTTATGTATGTATGTATGTATGCTTGTATGTATTCCTGTATGTATACCTGTATGTATGTATGTATGTATGTATGTATGCATGCTTGTATGTATGTATATATGTATGTATGTATGTATGTATGTATGTATGTATGTATGTATGTATGTATGTATGTATGTATGCTTGTATGTATGTATGTATTTATGTATACAAATGCTTGTGTGTATGTATGTAATGGTTTAGGGTTTAGGGTATATAAGGGTGAGGGTATAGGGTATAGTGATGAGGGTTAAGGTTGTAGGGTTTAGGGTTTAATGTATAGGGTTGAGGCTTGAGGGATTAGGGATTAAATAATAGGTTGAGGGTATAGGGTAGAGGGTTGAGGGTTTACAATTGAGGGATAATATTCAACTTTTTGAGTGTATAAGATTAAGTGTGTAAGGTATGTACACATTAAGGTTTAGGTTTTACAGTAGGGTTGAGGGGCAATATTCAAGGTTTAAGGTAAAAGGCTGAGGTTATAGGGTATAGGGATGAGGGTTGAGATAGTAGGGTTCAGGATTTAAGGTATAGGGTTGAGGATTGAGGGATTAGGGCTTAAGTGTAGGGTTAAGGGTTTACTATTGAGGGATAATATTCAAGGTTGAGTGTCTAAGGTATAGGGTTGAGGGTTTAAGGTTGAGGGTATAAGGCATAGGGATGAGGGTTGAGGGTTTAGGGCATAAGTATAGGCTTGAGGGTATAGGGTATATGGTATAGGGTAGAGGTTTGAGGGTTGAGGGATAATGTTCAGGGTTGAGTGTCCAAGGGTATACGTCCATTAGGATTTAAGACACTAGGTTGATGGATTGGGGATTAATTATAGGGTTAAGGGTTGAGGTTGTAGGGTGTAGGGTTTAGGGTTTAAGGGTTGAGGGTTTAGGGTTGAGGGTTTAGGGTTTAAGGCTTTAGGGTTTAAGGGTTGAGGGATTAAGGTTGAGGGTTTAAGGTTTAAGGGTTTAAGGGTTGAGGGTTGAGAGTTGAGGGTTGAGGGTATAAGGGTTGAGGGTTGAGGGTTTAAGGGATAAGGTTTTAAGGGTTTAGGGTTTAAGGGTTTAGGGTTCAGGTTTAATGGATTAGAGTTAAGGGTTGAGGGATTAGGGTTTAAGGGTTGAGGTTTGAGGTATTAGGGTTGAGGGTTTAGGGTTGATTGTTTAAGGGATAAGGGTTTAAGGGTTGAGGGTTAAAAGGTTTAGGGTTAAGGGTTGAGAGTTTAAGGGTTGAGGGTTGAGGGTTTAAAGGATAATAGTTTAAGGGTTGATGGTTGAGGGTTTAATGGTTGAGGTTTTAATGGTTGAGGGTTTAAGGGTTGAGGGTTGAGGGTTGATGGCTTAAGGGTTGAGGGTTGATGGTTTAAGGGATTAGGGCTGAAGATTGAGGTATTAGGGTTTAATGGTTGGAAAATTAGGGTTTAAGGTTTGAGGGTTGAATGATTAGGGTTTAAGGTATAGTGTTGAGGGTTGAGGGTTTAAGGTTTAAGGGTTGAAGGTTGAGGGTTTAGGTTTGAGGGTTAAGGGAGTAGGGTTTAAGGGTTGAGGGTTTAAGGGTTTAGAGTTTAAGGGTTAAGGGTTTAGGGTTTAAGGTTTGAGGGTTTAAATGACTAGGGTTTAAGGGTTGAGGTTTAAAGTGTTGATGGTTAAGAGATTAGGGTTTAAGGTATAGGGTTGAGGGATTATGTTTGATTGTTTAATGTAGAGGGTAGAGGAGTAAGGGGTGAGGGTTGAGGGTTGAGGGATTAGGGCCAAGAGTTGAGGGTTTATGGTTTAAGTTATAGGGATGAGGGTATAATGTATAGGGTAGATGGTTTATATTTAATTGTTTTGGGTTGAGTTTTGAGGGTTTAATGGTTGAGGATTGAGGGTTTAAGGGTTGAGGGTTGAGGGTTGATGGTTGAGGTTTGAGGGTTGAGGGTTTAAGGGTTGAGGTTGTAAGGATTGAGGGTTTAGGGTTTAAAGGTTGATGGTTGATGGATTAGGTTTGAGGGTTGAGGATTTAAGGGTTGATAGTTTAAGGGATTAGGGTTTAAGGGTTGAGGGTTAAGAGATTAGGGTTTAAGGTATAGGGTTGAGGGATTAGGGTTGAGGGTCTAATGTATAAGATAGATGGTTTATAGTTGAGATTTAAGGGTTGAGGGATTAAGGGTTTAAGGGTTTAGGTTTGAGGGTTTAAGGGTTTAAGGTATAGGTTAAATGGATTAGGGTTGAGGGTTTAATGTATAGGGTAGAGGGTAGAGGGTTGAGAGTTTAAGGGTTTAAGGTTTGAGGGCATAGGGTTTAGGGATTAAGGTGGATGGTTTAATGTATAGGGTAGAGGGGTGAGGGTTGAGGGTTGAGGGATTAGGGTTGAGGGTTGAGGGTTTAGGGTTTAAGGTATAGGGTTGAGGGATTAATGGTTTAAGGGTTGAGGGTTCAAGGGATTAAGAGTTTAAGGTATAGGGTCAAGGTAGTAGGTTTGATGGTTTAAGAGTTGAAGGTTGTGGGTTGAATGTTGAGGGTTTAAGGGTTCAAGGGTTGAGGGTATAGTTTTGATATATTAGGGTTGAGTGTTTAATGTATAAGGTAGAGGGTAGAGGGTAGAGGGTAGAGGGTAGAGGGTAGAGGGTTAAGGGTTGAGGGGTAAGGGTTGAGGGATTAAGGGTTTAAGGGTTGAGGGTTGAAGGATTAGGGTTTAGGGTCTAATGTATAGGGTAGAGGGTTTATAGTTGAGGGTTGAGAGTTGAGGGATTAAGGGTTTAAGGGTGAGGGTTGAGGGATTAAAGGATTAAGGGTTCAAGGTATAGGTTTGAGGGATTAGGGTTGAGGGTTTAATGTATAGGATAGAGGGTTGAGGGTTGAGGTTTTAAGGGTTTAAGGGTTTAGGTTTCAAGGATTTAAGTGTTGAGGGTATAGGGTTAAGGGTTGAGGGTTAAGGGATTAGGATTGAGGGTTGATGGATTAATGGTTTAAGGGTTAAGGGTTTAAGGTTTGGTGTTTGAGGGATTAAGGGTTTAAGGTATATGGTCAAGGAATTAGAGTTGAAGGTTTAATATATAGGGTAGAGGGTTGAGGGTTTAAGGGTTTAAAGGTTGAGGGTTTAAGGTTTTAAGGGTTTAAGGGTTGAGGGTATATGGTTTATGGCTTAAGGGTTGAGGGATTAGGGTTGAGATTTTAAGGGTTGAGGGTTTAAGGGTTTAAGGGTTGAGAGTATAGGGTTGAGGGATTATGGCTGAGTTTTTAATGTATAGGGTTGAGGGTTTAAGGGTTTATGGTTCAAGGCTTGAGGGTTGAGGGTATAGGTGTTGATTTTTTTCTTGTTGAACCTTGAAAACCCTCTAAAGTATACCCAATTCTTATTTTCAAGGACTTCAATATTACAGGCCAACGAAGGGGAGATGGATTTAACACTTTTATCCTCTACACTTTAGGCTCTGCAAGACCTAGGTGGGTATCCCTATATGTAAAGTAGATAAGATTCATATAGATGAAAAAGTCCTATAGGGATAGTGACACCCCTTATTCTCATTTAAGTTCAGGTATGAAGCATGAAACAAAAAGAAAATCTAAACTAAGAAAGCAAGGAAAGGGATTTTTAAATATAAATTTTGTTTCTAAAGATGGGGGAGGAAAACCATGCAAGACTAATGTCAGCCTTGGGATATAGAGTCATGTGTTGTGCATTTTATGATGAAAACACCAAACATATCTTGGAGGTCTTCTGAACAGATTATCACCTTGTGATAACCTAACCTACACAAGCCTAATATGTAACTCTACTTACAGATCCATCTAAAAATATAATATCTTCACTATCTTCATGCAAGCATTTAAACCACTCCTTGAATGATAAGAAAATAGATCAATAGTTCAAACAACAAATTTTTTTGAATAACCTAAAATAACCTTGCTATTAAGATTTAAAAGACATTACATTTCAGAGCTGGAGAGAACTACATACCAACATATATTCATATATGCCACAGTTACAAGATACAAAGGTAGTGTCAAGTAATTTCTTACAAACATAGATCTTCACCTTCCAAAAATACACTTTTTGTACATAGCATATGCCTTACTAATACACAAAACCTCCTTAGAGAGAATTAATCTCAGAACCCTTACAAAAATAACAAAACTTGCCTTTATAGTTGAGGCATAACTCAAAACTCGACCAGCCGCAAACCCTAACCCAACTAGGGTTTACCCAAGGTTACAAAATATTTGCATCAAGAGAACAATCCAGCCATATCTAAAGAATACATCCATCATTAATGATCTTAACATCCAAACTAGGCCCCCATACAAGCAATGAAGAAAATCCAAAAAACTAGCAGCAAATCATGGCAAGGAAGAGATCTCTGATAGAAAGGACACATGCAAACCATAAAGAAGCATTTAAGATCACCCCCATCCTCCCAAAGATCAAATCAAGTCACCCAATAAGTCATTGTAACATTAGTGGTGTTCTCGTGAAAATATGTCAAATTGTGGGTAAAGCAAAATGGTTGAGCACAAACAATAGCTAGAATATCATTAAATGGTTCACATGCCCAAAAATTGTCCCTATCAAACTATAGTAACAAAAAAATAATCCTTTTCCCTTACTTGATTTGAGAATAATTGTCATTGAATTAACCTAATTTTTCCTAGGTCTAATGTTGTAATGTGTTGTAACACATTCACATTGATCTTGGGCCCCCTTTTAATAAAATGTACTTAATTTGTACTTTATTTAAGTGTTGTAAAGTGTTGTAACACACTTTCACATTTATCTAGGGTCTCCTTAATTAATTGTGGTTAATTAGAGTTAATTAGCCCCATTAATTCAAATTTGATCTTTATTTGTGACACCTCTCGAAGATCTATCCTGACACCAATTATTCAGATTGCATAACATTTAATTGGGAAAAATCAAGGTCCTAGAAATTGGTGCTACGACCCATTCACCCTAGGTGGCGAATGGGTCCTCCCTCTATAGGACCCACCTTTTTTGGCATATTTCACATAGGTTTTTTATTTTCTTTCATTCCTGAAGGAAAGGTCTTGAAAAATAGAGCCAGGACCCATTCGCCCTAGGTGGTGAATGGGTCCTCCCTTAATGAGGACCCCCTTTTGAATTTCATTCTAGAGGTAATTTAATAATGTTTGTTTCTAGATCTGGTGTCGGCTTGAGTTGTTTGAATTTTGGGGTTAATCTCTTGATTTAGTATAAATAAGGGGTTAATTCATATTTTTTCTCCTAGAAATTTCATGAAGCATCCTAGCAACTTTACAAGAGCATTATAGAGAAATTCAAGAGCATTTTCAAAGACATTTCAAGGTAGATTATCAAGAGTTTATTGCAACAATTCAAGATCATTTCATCATATAAAGGGTTTAGTTCATTCATGCATATTGTTGAGCCAAGAAAGTTGATGTAGCATTGAGGATCTATTGCAAGCATTGTTCACATCTATTCAAGGATCAAGATCTACATTCTTCATGGCCATGTTAGGTTACAGATTTATCTTCCAAGACATCTTCCAAGGTATCGACATTGCATCATTTCAGGTTCATGCTTCAATTACATTATTTCATCATTTGGTTTAATTACCTACAAGGGGTTTGACTTAGGAAAACCCCTAGTCACTAAAAATCAATAAGTTTTTCTCTCTTTGAGTGTGTGTTTGTAGATTCATAGGTTGAAGATAAAGTGGAGAAGAAGTTTAGAGTAAACTTACGAAAGTTGTCAAGTTGCAAAGTTGACCTTCAAAGTGCAAGAACAAATAATTGAGGCTACATAATTAAGTACAAGTTTTCGGGAGTTGACAATCAAGAATTTGAGAGTGCGGAAATCAAGGAAAATAACCCATATCTCAGTTTTAGAAACCCTAACAGGGACCCATTTTCCACTAAAGGCGAATGAGTCCTTTGTGCCCAAAAAATAGGCTTCTTGCAACAAGGTACACACCTCTTTGAGCTCTAAAAACTCCCCTCATAGTTTCTATAATAGCTAGGGTCAATTTATTATTATTATTTATATCTTTTGGCCCTCATAATTGCATGAATTGTAGTGATTTAGTGTGAAAATTC
>VDFB02000015.1:507684995-508069215 GCA_007258455.2 Sequoia sempervirens
TTTTAATTTTATATTATCTCAAAGGCAAGTAGTGGTATTGTTATTTTATTTTATTTGTACAAATGATTTGATCTTATTTAATTTAAATATCTAATGTGGCTAAACACACCTCCTAGATGCACCACACTAAATATTTATTTAATCTACAACATTATAATATATTTTTTTATTTAAGGTGTACAATACCTAATCTCAACACTTGAAACCACACCTAGAATCCTTGCGAAATCCACTGTGAGTTAAGTTTTCTAGATTTTTATGTTATTGGTATTTCCCATACATTCAAGCCTTCTTTGGCATCCCCAATCCACAAATCCTAAAAACTATTGGAAGGTCTATGTGATTATTTTAAGAGAATTTTAATTGTTACTTGGTTACATCTTTCCATCCACCTCAAAGATTTGAAACCCCACCAAATCCTTCATCAAAATTAAGCTAAGTATTTTGGAGTGTTGGAGTTCTTAATCCCTTGTGAATAATTTGCAAATAATATTATGAGTAATTAAATACATAAAATTTATAAGGTTGATGATAGCTTAATCCTCAATCAAAGAAGATGAAAATAAGTTTTCTTATAATATTATGATAATATTATATTTTTATATTATATTATTGTATTATATTATGTTTATATATTTTATTATGATTTATATTATATTATTATATTATTTTTTTATAAAATATCATATCATATATTATAATATTATAAATAATATAATTTAATATAATTATATATAATACTATAGTTTTAGTATAATAAATAATACTTATATATATATAGTTTATATAATACAAACATAATTTAATATATTATATATTTAAACTATTATATTATAATATTTATATCTAATATAACAATATAATATTTATAATATATTATATTATAACATATATATATTATATAATATAATATATAATATAACATATCATTATTTTATATTATATTATAACAATATTATATATAATATAATATTTAAAATGCTATATTATAATATTTATATGTAATATAACAACATAGTATTCATAATATATAATATAATATTTTTAATGCATTAAAAAAATCATCAACTAATCAAATTATTCAAAATTATTTTTAAAATTTTATTTTATTGGAATAAAACATATAAATTTTATTAAATATTTTAATTAAAAAAATATATTAAATTAAATAATTTGAATTTAAATTTAACACATATAACTATTGTGCACACATTATATAATATGCAATATAAGATAAAACTATATAATATATTATATTATACAATTAAAAATAGAGTTGTGTAATAAAGAATAAGTAAAACAATATACCTAAGTTAAAAGTATTGCATGTTAAATTTTATTTTTTTGGGAGGCTAGATAAAGTTCCCTATATTCCTTTAGGTCTCACAAACATGGGTAAATGCTACAGACCCACTGATAACCCTATAGGAAAATAAGATTGCAATTAGCAGGGCCCACACTAAGTCAATGCTTAGTGTGTGACATTTAAGCCCAACCCTATAGTCCTGTTCCTCCCACAAATCCATTGTTAATAAAATAAAGTATGAATGTGGAGTGAGTGCAAAGCTATATCCTTTAGAACTGAAATATACTTCAAAGATTCATTTTTTAATTTTTTCATATTCTTGTGATTTCAGGTCAGCTAGAGCTAGGGCAATAGAAATATTGGTAAAAGACTTGAAAGTATTGTCTTCATTCAATGAGGAACTATTTGCTATAATGGTTCAAATTGAGCTTCACATAAAGAAGTTCCTTCAAATGAACAATGATTACATTGGCCTTGTCTAACAAATTTTCATATAATTAAAATGTGTTTATTCGTTGAGTAGTTTGTTGTTTTGTGGTATGGAGCAAGGAGTTTAAGTTGAAGAAAAGACTATTTGTTTCATGTTGTAGTGGAATTCACGTTTCTAACAAGAACTGTGCAACCACACATATAATTTATTTATACACCTTTTATTACTTATCAATATATAGTTTAATTGAAATGTGTTTAATAACCTCCTTCAAATGTAGTTTCATTGATTAATTGATTATTTATTTCTTCTTTCAACATTGTTGCTAAAACTTATCAAACATAACTATTCTATAACTTTTTGGCAGGAACTTCGCTGCCTGTAGCTCTTGTTAAAAACCTATTATACTAAGCTTAAATTTATTAACTCTTTCATCTTGTAATAACTTCCATCCACGTGGAATAATGTCACTTTATTTAAATTAAATCAACTCATGAGTACTCTTTTAAATATAAATATATATATATATATATATATATATATATATATTTACCCCTTTTCAATTATAATAATTAACAAAATATTTATTTATTTATTTTGAATAACCGCATAATTAAATAAGAAAATTTAGCAATATTGTAATTAAAATATTATTCTATTAAAATATTTAATATTTAATTAAATCTTGACATTTTTTCACAACTCAAATTAATAATTAAATTTAATGTTTAATTTCACCCATAATACTAACCATCATTGTATTAAATTAACTAATTAATAATAATGATACACATCTAAATCAAACAATTAAAACATTAAAATTACCACTTAAAACAAACAACATAAAACAGAACGGTACCATAACAAAATGGGATACTGACGGACAACATTGTCAAACAATGATGAGATGACAGATACAGACGGAGATACTTTCTTTTCAAATCCCTAAACCACATCACATCCATTGGGTATGTTGGGCATGCTCTGACCCGATGATGCGGGTGGAGTCGGTGCCCGGTACCTGCAGTCCTACATAAAACCAAGTGTTGAAACAACATATATATTCAATTCCATACACACCGTGAGAGAGAATTGTAGTGTGGCAGGGCACTCATGGATGAGTGATGTAACACCGTCCCTCTCACCCGAACCTCAATCAATAACCATATTCCAAACAACAACATCATTAAACGATAAGTAAACAACTGCATAAGCATAACATCAAACATATATGTCCACATATTAAAATAACAATGTCATAAACAACCAAGTCTAGTAAGCTGCACTGTCAACCAACCAAACAACATGATGAAACAATCACCAATATAGTCTCGAGTATGCATCAAACATAAGCAGTGTCTGAACGACATCAAGCACACACAAAAAGGTATCATAGGAGTAACAAGAACACGAGAGGCACTACATGAGATATTTTGAATCCTACTTATAATTGTTATGGTATTATTCTCTTGGATGACTGCCCTTTTTTGCTTTCACGTAAGTGCACAAAGATGAGGGAACAAAAAGGGGTCTTAAGTGGCCACTTTTTTTTTGAAATCATGAAATATTGACCTTGGATGAGAAATTGAGTATAGTTACACTAAAAAAAATTAGATACAACAAAAAAGAGGGTCATAGTGCTCTGATTCTACTTTCTAAACTACTATTTTTTTTAAAATGGTAGAGATTAAGGGGTTCAAAAAAGGGAGCCAAAAAAATTGGTGTTGTTTTTGTTAAAAACATAACATAGCGTCTGTTGTGGCTCCCTCAAAAGCTTAAACTTTTTTTGGTATTTTTAAAATTGCTTCAGTGAGAAATTAGCTAACAACATGTAGTTTATGCCCAATTTTTTTGATAATTTTTTAATGAATATATGATTTTTTACTAATTTTAAAAGTAGACACATCCTAAAAAATAGAAATTTGGTCATGGAACCTCTATAATTTTTGAAAACTAATTGAAAATCAATTATTTTTTAATATGTGTAGAATGGAGTCTAGTTTATAAAAATGTAATTTATTTGAAATTTCAATGAACGGTTAAAATATAAAGTAAAAAATACCAAACATTGGTTTTTGACAAAAATAAACACACAAACAAAAGAAATTAAAGATGAAAGCCATAACATAGTCAAAATGTGAAAAAGTTACATCATTAAATAGCTAAGAGAGCCTAACATTACCCAGATGTTCAATTTACTCGACCTTGAAACACATACAAACCTAACAGTTACCACAAATGAGATTATGTGAAATTTTGTAGAATATGCAAAAACACGTCTTTGGAAATTGGGAAGGAAATCCAATCCTTTGGGTTGGAAATACAAAGCAAATCCAAGCCAAAGGCTTGGGATTCCCAAAGCAAGACATAACATGAGTGCATTATAATGTACTCGCGTTATGTCTTGCCTTACATTTTTCTTTTTTTGGCTTTGTATTGCTTTATGTTTCCCAAAGCAAGGCATAATGTGCTCGTGTTATGTCGTTCTTGAATTTTTTTTTTTCAAGTTTGTTAAATGTATGTTTGATGTATTTATGTATGTATGTATGCTTGTATGTATTCCTGTATGTATACCTGTATGTATGTATGTATGTATGTATGTATGCATGCTTGTATGTATGTATATATGTATGTATGTATGTATGTATGTATGTATGTATGTATGTATGTATGTATGTATGTATGTATGCTTGTATGTATGTATGTATTTATGTATACAAATGCTTGTGTGTATGTATGTAATGGTTTAGGGTTTAGGGTATATAAGGGTGAGGGTATAGGGTATAGTGATGAGGGTTAAGGTTGTAGGGTTTAGGGTTTAATGTATAGGGTTGAGGCTTGAGGGATTAGGGATTAAATAATAGGTTGAGGGTATAGGGTAGAGGGTTGAGGGTTTACAATTGAGGGATAATATTCAACTTTTTGAGTGTATAAGATTAAGTGTGTAAGGTATGTACACATTAAGGTTTAGGTTTTACAGTAGGGTTGAGGGGCAATATTCAAGGTTTAAGGTAAAAGGCTGAGGTTATAGGGTATAGGGATGAGGGTTGAGATAGTAGGGTTCAGGATTTAAGGTATAGGGTTGAGGATTGAGGGATTAGGGCTTAAGTGTAGGGTTAAGGGTTTACTATTGAGGGATAATATTCAAGGTTGAGTGTCTAAGGTATAGGGTTGAGGGTTTAAGGTTGAGGGTATAAGGCATAGGGATGAGGGTTGAGGGTTTAGGGCATAAGTATAGGCTTGAGGGTATAGGGTATATGGTATAGGGTAGAGGTTTGAGGGTTGAGGGATAATGTTCAGGGTTGAGTGTCCAAGGGTATACGTCCATTAGGATTTAAGACACTAGGTTGATGGATTGGGGATTAATTATAGGGTTAAGGGTTGAGGTTGTAGGGTGTAGGGTTTAGGGTTTAAGGGTTGAGGGTTTAGGGTGAGGGTTTAGGGTTTAAGGCTTTAGGGTTTAGGGTTGAGGGATTAAGGTTGAGGGTTTAAGGTTTAAGGGTTTAAGGGTTGAGGGTTGAGAGTTGAGGGTTGAGGGTATAAGGGTTGAGGGTTGAGGGTTTAAGGGATAAGGTTTTAAGGGTTTAGGGTTTAAGGGTTTAGGGTTCAGGTTTAATGGATTAGAGTTAAGGGTTGAGGGATTAGGGTTTAAGGGTTGAGGTTTGAGGTATTAGGGTTGAGGGTTTAGGGTTGATTGTTTAAGGGATAAGGGTTTAAGGGTTGAGGGTTAAAAGGTTTAGGGTTAAGGGTTGAGAGTTTAAGGGTTGAGGGTTGAGGGTTTAAAGGATAATAGTTTAAGGGTTGATGGTTGAGGGTTTAATGGTTGAGGTTTTAATGGTTGAGGGTTTAAGGGTTGAGGGTTGAGGGTTGATGGCTTAAGGGTTGAGGGTTGATGGTTTAAGGGATTAGGGCTGAAGATTGAGGTATTAGGGTTTAATGGTTGGAAAATTAGGGTTTAAGGTTTGAGGGTTGAATGATTAGGGTTTAAGGTATAGTGTTGAGGGTTGAGGGTTTAAGGTTTAAGGGTTGAAGGTTGAGGGTTTAGGTTTGAGGGTTAAGGGAGTAGGGTTTAAGGGTTGAGGGTTTAAGGGTTTAGAGTTTAAGGGTTAAGGGTTTAGGGTTTAAGGTTTGAGGGTTTAAATGACTAGGGTTTAAGGGTTGAGGTTTAAAGTGTTGATGGTTAAGAGATTAGGGTTTAAGGTATAGGGTTGAGGGATTATGTTTGATTGTTTAATGTAGAGGGTAGAGGAGTAAGGGGTGAGGGTTGAGGGTTGAGGGATTAGGGCCAAGAGTTGAGGGTTTATGGTTTAAGTTATAGGGATGAGGGTATAATGTATAGGGTAGATGGTTTATATTTAATTGTTTTGGGTTGAGTTTTGAGGGTTTAATGGTTGAGGATTGAGGGTTTAAGGGTTGAGGGTTGAGGGTTGATGGTTGAGGTTTGAGGGTTGAGGGTTTAAGGGTTGAGGTTGTAAGGATTGAGGGTTTAGGGTTTAAAGGTTGATGGTTGATGGATTAGGTTTGAGGGTTGAGGATTTAAGGGTTGATAGTTTAAGGGATTAGGGTTTAAGGGTTGAGGGTTAAGAGATTAGGGTTTAAGGTATAGGGTTGAGGGATTAGGGTTGAGGGTCTAATGTATAAGATAGATGGTTTATAGTTGAGATTTAAGGGTTGAGGGATTAAGGGTTTAAGGGTTTAGGTTTGAGGGTTTAAGGGTTTAAGGTATAGGTTAAATGGATTAGGGTTGAGGGTTTAATGTATAGGGTAGAGGGTAGAGGGTTGAGAGTTTAAGGGTTTAAGGTTTGAGGGCATAGGGTTTAGGGATTAAGGTGGATGGTTTAATGTATAGGGTAGAGGGGTGAGGGTTGAGGGTTGAGGGATTAGGGTTGAGGGTTGAGGGTTTAGGGTTTAAGGTATAGGGTTGAGGGATTAATGGTTTAAGGGTTGAGGGTTCAAGGGATTAAGAGTTTAAGGTATAGGGTCAAGGTAGTAGGTTTGATGGTTTAAGAGTTGAAGGTTGTGGGTTGAATGTTGAGGGTTTAAGGGTTCAAGGGTTGAGGGTATAGTTTTGATATATTAGGGTTGAGTGTTTAATGTATAAGGTAGAGGGTAGAGGGTAGAGGGTAGAGGGTAGAGGGTAGAGGGTTAAGGGTTGAGGGGTAAGGGTTGAGGGATTAAGGGTTTAAGGGTTGAGGGTTGAAGGATTAGGGTTTAGGGTCTAATGTATAGGGTAGAGGGTTTATAGTTGAGGGTTGAGAGTTGAGGGATTAAGGGTTTAAGGGTGAGGGTTGAGGGATTAAAGGATTAAGGGTTCAAGGTATAGGTTTGAGGGATTAGGGTTGAGGGTTTAATGTATAGGATAGAGGGTTGAGGGTTGAGGTTTTAAGGGTTTAAGGGTTTAGGTTTCAAGGATTTAAGTGTTGAGGGTATAGGGTTAAGGGTTGAGGGTTAAGGGATTAGGATTGAGGGTTGATGGATTAATGGTTTAAGGGTTAAGGGTTTAAGGTTTGGTGTTTGAGGGATTAAGGGTTTAAGGTATATGGTCAAGGAATTAGAGTTGAAGGTTTAATATATAGGGTAGAGGGTTGAGGGTTTAAGGGTTTAAAGGTTGAGGGTTTAAGGTTTTAAGGGTTTAAGGGTTGAGGGTATATGGTTTATGGCTTAAGGGTTGAGGGATTAGGGTTGAGATTTTAAGGGTTGAGGGTTTAAGGGTTTAAGGGTTGAGAGTATAGGGTTGAGGGATTATGGCTGAGTTTTTAATGTATAGGGTTGAGGGTTTAAGGGTTTATGGTTCAAGGCTTGAGGGTTGAGGGTATAGGTGTTGATTTTTTTCTTGTTGAACCTTGAAAACCCTCTAAAGTATACCCAATTCTTATTTTCAAGGACTTCAATATTACAGGCCAACGAAGGGGAGATGGATTTAACACTTTTATCCTCTACACTTTAGGCTCTGCAAGACCTAGGTGGGTATCCCTATATGTAAAGTAGATAAGATTCATATAGATGAAAAAGTCCTATAGGGATAGTGACACCCCTTATTCTCATTTAAGTTCAGGTATGAAGCATGAAACAAAAAGAAAATCTAAACTAAGAAAGCAAGGAAAGGGATTTTTAAATATAAATTTTGTTTCTAAAGATGGGGGAGGAAAACCATGCAAGACTAATGTCAGCCTTGGGATATAGAGTCATGTGTTGTGCATTTTATGATGAAAACACCAAACATATCTTGGAGGTCTTCTGAACAGATTATCACCTTGTGATAACCTAACCTACACAAGCCTAATATGTAACTCTACTTACAGATCCATCTAAAAATATAATATCTTCACTATCTTCATGCAAGCATTTAAACCACTCCTTGAATGATAAGAAAATAGATCAATAGTTCAAACAACAAATTTTTTTGAATAACCTAAAATAACCTTGCTATTAAGATTTAAAAGACATTACATTTCAGAGCTGGAGAGAACTACATACCAACATATATTCATATATGCCACAGTTACAAGATACAAAGGTAGTGTCAAGTAATTTCTTACAAACATAGATCTTCACCTTCCAAAAATACACTTTTTGTACATAGCATATGCCTTACTAATACACAAAACCTCCTTAGAGAGAATTAATCTCAGAACCCTTACAAAAATAACAAAACTTGCCTTTATAGTTGAGGCATAACTCAAAACTCGACCAGCCGCAAACCCTAACCCAACTAGGGTTTACCCAAGGTTACAAAATATTTGCATCAAGAGAACAATCCAGCCATATCTAAAGAATACATCCATCATTAATGATCTTAACATCCAAACTAGGCCCCCATACAAGCAATGAAGAAAATCCAAAAAACTAGCAGCAAATCATGGCAAGGAAGAGATCTCTGATAGAAAGGACACATGCAAACCATAAAGAAGCATTTAAGATCACCCCCATCCTCCCAAAGATCAAATCAAGTCACCCAATAAGTCATTGTAACATTAGTGGTGTTCTCGTGAAAATATGTCAAATTGTGGGTAAAGCAAAATGGTTGAGCACAAACAATAGCTAGAATATCATTAAATGGTTCACATGCCCAAAAATTGTCCCTATCAAACTATAGTAACAAAAAAAT
This sequence comes from Sequoia sempervirens, assembly GCA_007258455.2. Lineage (NCBI taxonomy): Eukaryota > Viridiplantae > Streptophyta > Pinopsida > Cupressales > Cupressaceae > Sequoia > Sequoia sempervirens. The sequence goes on from VDFB02000015.1 coordinate 507,693,840, forward strand.
AATCCTTTTCCCTTACTTGATTTGAGAATAATTGTCATTGAATTAACCTAATTTTTCCTAGGTCTAATGTTGTAATGTGTTGTAACACATTCACATTGATCTTGGGCCCCCTTTTAATAAAATGTACTTAATTTGTACTTTATTTAAGTGTTGTAAAGTGTTGTAACACACTTTCACATTTATCTAGGGTCTCCTTAATTAATTGTGGTTAATTAGAGTTAATTAGCCCCATTAATTCAAATTTGATCTTTATTTGTGACACCTCTCGAAGATCTATCCTGACACCAATTATTCAGATTGCATAACATTTAATTGGGAAAAATCAAGGTCCTAGAAATTGGTGCTACGACCCATTCACCCTAGGTGGCGAATGGGTCCTCCCTCTATAGGACCCACCTTTTTTGGCATATTTCACATAGGTTTTTTATTTTCTTTCATTCCTGAAGGAAAGGTCTTGAAAAATAGAGCCAGGACCCATTCGCCCTAGGTGGTGAATGGGTCCTCCCTTAATGAGGACCCCCTTTTGAATTTCATTCTAGAGGTAATTTAATAATGTTTGTTTCTAGATCTGGTGTCGGCTTGAGTTGTTTGAATTTTGGGGTTAATCTCTTGATTTAGTATAAATAAGGGGTTAATTCATATTTTTTCTCCTAGAAATTTCATGAAGCATCCTAGCAACTTTACAAGAGCATTATAGAGAAATTCAAGAGCATTTTCAAAGACATTTCAAGGTAGATTATCAAGAGTTTATTGCAACAATTCAAGATCATTTCATCATATAAAGGGTTTAGTTCATTCATGCATATTGTTGAGCCAAGAAAGTTGATGTAGCATTGAGGATCTATTGCAAGCATTGTTCACATCTATTCAAGGATCAAGATCTACATTCTTCATGGCCATGTTAGGTTACAGATTTATCTTCCAAGACATCTTCCAAGGTATCGACATTGCATCATTTCAGGTTCATGCTTCAATTACATTATTTCATCATTTGGTTTAATTACCTACAAGGGGTTTGACTTAGGAAAACCCCTAGTCACTAAAAATCAATAAGTTTTTCTCTCTTTGAGTGTGTGTTTGTAGATTCATAGGTTGAAGATAAAGTGGAGAAGAAGTTTAGAGTAAACTTACGAAAGTTGTCAAGTTGCAAAGTTGACCTTCAAAGTGCAAGAACAAATAATTGAGGCTACATAATTAAGTACAAGTTTTCGGGAGTTGACAATCAAGAATTTGAGAGTGCGGAAATCAAGGAAAATAACCCATATCTCAGTTTTAGAAACCCTAACAGGGACCCATTTTCCACTAAAGGCGAATGAGTCCTTTGTGCCCAAAAAACAGGCTTCTTGCAACAAGGTACACACCTCTTTGAGCTCTAAAAACTCCCCTCATAGTTTCTATAATAGCTAGGGTCAATTTATTATTATTATTTATATCTTTTGGCCCTCATAATTGCATGAATTGTAGTGATTTAGTGTGAAAATTCTAGTGGTTTATCATCTTGATTCATTTCATCTTGATACCCCACTATTTTTCACCTAATCACAAACATCGGGCTCTGGGGATCCATCATACTTCATACTTCATACACTTCATCAAAATTGGGGCATCAAGCTTCGAAGGTTGGGGGTTCGGCTTACTGGTTACCTCTTAACTCTAAGCAGTAAGAGGTAATATGGGAAGGAAAAATTTAAAAGTTCGATATTTAAAGACTTAGTCAGATTTAGCATAAATGGGACTTCAAGAGGGAAACCTAAGGAATTAGGAAGGAAAGAAAGCTTAAGGAAGAAGATGGAGGAAGAAATCATTTTGGGTGTTGGGAATCAAGAGGATGTCTTATGTCGTACTTGCAATGGAAGTAAAGGGTAAGACATAAGTCCAACCTCTGAAAGGCTAAAAGGGAAAGTGATGTTAGGGGTTAGGGTTTGGGAAGAATGATTATTAATTTGCAAAGAAAGGAGGAAGGGGTAAAGTGGAATCTCAATCCTTGATATTTGAGAGCTTGACACTTAGTCACCTTGTGAAGACCATTTTAGGAATTGGGGGTCAGAAGGTTGGCTTACCTCTTACCATAATAAAGGTAAGAAGTAAGGGGTAAGGCTAAAGTTCGTTCCTCGAAAGATCAACACTTAGTTTATTTTTAGAAGGAAGGGATTAGGGGGAGGAAGAAAAGAGGAAAAGGGAAGGAAAATAATGAGGTAGAGGGTAAGGGTTAAGGTCAATGGGAAAAACCCAAAAATCTAAGGAGAGAAATGGAAAGGGAGAAGAAGAAGGAGAGGAGTGATAGAAGAGGGATGCAAGGAAGCAAGAAAGCAACAACATGAAAGTTTGAAACCACAACAATTAGCCACTTTTGGGGTTTAAAAATGGATCTTCTAGTTGTAACCTAACATGGGGATTTTGCAACTTCACATAAGGCCTTGAGTATGATGCACCATTGAGATCTCTCAGATCAGTTATAACTGATGGGCATCACAAGGGGGGTGGAACAAGCTAAAAATAGTGCCACCAATAGGGTTGAGGGATTAAGGGTTTAAGGTATAGGGTCAAGGGATTAGGTTTGAGGGTTTAATGTATAGAGTAGAGGGTAGAGGGTTGAGGGTTGAGGGTAGAGGGTTGATGGTTTATGGTTTAAGGGTTTACGGTTTAAGGGTTTAAGGGTTTAAGGGTTTAAGGGTTGAGGGATTAGGGTTGAGGGTTTAATGTATAGGGAAGAGGGTTGATGGTTGAGGGTATAGGGTTGAGGGATTAGGGTTGAGGCTTTAATGTATATGGTAGAAGGTTGAGGGTTTAATGTATATGGTAGAGGGTTGGGGGTTGAGGGTATAGGGATTAGGGTATAGGGTTTAGGGTTGATATATAGGGTGGATGGTTTAGGGTTGAGAGTTGAGGGTATAGGGTTGAGGGATTAAGGTTGAGGGTTTAATGTATAGGGTAGAGGTTTTATAGTTGAGGGTTTAGGGTATTAATGGTTTAAGAGTTGAGGTTTTAAGGGTTGAGGGTTTAAGTGATCAAGGGTTTAAGGTATAGGGTTGAGGGATTAGGGTTGAGACTTGAGGGTTGACGGTTGAGGGTTTAAGGGTTTAAGGGTTGAGGGTATAGGGTTGAGGGATTAGGGTTAGGGTTTAATATATAGGGTAGAGGGTAGAGGGTAGAGGGTAGAGGGTAGAGGGTTGAGGTTGAGGGTTGAGGGATCAAGGGTTTAATGGTTGAGGGTTAATGGGTTAGGGTTTAGGGTCTAATGTATAGGGTAGAGGGTTTACAGTGATGGTTAAGGGTTGAGGGATTAAGGGTTTAAGGTATAGGGTCGAGGGATTAGGGTTGAGGGTTTAATGTATAGGGTTGAGGGTTGAGGGTTTCAGGGTTATGGTTCAAGGGTTTAATGGTTGAGGGTTGAGGGATGAGGGATGAGGGATGAGTGTTGATGGTTTAAGGGTTTAAGGGTTGAGGGTTGAGGGTATAAGGTTGATGGTATAGGGTTGAGGGTATAATGTATAGGGTAGAGGGTTAACAGTTGAGGGTTTAAGGTTGAGGGGATAAGGGTTTGAGTGTTGAGGGATTGAGGGTATAAGGCATAGGGTTGAGAGTTGATGGTTAATGTATAGTCTTGAGCATATAAGTAATTGTGGTGAAACTTCATATCACACATAAAATGAGACAAACATAGCACTTAATTTATGTCATAATTTCTCTAAGAAAGGTATCATAGATGTACCTCAACCCAACCCCCTTTTGACACATGATGGCAATAGGAAAACCTTTGCAAAATAAAATTTTTCAAAACGTGAGTGCACTTTGAGAAAGTTGAAATTTGGTTGTTTATAAAGCAATCCAAAACATGCTCACATTATAACATAAGCGTGTTATAATGTGAGCATATTTTAGCTTGCACTAAATATAGTAAAAAAGAAAGGGGTCCCATGATCCAAGCCCACATGCTCTATTATTCTCTTGATTTTGCATGTTATTAAATAAGAAAATGCTTTTTCATGTTGTTGGGGAAAGCACAAGTATTTTTATACCTTCCACAACATTTGCACCACCTTTTGGTAGTTTTCCAACTTAGGAAGGAGGAAATAGTATATTTTTTACAACAAATTTGATTATATGAACTCATATTTTTCATGTTTGTAGTGTTGCAATGTTAATTATGATTTTATTGTTATAATTTCACATCATAGATTGGTTAATTCTATAGTTTTTAGTAATTATATTAGAGGTTGTAGTATAGAAAAATGCATACCCTTGCATTTTAACACTTTTTTGGGCTCGCCTTGCTTTGTTTATCCCTATTTATGTCTTATTTGGTCCTATTTTGCATCCACAATCCTAATAAACTATATCCTTTTATGGCTAATCCCGAAAAACATCAATGGATAAATGATAATTTAATGATTTTGGTTGTGTGTCCCTAATTTTTGGGTTGAGACTAAGATGCCACCTAGGGTGTCTTTGTCCCCCAAAGGTCTTGGGACCCTAATTTCAAATGTGCCTTAAATGGGCCCCTTTTTGGAGTTTGTGCCCCAAGTTTCATGCCTCAGGACTAAGACACCACCTAGGGCGTCTTATTCCCCCTTGGCTTATTTTTGGGATTCAATTTCAATTCTTGGTGGGATTTAGCCTTCTTTAATTAATGAATTCATATGTCAGCTTGTTGTGGTGTAATTTCAGGATAATAAGCATGGATAAGTATAAATACAAGGTTCCTTCACTCATTTTTCATAACAAGCATTCAAGTATTCATTCCTAAGGAAATTTTATGAGATCAAGAGCAATTCATCAAGCATTTGGAGCCATCATCAAGATTCAAGCATCATATCAAAGATATTGTTGCATCATGTTTGTTATTGTGCTAACATTTGTGATGTAGGGTTTATGATTCAAGCAAGTGTTTCAAAGATCAATATCATTCAAGTAAGAGTCAAGAACCACATCCATTGTAGCCATTTCAAGCATATTTGTAGCACATTATTACAAGGGTTTGGTGAGTTGCAACATAGCATTTTTTTCATTCATCATTTCCCTCCATTTCATTCTATTTCAAGGTTTAATTACCAACAAGGGGTTTGACCAAGTAAACCCCCATTTACTAACAATCAAAAAGTTTTTCCTCTCTTGCATGTTTTTGATTATAGATTTAGGTTGAAGACTTGAAGATCATTTGAAGTGCAAAGTTGCAAAGTTGCATTGAAAAGTTGTAATCTTCATAGAAACTCACCTACATGCTAGATCTAGAAGTTTCAAAACTTGAGATCAGAGAAGAAGGAAGTGCAAACATCAAGCCTCAAGATCACATTCAAAGATTTTAGAAATTTAGATCTAGACTAAGATGGTAGCAAGGGCGTCTTAGTCCTCCAAGTGGAATTTTGCAGAGATTCTTTCAAATCTTGTTCCAACATCTAAAGATTATGCATCTACCTCAAAAAATAGCAGCGGGACTAATAAGACAGTGAGGGCGTCTTAGTCCTCCCTAGCATATTTTGACAGCTTCTTTGCATTTCTAGAATCCTCATTACATTTCCAGACTTCCCAGGTACACATATAACTTACTATTGCATAATTTCATCATTTGCATTCATCATTTAGCTTACATTACTAGGTTTTGTGAGTTGAATGTTAAGTTGTCTTTTCCAAGCTTTTGCTTGGTGGTGAACCCTTCAAAGTCTAAAAGAACCCCTCCTAGGTCTTGTTGAGAATTGACTCACCCTTTGGGGTTGATATTCAATCCAATTTGGGTTCCTAGGACATAATTGAATGACCTAGAGAGAATAGTGGGCATATCCCCCCATCTATTTTCTTTGGTTCATTTTGGTGAACCCAACTTCTTTTTACAACATTCATTTTCTGATTTGGAGTTCATTAAAATTCCTAGATCTAGGTTGCATTCATTCTTGCATTGCATCTTGCATTAGTGAAAGTAAATCTAGGGTATCTTGCATCTTGCATTAGTGAAAGTGCATCTAGGGTTTCTTGCATCTTGCATTAGTGAAAGTGCATCAAGGGTTTCTCACATTTGCATTAGTGAAAGTGCATATAGGTTGCATTTTTTCTTTCTTGCATCAATTTATCTCATTGAAAAATTGAAAAAGTGCATTGTCAATGATCTCGCTTGCATTTAGAAGCATTTTTATTACATTCAAAATTGAAAAAAATTGCATCCAACTTTGCATCTAATTGTTTGTCATTAGTTACTTTTTCTTGCATTCATTTGCACAGTTTTTTGTTTCTAAACATTAGGTCCCTGGGTAGGCAACCTGGGAACACTGTAAACAATGGATTTCATTGTTTTCCTGCAAAAACCCTCTACTGGGACTAAAACACCCTTATTGGCATCTTAGTCCCTCTATGGGTTTTTGGCTCAGAACCTTCTCTATCTTGTTTGTTGTCTGTTCAAGTTTTTGGAACCTCATAATTTCACCAACAGGACCAAGACACCCTTATTGGTATCTTAGTCCCTATTGAGTTTGAAGCTGCAATTTTTCAGGATTTAAATCTACTTTTTTGTGCTTCCTAAGCCTCCTGGTAACATATACTATAAGTTTGGAAAGTTTTAGGAACATCTATTTTATGCATCTAGGTCAAAAACATCAATTTAGGGCACTCATTTTTTAAATCATTTCAATTACAAGCATCCTTAGATCTGAAAATGCTCACATTTCTAAAACTTTGCATAATATGGATAAAAGTAATTTTCACTTTTGCATATACAATTTTTGCATTCATAAAACTTTGCATGAGTTTGATAAAAGTGCTTTTAATTTTTGGATATACATTCTTAAAGTTTTTAATCTTCTGATATACATTGTTTACATTATTAAAGCATTGCATGAGATGGTTAAAAGTACTTTTTTTAATTTTTGGTCAAACAATGTTAGTACCTTACCTTTCTAGGCATGCTAAGAAAATTTTCATATCCCCTCCCTACGAGAGTGTTCTAGTGAAAGAGAATACAACCTTGGACAATCCTTACGATCATATTCGTTCTTCTCCTAATATCTCTCCTATTTGTGAAGAAGATATTTTGGTGTTAGAAGAACCAATCAATGAGAGTTTTGAGAGCCCTAGTTTTTTCTCTCCTCTTACCTCTCTTAGTGAACAAGACATTGATTAAGAAGATGAAACAACCATATTTAGTCATGACGACCACATAACCATTGAAACTTCAACTAGTCTATATTCATCTCCCAACATCTTCACCTCTTGTGATAATGTTCTAGAGGATGAAATTGTAAGTGGGGAAGATATGTTGGTGTTGGATGATCAAACCTTTAAGATCTATGAAAATCCTCTTTATGATCCTTCCCCTACCTATCCTATTTTGGAAGACATTATAAGACAAAGGAATGAAATTACAGATAATCATGATAATTATATTTTTGATCTCCTAGTTGTGAGGAAGATGCCTTGGTGTTAGAAAATACAACCAATGAAGTTTATGAAGAAAAAAATTCTTGAACAAGATAATGACATCATTGATAGGCAAGAAAATTCAACCATTGATGAGACCCCTGCTTGTGATGAAGTCATCTTAGAAGAACCAATCCTTGAATGTCAAGAACATTTGATTTGTAGTTCTCCTAAAAACTCTCATACTAGGGAAGATATAATGATGGAAGAAAATGAGAACATCGAAAATAGTAATTCCTTAGATGAAGATGATGAAGTAACATTATTAGACTCCTCTTCACTAGGAAATCATGAAAACAAGGATAAGTCTTCTGAGGTTATGCACATTAGATACCCCTTGGAGTACTCTCCCGACCCTAAACTTATCATTCATCCACCCTCTCAAAAACCACAAGTTCAAAACAAACTTGTCCTTATCCTTGAACCACCTAAGAACAATGTTTCGTAACAACCATATTACAATATTGTTGCTCATACATACAACACTAGGAACAACCCACAACCAATAAAAACAACTTCAACATCCAGGCTCCCTTTACCTAATCCCATTTTTCCTAGTGCTCCTCGTTTAACTTCACACAATGGGAAGGAGTATGATCTTGTTGAACAACTTAAGAATACTCCTGCAAAGATATCCCTATGGGACCTAATTTAGAATTCACCTAATTATCACACTATACTTCAAGCAACCTTGCAACAAGTTCCTATCTCTTCTAATGTGCAACCAAATGACATAGCATTCCTGATTCAAGGAATAAATGATGGAATTGTTTTCCACCAAAGTGAGCTCCCTCCTTTGGAAGTACAAAAACAATATGACACTTTCATGATCATAGATCAATACAATAGCACAGGGATAAAGTGAACCCTTGTTGACAATGGCCCAGCCTTAAATGTGTGTAGTGTAAACCTTTTGGATAAGCTTGGTGTCAATAAATAAAAAATTCAACCTGATTCTTTATCTATTAATGGATTTGAAAATGTAGGAAAGCAACTGATTGGAGTGATCACTTTACCTATTAAATTTGGAAAGGCTGCATTAGAAACACTAATCCATGTTATGCCTTATTTTCTTTCATATAATCTCCTTTTAGGCAGACCATTGATTCATGCAATGAATGGAGTGTCTTCTACCCTTCATCGTAAAATGAAGTATGTATACAACAACAAAGTGTACACATTAGATGTTGATGATGAGCCTTACAGTATTTTACAACTTGAGAAAAACAAGGAGAATCCTTTGAAAACATTGACGCCAACTACACAAGTGGAACCCACACAACAAAAAGAAAAAGAAAAACATATTGAGCAAATCACAAAACTATTAGAAGATGATTGGGGTTCCTTAGACTTCCAACCAAAATTCATTGGAGAATAAAAGATCATAAACAAAGAGCCTGAAAAGGGAAAAGAAAAAGTGGTAATTTCAACACAAAATTTAGACGACCTTTCGAAAGCATCCACCTCAACCACTTTAGAAGAAGAAGCAAATTATACAAAAAAATTTAATGAGATAGACTATCAACAACCACCGAATCGAAAAGAGATGAAGAAACTTTATGGAAAAGGTTATAAAATGATGAAACAACTTGGTTATAGTGGAAAAGGATGTGGTGCTAGAGAACAAGGTATCTGTGTCCCTATAGAACCTCAAACATAAGAAAAGACTAGTGGTCTTGGTTATTGTCCTTTGATAGAAATAAACAAGCCTTCACTTAACATCAACACTCTTACAAAAGATTCCTCTAAGTCGACTTTAACAATAGTGCATCCTGAATTGATAGACACTAGAGGTCTTGATTGTTATCCTTTTAAAGAAACAAATAATTCCTTGCTTAACATTAATTTCATCGCGCAAAACACCAATGATTTGAATTCATTAGATTTTATACCTTCCTTTAAAGAATAGTATAAAATATCACAATCTAAAGAGTCTTGTGTGAGTATGACATCCTGTATTAAGAAAGAGATGTCTTTGTCACAAAATAAAGAACCATTTTCTACTTTTGATCAAGAGATTATCTTGTCAAGACTCCTCCACAATCGTTTGAACTCTCTTCCTCCAAGAACATGAAAGAAATTTTACTACAAGAATTCATTTTGTGCATATCATAGAGTTCATGGTCATGCTACTAATGAATGTAATGCTTTAAGTGATAAAATTCAACATCTTAAGGAATGTGGTGCTCTTCCTTGTGTCGAAGCACCTAATTCCTCTAATTGATACTGATTTTCACTCTAGCATGTTTCTCATCAATCATTTCAACTCATCCTTGTCCTGCACTAAGTGGGGACAAGGGGTTAGGAAGCCTTGTCCTTGTATGCCACTTGTCTCTTTTGGATATTCGACCACCTTTCATGTATATATAAGAGCAAGCATGGGATGTGGATGACATGCCTTAAGTTGGCTCACATGTGACATACTCAGTTATACATTTTGGGGGCAATCCCTTCCCTTATCATAACGTACAACTTATTGGAAACATATGACTTGGCATAAGGCTTTTTGAATAAGCTCTCATGTATTCTACTTTAAAGCAATTGCTCATAGTAATTGTGTTAGCAACCACTTTAAAGTGGGGGCATACATCAACACTCATGTTTCATTGTGTGATTCTCTTTTTTCTCGCGATGCATCCTTTTCTTGGTGGTTTCATTGTGTTTTATTTCCTCCAAGAGCGTGATATTTCTTTTACTTTTCCTCTCTTGGAGACATTAGGCACAATGTTCCCTAAGAAGAGACCTTGCATGAACTAAGAAAAATCCCTTTGAACATCCCTCTTTCTTGTTGCGTTGCATTTTTGTACCTTATTAAAGTCATGGAGGTATGACTTTGATATGGTTCCTTGGGGCTCACCTAGTGAACAACTAGCTTCACTAGCCCTTGTGAGCATGAATTTTTTTTTGTCCTTATCATATTCATGGGGGTATGACATTGATATGGACCTCTTGGGGTTCACCTAGTGAACAACTAGCTTCACTAGCCCTTGTGAGCATGCATTTTTTTGCATAATGGATAGCACATTCCACTTGTAAACCTTTATTGGAAAAACAACCTAGACCCGATCCACAATGCATTGGATGACTAGTCAAAGCTTGATTCGTTGCATTTTTCTTTTTATTTTTCCTTTTTCCTTTTCCTATCTTTGACGGTGTATGTTTACGATCTAGTTATTGCTTCATATATCATCCACAAGTGTGTTCCTTTATGCTTATGTTTGTTTGTCATAGGATCTTGATCTTGGGGGCTTGGCCACCCTCTTGGTTATTGTCATCTTATCTTACTAGCATTCATACATGTGAACCCCTCTTGATTGCGTGGTTGGAAACTTTAGTGTGAATTTGAAGCAAGTTCATCCTCTCACTAAAGTGGGGGCTAAATGTAGTGTAGGAAAATGCATACCCTTTCATTTCACACATTTTTGGGCCCGCCTTGCTTTTTTTATCCCTATTTATGTCTTAATTGGTCCTATTTTGCATCCACAAGCCTAATAAACTATATCTTTTTATGGCTAATCTTGACAAACATCAATGGATAAATGATAATTTAATGATTTTGGGTGTGTCCCTAACTTTTGGTTAGGACTAAGATGACACATAGTGCGTCTTTTTCCCCCAAAGGTCTAGAAATCCTGATTTCAAATATACCTTAAATGGGCCCCTTTTTGGATTTTGTGCCCTGAGTTTCATGCATCGGGACTAAGACGCCACCTAGGAAGTCTTAGTCCCCCTTGGCTTATTTTTAGGATTCAATTTCAAATCTTGGTGGGATTTAGCCTCCTTTAGTTAATGAATTCATATGTCGGCTTGTTGTGGTGTAATTTTGGGATATTAAGCATGGATAAGTATAAATACAAGGTTCCTTTACTCATTTTTCATAACAAGCATTCAAGTATTCATTCCTAAGGAAAGTTTATGAGATCAAGAGAAATTCATCAAGCATTTGGAGCCATCATCAAGATTCAAGCATCATATCAAGGATATTGTTGCATCATGTTTGTTATTGTGCTAACATTTGTGATGTAGGGTTTATGATTCAAAAAAGTGTTTCAAAAATCAATATCATTCAAGTAAGATTCAAGAACCATATCCATTGTAGCCATTTCAAGCATATTTGCAGCACCTTATTATAAGGGTTTGGCGAGTTGCAACATAGCATTTTGTTCATTCATCATTTCCCTCCATTTCATTCTATTTCAAGGTTTAATTACCAACAAGGGGTTTGACCAAGGAAAACCCCCATTTACTAATAATCAACAAGTTTTTCCTCTCTTGCGTATTTGTGATTGTAGATTTAGGTTGAAGACTTGAAGATTATTTGAAGTGCAAAGTTGAAAAGTTACAAAATTGCATTGCAAAGTTGTCATCTTCACAGAAACTCGCCTATAGGCCAGATCTGGAAGTTTCAAAACCTAAGATCAGAGAAGAAGGAAGTGTAGACATCAAGCCTTAGGATCACATTCAAAGATTTCAGAAATTCAGATTGGGACTAAGATGGTAGCAAGGGCATCTTAGTCCTCCAAGTGAAATTTTGTAGAGATTCTTTCGGATCCTATTCCGACATCTGAATATTCTGCATCTACCTTGAATAAAAGCAACACGACTAATAAGACAGTAAGGGTGTCTTAGTCCTCCCTAGCATATTTTGATAGCTTCTTTGCATTCCCAGAATCCTCATTACATTTCCAGACTTCCCAGGTACACATACCCTAACTTTCTGTTGCATAATTTCATCATTTAGCTTGCATTACTAGGTTTTGTGAGTTGAATGTTAAGTTGTCTTTTCCAAGCTTTTTCTTGGTGGTGAACCCTTCAAAGTCTAAAAGAACCCCTCCTAGGTCTTCCTTGTTGAGAATTGGCTCACCCTTTGGGGTTGATAGTCAATCCAATTTGGGTTCCTAGGACATAATTGAATGACCTTATGGGAACATCCCCCCACCTATTTTATTTAGTTTAGAGGTATATAGAATTGAACATTGAAAAGGAAGAAAATCCATGAAAAGCTCAAATTCTTGAGGAGTTTGATGCAATAAGAAGAAAAAATTACACATAATTAGGTAGTTTCTCAAATTGAATCTCTAATTTTATGGTATGCCAAGTCTTTATACATGCGCTTTACATTTTCCTTCATTCTCTTATGTTTCTTTATCACTTCTTATCATACATGCATAATATAATGCTTTTCTTTTGTTATCATGTTGATTTTGGGATTAGATTTTGCTAATTATTCAAAATTATGAGTGTTCAACATACATAGCCTTAATCAAATACATTAGATTTTTCTAAGGGATTAGATTATATTTTGTTAATATAATCAAATGCATCATATTAATCATCATTATCTTTATAGTACTCAACATATACCCTTTGTTAGAAGATAAATTTTCATCCTTGCTTATTGAGAAAATATATTGTTGGTTAGTGTGCAAAAATCACCACATCAAATTTCTTCTCTCTTGTCAAATTGACTATGTGATGCCAACCCACATTCAATTTGCAAGGATCATATAGTCCTTATTAGGATATCAATCAGCATTACATAAATTTTACATGGTTCCATGCTTGCATGTGTCATGGGGATCACATTTGTTCCAACTTAAGTTCCTTATGTTTCATGATTCTATCTACATCAACTTTGCATAGTGTCATGCTTGCATATGTCATGTCACACTAGCTCCAATTCCATAATGCATCAAATATCAAATCATATTACAAGTTTCATTATGACTATCATAACCTTCTTAAGATAGGATTTAACTTCATTAGATCTTTCAAAATTGTCATAACACGGTCATAACTTCATTGGGATTATCATAACTTCCTTATGGAAGTCCTAATGAATCTATGACAATCATAGCTTCATTGAGAGTATCATAATTCCATTACGACAGTCCTAATGAATGTAGGAAAGCCATAGGCTCATTATGAATGTTAAATCATTACAATTTGTCTCTCCTCATGCTCTTCTCTGCCCTCTTCATGCATAAACTTGAGAATTGATAAAAAATGCCTTAGTTTCACATTTCTCTACTTGATTAGTACTATGGTGGAACTAATATTTATCTCTTTTTCATGCTATAGATATAATTCTTCATAATTTCAAGGAAATGATCAAGGATTTCTCAAACATGAGACGAGTAGGAAGCTAAGAATGCAAAGAAAAGAGAAAAAATGAGGCAACTTCATGAAAAGAGGAAATTGAACATGATAGAATTCGTGTAAATTGAAGAGGAACGAGAAGCTAAGAATGCAAATAAAAAAGAACTAATGAGGAAACTTCATGAAAAGAGGAAATTGAACATGATAGAAGAAGATGTTCCAATTGAAGAGGAACATGAACCAAGTTGAAGGGACACCATCTACCACATCTCAAGTTGAAAGTACATCATCACTCACATGTGAAGGAGGTACGTCATCTTTCCCAACTTAACTTCAAGGTACATCATCTATTCCATCTCCAATTGAAGGTATTCCATCTATCCCTTCTCATTTCAATACTGATGAAATTCCTAACATTGAGGAAAATTTACCTTTTGAGAACACCTATAATTTTGCATAGAAAGCCCAAGTTTTTAATTGATGTCGATGAGAATATTTTTCAGGAAATGGTTGATAAGATTCCAAAATGTTCTTGTAGAATATATTCTAATAAGATTTGGAGATTGTTCTTTGAAGGGTTGAATGAAACCAGAAGATTTCAACTATTTGTTGAATTAATGATGAGAAGTCTAAAGTATAGGTCCATTATAAAGATTCTTGTGTTGAGAACATCAAAATATTTAAGTGACAAATCTATTGTGAAGAATCTAATGAGTGCATATAAGAGTGTGGGTAGCACATCATGCACCAAAGATAGTAATGTCACACGATGTGTCATTACATCAACAATAGTAATTAATCAAATGTGAAGAAAGCTCATCTCATTAGAAAGACAAGTCAATCATTGAGAATAAATAGAAAAACTTTATTGAGAGCAGTTGGAAGGCTCCAAAGAATTGATGACATGATTCACAATGAATTATGGGCATTCTTGGGAAAACTACCATGAAAAGATAAACCAATTATTGAAGCATTGAGATCCCTAATTGAATACTTTTGGAATAATAACACAAGGGTATCTTCAAATCAAAGGGATATGGTAAGAAGGAGAATAACACATGGCTTAGAAGATACCCAATTAAGAGTGTTAATGTTTGGTTGTTTTAGGACTTTGACATGCATCAAAAGATTCTTCATTACTCAAACCTTGTCGTGGCATCCAATGTTCATTTGATCAAATATAGGGGTAGACATTTGAACAAGAACTTGTGGAAGTTGTGTGAGTCTGATCATGAGGAAATACTTGACACAATAAATAGTAGATCAAACCCAGATGGTTTGTTGGATTAATTTCTAAGTATATACATTGAATTTGTAAAGTCATGTTATTGATATTAATGTATTGCAATTGATAGTTAGACCTTTCACTGTCACATTTCAATTTTACTTATGTTTTGGTTCCAAATTTCATATGGCATAGGAAGGACTTACTACCCCTCTTTAACTTAAATTTTATCATTTTTTTTTTTTTTTTTACACTTATACAATGAATATTGGGCAGATTATATGCATATTTATGGTAGGTCTATTTAAAATGGCACATAGTGGAATTTGTTGTGATAAAAATTGCATTCACTATCTTTTGTTGTGCTTCACTATCAAGTCAAAATGACATGATGTGGTTCCCATAGGGTGGTAAATGGACCATCTTCTTAGGTGTAACAATTTGATATGACATATTTAATATGACCATGCAATTTTTTTCAACTCTATGTGGTAAGTATGTTCTACACTTTGATACTAATGCAATAGCTTTGTACTCATGTGTGGGTGTGTAAGTGTTGTCAAAATCCATTTAGGTATCTAGTGATGAGTCTTTATATGAGTATAGGTGGGTTTTTTTTTAATCTCAACATAAAAGTGTTAGTGATAATACATTCCCCCTTCAATTGGTTGTATACAAAGTGTGAAAAAATAGAGATGAAAAATAGTTTATGAAAACTACAAGAAATCTAAAATTGAAAGCATGCAAGAACGTAGATCATGAAAAATAATGCAAAAAGAATCATTGATAGCATCATGCAACAACAAATATATATTGTTCATGATAACTATGAAAATCATATAGACAATAGATAATCATCAAGCCATAGAAGGTTGATCCCAATAAGGGTAAACAAGTATGATATAACATGTAGGTACACAGGAGATTAGCATCAAGGTACATATTTTTTTCCCTAGTATAGGAAAATGAAAAGAAAATATGGCCCTACAGGTGAAATAGAAATCAACTTACATATAGCTGGGTAAGGAATAGTTCAAGAGCATAAAATAATGTGATAAGCATCATGTGAGATCCAAATTTCATATGGCATAGGAAGGACTTACTGCCCCTCTTTAACTTAAATTTTCTCATTCTCTTATTGTTGCATTTTTACACATATGTACTGAATATTGGGTAGATTATATGCATATTTATGCCCTTTCATTCACTTTGAATGGACTCTTATCTTGCAAGATTGATGTATTTGTGACCAATGATATTAGTATGGGCCAATTATGCTTGATCCACGAAGAATCAAATCATATTCATGCCACTAATACTCAATCTAAACGAGATCGTTCAAATGAAAGTTAAACTAAGCATTTATTGAAACAAAATATTTTAAATATGAAAAAAGCATTAAAATTTCTACTCTAACCCATTTCAAACTTATCCCATTTTGGGACTGGTGTTGTGTTGATGTGAAATGACAACCCTTTCCCAATCCCATGATCAGTGAGCTTGTTTCAATCGATTCTATTGAAGAGAAATGGTGAAACAATTGTGAGATGTGAATGAAAACATGATTTATGCTAAAATGAGTATGATGTAAAAGCTAATCTAACATGATTTTATGCTAAATGATTTAGATATACAATTACTAAGCTAATCTAAATGAGATTTAAGCTAAAAAGATACAAACCCTAATTATTTAATTAGCTAAATGGATGCATTATTGAAGCCATTAATGGAAGCTAAGCTATTATGCAACTAATTTAAACTAAAATATGATAAATGTGAGTAAAGTATGAGTGTGAGTGTGAGTGATTTTAACAACATAAGTTTGCTCTGAAAGATGGATCCATTTGTCTCCAAATTGTGCTTTATTTATAGGAAAGTAAATGAGAAATGAAGGGTTGAGATAAAAAAAACTAATAAATGGTCAAAGATGGAGGAAATTGGAGGCATGGATCATGGATTCTCATCGATAGGTGAGAATGCAAGATGATATTTAATCAAGGGTTCTCATTCCTTCCAAAAAAGCACACTTTTGACCTGTACAAGAGGTCAAAAGTTAACTTGCACAAGAAGTCACAAGTTAGCTTGCATAGGAAGCTAAGTGAGAATATTCCCTTTTTCAAATGATTGGAGGAGAGAGAATATTCTCATGGGTGAGGGAAAAGGATATTTAGTTAATTAAAACTAAGCTAAATTGTGCAAAGGAGGAATATTCCCTTGGAATATTCCTTTGCAAGTGGGAGGAATTGGATTATTAGATAATTACTAATTAAACAAGGTTTTAATCATGCAATTAGGGGAATTTGAAGAATAAAGTGATATTCATTAAATTAAATGTTTTAATGAAAGGGGGAAAGGTGAAATGACATTTAATTAAATAACTTAAGGTTATTTAATTAAATAAGAAGACTTAGGGGATTAAATTAATAGTTTAATTTATTTGATTTAATGAGATAAAATGTTAGCATGGAAGGGGGTGAATTAACCCAATTAAATGAATTAGGTTAATAGATGCAAATGATGCAATTAATTAAATGGCTAGGCTAATTTAATCAATTAAGCCAAAAGATGATGGGTTTCAAGAGGAAATTATGTTAGTATAATTGATTCGAGTGCATGATATCATTTAGGACATTTTTTAGTGTCTACATTTTGCCCCTCTTTGAAGTGAGGTACTTGTTGCTTTGGTTCAAAGACTGATGCTCTTCAGATAAAAACTACTACTTAAATCAAAAAATAAAAAAAATTCTGATTTTTTTTTAGATTCCCCAGTGGAAGGATAAAGTTGATTCCCTACCCCCTTGAGAAATCGGGTGGAAATTTGGAAATTTGGGTTGATTTCTCGACAAAGGTTAAAATGCTGCCCCAAGGGTCTAGAAGGCTCCAAGATGCTAAAAACATGCCAAAAATGCAAAAAATGATGTAAAATAAGCTTTAGTTGGTAAGATTTGTGAAAATGATGAAAAACCCTAGCTTCATGGTTAAATTAGGACAAAAACCCTAATTTTGATGTATAAAAATGCCAAGGGTTACTTTCAATTCTTTTGTGCATTCGCACTTTAAGGAATTCTTGCAAATTGAGCTCTGACCCTCTGACGAGATGGAGCGACATGTGCTCCCATGACACATTTTCAACCAAGTTCGAGAGCACCAACGACTTCTAGGCGCAGGACCGCTGATATGTGATTTGAAATTTGACTTTTTGATGCATTTATTGTGCTTTACAATTTAAAGTTTGATAGCATTGTTGTATAGCGACGTTAATTTTAGAATCAGCGATGCATACGTGTATTGCAATGCAGTTCACAATTTAGAATTAGGATTTCCAGTTCTAAACCGTGACACATATGTTTATAGCAACACACATCTTTATTTTAAAATTAGGGTTAGGGTTTCCAAACTTTAAATCGTGACGCATATGTTTTTGGTGACGTGATTTTTGATTTGCAATTCAAATGCCTCAGGCATTGCAGTTTGAAATTTGTATTATAGTGATGCTATTGTAAATAGCGACGTTATTGTCATTTTGGAGCTAAAAATTCCAAACTTAGCCAATTTTTTCAAGTTTTTGATATTGTGTGCTTCATGGATGTAGGAGGTGATCCCACCTTTGATGTCTCACGAGCACCGGCCCATAGTTTTGGAGAGACTTGGTGATTTATCTGAGTTATGCCAAGAGTACTTGGGGAGACTGCCCTATGGTACATCACATACATGCGCGTCATCCAAACGCACTTGGCTATGATGACCGCACTGTGTGTGTGATGGCACAGTGAGACTTTATCATTCCACCTTCCCATAGGTGAGGTGATAGTGACACTAAAGGATGTATGGTAGATATTGCATTTTTCGATACATGGCAAGCGTGTGATTTATCACCCTGATGCCAGTTACGATGTTTGCCATGAGGTGATGGAGATTGAGGACATCGTTCTAATCACTTTGCAAATCAACCTTGAGATGTACAAAGGTCAAGTTCCCAATTTCATATTGATATTTGCAACTATTATCTTAGGTTTGGTTTCTCCTAATCGATAGAGCAAAGGATTCAGCCCAGGATGGGCCCTTGCTTGGTATAAGATTCTCTACATGGCATATTGTAGTGCTATGACCGATTGTTCAGATGGTTGATGTAGAGCCATATGATCCAATGGTTTGGCAATACAGAGGCACCATTACTTTACAGTACACTGGGTAGCTGGGGATTCCATACTGGAATTGAGTGCTCGATGATGTGGCAGTCTTTAGATGGTGACCCTAGCTACATATGTCAACATGGTATGACAATGTACAACAACTCTTCTTCGCCCGACAGACCCAATACATGCAGGGTCAAGAGCACACCATCATCAAGAGATATCTGCCAGATAGGGTGGTTCAACAGTTTAAGGAGAGGCAAGATAGGCTAGATGATCAGTAAACAACCATCTTCGTTGGATCAGCACAAGAGGTACCCACATGGGGACCTACAATCTCAACACCTAAGGTGGTTGAGGGATTTTGGCAGTTGGTTGTTCAGCCATGGGCATATGCCCAAGGACAAGTGGATGCTCAGATGACACCTACATATGATACATGGTTTACACCTCCTCGTTGGTTGATAGATCCAATGGGTGCACCTCCATGAGGGAGACCACGAAGGAGGGGTGCAAGCAGAGGCAGGGGACATGATGGACAGGATGGCTAGGATGGGAAGATTCTAGGGGCACCACCAATCAGTTAGCAGCCTCCTATTCAGTAGCATCCAGTGGAGCCACCACCACTGGATCCCCAAGATTTGTAGATTCAGTAGCTGCAATAGCAAGTTCAAGTCATTACAGGTGAGCGAGATCAGGCCAATCGATGTCAAACTAGATTACCATAATGCACAACACAAAACTAAATGATAAAGGTCAATTGCAACCAATGTTTAGCACCAACACAACAAATAATTGTTTCATGAATCTATAAGATGCTTGCACGGCCCTCCTTCTAGCGCCAAATGTGGTGCATACTTTTGAAATCTGCAAAACTAAACTTCATACAAGGTTAGTAACTCACAAATTCCTCAAGAATGACACTATGAAATACCTTGCAAATGCTTCAAAATGTAACAAAGGATAAAATAAAACTAAAAGCATTATGAAAGCAATCACAAGTTACCTATTTCATAGTGGATTGGTGTCACATGTGCTAGTGACCCTTTCCCAATCCTTGATCAAAGCTCAAGATGATGTAAATGCAATGGAAATGATGAGCAAGATGAGTTCTCAAATTAAGAGAGTAACCTTGCATAAAAGTTGTGGATCCATGAATGAGAATGAAGGCCTTTTTTTATAGATTTTCTTGATGAGAGATTGGCCAAGATGGTGAATGTGGGACTAAAGATCCACCAATGAGAAGAGGACACTTGTCAAGTGATGATAGGCCAATGGTTGTGCAAGATTTGGGAAGAGTGCCCATGAGAGGGAGAATTTGAATTCAAATTTTGCAATAAATTTTGAGAGGGGGACAAGAAAAACAGCAATAAATGCTATGTTGGAGGGACAAATCAACTTGTCATGTTGAGGGAAAATGAGGGTTTTTAAATAAATCAATAAAATTGATTTATTTGTGCAAGTGGAGATATCTAGAGAATGCAAGTGGGTGAGATTAGCATTTAATCAGGATTAGATTAAATTAATGATGATTATGTTAATTTAATGGTGATTAGGTTAGTTTGACTTTTAGGACTTTGATATTTGATTTAAATGGAAGTTTGATTTATTAAAAGGCTGATGATAATGTTTGCTTGATAGATGACCTTAGGAAATGGAGATTAATGAAATTACCTGCTAAATGAATGAAGGTGAACCTAATGTGAAATCTAGTTCAGTTGATTAATGAACCTAATCAAATGCAGAATGTTAATTTTGCATGTCTACATTTTGCCCCTCTTTGAAGAAATGTACTTGTTGCATTGGTTCAAAGAATAAACTTGCCGCGATCAAAATAAAAAAAAAATCTGATTTTTCGGATGCCCTAGCGGAAAGAAGTACATTGGTACATTACCCCCTCAAGAGATTGAGTGAAAAGATTCAATTTGAGGGTCGATCTCGTGATAAAGAGGTTCAAAATGGATGGTTAGGGATGATGATACAAATGAGATGATTTTAAGATGCTTAGAATAACAAATCTATATTATCCTAAACAACTTAAATGATGATATGATATGAGATGGAGATTGATGATGTGATATGCTATGGATGATTTATGAGATGCTTAGACTAACAGATCTATATTATGATGATGATATGAATGAATGATGGATGCATGATGGATGAACTGGTGATGAATTGGTGTTAGTATGGAAATGAGATGATGACAAGAGGATCCAACAAGCCAACATTATGAGAGATGATGATGAAAAATGATGATAAGAAATGATGATGATAGATGGATGATTTGCTTATCAAGGATTGGGGTTTTAAAAGGGCTACTTACCTTATGTTTGATAACACACGTAGATACGATGCATCAAGGTATAAAGAACTAGGATGGCATTGTACCTAGTGTGATGGACTTTGACTTGACAAACAGATAGGAGTATTCTTGTTCACACCTGACATACGGAAACCTTGCTAGGATGCACATTAGAAGTTTTAAACATCTCGGACCAAAACACGGAGAGGTATAACCAATCAATGCAATAGTCAACAAGCCATCCAAAACGTCCTCTATACATATCTAACAAAGAAAGTATTCGCCAAGTTATTTTACAAGAACGTCCAATAAGCACAACAGACAAAAGAATAATGATCGTTGCCCCATTACTATCTCTCTAAATCCTTCGTTCGGATATCATCGAGAGGTCCTTGGACTGAGTGCAATAAGATAAGGAAAAAGAAAAAGATGAAGTACGCAAACAAGTCAATGTTCTTCAATACCACTAATCAAAAGGGAATGTGTTTTTAAGGATAAGAACCAAAACTTATTGCCAAAAGATAATGCCCATTGTAGGAAGGATACATCCTAGGACATGTTAGTGGATGGCTGCACGTCATTTCGTTTATCCAAAGTGTTATTTCTGATAAATAATGCCCCTTGTAGGAAGGATTCATCCTAGGACATGATGTTATCAGATGATTGATATGGGACTATTTGGATGATGGACTATCGACACAAAGACTTGACCAACTTGTTTACGTACTGACTTAGACTTGAGGCTTGACGCTTTTGAGATTTACTTTTATCCTGCTAGACTTGTTTCTAACTATTTCACCAAAGGTTGAGGATGACGATCAATTTATTATGAATGGTGTTTATTGCAGGTGCAAGCGAGATGAGGCGGATGGATTTTTTCAAATATTTGGATGTTTTTGATGTTTTGAGGTTGTTTTTGGTATTTTCAAGATTTTGCAAATGTTTTGATTTTCAGTTTTTTCAATGTTTTTGGTATTTTCTGAGATTTCGACCAAGATACTAACCTAAAGACCTATCCTAGGGGCCTCGGAGGCTGATCAATAGATTAGCCTTGCCTACGTTATACACGCAAAGACCACATAGTTCGACTAACAACTTGAACGATTTACAGATGATGATATACATGATGAGATGTCAATTTATTATGATGGAATCCTATAGGACTGACCTAAATGTCTCGGGGGATGATCAAAGATCAACCTTGCCTAAGTTCAAGCTTAGAGATGACGTAGTTTGACAAGACGACCTTGTTTTTTTTGGCTTTTTGAATAAATTTTTGACCTGTTTTTGATTTTTTGATGTTTTGATGTTTTTGGATTTTCTAATGTTTTTGGATTTTCTAATGTTTTGATGTTTTTGGATTTTCTGACTTTTTGATGTTTTTGGATTTTTTGATTTTGAGAACTTTAAGACCATACACGAATCCGATCCAATGAGAATGTGCCCCCAGCGTGATGCAATAGACTACTCTGATAAAGGAAAGACAAACTAACCTCGAGAATGGGTCGAGTAGTACTAGGAGGGATCATGATACAAACACAGGACCAAGCTATGGTGTGGATGCAAGTGGATGAGTAATGTATGGAGATATGGATGTGATGGATAGATGAAAGTGAAATGGATGGATGATGCAGATCAAGTCATAAAGGTCCTGGTGGATGGAAAGTGCTTATTTACACAAGGCACCTGTTTGCCAGGTTTTCACCAAGGTACTTGCCCAAAGTGCCACCGAAGTGGTTTTCACTAGAGGACAATTTTTCTCTTTACTATTTTTGATCCTTTTTCTGATTTTTGTTTTTTTGGATATTTTGCTTTTTTGATTCTTTTTGTTGTCACCAAGATGCCTGTTTGCCAGGTTTTCGCTGAAGTAACCATTTTTTCAAGACTTTTTTTGATTTTTTTGATTTTTTTTAGTTTTATACCTCGAAGAATTAGGCATAAAATTTTTTGAGATGGGATCTATTCATGGGATCCTGCCGAGGTTCCCCTTCGAGTGTTGATAGCTGATATGCCCCTGATTTATAGCTTGCTGTGACGATGAAAGGCCCTAACCAATTGGGTTTGAACTTTCCTTTGTTGCTAGGATTTGGGACATTCTTCTGATTTTCTTTTAAGACCAGTTCTCTGACTTGGAAAGTCCTGCTTCTGATCCTCTTGTTGTAGCTTCGTTTGAGTCTATTTTGATAGACTTGTAAGTGATTCAAAGCATCAATCCTTCTCTCATCCAGTAACTCCAACTTGTTTAGTCTTGAGACCCGATATTCTTCATTAGTGATGAGATTTTGCAGTGATATTCTGAGGGATGGGAGCTCGATCTCAATGGGGAGTATGGCTTCTGATCCGTAGACCAAGGAGAATGGGGTGGCACCTGTGGGTGTGCGGATGCTGGTTCGATAAGCCTAGAGGGCGGGATTAAGTTGCGAGTGCTAGTCACGACCTATGTCATTGACTATTTTCTTGAGGATTTTGAGGATGGTTTTGTTCATGGCTTCTACTTGGCCATTGCCTTGGGGTTAGTACAGGGTGGAGAAGCGATGCTGGATTTTGAATTTCTTGCACAAGTCACGAACCTCTTGGTTCTTGAATGGCGTCCCATTATCTGAGATAATGGCCTGTGGAACACCGTAACGATAGATGAGATAGTTCAGGATGAATTTTGAGATTTGCTTCCTAGTGATATATGTCATGGGTATGGCTTCCACCCACTTTGTGAAGTACTCAGTTGCAGTTATAATGAATTTGTGGCCATTGGATGAGGTGGGTGAGATTTTCCCAATGAGATCGAGTTCCCACTACGAAAAGGGCCATGGTGTGATAATCGGGTGAAGCTCTTGAGCTGGAGCATGGATGAGGTCCCCATGCTGCTGACATTGTAAACACCTTTTAGCATGATCATGTGCTTCTCACTCCATTGTGGGCCAATAGTACCCCAGCCTCAGTAGTTTCTTGGCTATGGTTATTCCACTCGAGTGTGAGCCACAGATACCAGTATGAACCTCGATTAGAGTGGTTAATGCTTCCTCAACATTTAGACAGTGCAATAAAGTACCCTCTATGCTTCTATGGTATAAGGTATCACCTAGGATGACAAATCTGGATGCTTTTTTGATAAAGGTTCATTTTAGGCTCGATGGTAGGTCAGCGGGTATGAATCCTATGTGAAGATATGTGTAGATGTCGTGATACCAAGGATCGCCAGGACCAACGATTTAACACACATATTCTGATTCCAGTACCTTGAATGTGGGAACAAGAAGTTGCTCGATCAGAAATTCGTATTTTGGCACATTATGAGGGATGTCTACTAGAGACCCAATTGTAGCCATGGTATCAGTGGCTCTGTTGTTGGTTCTTGGAATCTACTCAAATGTTATGTCGATGAAGGATTCCTTTAGAGTCTCCACCAATTTTTTGTATGGGGTTAGCTTGTCATCCTTTGTCTGATATTCATTATTGACTTGATTTATGATCAACTGTGAGTCGCTATAGACCTTGAGAGCTATGATATTCCATTGCACTGCTATTCTGAAACCTATAGTCAAAGCCTCATATTCTACTAGGTTGTTGGTGCAAGGAAATGCCAATTTGTATGATCTTGGTATGCAATCCCCCTGTGGGGTGATGAAGAAGACACCAACTCCTGATCCATGTTGTGTATATGACCCATCGAAGTATAGTTTCCAGTGATTAGTAACGTTGAGGTTAAAGATGGATTCGTCTAGAAATTCAAATACAAGAGGATTCTCCGCATAAATAGGTGCCTCTACTAGTTGATCTGCAATAACCTGTCCCTTGATTGCTTTCCTCTCTATATACTCGATGTCATACTCTGACAGTATCATTACCCATTTTTCCATTCTGCCAGTTAACATTGCCTTTGATAAGAGATATTTAAGGGGGTCAATTTTGGCAATAAGCTTGATCTTGTGTGCCAACATGTAGTGCCTAAATTTTTGGGATGCAAACACTACTGTGAGGCAAGCTTTCTCGATGAATGAGTAATTTAGCTCATGACCCACCATTGTCCTGCTGATATAGTAGATGGCTCTCTCTATTCCATTTTCATCATGCTGGGCTAATAAAGCCCCAAGGGCTGCTACTGTTGCTGACACATATAAGATTAATGGCTTTCTCGCGATAGGTGGCATTAACACTGGAGGTGTCAGTAGATATTCCTTTATTTTGTTGAATGCCTCTTCACATTTTGTATCCCATTTGTATGATACCCCCTTGTGGAGAAGGTGCGAATATGGGTTCTGCTTGTCTGCCAGTTGTGCTATGAACCTTCTAATAGATTAGAGCCTACCTTGGAGGCCTCTTAATTGCTTTAAGTTCCTTGGTGCTTCCATCTCAAGGATTGCTTTGACTTTTGCTGGATCCATTTTGATACCCCTCATAGACACTATGTATCCTAGTAATTTTCTTGATTATTCACCAAAGACTCACTTCTTGGGATTTAGTCTAACTTTGTATTCCTCCAATCTGTCAAAGATAGCACTTAGGGTTGCTATATGATCTTGTCTTTTTCTTGACTTTGCTAGGATGTCGTCGACATAGTCTTCGACTATTTTGTGAATCATATCATGGAATATTAGTGTCATGGCCCTTTGATAGGTTGCTCCTGCGTTCTTTAGGCCGAATGGCATCATGTTCCAGCAGTAGGTCCCCCACGGACAAGTAAAAGTTGTCTTATGTTGGTCTTCTTTTGCTATCATAATCTAGTTGTATCCTAAAAATTCGTCCATTAGTGATAGCATCTCATGCCCCGCTGTCATGTCCACTATCATATCGATATTGGGAAGTGGAAAATAATCCTTGGGACAAGCTTTGTTCAAATCTCTAAAATCTATACAGATTTTGATAGCTCCATCAGGTTTTGAAATAGGTACCAAGTTTGATACCCATTCTGGATAATCAATTGGTTGGATAAATCCAGCATCTAATAGCTTTTTGAGCTCCATTTTGACTAACAAAGCAATTTGAGGATGCATTTTTTGAAGCTTTTGTCTAACAGGTTTTGCATCTGGATACACTGCTAGGTGATGGACCACAATATTTGGATCAAGTCCTGGCATATCAGCATAACTCCATGCAAAGTTTATTTGTCTTTCCTTTAGGAATGCTGCTAGGAGTTCTTGCTCTTCTGATAATAGTGATTCCGCATAGAATGTGATATGCGGGGTCTCCTTTGTTCTTAGGTTGACTGGGTCACATTTTTCGGCCAAGACTGCTGACTTCTCTTGATGAATAGCTCTTAGGGGAAGATTGAATCCTTCATCCTCAGGCACCTCAGAGAGGTTTTCACCATTGGATACGTCCTTTATTTTTACTATTTTCTTGTCAGAGAGTGCCACGATGTGGTTTTCACTCAAAGACTTGGATATGATTCTTAGTTTCTCACTTTTGTGACTGAAGGATTCAATCATTTCCCCGTAATAGGTGTGTGTGTCCAACTCCATTATAAAGCTTGCTTTATGATCTCCATCTGGAATATTGTCTCTCAATCCCATGAATTCTGAGAGTGGTTCATCATTTTCGAATGTATCGAGAACTGGTGGTCCTGGTTGGTCATATTCGATCAGTTGGGGGTAGACTAAGCGGATCTAGTGATTTTGACTATCTGGTTCAAAGGATATGGTACTAATCATACACAGGATGGTATCTTCGAATAACCTAGGTAGGTTGGATAAGGTATCTTCGTCATCGCTACTAATGTAGGGCTCAGTTATAAAATTATGTGTGTCTCTACCTGTGACTATTGGTGAGTGTAGTTGTACTATTACTGGCTGAGGAGAAACATTAGTGGCTCTAACCGGAGGACTTCGGCCACGTATGGTTATTCTCGGAGTGGCACATCCAAGACCAAGATTTGTTATGGGTCACGTCTCTGGCATGATAGGTATTATGAGCCCATTGTCATTTTGTCCTAGTCTTTGATTGCGGTCATAGCCCATCGCAAGCATCGTGTGTAGGCCTTTGCTTCTTTCATCCATTGGTAGATTAGCTGCCAGTCTTTCATCTTGATACAACATGTTTGATGGATCTGCTTCAATTACCTCATGGCCAAGGTCTCCCCATCTTGTGAATTCAAGATAATTTTGAGGATAGGTTTGTGATGTGGGAGCTTGATTTTCTTATGGGCGTCCTCATGATCTTGGAGATTGTGGTAACTCTCCTATCACAAAAGCATTATTAGGGAGCCTATAGCTTCCACAACCATCCTCCTGGATCATAAGCTTGATGTTAGAGATGGTGGGAATGGCGAGAGTGGGAGGTGTCTCTATCGTAGAAGTGGACGTGAGGGTGGTGGGGTCAATGTATGATGTGGATGGGCCTTCATCATTTTTTGGCACTTGGGAGATTTTGTAATATTTGGCTTCAAGATTCTTGCAATACGAGAATGGCTCGGGATCTCCATGGATGGTAACCTCTTGTCCATTATGTGTGAATTTCACACATTGGTGGAAAGTTGATGCTACGGCTTTCATCGCATGGATCCATGGGCGTCCCAAGAGGATATTGTATGGCAATTCAAGGTTCAAGACCTGACATGTGGTTTCCATGAGTGTTGGCCCTACTTGGATAGGAGCTTAATTGTGCCCTGAGACACTCTTTCTTGGTCATCATATGCTCTGATTGTGATGCCCTTCCCTTTATCAATGGAATCTTCTGATATCTTTAACTACTTGATGAGACTAAAAGAACAAATGTTCAAACCTGCACCTCCATCCACCAAGACCCTTTTGATTTTGCTTTTGTTCACAATGACCTCCAAGTGAAGTGCGCAATTGTGAGATGGTTGGGTGGGAAAATCTTGGTCAGAAAACGTAAGGAGATTAGGTGTTATGATGTTTCTGACCATAGCTTGGAATTGTTCTGCATCAAGGTCTGCGGGGACAGTAGATGAGGCTAATGCTTCCTCAAGGATCTTTTTATGCGTTGATGATATTTTTAACAACTCCATGATGGAGATGTGTGCTAGCATTCTTTTGAGTTGGTCTACAACATTGTAGCTATACGGAACGACTCTTGATGTAGGGACTCTATTTGGTTGGGATGATCCTGCAATGGTGACTTTGCCACCTCTTGTGGTGACTCCACAATCTTCGGCATGGGCACCTTTGATGGTGATGACCATGCATTTTTCATTGAGGTTGGCAACAACTGTTTCGTATACATGATTTACACTTCCTTTTCCTTTATCCTTGTTATTCCCTTTGTTGCCATGATTCGACATTGGATTCATGTAGATTTTAAGGTCTTGATTCCCTATAGGTGGTTCCACGTTTATGATTCTTTTGACGATGAGATCTTGTATGATGTTCTTGAGTCTCATGCAATTATTTGTGGTGTGGCCTTTGATTTTGTGGAATTCACACAGTTGATTCTCATTGTACCAAGGAGGTTTGACATCAGGTTCATGGTAATTCTCAAATGTAGGAGCTTGGATGAGTTTTTCGTTGATTAGTTTTTTCATGATGTCCTCAAGTGGTTCCCCCAAAGTAGTGTATTTTTGTTTGGGGTATGTTTTGTGTTGAGGTGGTCCTCTTTGGTCATTGAGGTTATTGATTGTGGGATTATTGTTGGGTTGATGCGTTGTGTGATGAATGTTTTGATTTGGTGTTTGGATTTGTTGTGTGGGTGTGTTTTGGCGCAGACCACTAATGACTACCTTGGCATCTACAACACCATCATTAGTGGTGTTTTTGTTTCTAGCCCACATGCGAGGTTTATTATTGTAGTTTGATGATGAGCGGTTGTTTTGCGGTTCGTGATATGATGTTGATTCAATGGGTTGAGTCACAAGGGCTCTTTTGATGCTAAGTTCCTTGGTGATCAATTGATCGTATGTGGTGATACCCTGAACCTTGAGATGAAATGATAGGTGACCTTCAAGGTTGGCGATGATTGTGCAGACTTGTTGTTCTTCTGGCATGGTCCACTTGCTCCGATTGGCCTTAGATCGCCATCGTTGAAGAAATGAAGCAAAAGATTCATTTTTTCCTTGTTTTAGAGCGTATAGTTCTTCGAGACTAACATCCATTGTAATGTTACATGTGTAGTTTCTAATGAATTCATCTCTAATTTCCTGGAATGTTATGATGCCTGAGGGTAAGCGAGAGAACCATTCTATAGCATTGCTTGCCAAGCTCCTAGGGAATAGCTGCATCAGATAAGTATCGTCATATGCAACCTCCATACAATGAACCTGGAATTCCCTGATGTGATCTTCAGGGTTTCCCGTCCCTCAATATTTGTCAAATTTAGGGATCTCAAATCCCTTAGGGAATGGTTTCATATCTAGGCTCTTATCGAATGGATAGGGACACAAGTTGCTTTTCGTTTTGGTTGTCCACCCCGATTGAAGGTCAAGCACTTGTTGCGAGAGCAACCTGAGCTATGTCATCACATCATTCTGGGGATCAAGGGGTGGGATGAATCTATTTTGAGGTGTTGCAATCGAGGTTTGGATGGATGGGTTGGTTGGTGCATTGTTCAATGGTATCGGTATGTTGTGGCGGGTGAAGTAGGCTTCTACTTGCTTTTGGATGAACAAT
This sequence comes from Sequoia sempervirens, assembly GCA_007258455.2. Taxonomy (NCBI): domain Eukaryota; kingdom Viridiplantae; phylum Streptophyta; class Pinopsida; order Cupressales; family Cupressaceae; genus Sequoia; species Sequoia sempervirens. Next base: position 507,723,564 of record VDFB02000015.1, read on the forward strand.
GCTTGTTGTTTCTCTTGTTGTTGTTGTGCTAGGATTTGTGCTTGTTGTTGTTCCAACAATGCTTGTTGTTGTGCTTGTTGCTACACTTGTTGTTGTTCTAACAACGCTTGTTGTTCTGCTTGTTCTTGTTCCCACAACGCTTGTTGTTGGGCTGCCAATTCTGCTGCTTCTTGCTGCTCTTGGTATTGCTTTAGTGCTTGTTGATAGGCTTGCAATTGCACTGCTTGTGCAAGAAGTTGTGCTTGTGCTTGTGCTTGTTGTGCTTTCACTTAAGCTTGTGCTTGGGCTTGCGCTTGTGGGGCTTGTTGCTGCAATAATAGTTGTGCTTGAGCGACCCTTTGTGCTTGCAATGCTTGCGCAGCTTGTTGTTGCTATTGTTATTGTTATAATAATGCTTGAGCTTGTTGCGCTTGTTGTGCTTGTTGTGCTTGTATTGCAGCTTGTGCAGTTTTGGCAGCTTGTGCAGCTTAAGCGGCTTGTTGCACGGCTTTTTATTTTTGCACTTGTTGATAGCCTCTTTGGAAAGCGGCTTGTAATGCTGCGTCAAATTGGTTTGATGTGGTGAACATTGGTGGTGGTGGTGGATTTGGAATGGTGTTCGTGGTGAGTGATAATGTTGTGTTGATTATTTGGTTGGTGGATGGTGTTGTCATGTTGATTACTTGATTGGTGGATGGTGTTGTTGATGTGGTAAGTGGCGTCATTGATGTGATTGGCCCTTGAGAGACCATGCTTTGCAATGTTGTGGGGATGTTTGATGATGTTTCCATTGCTTGTGTGTTTGTCATTTGTTGTTTTGATGTCAACAATAAGTTTTGAGCATTTGGAAAAATATTTTGATTGATGGTTGGGATGTTGTTTTGATTGATACTCGGTGGAGGGGGAAGCCCTAAACCAAGGAGTGGTGTAGATGAAAATGGTGATGGTGGGAGAGGTGGAAATGTAAGGGGGGTGAATCCTTGTGAGAGTGTTGTGGTGTTGAAAATGCCCCCTGGTCCGAACATGTCTCCCTCCTCTTGTGAATTTGTGAGGAGGGGAATTTGAGGTGCTCCATGAAAAGATGTTGATGATGGGTCATAATGTAAAGTGAGAGGAACATTTATTTGTAATGTATTATGGGGGATGTTTTGTTCCAATGTGGTGTTTACGTCCAAGCTTTGATTATTAACAAGGGGATGTGATTGAAGAGCATTAAGAAATGTGTTTCCCTTGTTAACATTGGGTTGAGTTGGAGCAAATGATGTTGTGATTTGCGGGATATTTTTTGTGACGTTTTGAGATGGGGGTGTAGATGAAATGGGGATAGTGGATGAGATTGGTGGAAAAGATGTCTCTACTATAGTGCTCACATCAAAATCCGAAGGCAACTTGGCCCCTTGTTTTGCTAGTTCAAGCATGTACAACGAAGGGTTAAGTCTCATCATGATGTTGATGATTCTATGGTTGTCTGGATTTTGGAGCATTTCAACTACTTCTTTGTGAGACATTCCAAAGGTAAGATCCTCCCCTTGGGTTTCCTCTTGTGGGTTTTGTGATGATGTTGGAAGGCTAATTGTGAGATTTTCATCCCCAATGGGATTCATTTCAAGAGTGGTTTGGCTAAGATCACTTGAAGCAGGTGTTTCTTTGTTGGCTTCCATACTCTTCTTGTATTGAGATCTAGTTAGAACCATAAAACGGGGATCAATCTTTGAGAATATGGGAGATGAATCTCTTGATTCTTTGGATTAATCTCTATTTTATGCCCCAAAGTGAAAGTTTTTAGGATGCTTTTTAGGATCAAATGTGATGATGATATGATGGTGATGTTTAAAGATGGATGTTATGGATGTTTTTGGCTTTTGATAAATCTTGAATGAAATACTAGGCTTTTAGGATTTAGGATTTTGAGATTTTGAGGTTTTGTCCTTGATCTTGATTTGGATTTTGATTTTGATTTTGAACAAAAAGACCCTAAGATGTTTGATAATGATCTAAAGGATAGTTTTGTTCAAAGGATGATGATTTGGATATGTGTGAGGACAAGGATGCATCTACCCACACCTACCCAAACAAGATGATTGTTTCACTAAGTATATGAAGAAGGATTCATCTACATACACTAAGCTAGACAAGATGATTTTTGATAATTTTGACTAAGTATATGCAAAAGGATGCATCTACACATGCCTAGCCAAAAGGTGTTTTGATAAAAATTTTAAGGACTTGGTCTCAATGATTTTGGTGTTTGCTTGATTTTGTCATAAAGCCTAGCACTTTAAGGATGATTTCAAAGTTTTTCAAAAGATGACTTGTGAGATGGATTTGATGTTTTGAAAGATGGATGAAAGAGGTTTGATTTTTTTTTATCCTTAGGTGAACCTAAAAAGACAGTTTGTGTTTTCCTAGACCTAGGTATTGAAGACCATGCATATGCTTCCTAAAGATCTTTGTAACCAAGAAATGATTTCATTTGAACATTCATTTTCAAATTTCCAATGATTTTTGCTTTGGGATTTGTGAGTCTCCAATCACACATGAAAATTCATTTTGCTTAGCTTTGCTTAATGGCTTTATTTTACCAAAAAAATTTCTTTGATTAATTTTTCAAACTAAGATGTCCAATGTCTCAATTTCTTTAAACCCCACAAGATAGTTTATGTGGAAATTTAATGAACTTAAGGCAAGGGTTTTCCTATTGTTTACTCAAGAAGACAAATTGAGATATAATCCAATGCTTAGAAACCTCTAAGGACATAAGTCCCAAGGGAAAGCAATAACATATGGATTGATTCAATGATATTTGTCTTCAAAAGGGTTTGAAATTTTGATGATGATGTTGAATGTTGGTTTTCCAATGTTTTCGATAAATGCACTATGTTTTCAAACAAGCAATGTAACATCCTAGCTTAATGGGTACGTTTTTCTTAGTGGGCTTGCCTCATGCCCTTCATAGAAGAGATGCTTTTACATGCAACCAAGGAAAAATATAAAGGTATGATGAAATCCTAACCTCTATATTTCAACCAAGATCGGACATGGCAAGTAACTTCTTGGAATCTAAGTTCTAATGCACCACTTTGATAAACTCGCTCAATGGATAAATAGGCCACTACAAAACAAGGGTTCTAATTCAGACTTTCTGTTTGTAGGAGTTGACCCAACGTGGCAAGAGTCCCCTTTCGGATCCATCTTGTCGGAGTCAACCGCGTGATATTGGTATTTCTTCCAATATCCACATTTATATCCTGGCTGGAAATACTCTCGGGTTCAGAGTGTTACCAGTTGAGCCGTCCCTTGGGTGATTACTTTTTCCCACAAGGCGGGCCCTCTAAGATAAACAAAAGCAAATGAAGAACAAAATCTGTAACTCGATCAATCTTTGATAGCAACAAAGAGAGAGAATATACGCGAAAATGCCCCCCACTCACACTTGCACAATAGTTTGTTCAATTTTAAGCCCAAATTGAAGTGTGGAGGTGATTACTTTATCTTACGCCAAAATCACCAAAAAGGCCTTTTGATTCTCAAGATCGCTTGGAAGCGCATACGTCCTTTTCAATGACTTTAGTTTAAGTAACCACAAAACAAGGCAAACACACATTCATTTTACCCTTCCAAAGCAATTGTTTGATTCGTTTTAAGCACCAAATGAAATATGAAGATTGCTTGTCCAATTTTTAGCCCAAAACGAGATCTAGTAAGTGTCTAAGCTTGAATTTTAACCTTTTGCGAATGGAAAAAATCAAAATTTTCTTTTTAGACCCAAACAAAAATTAGTGTCCTAAGAGTGAAAAGGTAACAATTTCGTAAAGAAGTGTTGAACAAACACTTAAAGCATTTAAAAACACTTTGAGTTTTCAAAAAAAAAAAAATCCTCCTCCTTTCGTTTTCCTTGTGCCTTGTGCCTTCGTTGTTTTTTTGTACCTATGAAAAGAAAATCATGTAGAAATTAGAACATTACATTCATTTTGATCATTAACCCCAAATAATAACATGATTTCAATTTGAAGAAACAAATGATTTGGATGATCATAAAAGAAGGATTGGATCACGATTTGATATTGAAAAGATATCACATTCGCTACTCCCCATTTACTAAGAACATTGAGCCAAATGAATCAATCATAAAGCATAATTCTTTCAAAAGTATCATCCTAATCCCATATGTTGACTATCAAAGTGATGTGATAAACTTTGAAAGCTCATGAATTTTACCAACCATAAAGAAAACACCTTTTAAAATCCTTATCATGAGTTTAAATTTTTTGTTATCTCAAAGAAAAACCACAATGATAAATCAACTTATAACACAAAGCAAATAAATTGTTTTTAATAAGTCAACCCCCTAACAGATAAATATTTCAAACCTTCTTTTTGGCACCCTCTAATTCCCTCCAACTTTTGAATTATCCAATCTTCAAATTTTAGGCATTAAATTTGCAACAACAAAATAATATTTGTATAAAAACTAGTGCCTGTTTTGAAATCAGCAAACCATAAAGAGAATTCCTTCCTGCTTGCCCATAAAAGAGGGTATTGCCGTGTAAATTCCTTCCCTAAACATTGCACGACCCTGCTTCATGCATTAATGATTTTTAACAATTTAAGCAAATGCATTTGGTAAGTGTAAAGGCGCAGCATCCTACAAATGAAGTTTAATGAACAAGAAGAAGACATCCATCAAAACATAATGCATGCAGGAGTTTTTTCAGAGTTTAATAGATGCATCAAACATGTCAGACATGTGCCAGCAAGGCACGGGGAGATTTCAGCTTTGAAAATGGATTTATACCTCATTAATGACAACACGATCACAGTCAGAATTTTCAACATCAACTCTCATATTAAATAAGTAAAAAGGAGACTTAGGCTGAGGCGATTGTCATCAAGAGGATTGTTGACAGTCTTTAAGTCAAGAAAGGACAGAGCCCCTCACAACGCTTCAAGAAAGGACATTGGTCCCCACAACATTTTAAATGAAATCCACAACATTTTTTATTACCAAATACACAGCAAGACTCCTCTGGAAGGCGCGCACCATTAGATATTATCCTCCTGCACATGTAAATTTACTGGCATATGTTTCAAAATTTAGCCTAAGATATGTTTGAAAAGGCGTAACAGGCAATTTATTGATAGAATTCAATGATCTCTTAGACTTTCTAGCAAATGCAATTGATAGGCATAAAGGTTGAATTCAAAGAAGTTCTTCTTTAGAAAGCGAGCCAAAACTATTTTCAGGCAAATACATTTGACAAGGGTAAAGCCGTATCCCCTCAACCTTTGCCAGCATTCTCCCTACGTGAAATGTGGGAGCGGGAATGGGCACTCTAACTCAAAGAAGTGTAGACACGCAGGCAAAGCGTGAGAACTATTTGACAGAGTGCCTTAGAGAAATGTGATCTCAAGGCTAGATGAATGTAGGATGTGCGCAAAATGGATTTAGAAGAGATGTTAGAAAGTTTCAAACAAATATACGATGTGAAAGCATAGACAAGACACATGAACTATTAACAAAATGGCGTGGAAGCATGGACAAGGCGCATGAATTGTTAACAGAAGGGCGTGGAAGCATGGACAAGGTGCGTGAACTGTTGACAGAATGGCTCATGTAATGTTGCACGCAAAAAAAACTTTCATCAAAGGCTGGGCATTAGAAAGGCAGCAAACGAAGTATTTTCAAGCTAACACCTTTGGCAGGTGTAAAGACAAATTCTGCAACCTTTGGTAGGTGTAAAGACAAATTCTGCAACCTTTGACTGGTAACACAAGTTAAATAGAATGTGTGGGATCAAAAACACAAATGCTTACCTATTTTTAACTGTTGACTGGTAACACAAGTTGGTGGGAATGTGTGGGATCACCAAAAATAGAAATTAGTCTTTTGAAAGAATACCAACAGCCAGTGAAAGAAAAGGCACATTATCTATTTGACAAGATGCTTTAACAAGGACTGGAATTGTGGGATACGATGCTTTGAACAAGTGGTGGATGAGGATTGAAGGCTATGGTTGGAGTCATTACGTGCAGTTTCTCTGTTCAACCGATCACCATCTATGCACAAATTTCTACTTTTTAGATTAGCTATCAAATACATTCAATGTTGTGTGACAAAGTTCATACATAACATGACTGCAAAGCACAAAAGGTACTTATGAAACGACACCGATATGATGGGCAATACAGATCACATACACAAGAAATATCTGAGAGAGTATCAGTAAAACTATAATATGTATGAAAATCACAAGTAAAAGAGAACATTCATGTGTGAATGCCACAAATATTGAGATGGAAAACGTTATAAACACAATCGATGTCAAACTAGATTACCATAATGCACAACACAAAACTAAATGATAAAGGTCAATTGCAACCAATGTTTAGCACCAACACAACAAATAATTGTTTCATGAATCTATAAGATGCTTGCACGGCCCTCCTTCTAGCGCCAAATGTGGTGCATACTTTTGAAATCTGCAAAACTAAACTTCATACAAGGTTAGTAACTCACAAATTCCTCAAGAATGACACTATGAAATACCTTGCAAATGCTTCAAAATGTAACAAAGGATAAAATAAAACTAAAAGCATTATGAAAGCAATCACAAGTTACCTATTCCATAGTGGATTGGTGTCACATGTGCTAGTGACCCTTTCCCAATCCTTGATCAAAGCTCAAGATGATGTAAATGCAATGGAAATGATGAGCAAGATGAGTTCTCAAATTAAGAGAGTAACCTTGCATAAAAGTTGTGGATCCATGAATGAGAATGAAGGCCTTTTTTTATAGATTTTCTTGATGAGAGATTGGCCAAGATGGTGAATGTGGGACTAAAGATCCACCAATGAGAAGAGGACACTTGTCAAGTGATGATAGTCCAATGGTTGTGCAAGATTTGGGAAGAGTGCCCATGAGAGGGAGAATTTGAATTCAAATTTTGCAATAAATTTTGAGAGGGGGACAAGAAAAACAGCAATAAATGCTATGTTGGAGGGACAAATCAACTTGTCATGTTGAGGGAAAATGAGGGTTTTTAAATAAATCAATAAAATTGATTTATTTGTGCAAGTGGAGATATCTAGAGAATGCAAGTGGGTGAGATTAGCATTTAATCAGGATTAGATTAAATTAATGATGATTATGTTAATTTAATGGTGATTAGGTTAGTTTGACTTTTAGGACTTTGATATTTGATTTAAATGGATGTTTGATTTATTAAAAGGCTGATGATAATGTTTGCTTGATAGATGACCTTAGGAAATGGAGATTAATGAAATTACCTGCTAAATGAATGAAGGTGAACCTAATGTGAAATCTAGTTCAGTTGATGAATGAACCTAATCAAATGCAGAATGTTAATTTTGCATGTCTACACCTATGATTTAGACTTTATATTTTGACACTTAGGTTCTCACTTTATGACTTGTTATACTTGCTTTCTATTTGTTTTGCCAAAGATTGAAGATGACGATCGATTTATTATGGATGGAGGTTTTGTAATACTCCCATATTGATTTGCTCATTAGATACTTTTGATACTTTTATGGACACTCTGTGATGTTCTGTATGGTGGATTTCTATTTGATCATGTGTGGTTTCTTGGTTAATCTGGTTACTGCTCTTACAATTATATGTGTAGCAATTGATGATATATTATGCATAGGTGATCTGATTTATTGTGTAATGATAAGTTCTTAAATTCATATGCATTAATGGTATTATGTTTACGCTGACATGTTAGTATTTTAGGGTGGAGGGACGGAGTAGTACCACTCGCTTGCGAGTGCCCTACTACCCCGCTATTTCCTTCACCATGAGTTTTTAATGGAGATTATATGTTACTTGACGTTTAATTGGTTGCAGGGATTGCAGGATTAAAAGTCTCGACTCCACCTGCTTCGGCAGGACAGGGCGAGCACAAATTAAGCCCAATGGGTATGATGTGGTTAAAAGGAATTGTAAGGAAGGGTTTCCCGACCCAAGTCTATTATTTTGTATGTTATTGAGTCATATGAGGATTCAATTCTTGTCTTGATATTCAATTGTTTTGAGTCAAATGAGTATTTAATTTAATTATGCTCGTAATAGTTAAATTAATTATTTAAGATTTAAAAGATTAAATTTAATTATGGGTTAACAAATATTGAGGTTTAATTATAAAAAAAAAAATTTAAAAGTTGTTTTGAAATTTTGTGGAAGTAATTTAAAATAAAAGAAATTGTTGTTTGGAATTAAACAAATAAACAAATAAGTAATAATTTTTTTAAACGGGAGTTTCTTGTGGAAGGGAATTAGTTATTTTTGCAAATCTTTAGCGGGGAATGGAAGAGGAAGGGTTGGGGCGGTTGTAAGAGGTGATGGGGGTATTCTTTTAAGGAGAGGAAAATTTTAGAAGGGGGCTGGAAATGGTTGTCGGGAGAAAGGAAGCGGGAGGAAAGGCGGTGAAGAGAGGAAGAAACGTTGGTGTGGATTTCTTTTCAGCCGCTAGACACCAGGTTCTTTTCAGATTCCTATTTTAATTGTGCTGGTTTTGTTTTTTTTACATTGTTTGGCTGTAGTAGTTAGTGAATGATAATTCCGGGCTGGGTGGAATACTGTAATTTAAAGAACGTTCTCGTCTGTTGAAATCTTACAAATTTCTCTTAAATCTTAGATAAAATGTTGTTTAGGGTTATTCAGTATAAAATATTGTATATTCATGTTCGATAAAGATTTATTGCTCAAGAATCAACCCAGATCTGAAATTATCATTGTTCAGGATAAATATTGGATTTCTGTTGAACTGGGATTAGGCTGGAGTAGTTTGTATTCGAACAAAGATAAGGAGAATTATTCTTTTATATTGGGTTGAAAGTGATGCAATTATTCTGGTTTCTTTTCTTTTCTGATGAACACTGTCGTGTCCTTACCCCGATTGGTATATGTCTGCCACGATTGTAAATGTTACCTTGTTACCCATTTTAGGTTTCCTGTTCCGCAAATTTAGGAGTTGTATAGTAAATTTTGGGTTGAGATCCGTGGTTGTTAGTTGTTCCTTGTGTGCTCTGTCCACTCCGCCTGATACCTGGTTCATCGTTTAATCATATTCTGGATAGATCATTTTCTTCCTTCAAAAAAATGCGATTTCTGGGTTAAATTGTGTATCCTGTCACCGTATTGGAATTTTGGTATCACGAGTCTGTTCAGAAGCTTGCTATGGCAATTTGTTTTTGGATTCTGTAACTCCCAGCATGGCCGTCTCCTTCCCCGCATCTGTGCTTTTGCTCGGTACAGGCTCCTGTGTGTTAGGGTTGAGCAAAGTCGGCAGTGATCATATTTTTCCTCTGTTCTCCCATCTCCAGAAACTGCATGTGTCCAATGTACTTCGTTCCTGTCTTTGTTCTTGAGCGCCGTGGTTAGTGGCGTGTCTCTTCTCATCCCTGTCTGTTTGTGTTCACTTCATGGTGATTATTGTATGCGTTATTTAATCTGTCCTTTCGCTTTTGATTCATAGTTGTTTATATTCGATATGACTGTAGCCACCTTTTTGTTGCGCCCATACTTCATTAGCATCTACTTAGAATTCTGTGGTATGTTTCTTAATTCGATGAGTTGAAATTTGTATTGGTTTATGCGTTGTGTTGAGTCAGAATTTGATCCAGTTCGAATGCCTTGTTCTAGAAGAATTGTTTTCCTATTGGCATCCGCTCAGTGCCGGGTGTTCCGATGGTTTGGGTCCAGAATACTCGTTGAGGTTTTTGTTGTTGTGTCTGCATCCGTTTTGGTCTTAGCTATTCATTTCTTTCGATGGTCATAGTGGCGTTTGCTTCTCCTAGCGCTGCCTGTTGTTTCGCAGTATGGTGTTCACTATGTATAGTCGGCTAGAATAACCTTTCTTATCGTTTTCACTGTCGGGTGCTGTGTTTAATCCGTAAATTCTTGATAGTTTTCTGTCTGTCTCTGTGCCCACACTTCACTGGTATATGTATATATAGGTTCTGAGATAGGTATTGTGTTCGGTTGCCAAGTTTCTGGGTTACTTCCTAATTATTCAATGATAGCTGTGCGTGGTATTTTATAGTATATGTCTTAAATCTGGGATTCGTACATTACAAGCTCGATAATTGGGCTGTAGATAATTAATCTAGGATGTAATTTTATTTATATGTATTTAGTTCTATATAATATATATATAGGTATTGGGTTAATTCTTAAATATTAGTGTTAATACTATATAGATATATGTGTAGATTGATATATGTGTAAATTGTAACTAAATTGTAGGATAGATTTAAATTTGATAATAAAAGACAGATTACAATGATGATACTCATTGAACAATGTTCCTTTAAGTATATATATATATAATTATTGGGTTAATTTAATGTTTATATTAAAACCAATGTAAATGCCTTGTATATTTTATATATGTGTGGATTATATATGTATGAATTGTACTTTGTTTTAGGTTAGTTTTAATTTGATAAATTGGGAAGATAGTTATAATAGTTTTATTTCTTGGAGTAGAGCATTTCTTTTGAATAAATGTAACGTTGAGACATAGCATTAAATTAAACGTCTAAATTAAATGGAATTTCGTGTTTATTGTTTATGAGTTCTTTTGAGTTTTATCATCTCTCGAATGATGGGAATTTTCTTTTACCAGGGAAACCTTAGAAGTGTGTCCTTTTGGTTAGGAACCTAAGTGATTCCAGAGGTGCGATAAAGTGGTTGTCTTGATTTTGCTTTGAATTTAGACTTGAGATGTCTGTGGTTGGGTGTACGTTTGGATTGTACCAAATTGTGGAAATGCTTCTTTATGGTTAATGAGTTGATTATGCCTCACTTCTGATTGTCTTTTGATGTAGTTCTTTTATGTGGTACAATCTTTGTTGTTATTGTGCTGTGATTGAATGATTAGAGGGAGTGGCTCTGAGTGGGTGGTCGGCACACAAAGGGGCGCCAGGATAGCCCTCGTCAGAGTAAATTTAATAAGTGATAATTTAAATAATTAACTAGGTTGGGTAGTATCACACTAAAGAGATAATTATTGCCTCATCCGCCTTTGAGTGCTACCACAGACTAAAGGGGATTGAGAAGGCCGTGGTGGGCATGTTCGTTGCCTTGTCTACACGAAGGGTAACGGATCCGCATGAGCAACCCTATGGAGCGGCTCCTTGCGATAGGTAGTCTGGATAACCATAGATGGAGGCGGCTCCTAGCACTCGGATTGTCTGGATAATTCGTTAGTAGACGGAGGCGGCACCTTGTGTTAGGTAGTCTGGAGAATCCATGTTAAGCCATGCGATGACACTCTCCTCTAACATTCATGTTTATGTTATCTTTTGGAAATCCTCTGGAATCGGTCATTTGCTTCGTATTGATGTTTTTTATTGTTGTTCGAATTTGAATCCTTTTTAAGTTGTTGATTGTGAGATCATGTTTTGTTGGTCTTGGTCGGGAACCTCTTCCTCCGCGATTCCTAGCACGGGGGTGGTCGGGTGGATCGTGTTTCACACCCCGTTGGGATTTTCTCTTTTTATGCAGGTTCATTTTGCGGTGTTGAGTTTCAGTTTCAGTGGATTATTGTTCGTGGGTTCCAGATCTATGCATTTATGTGACTTTCTTTATTGATGTATTATTCCCACCTAGTTGGGACAGTTTTGTATATTATGCACATGGTGCTATTGTAATGTAATCGTATGATGATGCTGTGTACTTTATTGTAACCTCGGTTTTGAGGAGAATTCATAATGATGTTGTAACTTTGGCTATTCTTTTATCATGTTTCTTATTTTATTGTTACTGATGTAATTACTATTATGGATGGATGAAATTTATGGATCATGTAATAGTAGGTTAAGTATCCAAATTAAGTAACGACTTCGTGTTCCTCAAAGGATTAAGTTATGCAAATTTATTTATGACTATGTTATGTTAATTACCACTCTCAAAAAAAAAAAATGGTTGCATTTTACTTAATTCCTTTGGGGTTGCGTGGCGGGGCGTTACAGGTTTATTGCAAGTGAAAGTGAAATGGGATGGATGGTTTTGGGTTTTTTGGAAATTTTCAATATTTTTGGTATTTTGAAAATGTTATGAGGTTGTTTTTGGTTTTTTTGAAAGTTTATATGAATTTTTTCATTTTCGATTATTTGAGGTTGTTTAGGTCTTTTGAATGTTTTCTAATGCTTTTGTGTTTTTCAGAGATTTTAAATGTTTAGGGATTTTTCAAATATTTGAATGTTTTTGGGATTTTATAATATTTGGATGTTTTTGGGATTTTATGAGAGTTTGGATGTTTAGGGATTTTCTGAGAGTTACGATCAAGAACCTAACCTAAAAGACCTATCCAAGGGGCCTCGAGGGATGATCAAAGATTAGACTTTCCTACATTACACACGTAGAGACCACGTAGTTTGACTGACTCGACTTATTGAAGATGAGATATGAACAGTTGATGGAATGTCAGTTTATTATGGCAGACTCCTAAAGGACAAACCTAGGGTGTCTTAGGGGCACATCAATGATGGCCTTTCCTACGTTCAAACTAAGAGACCCGTAGTTCAACAAGGTTCTATTTTTGGATTTTTGATGTTTTGACCTTTTTAGGGATTTTGATATGTTTTGGATGTTTTGGATTTTGACTTTACAATTTTTTGAATTGTTTTTTGGATTTTAGCTATACATGATTTTGCAAATGTTTTTGGATTTTATGATGAACATTTTACAAATGTATTTGGGATTTTCGATGATATTTCCAATAACCTTAAGATATACAAGAACCTAATATGATCCATAATGAATTTCCCCTAGTGTGATATGATAGAATACCTCGATACAGGTAGGACAAACTAACCTTTGGAATATGCCAAGTAGTACTAAAGGGATTGTGATACTTCACAACATCAAGCTATGGTAAGGACGCAGATGGGTGATGGAATAAATAGGATGAATGATGCGATGGATGGAGGGTGATGCAAAGAATGGTAGGATAAAGGATAAAGAGCCAAAGAATAGATGGAGGTGCTTTATTTACATGAGCTTGTATGCCAAGTTTTCACCAAGGTACTTTCCCAAAGTGCCACCAAAGTGGTTTTCACTAGAGGACGATTTTTTTCTTTATAGTTTTCAATCCTTTTTTTCATTTTTTTGGATTTTGATCTTTTTTTGTTTATTTTATTTTTAGGTTTTACACCCTTCAAGACTAGGCATAAAACTTTTTAAGATGCAAGTTGTTGGTTGGTTCCTACAAGGGTTCTCCTTTAGGCATTGACAATTGATATGCTCTTGATTCATAGCTTGATGTAACAATAAAGGGACCCAACTAGTTAGGCTCAAACTTTCCTTTACTTAGCTGATTTGGTAGATTCTTCTAATTCTATTTGATAAAAAGATCCCCCACTTGGAAAGACCAACATTTTATCTTCTTGTTATAGCTCTGTTTTAGTCGTTTTGATATACTTGCAAGTGATTAAGAGTGTGAAGATGACGTTCGTCTAGGAATTTGAGCTTATTTAGCCGAGATACTTTGTAATCTTCATCGGTGATCAAGTTTTGTAATGATGCTCACAGTGATGGGAGATCAACCTCGATAGGAAGAATGGCTTTTGATCCATAGACCAGGGAGAAAGGGGTTGCACCTATTGGCATGCATATATTGGTTCGGTAATCCCAGAGAGCGGGATTTAGTTACAAATGCCAATCATGACTAGCTTCATTGACCATTTTTGTTAGGATTTTTAGAATGTTCTTGTTTGTAGCCTCAGCATGGACATTGCCCTGGGGATAATATGGGGTAGAGAATTAGTGTTGGATGTTGAATCTTTGACATAGCTCTTTTACATCTTGATTCTTGAAGGGTGTTCTATTTTTTGATATAAGGGTTTGCAGAACACCATAATAGCAGATAAGGTAATTCAGGATAAACTTAGCAATTTTCTTCCTCATTATATAGGTCATAGGAATAGCTTCCACCCACTTGGTAAAGTACTCGGTGGCTGTTACGATAAACTTGTGGTTATTGGATGAGGTTGGAGTGATTTTTCCTATGAGGTCAAGTTCCCACTACAAGAAAGGACAAGGTGTGATCATTGGTTGTAATTCCTAAGCTAGAGAATGAATCAAATGTCCATGTTGACACTGGACACATTTATGCACATATTGATGGGCTTCTCATTCCATAGTTGGCCAATAGTACCCTGTCCTCAATAGTTTCTTAGCTAATGTCATACCGTTAGAATGGGAACCACATATGCCATTGTGTACTTTTGTTAAAGCAATTAAGGTTTCCACTTGGTTAAGACATCGTCGTAATGTTCCTTTGATGCTTCGGCGATAAAGGGTATCACCTAGGATCACAAATCGAGATGCCTTTTTGACAAAGGTCTTTTTAAGGTTTGAGGTGATATCGGATGGGAGGGTTCCTCTACTTAGGTAAGTGAATATGTCATGATACCATGGGGACCCAAGACCAACAATGACACACACGAATTTAGATTCAAGGATTTCAAAAGTTAGTACGATAAGCTGTTCTACCAAGAATTTGCATTAGAGGATGTTGTTCAGCATGTCTAATAGTGATCTGATTGTTTCCATAGTGTCTACTACTCTATTGTTCATGTGAGAAATCTACTCAAAATCTATGTCAATGAAAAGGTCCTTGATATTCTCTACCATCTTCTTGTAAGGTGTAAGATTTTCATCCTTAGTTTGATAGTTGTCATTGACTTGGTTGATAACCAGCTATGAGTCTTCATAGACTTTCATCTCTTGTATTTGTCACTGAACTAATATCCTTAGGCCTGTGATTAGGGATTTGTATTCAACAATGTTATTAGTACATGGGAATGATAGCCTCTATGAATTTGAGATGCAATCACCTTGAGGGGTGATGAAATTAATACCTTCTCCTGATCCATGTTGGGTGAATGATTCGTCAAAGTACATCTTCCACTGATCTATGAGATTGATAAGGAATACTAATTCATTAGGGAACTCAGATATCAAGGGGTTCTCAACGTAGATAGGTGTGTCTACTAGTTGATCCATGATCACTTGTCCTTTGATTTCCTTATGCTCCACATACTCTATGTCAAAATTAGTTAAGATCAACAACCATTTGGCCATTCGTCCAATGAGAGTTGCTTTGGATAACATGTATTTTAATGGGTCGATCTTTGCAATGAGTTTGATTTGATGGGGCAACATGTAGTGTCTGAACTTTTGTGAAGTAAAAATTAATGCCAAGCATGCTTTTGCAATTGGTGAATAGTTCATTTCATAGCCTACCAAGGTACTATTGATATAATAGATATCCCTCTCCTTTCCATTTTCATCATGTTGTACTAAAAGATCTCCTAGTGTTGTTGATGTTGTTGAGATGTACATGATCAATGGTTTGTTCAGTATTGGCAGAATTAGCACTAGAGGTGTCAATAGGTAGTCTTTGATTTGTTGTAAATATTTTTCACACTTCTCATCCCACTTGTAATAACTATTCCTTTATGGAGAAGATGTGAAAAAGGGTGGATTTTATCTAATAGTTGTACTATGAACCTCCTTATAGACTATAATATTCCTTGTAACCCTCTCATCTGCTTCAGTGTTTGCAATGGATCAATGTCTAGGATGGATTCTACCTTTGTTGGATCAATTTCTATCCCTCTTTTTGAGATGATATAGCTAAGAATTTTCCCTCATGTAACCCCAAAGACACATTTTTTGGATTTATTCGTACCTTATACTCTTCAATCCTATCGAAGATGGGTCCTAAGACTTGTATGTGCTCACTTATTTTCATTGATTTATCCAAAATATCGTCCAAAATCTTCAACTATTTTGTGGATCATGTCATGAAAGATGAGGATCATTGCTCTTTAATAGGTTGCTCCTACATTCTTTAACCCAAATGACATCATGTTCCAGCAATAGGTTCCCCATGGACAAGTGAATGTAGTTTTGTGTTGATCCTCTTTGGCGATCATGATTTGATTATAGCCTAAAAAACTGTCCATGAGTGATAGCATTTCATGCCCAGCTATTAAGTCCATGATGAGGTTGGTGTTAGGAAGAGGGAAATCATCCTTTGGGCATGCCTTGTTTAAGTCTCTAAAATCTATGCATATTATGATTCCCCCAATAGGTTTTGAGACTTGTACTAGGTTTGAAACCCACTCAAGATAATCTATCGGTTGGATGAATCCAACGTCAAGAAGCTTTTATATTTCTAGTCTTACCAAGAGTGTTATCTGAGGGTGCATCTTCTGTAATTTCTACTTCACTGGCTTTGCTTCAGGATAGACTAAGAGATTATGCACAACCACTTCTGGATCGATCCTTGGCATATCTATGTATGACCATGCAAATTTAGCTCTCTTCTCTTTCAAGAATGCTGCTAGGTTCTTTTGTTCTTCGTCCAACAAGGATTTGACATAGAAAGTGATCTTAGGTGCCTCTTTTGTTCCCACATTGATTGGAGTGGCCTTTTCTACTAGCACTACTGACTTCTCGGATGCATTTCACTAAGGGGGAGATTGAATCCCTCATCCTTGGGCACCTCAGAGAGGTTTTCACCCTCAGATACATTCTTTGGTTTTACTATTTTAGGATCAGAAAGTGCCACAGTGTGGTTTTCACTTAAAGATCTGCATGTTAGTTGCATTTCATCAATTTTCCAACCGAAGGATTCAATCATCTCCCCATAGTATGCCCCTATGTCTAGCTCTACGTCAAAACCGGCCTTATGATCTACCCATGGTAAGTTGTCATGAATTCCTATGAATTCTAAGATTGCTTCATAATTTTTGAATAAATCAAGAATCAGTGGTCCTTGTTGGTCCATGTCAATTAGCTATGGGTATACTAGGTGTATTTCAGTCAGTTGATTGCTCGGAGTAAAGGATGTTATGGATATCATGAAGAGGGATTTTTTCTCAAATAGGTTAGAAACATCAAGGGGAAGTCATCTAAGGTGGTATCATGTGATGGAGGTAACCAAGAGGAAGCCTCAACCCATTTAGCGGAAGTACCTTTACCAATAAGGGTGACCTTGCTAGTAGTACAACCTAGACCAAGATTCTTTAGTCGTTTCTCAGGAACGATAGGTTCTAGTAAACCATTCTCATTTTGTCCCAGTTTATTATTCTTGTTATATCACATTCCCTTCATTAGCTGCAAGCCTTTGTTATCTTCTTCCATGGGAAGAGCGGGGATAGGTCGTTCATCCTAATAAAGGAGTTTAGAGATATCGTCCTTGTTGACATCTTCTTGATTCAAATCCCCCCACTTGGTGAATGTAGTAGTTGCCATCTTGATAGTTTTAGGCTCTTTGGTAATAGATGTGGGTTTCCTGTGGGATTGAGGAGAAAGAGGTATCTCTCCTAAGACAAAGGTGTTCTTTATTAGCATATAGTTCCCACAACCATCATCTTGGATCACTACTTTGATATCAGGAATATTTTGCACAATGGGTGCCTTTGCTTTAGAGGTAGATGTAAGGGATGACGGGTCAACAAATAAGGTAGAAGGTGTAGGCCCTTCGTCATTCTTGGGTATTTGGGGGATCTTATAGAACTTGGCCTCAAGACTTTTGCAATAGTAAAAAGGATCAGGATCGCCATGGATAGTAATTTCTCTGCCCTCAAAAGGAAACTTGACACATTGATGATAAGTCGAGGCTATGGATTTTAGGGCATGGATCCATGGCCAACCAAGCAGGATGTTATAGGGAATATTAAGGTAGAACACTTGGCATATAGTTTCCACTATGATGGATCCCACTTGGATAGGTAATGCAATGATGCCTTGTGATACCTATTCTTGGTCATCATATGCCTTGATGGCGGTGCTCTTTTCTTTCTTATTGTAACCTTTGAATAGCCTAGGTTCTTTATCAACTGAAGGGTACAAATGTTCATACCAATACCTCCATCTACTAAGACTCTTTTGACCTTGTTCTTATGAATGACAACCTCAAGGTGTAAATCACAGTTATAAGATGGTTGTGATGGTAGGTCTTGTTCTAAGAAGGTGAGAAGATGATTGGTGATATGCTCTACCATAGCTTGAAATTGATCCTTATCAATATCCTCAGGGATGGATGACTCTGATAAAGCTTTCTCCAAGATTTCCCTATGTGTGGGGGATAGCCTCAATAGTTCTAAGATGGATATATGTGTGGGGGTCTTCTTAAGCTGATCTAGGATATTATACTTGCTAGGATTTGATGTTGGAAAATTAGGCTATGTCCTAGATTGAGATGGGACTCCTTGGACGATGATTTTTCTATGTCATGTGGTGACTCTGCATTCCGTACTAGGCCCTTTGATGGTGACAACAGTAATGACTCTATCATGGGAAGCAACCACATTGGAATAGGTATGTTGCATGTTTGTGTAATCTTTAGGTTTCCCATTGTTGTTCCCTTTGTTATGATCTGGCATAGGGTTCTTGTATATCTTAAGATCCTGATTCCCGACTAGTACCTCAACAGATATGGTGTCATTTTCTATGAGATCTTGGATAATTTTTTTGAGCCTCATGCAATTTGTTGTTTTGTGTCCTTTGATTTTGTGAAAGTCACAGAGATTGTTTTTTGTTGTACCAGGATGGTTTCTCTTGCAGTTCTTGGTATTTTTCAAAGTTTAGAAGTGTTATCAGGTTTGAATCTACCAACTTTTTCATGATGGTTTCAATGGGTTCTGATAACTGTGTACTTGCATTTAGAATAATTATTCTTGTTAGGGGTTTTCCTTTGCTACATTTCAGTGTTATTGATTTGATTGTTCTGAGGAGGTGTTGTTTGTTGTACCATTGGTTGAATGTTAGCATCTTGATTATTGTTTGGTCTAGGAGCACCTAGGAATACCTTAGCATCTACCACACCATTGTTCATTACATTCTTGTTCTTAGCCCAGACATGAGGCTATTCATTTGAACTAGTTAATGGGTGACTATCTTTGTAAGATTGACTATTTCCCTATGATATTAGAGCTCTTTTGATGTTAAGGGCTCTAGGGACAAGCTCGTAATAAGATGTTATGCACTATATTTTCAAGTGGAAGGATAAATTTGGATCCAGATTTTCTATGATCATCCCCACTTATTGTTCATCGGGAAGAGGCCACTTGCTCTTACTATCTCTTTGTCTCCAATGTTACAAGAAATTAGCAAAATTTTCTCCTTTGTTTTGTCTAAGAGTGTACAATTCTTCTAGAACTACGTCCATGTCAAGATTAAAGGAGAAGTGATCAATGAATTTATCAATAATTTCTTGGAAAGTTTTGATGTCAGGAGGTAGATGAGAAAACCAATCCATGGCAGGACATGTTAAACTTCAGGGGAAGAGGTGCATTAAATAAGAATCATTGTAGGTCACCTCCATACACATGACGTTAAACTCTTTGACATGGTCCACAGGACTTTCTCTCCCTTTGCATTTATCAAATTTTGGGATTTCAAATCCAAGAGGGAATGGTACCATTGCTATGTTTTGATCAAATGGATATGGACATAGATTTTGTGTATGGGGTTTCTTTTTCTTGCCCATTCGAAGGTCTTGCATTTCTTGGGATAGCGCCTTGAACTGCGATGCTAGATCATCTTGTGAGTTTGGTGGAGGAATGTATGGTGGGATTATGGATTTTTTTTTGGTATGATAAGGTGTTGTATGGGGTGTATGGTGGTGTAAGATTCTGTGAAGGTGATTGAGGTGTTGATGTATATGTTCTTAACGCGTTTGTATTGACAATGTTTTGTTGAGGATTATAGTAGGAATTCGATTGTTGTTGTTGGGTATACTGTTGAGCTAATAAGGCTTGTTGTTTTTGTTGAGCTGCTAAGGCTACTTCTTGTTGTTGTTGTGCCACTAGGGCTTGTTGATGGGCTTGCTATTGTTGTTGTGCCATGAGGGTTTGATGTTGGGCCTTTTGTTGTTGTTGTTGTTGTTGTTGTGTTGCTAAGGTTTCTTGATGAGCTTGATGTTATTGTTGTGCTACTAGGGTTGCTTGTTATTGTTGTTGTGTTGCTAAGGCTGCTTGTTGTTTTTGTTGTATGGATTGTTGATAAACTTGTTGTGCTTGTTGTAAAGCTAAGGCATGTGCTTGCAATATAGGATGAGGTGGTTGTTGAGACATATGTGATGGATTGAAGGTGTTGATGGTTTGAGCAGGTAGCGGGTTGTTGATGAGAGGTTGGGGGTTCCCTTGGTTTAACATTCCTTGCAAGATGGTGTATTGGGGTGGAGGAATGCAAGTTTGAAGTCCCATTTGATTTTTCATGGTAAAGGGGACCATGGGAAAATACAAGGATTGTGCTATTAGATTTTGCAATGGTAATGACACATTAGGACCTTGAGTCCATTGATTAAAAAGATTCCCTTGTCCCATGTCTTGAGGATTTCCTTGTGTTAGAGATGTAAACAAGGTATTACCTAGATTGATGGTTCATGACCAAAGGATTGTTTTTAGATGGGTTGATAATGGATGGGGTGGATGTGTTTTTTGAAACCAATGGTATGGATGAATCAATACAAGGATTGGGTAAAGATGTCCCTATCTACATGATGGGTTGACTCTGTGGTATAGTATTGACATGCCCTTATGTGTTGTTTTGAGACATTTGGTCGACACTACTTTGCTTGATGGTGGTCACACTTGTGGTACTCATGGGTATGGATGTAGAGGGGTGGCCTCGATACATGGAGGTCATTGTGGAGTAATGATGTTCAAGGGGTTTATGTAGTTGTTTAAATCCTCGGGAACGAGAGGAGCACCAAAGGTAGGTGTCCAAGTGGTTGTTTGGGATGGATGATTGGTATCAAGGGTACCTACAAGTGTGCTACCTTCAAATGGAAGAGTTAGACCAAATTCCTTGGCAAGGCTAGTTGCAAGACTGGGAGTGGATGTTTGATTTATCCCTAGCAATGGAGTTGTGAAGCCTTGTGTCAAATTTTGTGCAACAAATGATGGGGAAATCAGAGCTACATTTTTATAGGCTTGATGTTCCATGATTTCCTCCCTAATAAGTTCAAATGGATTTTTTGTGATGTCCTCTATCTCATATGGTCCTGACAGAGATGATGGTTGTTGTGATGGGGTGACTTGACTTCTTGGATCAAATTCTAGAGTATTTGGATCACTTGAGGTAAATGTGACTTTTCTTTTCTCTATGGTTCTCTTATGTTGTGATCTTGTCTTTACCATAAACTTTGTGTCACCTTTGGGAGAGTTGTGTTGAGATTTATAATGTTTGAACTCTCCAGTTGACTCAAACTTAGGTAAAAGGAATGTTCTAAGTCTTTTCGAAGCAATGATGATAATCGAGGATGAAAAGGTGGGTGATATGGAGAGTGATATTTGAAAACATTTTGGGACAACACTTTTGACTTGAGTTTGATGTTTTGATGTTAGGATAAAGGATGTTTATGAACTTAGAAATATTTAGGGTAGACTCATGACCTTCAAGATTAACTAGTTCAAAGATGATAACCAACTTATCTAAGCGCATGGAAAAGGATACATTTCACGTACAAAGTAGCTAAGTTAGGGTTTGGGTTTGATTGATGTTTAAGTCAAAAAGTATTGGTGTATTCAAAAGTTTTGAAAAGTTTGGTGAAGTGAAGGATGAAATTTGATGAAGGGGTAGATGAAATATTTGACCCAATGTTGACCTAGAGTGAACTTTTGTTTGATAAGACTAAGGTAGTGAGAAACATGCTAGACCTCTAAAGTTTTTAAATCCTAAAGGCCTAATGTTTTAGATAGGTTGATTATCATGAAAAAGACCTGGATTTTGACTCATAAAGAACATATACATGTCTGGATGTTTCCTTAGTGCACATTCATAAAATTTTATTAACAACTTGTTTTTGTTTTGGTAGTGTTGAAATGCGGTTGTTGATTGCTTTTGAACTAATATGCCTAAGTTTGAAGTGACAACCTATAGACCTTCTCTTGGGGATTCTAATTTTACATGAGATCATTTAGAGAAGTCTAAGTCTATGGAAGAAAACGAGATATTTATTGCCACACGGGTGGTGGTAATATGGGCCTTCCAGCCTCAATATCGGTTTGTTCCTCTTCTTCGTCTAAGATGTTTGTTGTGTTTCTCCACTAAGCAGGTGTTTATTTTGTTTCAGAGGTGAAGCTTCTCAAACTATTAATGATATTGGTTTGTTCTCTGTTAATGAGTTCAAAGTTAGGTTGAATGATAGCACCTTCAAGATTAGCTTGTTCAACGAGAACAATCGGTCTCCAAATAGTCATGTGGGGTTCAATTATCAATTTTATCTTGCTTAGGTGAATTTATTTTACCACAAACACTTGTCATGATTATGTTTTCAAACTAAATGTTTATGTCAAAAACATCATAACTTTCACAAGGTCCATTTTGTGAGAATCATGAGGTTGAAGCCATAACTTCCTATGTTGTCTTTGGAAAATATGGATTGAGATATAAGTCAAAATATTTTGAAATCTCTAAGGATAGAAATCCTTAGGACAAGCAGTAATATCAAAGCTATTTCAAAAGGTATCCATATTTAAGCCAAAGTGTTTGAAATTTTGAGGAAGATAGTGAATGTTTGTTTGTAACGTTTTAGAACCAAGCATTGTATTCAACTAACTCACAATCATTTACAATCCTAGGTTTGAAATAGCCATACTTGTTGAGTCCCCACTTGGATCTCTCCAAACACTAAGACATTGCAAATAGTTAGAGATTTGGTGACACTAGCTCCCCTCCACTGCACACACTTCTTGAGACCACCAAATCTCAAAATCCTAAAGATCCTAAGATCCTAAGAATTTTTCTGTTTTAACAATGAATAGTACAAATGTGGGGCGGCTTCAGAACGACCGTTCTTGCACCAAAAATTATTAAGAATTTTTGGTAACTAAACAATTTGGTTCTTGGTAACAAACCGAGAACACCCAGTCATATACACACTCGCTTTTCCACTTAAGGCTCTTACTATCATTCTTGTTCCACTTAAGGCATGGTACTAGGTGCAATATGTTATACAATCTAGGATAGAAGGTACTTTCTCATGATTTTCCAACCTTTAGTATAGCCCACTAATAAATGTGCCTGCAAGAACTTTCCTATAAGTTTCCCATTGTGGGGTGTGTCTCATAATAAGTCCTCTCTTAAGGGTGACACAAATCATAAAAGTGTACTTAAGTATTTCTCTTCACCCAAGATCACATGAAGTGCAAGGGGATTGGATACGTACTATAAGTGCACACAAACAGTGAAGTACACTTGGAGTGTTTCTCTTCACCCAACATCACACAAAGCGCCAAGGGGATTGGATACGCACTACAAGTGTGTCACAGCAAAGCAAACACTCATTCATTTTACCGACTAAAGATAAGATGAATTCATTTTATGCACCAAATAAAATGTTAAGTTGCCTTATTCAATTTTAAAACCCAAAAGACAATGATGAGATGAGGGTTCAATTTTAGTCCCGTTTGAGCGTTCGTTTTAAACCCAAATGAAATTTAGTGAGGTCCTAGAGCATAAAGTAAGAAGCATAAGAAATTGGGTTATAATTGCCCCAAAGCATCAAACGCTTGCTACAATCATAGACTCTTAAGATGAAAATGCTTCTTCACTTTAGCTTCGTGTTGTCCAATCCTGCAAAACCCCATTAGTCTAAAAACCAAAACAATATTAGAGGCATGTTAGTACTCTGATGAAGCAAGAAAATTAAAACACATGCTAAAAAATGATCATTAAATTTCTTACCAAAGATGGGTATCACTATTCACGATAGTGTCACTCTGGTGAACTAGGGCGTCACTATGGTGAACTAGGGCATTGCTCTGGTGAATTTGGGTTTCACTTTGCAGACAAACCAGAGAGCATGATAGCATCATTGTTTTATCAGGCATTGTCGTTTGCAAATTTTGGATACCTCTATGAAGTATTAGCGTCATCATTTGTTTAATCAATGTTGGTGCATTTAATAGGTGTCATTGTTTGTAATGACAATAGTGTTGTTGTATGGCGGCGCCCTGCAAAGGCATTGCTGAAATTGTGTTAGGCATCGCTTTTTCTTGTAAAAACCAAAACGAACATAATTTGAGCTAGAAATTGATTAAAT
Organism: Sequoia sempervirens; assembly: GCA_007258455.2. Classification (NCBI taxonomy): domain Eukaryota; kingdom Viridiplantae; phylum Streptophyta; class Pinopsida; order Cupressales; family Cupressaceae; genus Sequoia; species Sequoia sempervirens. Next base: position 507,747,638 of record VDFB02000015.1, read on the forward strand.
TTGATCGAGTTTTCCCTCCTTCTAGTGCTAGAATGTGACCGAGGATATTAGTATGGGTCGATTATGCTTGATCCACAAAGAATCGAAGAATATTCATGCCACTAGTACTCAATCTAAACGAGATCATTCAAATGAAAGTTAAACTAAGCATTTATTAAAACAAAGCATTTAAAATATGAAAAACATTAAAATGTCTACTCTAACCCATTTCAAACTTATCCTATTTTGGGACTAGTGTCGTGTTAATGTGAAACGATGACCCTTTTCCAAATCATGTGGTCAAGAGCTTGTTTCAATCAATTCTATTGAAGATAATCGATGAAACAATTGTGAGATGTGAATGAAAACATGATTTATGTTAAAATGAGTATGATGCAAAAGCTAATCTAACATGATTTTATGCTAAATGATTTAGATATGAATTTATAAGCTAATCTAAATGATATTTAAGCTAAAAAGATACAAACCCTAATTATTTAATTAGCTAAATGGATGCATTATGGAATCCATTAATGGAAGCTAAGCTATTATGCAACTAATTTAAACTAAAATATGCTAAATGTGAGTAAAGTATGAGTGTGAGTGTGAGTAATTTCAATAGCATAAGTTTTCTTTGAAATATGGATCCATTTGTCTCTAAATAGTGCTTTATTTATAGCAAAGTAAATGAGAAATGAAGGGTTGAGATAAAAAAAGCTAATCAAGGGTTAAGAATAGAGGAAATTGAAGGCATGGATCATGGATTCTCATCAACGGGTGAGAATGCAGGATGAGATTTAATCAAGGGTTCTCATTCCTTCCAAAAAAGCACACTTTTGACGTATACAAGAGGTCAAAAGTTAACTTGCACAAGAATTCACAAGTTATCTTGCATAGGAAGCTAAGTGAGAATATTCTCATGGGTGAGGGAAAAGGATATTCAGTTAATTAAAACTAAACTAAATTGTGCAAAGGAGGAATATTCCCTTTTCAAGTGGGAGGAATTGGATTATTAGATAATTGCTAATTAAACAAGGGTTTAATCATGAAATTAGGGGAATTAGAAGAATAAAGTGATATTCATTAAATTAAATGGTTTAATGAAAGGGGGAAAGGTGAAATGACATTTAATTAAATAACTTAAGGTTATTTAATTAAATAAGAAGACTTAGGGAATTAAATTAAATAGTTTAATTTATTTAATTTAATGAGATAAAATGTTAGCATGGAAGGGGGTGAATTAACCTAATTAAATGAATTAGGTTAATAGATGAAAATGATGCAATTAATTAAATAGCTAGGCTAGTTTAATCAATTAAACGAAAAGATGATAGGTTTCAAGAGGAAATGATGTTAGTATACTTGTTGTGTATATATTGAAATCCATTTTTATTTTTTTGTAAAACAAGGACATCAATAATTAGGGAAAGGGTATTTTTTTCAATTTTTTAACAATGATTTACTATTTTTCCACCTCTTTAGAATGAAGAGCTTGATGTTTGGAGAAAAAACTATATTCAATAAAAATTGAAAAATTAAATACATGATAAAATGAAAACATATCAAAGCTACAGTTGTTGGAAAGCTCATTTTGATGGCTAAAATCTTACATTATAATTTTTAAATTATGTTACTTAATCCCTCAAAAGGTAAAGAAAATGTGTTTTTTTCTAGCATTTTCATAGGTGTGAAAGAGACTCCATTATGGGTATGATTTAATACTAGAGGGGTTCTATCAAAGGGGGTTTGATCTAAGGGGGTCTTATCTATCCCTCTTCAATTGAAACCCTTTATATAGAACCTCTCAAGGTTTAAATCATTAGTTTTTTCTTAAAAAAGTGATTTCAGGAAAAAATCAGCATGTCCCAAAAGTGAGACACACTATTGTGGCAACACCCATCTTCATTTTATTCTTGATATTTTTAAGATTTTACTATAATATAGGGTTATCATGTGTTTCTATTTATTCAATCTCAATTTTAAAGTTTATATTTAGTTTCTGGCCAAGTTGATCAACAATAGTAGCACCTAGCACTTAGGGATGACCAGTTGATAGTTATACCTTTCACTGTCACATTTCAAATTTACTTATGTAGAAAATCATATCATATTTATAACATTTTATTTATAATTTCATGATCTAAAAATTCCATTTTGTTAGTGCCCTTACCCTATTGTATAGCATTCAACCAACTATAAGTCTAAATGGTATCATATCTGAAATCTACAAATCAAAACATAATCTTCAGCAACTAAGTCATTTAAGATTTCATTTCCAAAAACTAGTTAGAATTTGTAAACACTAGATTTGAACATCTTATTGGTGTTCATAGAAGAAATTTCATTAACTTTAGACAAAATCATCTTAAGACATATAAAAATTAAATCATATTACTCAAAAATAGAAAAGGGAGGAAATGATATAAGAAACCAAATTTATCAAATTCTAACAATCTACATATTCTCTTCGAGAGCAAAATAATAGTTCATGGAGTGAAAAGGGTGACACAATCGTCAGAGAGTAAGTCAAGAAAAAATGACTAGAATATTGTAACGCGTGATAATTAATGGAAACACTATGATGGACTATGTTGTGTAAGAGCCTACACCCCCTGTCATATCTCACAATACTAAGGTGAAACGATGGAGCATAGCTGAGGCAAAGGCAATGCCACCTATTGAAATGGAAAGTCATTCCTCATAATGTCATGGCATTGCTATTGAAATAGAAAGGCATTCCTCATAATGTTGTGGAACCAATGTTGAAAGGAAAGTCATTCCTCATAATGTTGTGGCACCACTATTGAAATAGCAAGGCATTCCTCATAACTTTATAGTGTCGTTATTGAAATGGTAAGGTATTCCTCACAATGTTGCAATGTTGCCATTGAAACGACAATACATCCTCATAATATTGTGAAGCCGCTAATCTCATCTTTAAATTTATTAAAGCAATCAATTCTCCTATGGTGGTTGCATCACTTCCAATACAACTACTCATCCTTCCAAATCCTTCACCGATCTCCATAATCTCTGACTGGATCAAAGTTCCTATTTCACACCCCTGAATGTCAGAACATTTTGAGCTATATTACACCGGTGATTTCTCTTAAGAGACCAAAGTGAAAAATGGAAGCAAGCTTTGACAAGTTGTTACTCAGAAATTGCAAAATTTAGAAACATTCTATCTAAAGGTATAGGTTCATGTAGGGTCCCTCTATAATAACCTCTCTCAACTTTTCATACCTCCAATCTATTTGCCAGTGGTTACAAGTTTTCAGTTGATGGAAAAAGCATTAGATGCATGTAGTCTAAAGTTGTAAGGTGGTGTAATTTTCATTATGTTCATCGTTCAACCAAACCAACAATTCCAACACATCTAGTTGGGTAGGTTTATGCTAGGAAAGGTCTTGTTTCACACCCCTGTATGTCGGAACATTTTGGGCTACATTGTACAGATGATTTCTCCTAAGAGACCAAAGTGTGAAAGGGTAACAAACTTTGATGATTTGTTACTCAAAAATTGTGGCACTTAGAAATATTTTTTCTGAAGGTATAGGGTCATGTAGGGTTCCTCTATAATAACTTCTCACGGTTTTTCATACCTCCAATCCATTTTCCCATGGTGACAAGTTTTTAGTAGATGGAAAAAGCATCAAATGCATGCAGTGTAAAGTTGCAAGGTGGTGTAATTTTTTTTTTCATCATGTGACCATACTGATAGTTCTAACATGTTTGGGTAGGTAGGTTTATGCTAGGAAAGGTCATATTTTACACCCCAGAATGCCGAAACGTTTCGAGCTATATTGCACCAATGATTTCTCTTAAGAGACCAAAGTGTGAAAGGACAAACAAAATTGACAAGTTGTTACTCAAAAATCATGGAACTTAGAAGCATTCCATCTAAAAGTATAGGATCATATAAGGTCTCTCTCCAATAACCTCTCTTGGTTTTTCATGCCTCTAATCTATTTTCCCGTGGTGACAAGTTTTTAGTTGATGGAAAAAGCATCAAATGCATGTAGTATAAAGTTGCAAGGTGGTGTAATTCTCATATGTTCACCGTACAACCAAACGGATAATTCCAACATATTTGAATGGGTAGGTTTATCCTAGGAAAGGTCATTTTTTGCACCCCAGAATGTTGAAACGTTTTGGGCTACATTGCACCAACGATTTCTCTTAATAGACCAAAGTGTGAAAGGGAAAAAAACTTTGACGAGCTATTACTTAGAAATCATGGCACTTAGAAATATTTTTTCTGAAGGTACAAGATCATGTAGGGTCCCTCTATAATAACCTCTCAGTTTTTCATACCTCCAATCCATTTTCCCATGGTGAAATTTTTGTTTTGTTCATTGTGTGACCAAACCAATAGTTCCAACATGGATGGTGGGTAGCTTTATGCTAGGAAAGGCCCTGTTTCACACCCCAATATGCCAAAAAAAATTGAGTTACATTGCACTGGTGATTTCTCTTAAGAGGCCAAAGTGTGAAGGGGCAGAAAACTTTGACGAGATGTTACTCAAAAATCATGGCACTTAGAAAAATTTTGTCTAAAGGTATAGGATCATTTAGGGTCCCTCTACAATATAGTCTCTCAATTTTTAATACCTCCAATCCATTTGCCTATGGTGACAAGTTTTCAGTTGATGGAAAAAGTATCAAATACATGCAATGTAAAGTTGCAAAGTGGTGTAATTTTCATTTTTTTTGTCGTGTGACCAAATCAATAGTTCCAACATGTCCAAGTGGGTAGGTTTGTGCTAAGAAAGGTCCTATTTCACACCCCAACATGTTGAAACCTTTTGGGTTACATTGCACTAGCAATTTCTCTTAAAATACCTAAGTGTGAAAGGGTAGCAAACTTTGACGAGTTGTTACTCATAAATTGAGGCACCTAAAAACATTTCATCTAAAGGTACAAGGTCATGTAGGGTCCCTCTATGATAACCTCTCTCTATTTTCCATATCTCCAATCCATTTGCCCATGGTGATGAGTTTTTAGTTAATAGAAAAAGCATCAAATGTATGCAATGTAAAGTTGCAAGGTAGTGTCCGTCATGCAACCAAACCTGTAGTTCCAACACATATGGATGGGTAGGTTTATGCTAGGAAAGGTCTTTTTTTGTACCCCAACATGTTGGAATGTTCCGGGCTACATTGCACCTATGATTTCTCCTAAGAGACCAAAGTGCGAAAGGGTAGAAAACTTTGATGAGTTGTTACTCAAAATTCGTGGCACTTAGAAACATTTTTTTCTGAAGTTACAGAGTCATGTATGGTCCCTCTACAATAACCTCTCCCAATTTTTCATATCTCTAATCTATTTTCCTATGGTGACAAGTTTTCAGTTGATGGAAAAAGCATCAAATGCATGCAGTGGAAAGTTGAAAGGTGGTGTAATTTTGTTTTGTTCATTGTGCGACCAAACCAATAGTTCTAACATGTTAGGGTGGGTATTTTTATTCTAGGAAAGGTCCTGTTTCACACCCCAACATGCCAGAATGTTCTGGGCTACATTGCATCGGTAATTTCTCTTAAGAGACCAAAGTATGAAATGGAAGAAATTTTTTACGATATTTTACTTAGAAACTGTGGCTCTTAGAAACATTTTATCTGAAGGTATAAGGTCACGTAGGGTCTCTCTAAAATAACCTCCCTCAAATTTTCATATATCCAAGTCATTCCGTTGTGGCAACAATGTTTCGTATGTTCCAAAAAGTGTCAGTTGCATCTAGTAAAAAGTTGTCAAGAGGCATTGTTTACATTCTTCATCTCTTGGGGGTAAATCAAAACTTCAAACAATTGGGGTGGCTATATAATAAGTCCACTTTATGATTTTTGGTCAACGTAGGTGTCTTTATAATCTTATCACTGAATAATCTACACCAAAGAACTAGTCTCCTCTGTTGCTTGAACTCAATGCAGTCATAAACATTTTGGTCAATATAGGAAAACATTTTTGGGGGATGAAGGAAAGTGTGGGCATGAAGAATACATCTATAAATTTGAAGTAGTGATCAACCAGCTAGAGGATGGGTACTTGAATATACTTGAATGAAATTATTGGAAACGTAGTGTAAATTGTTTTTAATTTGTCTTGAATAAAATTTGATTCCATTACTATATGCCAAAAATATGTCATCCAAGACCACAAACACATATTGGTGTAGGAAAGATAATAATTAACGAGCAAACATAGGTGAAATGAATGTGAAATAAGTTATGAAGCATGGAATACACTTGGATTTTAAATATTTGAAGTAAACCATCTACAAATATCCATTGAAGCTTGGTTTTATAATGCAAATATGGACACCATAAATAAAAATGATATGTATTAACCAAATAGCCATATAGGCATACATCAATATATGTCAATATCGTTGGTGTGAATAAGTTTTGTACCTTGTTAATTCCTTTACTAGGGACTTAGGGGACTTAGTTCACATGTGAAGTTTACTTAGGATAAAATATTCTTTCTAGAATTCTTAGTTGTCCTATCTAGACAATTCATAGTTGTCTTATCTAGACTTTACATTATCCTAGGTAGTTATGAGTTAGTTGTCTCATGTGATAGTATTAAGACACTTGGCATGATCTTGTATTATCCTATCTCTCATCCTTGCCTTTATAAGCAAGGCATCTCTAGCATATTTTGTATAGCATTGTATTGTGGTAATATTGCATTGTATCATATTGCAATTCTTGTTTGGTGGAATAGCATCTTCCATTGTTGCTTCTCTCTATTTCTTGTGGAGGTTATTTGGTGTTGCAGATTGAAGATCTTAGTTGCTCACTTCAACATGGTATTAGAGCTTTGAATCTTGCAAGCTCCTTCCATTTTTTTTATTAGAGAGTTTCTACCATCAATTTTTATATTGTGATTTGAGTTTCTTCTATGATCTTGCAAATTCTTTGTATGCTCTTCTCTTGCATTTCAATACAATCTTGAGAATCAAAAAGGGTTTGCAAAGATTTTTTTAATTCTATATTACATGTATGCATTTTGGTGAGATCTGGTGATTGTAACACTTTTGGTTATAGTGAAAGTATTTTTGGATATCCCATTGCATCCAGGAGGCTCAAGAAATTCATATTTGGATTTTATTTCACTTGATTTGGTCATCATTTGCAACTTTGGCAAATGGGGGTTTGAAGCTCATATCTACAAACAACTTTTTATTGGAGCATTTTCAGCCCAAATGGACCCTTCCATTGTGTTTAGAAGGCCTAAAAACCCCTATTCTCATATAAAAATTGTCTATTTTAGATGAATTTTATTTTTGGCATTTTTTTATTTTGCCAAGGGGTCGTCATTGCAGGCCTAATTTCAGCCATATTTTCAAAGATTCATAACTTTGAGCCACGGTGTCCATTTTTTACAAACGAGATATCATCAAAAAGCTAGGTCAACAAACTTCATAGTGGTGTAGGTCATTTTTTATATTTTACCATTTTTTTTTAGTTTTTTTGCCCAAAGGTACAAATGCATTTATTCCTTGTAATTGGCATAACTTTTGCATACGAAGTCAAAATTTGGAAAAATTTATTTTGAAATTGCTCAGAAAATCACATTAGTTTGTTCCTCCGTAAGTTGCACTTAAGGGGGGATGTTGGTGTGAATAAGTCTTGTACCTAATTAATTCCTTTACTAGGGACCTAGGGGACTTAGTTCACATGTCAAGTTTACTTAGGATAAAAGATTATTTCTAGAAATCATAGTTGTCTTATCTAGACAAGGCATAGTTGTCTTATCTAGAATTTACATTACCCTAGGTAATTATGAGTTAGTTGTCTCATGCGATAGGATTAATACACTTGTCATGATCTTGTCTTGTCCTATCTCTTATCCTTTCCGTTGATGGCGATTTTGGCACCACAACAATGCAAACAAAATATTGCTATTTTGCTTCTCCTGAAAGAGAAAGGCAACACATGGATTCCTTAGCTCCCAAGGTCTTTGTAGTTGGGTCTCAACTGTACTGATGTTACTCGGTGGTCAATGCAATAGTAATATTCAAGGGGGCCTGCTGGTGTTAAGCTTCTGGATTGTGTTAAGATCAAGCATGAATTGAAACCTACTTTAACTGGGGTTTTTAAAGAAATATAAAAAGATAAGTCAGAGTTTTGAAATAGAAAAGAACAATAGTTCATCCAACCTTAACCAGACTTGTTAACTTCAACGAATTATAAACTAAAACTGTAGAACAAAATAAGCTTATGATTGACACACAGCCTCTTTCATTCACAGTGCTAATTCGCATAACAGATTTTAATTACCATTTAAATAAAACACAAAAACAATATTTCATTCCTTGAAGACTTCACAAATCGAATAATCAAATTAAGACAAACATCATTCAAGAACACAACATGAAGTAGATTAAACTCTGATTGCTTCTACTGTTATTAAAACAGATAAACAATATTTACAAGGCTGGCACAATCACCAGTGTACAGAGAATTTGTGGCTCCAAATTGTTTCCAACTACACTAAGAGAACTCAAAAAATACATTACAGTCTATACTGAAATCTTACTGCTAACCAAGAAGACAAGAGAAGCTCCCATTACTAAAAATTGAGATACAACTCTATCTTCTTCTATTAACTCACTAACTCCTAACCGTTCTAATTATGAAAGCTATTGATCTGCAAGTTCTTTTAATCTAGAAGTTCTAATCCTAAAAGTTCTAACCGTAAAAACTCTAACCTTCAAAAAGAGGCAACAATGCCTTATATACAGAATGCATCAAAATAATGCATTGTCCCCCTGTACTAGGGTTTACAAAATATTTCAGACTATAGGAGAGTCGGCCCTCAGATCTTTCTGAGGAAATTTAAAACCGCATTCAATGCGAATCCCTGTTGTCCATGCTGATGAAGGATTCCTACTCATAGAAGAAGTCTTTTAGATCTTTTGACAACTGCAACATTAACTTTCCTGCGTGCATGTCCATATTCAAACTCTGTTGGGGCGCCTTGAATGCTCAGAATATCCTCATCAACGCTGACCTACCTCTTTGCCAGTAGTTGCCACAGTTGTCCCTCTGAGTCATAATTTCTTCCTTCCTTCAGCCTTTCTTTCTGTTTTGGGACTTCTCTATAGCTTGACCATTCTTTTGGAAATGCCATCAGGGCTTCTTGTAGATCTGAACATTTCACCCAAGCTAATCCATTGCCACTTGTTTCTTAGAAAGAGTCCATCTGGTTTGCATTATGTTGGCCTTCTTTGCCAGAAATAGTCAATCGGTCAAAGGGACCGATGAATCACTCTTTGGCTTCTTCTGATTGGGCGGGCGTATGCCAAGTGAGCTCCTTAGGCAGTCAAAGGTGGTCCAATCAACATCACATGTCGGTGAGACACCATCGGTGTCTCCCCGACATGATCTCATCCTTCAGCAGTCATCGGGGTAACATGGGACATTCGGTGAGACCCTTCGGCGAGCTGTGGGAGTCATACCGAGCTCCAAAAGAACATCGGCAAGATAACTGCTCATTGATAAGACATCATAGCGATGATATCCCTCTTTGTGGCTCAGGGTTCATTTTCCTTTTGGCAAGACTTCTTAATCAGCCCAAGGTCATGGCGATCCCACATGGTTATACCGATATCTATTTTCATTTGTGAGCCTACCGCTATTGGCAAGACTTCAGCCTATCGACAAGACCACATGGTGAAGTCCTCATTTTCTTTGGAGTCTCCCCAATATTCTCCTTATCCCGCGGCGGGCTAACTTCATTGTTTCGGTGTGACAGTGGCAAGTTGACGAGATGTTTCACCGAAGGCCAAGTCTTTGGGCGAGCTTCCTTGCGTCGATGAGACTTCACTGGGTCGGGGAAACCTTATCTTGAGCTCCTATTCTCTTACCGAGCCCTCCTTTTTGTCCTCAACAAGCCCTAACCTTCTTGTTTCGATGTGACCTTTTCCCTTCGCCAAGACCTTGGGGCGAAAGCATGATCCTTTGGAGAGCTATACTGTCACCAAAACCTCACTGTAGTCATACTGAAGTGCTTTCTATCGCCCCAAATGTGTCACCGAGACTCCTACATTTTGTCGAGACCTCTTGGTGCATGCCTTTCCTCTCTGCGAGCTCCTTTTCCTTTGCTGAGACAACCTGGAGTCGCCCAGACATTTCACCGAGTGCCCTTTTATTCTTCTGGAGTCTCCCCGATTTCCTTTGCTTCGGTGAGCTTGGCCTTTTCAGTGTGGCCTCACCTTTTCGGCCAGACATTATGCCGAAGGGATCACCTTTGGTGACCCTTTCATTTTGTTGAGACCTTTCTACAGTCATGCCGACATGGGCTCCTTCATTTCACATATGTCGTTGTAGCGTCCTCTTGTCAGGGAGATGTCCTGCAGACATCTTATATCTCGGTGAAAGCCTTCATAAATCCATTTTGTCACCGTGACATATCTCATCGGCGAGACAATGCGCCGAATGCCCACACTCTCTCCAAAGACACCTTTGTCAGTGAGACTGCACCAACTCGCCGAGACCTCTTAGCGGGCTCCAACTGCTATGCCAATGCCTCTTCATTTCGCTGAGACTCACGCCTTTCGGCCAGACATTACACTGAAATTTTTATCCTTCGCCGAATGCAACTCCCTTCGGCAAGACCCTGAGATTTTGTTGAGACTTCTTAGCGAAGAAGTTGACTTTCGCCGAAGTGTTAGACCTCCTTTTCATTAGTCGGTGAGACATCGTGCACTCGTCGAGACATCCTGGTGGGGAGTAAACCTTATGCCGATAGAGGAAACCCCAAAGTCACCAAGACCATGAATGATGTCTTGGCGATAGATGCCCGAATATGATTTCTAATTGCCGATGTATGAATTTTTTTACACCGGTCAGTAGGACTTTGAGATTTCGCCAAGATCACCCCCCAAAGGGAAAACTCATGCCAATAGAAAATTCCTTTTCACCAGGACGATGACCCTAGTTCTGCTGATAGATGCCTTTATGTAAGTTCCACTCACTATGACATCTCTGGGGTCTTGTCGACTGTTGCCTTAGCTGATTTCCATGACCAACTGGACTGGGGAATGCATTCTAGCTGAGCTCTCTTGACAAATACCATCCTACATGTGATTTAATCCTGCATTCAACGAAGAAAACCATAATGAAGATCACAAGGACAGAAGTTAATAATCAAAAACACCATTGAAATGAATCCCATGTTAGCAAGATGTAGTTAAACTCTCAAACAAAATGATCATACAAATAGGTTTGGGTTTCTGGTCGATCCGCGGAATCCAGGCCAAGGAGGAATTTCAGAGAATTCTGAGTCAGGTGGATTCCAGCAGAAAAAGCATGAAAACACCCATTAGCAACTTAATCCGATCATTAAGGAACAACATGTGAGATCCTCAAAAATAGCATAAAGGAAACATAAAATGCATCACTATTCATTAGCTAGTCCTGTTATTGCAAACTCCTCCACACTTCCTCAGATTCTGGAGAAATCCGTGCAGGCCAGATTTTCGCGAGAAGAGAACATTCTGGAAAATCTGGGAAAAATAAGGGATGATGGATTTCAAGAAAATCTGAAGGAGGCAGAAAACCGTGAAAAAGAAGACATTCCAGAAAACCCGGAACAAACAAGGAACAACAGATTTTGGAAAAATATGGTCTCGAAGGAAATCCCCAAAAAAGAAGACACCTAGCTGGAGTTCGAGTGGGATCCAGGAAAATCTGGATGGGGTGGAAAATCCCAAACCCAAGAGAAAACCCGAATTCCAACTAAGGCAAAACCAAAAACCAAAGGCAAAGAAAGGAAAAGAAAGTGGGACCTGTTTTGTTCCAACTCAAAATGGGGTGGTTATGCAAGACATAACAAATGGCGACTCGGCTGGGAAAATGGTTTAACCATTTTCAAGAATTTGAAGGATTCAACTACCTAGAACTCCTGGCTCATAAGCATCACAACTCCAGTTGGGTCAGTTTTAGCAAGCAAGGCTGAGCTAGAATCTCAAATGTAGGTCAATCAATGGCTACCCCCTTAATCAATGTGTGTGCTTGATTATGCATCGCATCTCTTATGAAGTTTTCTTCATCTTTTGGACAACAATGTGTAAGATTTGAGCTACATGAGTTGACCTCCTTTAGCTGTCGTGCAATGATATCCTGGGCATTGCTCCGCTGCCAGTGAGGCGTCCATAGCCCCGATGGAGATACCTCTAGTTTTCTCACAGCATTGCTCTACTGCCAGTCAGGCATACCTCTAGAGATACTGGAATCACCCATTCATATTGAGCCTCTTTTCTTTTGATAATTCTTTCCTCTTTTTTTTTTTCTTTTGAAGTTTCAGATATTTCATTTAATTCCTTTTCAATATGTCAAATGTTTAACATCTGATTTGGGTTGAAAACTACCTTGGTCCTCATGACAGCACTTGGAAAATCATATTTTTTACTCAAGTCTTACAACATTGCCATCCTAGGAAAAATATACCATTACAAGAGGAGATGATCTTATTGATTTGTGACAGATTCAGAGGGAGCAAATGAAGGTTACTTACTTTGCACCTTGTTTTCAAGACATTCCACAACTCTTATTGGACGATGGGCATGAAACAAAGAGTTTAGGACAAAATCACCCGAACAGAAAGCCTAAAAATATCTAAACCATTCTTCTCCAAATGACCATAGTATACTTCAGATAACAACCCACAACTTCAGATAGAAAGAAATAGATAAACCCCAAAGAACCAAACAAAACAAAGACCAAACAGCAAAGAAAACCAAAGGGGACAGGGGCAAACATACAAACAGGAAGCTATTTACAAACAAGAGCCACATTATTTACACAAAGAGCAGCAACCTATTCACATAAAGGAAAGAGTTATTTACAAACAGGAGACAAAAGTTATATACATAACCGAAGATTATTTACATAAAGAAAAGAACGCACTACTTATATACAAAACTGAAATTAGCAAGCCTCAAGATTCAAAATAGTGCTTAAGGAACTACCCATTGACAGGAAATGGAACAGGTTCTCTAGTTAGGCTATTCATTCTGAAAGCATTTTCCCCTAGGATCTCAGAAATTTGATAAGGACCTAGCCAAAGTTTGTCAAACTTTTGGTGGCTGCCCTTCTTTTCACTGGCCTTATCCCATAACAGCACTAGGTTAGATATTCTAAAAACTTTTATCTTGGCTCTTTTGTCAAACCATCATTTGATAATAGCCTGATGCCTAAAGAATTGTTGTAAGGCCACATCTCTTTGTTCCTCTAATTTCAGCAAAGCAGGTAACCTGACCTCTATCCTATTGTCATTGGAGTAGAATTTCTGCATGAACTCTAGGATAGGTATTTACAGATGGATAGGAAAGACAAGCTCTTGGCCGTATACTAGCTTGAATGGTGAGGTGTTTAAGGCATCCTTAATCCTAGTCCTATCTGCCTACAATGCGAATCTCAGCTGGGTATGCCAGTCTCTAGGGTTATGTTCTAACAATTTCTTAATCACCCCTAAGAGATTCTTATTGGTAGACTCTGCAACTCCATTGCCTTGTGGGCAATAATTTGAAGAATATTTCAAGACAATCTTATGATTATATGCCCAAGAAATAAATTCAGCAGAAGAAAAGGTGGAACCATTATCACATACCAGAGTGATACCCCAAACCTTGTAGTGATGCATTCAGTGAGGAAGTTGATCACTACCTCTGTGGTGTTGTTCTTGCAGGGTATGGCCTCTGTCCACCTTGTGCAGTAGTTAGTGGCAGTCAAGATGAATTTATGTCCTGCAGAAGAGTCTAGGTTAATCACTCCAATAAAATCTAGTGCCCACTGGGCAAATGGCCTCACCTCGTAGATGGTTGTAGTGGCATGGCTACATGGCGTTCTCTTGGTGCAGAAATCTAACAGATGTGACATGTCCTCACATAGTGATGGGCATCTTTGAATACACAGGGCCAGTAATAACCAGATCAAAGGATCTAGTGTGCCAAAGAATCTGCAAACCCATGACCTGTGCCATGTTTCCCATGAAACTCATAAATCACCTGCTTGGCCTCTTGATGATCAAGGCATCTTAGGTATACTCCTTTGAAATTCCTCCTGTATAGCAACCCTCCTTTGATCATGTAATGAGAAATCTTCAGTCTTAGGGCTCTCCTTTGAGTGGCATTCATTCCTTCTGGACATCGATTTTTGAGCATAAAGCATATGGTATCAACATACCAGGGGTCATTAGAGAAAGACTGGGTCATGTACTACTGATAAATGATATTATCGCCAGCATTCACCATGGACTGAGACAAGCCTGTACCCCTAACTAGTTTCATGGGATGTATCTTCAAATCGAATTCTTGTAGGATGGCCATCCATTTGCCTCTCCTTTCTCCCAGCTCGCTCTGCATGAGTAGGGACTTCACAGCTGCATCCGGAACTACAGCGAAGACTTCGCTTCAGAGAATGTAATGTTAGAACTTCTAGATAGCTCGTACCAACATGAAAGCTTGCTTCTCCAGAGGTGGGTATTTGATTTCCGCATTCTTGAATGGAGAGCTCATGAACACAATTGGTCTCTCCTCTGCCTTTGCCTTCCGTTGAGTTAGGACAGTCGTGCATGAATGTTTAGAGGCAAAAGAGTAAATGTAGAATGTCCTAAGATAGTCAAGGCTGGTAAGCACAGGTGCTTCTGAGATGGATTGTTTGACTTGTGAAAATGCGGCCTTTGCTTCATCCATCCACTCTATCTTGGCATCCTTCTTCATCATTTCATTCAGAGGCTTTACAATCTCTGCAAAGCCTGTGATGAACTTCTTCACAAAGTTGATTTTCCTGAAGAAAGATTTCATTTCCTTCTTACTTCCTGGCTGGATGATCTTCAGGATGGACTCGACTCGACCTGGGTCGATTGAAATCCCTCTTTCAAAAATTATGTGCCCCAAGAGCTTCCCTTCAGAAATTCCAAACACGCATTTGTTGGGATTCAGGGAGATGTCATATTGGATGCACCATTCCAAAACCTTGGCCAAGTCAGCAGCATGATTCAATCGATCTTTGGAGAATACCGTTAGGTCATCCATGTAAACAATGATGCACTTACTGATTAGGTCCCTGAAAGCTATATCCATGGCACGCTGGAAAGTTGCTCCAGCATTTATCAGACCGAATGGCATCCTCCTGTATGCAAAAGTTCCCCATTTCATCGTGAAGGTTTTCTTCATTCTGTCTTCATAGTCGACCATTACCTAATTGTAGCTAGAGTAACCATCTAGAAAGGATATCATCTGAGATCCATTGACTGTCTGCAACACTTCATCCAGAGAAGGGAGCGGGTAGTTATCCTTTTCTGAGGCTCTATTGAGATTTCTAAAGTTGACACACAGCCTGATCTCCCCATTTTTCTTATGAACTGGGACTAAGTTAGCCACCCAGGTTGAATGGTGCATAGGGAAGATTATCTTGGCAGTGAGTAATTTCTAGACTTCTTTATAGATCAATGGTTCAATCAAGGCATTGACAGGGTGCTACTTCTGTCGAAAAGGCTTAACCTCAGGCTTCAAGGGGATAGTGTGAGTCATAATAGAAGCATCAAATGTCTAGAGGTCTTCATACTCCCAGGAAATCATAGAAATATCCTTTTTAAGCAGCCTCAGTATGTCTTCTCTAATTACTTTTGGGCAGGCCTTCCCTATATAGACATTCCTTTCAGGGCCAGCATCAGACAAGTTAACTATTTCATATTCACCTCCCTTTTCTTTGGCTAATATTTTCTCTCGAACCCTTGGATCTGAGTCAAAAATTCTTTCTAGAGCAACCATTCCCTTGGGAATGTTATTAGTTTTTAGATTAAGAACTCCCTTTGTATCACATTCCTCAGGGCTCCAATCCCCTTGGTCTCTGTTGGACTCATCAATGATTTTCCCTTCAAAAATATCAGAACTTGCTAGGAAAGCAAGAATATGTCGATCATCATCAAAGACCTAGAAATTCTTGACATTGTCAGGAACAGCTGGGGTGGACATCAGTTCTTCTGAGAATCTTTTGAATTTGGAGCCTTGCATAGGTTCCAAGGTGCTTGCAGCAACAGCCAATGAATCAGCTACCTGATTTTCTTCTCTAGGGATTAAGCTAATCCCAAAGGCATCAAAATCCTCAATCAGGTTCCATACCCGATTTCTGTAAGTTGCTAGTCTTCTATTGTGACAGGTGTATTAGTTGCACACTTGTCTAATAACTATTTCCGAATCTCCCTTGACCATCAAGGCAATGACATTCTTCTTGTGTGCAAACATCAGTCCTCAAGCTAGGGCCTCATATTCTGCCACGTTGTTTGTGCATCCAAATTGCAACCTATAAGAATCAAAGAAGGTTTTCCCTTTTGGGCTGGTTAGTATAATTCTAACACCATTGCCTGTCTTAGATTTAGATCCATCAAAGGTAAGGGTCCACAACTGATCAGGGGTTGGAGTTGATTCTTTTGCAGCTTTTGTAGGTATTTGGATAGGATTAACCAGGGGTGGGGCTCCTTGATCCTTTGCATCAGGTATAAGGGATGGGTATTCAATCAGTTCCTTTGGTATAATTTCCAATTCCTGCACAGATATATTATGTGACCCACAATTATCCTTTGGACATTTGCTTGCATCTTGTGGTTGTTCTTCAAAAACATGCTGATTTGGAAGTGTGTCTAGAGTAGGTTTGATCTGAAGAGGGATTTCTTTTGAAAGTATTGTATCCCTAGTTAACATGGTTGCTTCCTTGGCCTCAAATGAGAAGTAGTCTGCAATGGTATCATGGCAAGCTGCTTCAGCTTCCTCAGCTTGGGAAACATGATTTAAAATTTCCCTGCAAGGTTGACAAGTCAATTCAGAATGACTTTGATAATGTACCCTACACCAATTAGGGAGTAGGAGACTTTGCAGGTCTATATCTACCCCTAAGACCAGTTGGTCTTGTTGTAGCTTTCTAACCAAGGCCTGTTGATTTTCACCAATGGTGGGGTCGGGGTTTTTTTGTTTTGACATGTCTTCAACACTGAGAACCGAGAAGGTTAGGATTTCCTCTTGTTTATAAACCCCCATCTCAATCTCAAAGTAAGCCACCTCATTGAGACAATCATACTCAGTGATAATATGCTTGAGGTGAGGCTCACTTTCAATCCTAATCTGATTAGGAATCCATTTCCATGATAGCCACATATGTGAAAATTCAAGGGCAAGATATCCCCCTAAATTTTTCATCAAATCTCTACTTAGCAACATACCATAGGTCTTGAGAATATCTGCCACTTGGATATCTATGTTGGTTAGGATACTGGGATCTGATCCTACTTGAAGGTGTATGTCTCTTAATTCTCCTACCACATTAACCTATGTCTTGTCAAGTTGAATGACCTTATTGGTGTGAATGGGGTTTAATCCTAACTTCTTGCATATGGAAAATGGCATGACATTTCCTGAAGCTCCTGAATCCAACAGACAGTTATGTAGGTTTTTGCCATAAATTCTTAAGCTTAAAAGGAAAGGTGGAGTACCTACCTTGTTTCTATATAAGGCTACATTCATGTCCCCAGCAGGTGCCACCTTGCTCTTTCCTTTTGACTTATCAGCTTGTTCTAGCGCTTTCAGCACTATCTCCCTTTGAGCAGGGCACCACTTCAAGATGTCAAAGAATGACAAAGAAGTTTTATGTCTCTGCATCTCAAAAAAAATATTAAATTCTAGATTAGGACTGGCTGTACCTTTGGAAATACCAAAGGAATTACCCTTGCTATGGAAATCAGGTGGCCCTTTTGGTGGGGGAGGATTGTTATCTACACTTTGATTTGGAGGCACCATGTGATCAGGAGGTGCTGAGGTAGTGAATGGGCCCTTACTTTGATTTCTCAGGAAGTGTCCCCCTTTCGTCTAGAAGGCTTGGGCATCATATGAATCTCCTTCTAGTTCATTCTCACTTTGATTTGGGAATGAAGGCTCTTCTTCAAAGATATCATATGTCATTGCGGTATCTACTGAGCCGCCTCCCTTATGAGGGTTCCCTTGGAATGTTTGGGCATCTTCCTGTGCCATTTTGACCATCTTCTCCAGTTTAGGGCAGTTCACTTCAGAATGGGTTGTTGTATTATGCAGCCTGCACCAATTGGTCATGAAGTTGAGGTCGGCCACATTTGCAGTATGTGACCTCTCCTGATTTTCTTGATAGTTATGAGAAACTCCCCCATTATTGGGCCCTGTGTTCCATTTCCTATTATTGTTAGGCCTTTGATTATATCCTCTGTTTTGGCTTTGATAACCTCTCTGGTTATAGTTGTTGTTATTCTGATAAGTACCTTGGTTGCTGCTATTTTGATTGGGGTAGTTCCCTTGGTTTTGGGAAGGGTTCAATCAAAGTTGAGCCATGTCATTTGTAACTTGAGACAGTGTTTTCTTCAAGGTTTCTACCTCATTTGTAAGCTGGACTGTCTTCTCACTCTTCACATTCTTAGCAGCAGGTGGCTGACCACCGTGACTTGGTGTTCCAACTTCGTTATGATGACCCTGGGAACTTTGAGGAAGCTGTGATTGCTGAAATGGATCAAAAGTTCCAGTAGCAAAGAATGGGATAGGTGGTTGAGTTTGCAATTTAGATATAGGCCCGTAGTGGGAAGGAGACATTCCCGAGACAGTATTAAATAAAGGAGTTGGGCTATGCATCTGATATCCTATCAAAGGGAAACCTCCTCCCAGGCCTCCTTGTTGAGAACTCACTTGTTGCTACAGCTTGATAGCTAAATGATAAACTTTGGATAGAGAATCAATTTCAGCTAGTTGGTAAGTTCTTTGCAAGAATAAGCCAAGCAAGGGGTCTATAACTCTAAAGTAAGCTAGAATAGCATTGTCCGAGTGACTAGATAGGGATCTTGCAATCTTCTATACATTCACTGGAATCTAGTATTGAATAAAGGTAAGGATTCACTGGCTCCTTCCTGATGGTCACAAATTGATGATATAAAAGAGTCGGGTCCACATAAACCCTAAACTGGTTAATGAAATCATTTTCCAAATGTGTCCAGGTCATAATGGAACCTTGAGGAAGATTAAGGTACCAATTGTAGGCCATATCCCCTAAATAGTAAGGGAATAACCTAAAGACTACATCATGGTGAGCTACCTAAGCTCTAGTACAGGCATCCTTGAAAGCCTGTATGTTCTCCTCAGCACTCTGTGATTCACCATGAAAATACTTAGGGCATAATTTCTCAGGGTTCTTAGGCAAGTTGTGAAAACCTCCAGGAATAGTCCCTAATAGAGAGGGATTATTTTGGAAGAATGCCAGTGGTGGCGGTGGTGGTGGTTGAGCCAATTGTTGTATGGGTTGAATCAGCTATGATGACAATTGAGATGGATATGATGGTGGATTGATAGGTATCCACTGGGGTATTGGTGAAAAGCCTGGTGGAGTGAGTGGAGCTGATAAGGGTGGTATAATTGTTGCTTCAGTCTTATGATTCTTGGGTCTTGTTGGGGTCTTGAGTTCTATGAAAGGTGATGGATTTTCTGTTGATCGAAGAACTCTGTGGGGCTTCTCTAATGAGAAAGACCAAATGTTCTCTAGTTTTCCTTTCTAGGCCCTCCTTCTAGCACCAATTCCTATTGATGGCAATTTTGGCACCACAACAATACAAACAAAATATTGCTATTTTGCTTCTCCTGAAAGAGAAAGGAAACACATGGATGCCTTAGCTCCCAAGGTCTTTGTAGTTGGGTCTCAACTGTACTGATGTTACTTAGTGGTGAATGCAACAATAATATTCAACGGGCCTGCTAGTGTTAAGCTTTTGGATTGTTCTAAGATCAAGCATGAAATGAAACCTACTTTAACTGGGGTTTTTAAAGAAATATAAAAAGATAAGTCAGAGTTTTGAAACAGAAAACAACAATAGTTCATCCAACCTTAACCAGACTTGTTAACTTCAATGAATTATAAACTAAAACTGTAGAACAAAATAATCTTATGATTGACACACAACCTCTTTCATTCACAATGCTAATTCGCATAACAGATTTTAATTACCATTTAAATAAAACACAAAAACAATATTTCATTCCTTGAAGACTTCACAAATCGAATGATCAAATTAAGACAAACATCATTCAGGAACACAACATGAAGTAGATTAAACTTTGATTGCTTCTACTGTTATTAAAACAGATAAACAATATTTACAAGGCTGGCACAATCACTAGTGTACAGAGAATCTGTGGCTCCAGATTGTTTCCAAATACACTAAGAGAACTCAAAAAATACATTACAGTCTATACTAAAATCTTACTGCTAACCAAGAAGACAAGAGAAGCTCTCATTACTAAGAATCGAGATACAACTCTATCTTCTTCTGTTAACTCACTAACTCCTAACCGTTCTAATTCTGAAAGCTATTGATTTGAAAGTTCTTTTAATCTAGAAGTTATAATCCTAAAAGTTCTAACCATAAAAACTCTAACCTTCACAAAGAGGCAAGAATGCCTTATATACAGAATGGATCAAAAGAATGTGTTGTCCCCCTATACTAGGGTTTACAAAATATTTCAGACTATAGGAGAGTCGGCCCTCAAATCTTTCTAAGGAAATTCAAAACCGCATTCATTGTGAATCCATGTTGTTCATGTTGATGAAGGATTCCTACTCGCAGGAGAAGTATTTTAGATCTTTTGACAATTGCAACATTAACTTTCCTGTGTGTGTGTCCATCCAAGAACTCTGTCGGGGTGCCTTGAATGCTCAGAATATCCTCATCAACGCTGACCTACCTCTTTGCTAGTAGTCGCCACAGCTGTCCCTCTGAGTCACAATTTCTTCCTTCCTTCAGCCTTTCTTTTTGTTTTGGGACTTCTCTGTAGGTTGACCATTCTTCTAGAAATGCCATCGAGGCTTCTTGCAAATCTAAACATTTCACCTGAGCTAATCCATCACCACTTGTTTCTCAGAAAGATTCCATCCAGTTTACATTCTATTGGCCTTCTTTCCCAGAAACAGTCAACCAGTCAAAGGGACCGATGAATCACTCTTTGGCTTCTTCTGATTGGTCAGGCGTACGCCAAGCGAGCTCCTCAAGTGGTCAAAGGTGGTCTGATCAACATCGCATGTCGGTGAGACACCATCGATGTCTCCCCGACATGATCTCATCCTCCAGCAATCATCGGGGTAACATGGGACATTCGGTGAGACCCTTCGGCGAGCTATGGGAGTCATACCGAGCTCCAAAAGAACATCAGCAAGATAGCCACTTGTCGGTAAGACATCACAGCGATGACATCCCTCTCTCTAGATTAGGGTTCATTTTCCTTTCAGCAAGACTTCTTAATCGGCCCAAGGTCATGGCGATCCCCCATGGTTATACCGATATCTATTTTCATTTGTGAGCCTACCACTATCGGCAAGACTTCAGCCTATCGACAAGACCACATGGTGAAGTCCTCATTTTCTTTGGAGTCTCCCCAACATTCTCCTTGTCCCGTGGCGGTCTGACTTCATTGTTTCGGTGTGACACTAGCAAGTCGGCGAGACGTTTCACCGAAGGCCAAGTCTTTGGGTGAGCTTCCTTGTGTCGGTGAGACTTCACTGGGTCGGGGAGACCTTATCCCGAGCTCCTATTCTCTTACCGAACCCTTCTTTCTGTCCTCAACAAGCACCAACCTTCTTGTTTTGATGTGACCTTTTCCCTTCGCCAAGACCTCGGGGCGAAAGCATGATCCTTTGGCGAGATATACTATCGCCAAAACCTCGTTGTAGTCATACCGAAATGCTTTCTCTCACCCCAAATGTGTCACTGAGACTCCTACATTTTTCTGAGACCTCTTGGCACATGCCTTTCCTCTCCACGAGCTCCTTTTCCTTCACTGAGACACCCTGGAGTC
This sequence comes from Sequoia sempervirens, assembly GCA_007258455.2. NCBI lineage: Eukaryota > Viridiplantae > Streptophyta > Pinopsida > Cupressales > Cupressaceae > Sequoia > Sequoia sempervirens. The sequence continues at coordinate 507,769,480 of VDFB02000015.1, forward strand.
GCCCAGACATTTTGCTAAGTGCCCTTTTATTCTTCTGGAGTCTCCTCGATTTCCTTTGCTTCGGCGAGCTCGGCCTTTTTAGCATGGCCTCACCTTTTCGGCCAAACATTATGCTGAAGGGATCACCTTTGGCAACCCTTTCATTTCGTTGAGACCTTTCTGCAGTCATGCCGACATGGGCTCCTTCGTTTCACATACATCGCAGTAGCGTCCTCTTGTCAGGGAGATGTACTGCAGACATCTTATGTCTCGGTGAAAGCCTTCATAAATCCATTTTTTCGCTGTGACATATCTCATCAATGAGACAATGTGCCGAATTCCCACACTCTCTCCGAAGACACCTTTGTCAGCAAGACTGCACCCACTCACCAAGACCTCTTAGCGGGCTCCAACTGCTACACTGATGCATCTTCATTTTGCTGAGACTCACGCCTTTCAGCCAAACATTACATTGAAAGTTTTATCCTTCGCTGAATGCAACTCCCTTCGGCAAGACCCTGAGATTTCGCTGAGACTTCTTAGCGAAGAAGTTGACTTCCGCTGAAGTGTTAGACCTCCTTTTCATTAGTTGGTGAGACATCATGCACTCGCTGAGACGTCCTGGCGAGGAGTAATCCTTATGCTGATAGAGGAAACCCCAAAGTCACCAAGACCATGAATGATTTCTTGGCAATAGACGCCCGTATATGATTTCTCATTGCCGATGTATGAATCTTTTGACATCAATCGACAGGACTTTGAGATTTCGCCAAGATCACCCCCCGAAGGGAAAACTCATGCCGATAGAAAATTCCTTTTCGCCAGGACGATGACCCTAGTTCTGCCGATAGATGCCTTTATGTAAATTCCACTCACTGTGACATCTTCAGGGTCTTGCCGACTATTGCCTTCGTTGATTTCCATGACCAACTGGACTAGGGAATGCATTCCAGCTAAGCTCTCTTGACAAATACCATCCTGCATGTGATTTAATCCTACATTCAACGAAGAAAACCATAATGAAGATCACAAGGACAGAAGTTAAATAATCAAAAACACCATTGAAATGAATCCCATGTTAGCAAGATGTAGTTAAACTCTCAAACAAAATGATCATACAAATAGGTTCGGGTTTCAAGTCGATCCGCGGAATCCAGGCTAGGGAGGAATTTCGAAGAATTCCGAGTTAGGCGGATTCCAGCGGAAAAAGCATGAAAACACCCATTAGCAACTTAATCTGATCATTAAGGAACAACATGTGAGATCCTCAAAAATAGCATAAAGGAAACATAAAATGCATCACTATTCATTAGCTAGTCCTGTAATTGCAAACTTCTCCACAGTTCCTCAGATTTCAGAGAAATACGTGCAGGCCAAATTTTCGCAATAAGAGAACATTCCGGAAAATCCGGGAAAAATAGGGGACGACGAATTTCGAAAAAATTTGAAGGAGGCAGAAAACCAGAAAACCGCAAAAAAGAAGACATTCCGGCAAACCCGGAACAAACAAGGAACAACGGATTTCGAGAAAATCCGGTCCCAAAGGAAATCCACGAAAAAGAAGATGCCTAGCCAGAGTTCGAGCGGGATCCAGGAAAATCCAGATGGGGTGGAAAATCCCGAACCCAGGAGAAAACCTGAATTCCAACTAAGGAAAAACCAAAAACCAAAGGCAAAGAAAGGAAAAGAAAGGGGGACCCGTTTTGTTCCAACTCAAAATGGGGTGGTTATGCAAGGTATAACACTTTCCTTTATAAGAAAGGCATCTCTAGCATATTTTGCATAGCATTGTATTGTATCATATTGCAATTCTTGTTTGGTGGAATAGCGTCTTCCATTGTTGCTTCTCTCTATTTCTTGTGGAGGTTATTTCGTGTTACAAATTGAAGATCTTGATTGCTCACTTCAACAAATATAAGTATAACACATATAATAAATAGCCATATATGCTTATAGGAATGGCATATAGGCATACAATGTCATGTATATGCATTACAAAATATATGTCCAAAAATGCCATATAGGCATACAACAAAGGACACTAATAAATAGGCATTCCCCTCCAAGTGAAGAAAATAGATCACGGGTGGCCTTTGATCATCGGGGTGATGGAGATGTGTATGATGGTGGTCTACTTCGAACTCAAGGGCTAGACCTCATATTTAATTCTTGATGGAGTCGTGCCTATTACAATAAAAGTATAGACACTAATATATAGAAATTACATTATATAAAATGAAATATTCAACAAAATAATCACTTACTACCTCCAAGAGATCTCTCTCCTCATTCGCAATAGCAGCATGGTCACAATGTGGCATTGCAAAGACCTATAGCAACCATCCAAAATAGAAGGTAAACTACAAATCAATAATCATTTGACTTTTCAATAATAAATAGCTAAAACAATAAATGTAATTTGAAATTTACTAATCTACCTCATACCCTCGTCAAAGGCATCAAGCTCTCTATTATAGTAGAGACACCATGCTCCATTGCCCTATCAATATCAGGAGGATTCTTTGCTTGCATCATCTAAAAGTAAAATAACATTATTCAATTACGAAAACTAGAAGAGTGATGCAAGAGAGCAAGAGAGCAATCCTTTATGATGTCAAGCACTTCAAAGGTATATATGAAATTCTACAGCCATAATGTATGAATGCAATAGCATATTCATCATGATAAGTATATTCAACATAGGACAAGGGTAGTAATAAGATCAATATCCTGAGCAACATTCATGAGCCCAACAATGAGCAGAGAGATGGTATGCTACAAGCTAGTGATGATAGTTAGGAGGATAAGATTGAATACAAGATAGTGATGCCACTAGCCTATATTTTTGGAGGTCAACAACATGAACAAATAAAATTCATAGATTATGAAGTGATTAACAATCTAAAATAGAGGGTTGGGGCCCTAGCTTGGTTGGCTAAATCTTTCCTATAGCAGGAGGTTGGTCACAAGTTCTAGTCTCCCCCACCCCCGTGGTACCGGAGGGCGTGTCGCACCAGCGCCGCCGGTCACGTTAAAAAGTTTACCAGGTGCACCTGCAGTTTATAGGGGGTCGTGCTACCCAATTCCTGCAGTCTTAAAAAAAAAAAAAAACAACCTAAAATAGAATTAATTAAAAAGTACAAAGCGTACTTACAAACTATCTAGAACCTTCAAGTCATTAAACATTATTCAATTACGAAATATAATTTTTTTATTTTAAAATTATAAATAATTTGTATTATCTAAGTGAAACTTTGATGACCACCTCCACTGGAAAGTGTTGTTGTCGAAGCTCCAAGATTAAATTATTCAACATCCAAAATGAGATATAATAATACCATTCATACATCATTTATCCATTCAAATGTAATATTTATAATTCTTTACTAGTTACATACCTTCGTAGTACATGTGGTCATGTAATAGGGAGGTGGAGGGCCACTGAAAACAAAGTGAACATTATGACCTTAAAATTTCATTACAATCAATCAACTAATTTAGTTAATCTTGCATTTCAAAAATGAAATTTAATAAATTAAATTCAATGAACTTGCTAACATTTAACTAACTATCAAGGTTGAATGCCTCATTAAGGAAGGAATTTTTCATCACCATTTGATCAGTTGCAGAAGTACCCTAGGCACCTGCATCCTGACTATGTATGGGATCATAAACAAAAAGTGACTCACAAGCCTGACAATAATGAGGTGGAACTATACTCCCTGAAGACTTGCATGGCTCACCCTATGCTAGAGGACTAGTATGTTGTATGAGGCTCTGGATGAGGGAACTAATTGACTACAATGTATCGATCTCAACACTCTCCTTCACAATAGAAGGGATAGTCACATGCTCATGTGTTGGTCTAGCGAGTTCTCATCTCATTGGTTGTTGTGCATCGATATGTGCCCCCACTCTATCATGTGTGGAGCCCCCACCTCTACCCTATAAGTCTCGCATGTCAAAATAGTTTGAGATTTTATTGAGGATAAACTCACAATAGAGTTTCCTCAAAAAATATTGTGGCACCTCATTGTTGTTGCACGGAGGATGGTAAAAACCATCCACCACCTCCTCCAAAAAAAAATATTTATCCCTTGGTGGTTGCACCAATGGATAGGGAACCTCTTGCTTGAAGGATGTAAAGATTGATTCATTCTAGCTGTAACGCCCGTAGTGCAAACCCCAAAGGACAACTACTATGCACACTTTTTTTTTTAAATACAAATTAAACATATTAAGTAAACATATTAAGAACCATTATACATTATTACATTACATGATAACATCTCAACATCTAAGTCTTTTGGGGCACGCGAGGTCACATCACAAAAAAACCAACCCATAACGAAAGATTTGTATAAAGCTAAATAACTCAACTAACTTTATATCCATCATAGACGTTAAAATAACCATTTGCAAGAGATAACATCCATACATTCATAAGCATAAATATAAATACATCACATGATACCAAACCATAATAAATCTCATAAATCATGAATGATTACAAGGGTGCATTTACATTACATCATCTTTTAATACATTACATGTTCATATACATGAGTTACATCAAAATCTCTCATACATGTGGGATAGATACATCATACAAGGAATGTCAAAAATACATTATGAACATCAAGTACAAGCTCCATCTAGATGATACTGCATGGAACGATGTTGATGGGGAACTTAATGGGGTGCAGAGCACGATCCACTCGACCATGTGGGTTTTAGAAAAGCCCACCCCCTATGTTCGGAGGTGACAAGGAAGTTACCATGACCAAGGATGCCAACAAGACTAAACTCCAATAATAGTAACATAGTAATAGTAACTCCAATATCAACAACAATAGAGTACATAGATCATAAACGCACAACAACCAGGAACCAAGCACAATAAACACAATACCATTAACCACATCATAAATAAATCAAAGGCAACAACCATAATTCACTTCCAAAGACAAGCAAGAAAACAAATCATAAGGGAAACTAGTGGAGAGTGTCATCACATAGTCCTACATGAGTTATCCTGGCCCTTCCTCCAAACACCGGCTGATCTAGGTTGCCTGAGGCGTCGGCCCCCATCTATGGTTATCCTAGCCCTTCCTCCTACTTGAGGCGTCGGCCCCATAGGGTGACTCATGCGGAGCCGTTAACCTCTCATGAGGATGAGGTAATGACCTTGCCAACCACGGCCTTCTCAGCCTACCATTAGTCTACGAAATCCCTAATGGAAGATGAGGTATCCATAATTATCTTATTAATTTTATTACTACCCATCCCCCTAAATTCTTTTATTAGGTTTTCACTTTTTAATCTAACTCTTATGTGGGTTATCCTGGCCCTTCCTCCTATTTGAGGCGTCGGCCCCAACGAAGAGCCACTCTCCCTAGAGACCCAAAACATAAATGAAACCAAGGGTTGTACCAAAGTAAAACAAATATCAAAACTCAACTAAATACATGTGAGGCATTACCCATCTCGCCAAAAGTACATAACCAAAGTCTCAATAAAATCCTATACAACCCGTTTAAAACAATGATGTCAAAAACTTGCCACAACAAGAGCACATAAAAAGAGAAACATCGACTAACAATTATCTCATGCCTTTGTAAGCCTAAGGTTTACAACATCCCTAAGCGAGTTCCTAAAGCAAACTAGGTTCCCAAACCGAAAAAGCTAAAGCAATGACCCAACGATAATAAAGAGCCAAAGTTGATTTACAAAATTCCAAAATACAGAACACAATAATTTTCGCCCATTGCTATAACAAAAAAACAGACTCCTAGATTCAACAATCCATTCAATTTCATTCACAATTAATCACTAAAATTTTATCCCCAATTTCAATGAAATATATTTGATGTAAAGACTTAATAGTAATTCTGGTATATATATATATATATGATTTAGCCAATTTCTGTGAACAATTTCAAAATCATATTAATAACCTCATCATCATAAAAGAAAACTATATATCTATATATTTACATTTTATTTATATATACATATATATATATAATATAATTACATATATATATATATATAAATAAAACATATATATATATACATATTCTGATTATTTTTATTTATTTATTTATTTATTCTATTATTAATTCTGAGAAAATTATGTTACAAACAAAGTTAACATAAATATATATACAGACATTTATATATATATATAAATGAATAATAATAACATTTACATTAAACAAGGGAAAACCCAATATACAGGTGTGGCCGCACGCACAGTCTAAAGGACTGTTGTGGCAGTCCTTAGACTACGTCGCAACCACCAGCAATGAGGCTAGGCGGGGGTACAGCCAAGGCCGACCCTCACCCAACGTAAAGAACTTGTACTTGCCGCTGTCGGAAAACAATAAATATCGGCCCAAGGAAAATTTTGAAATAAAAATATAATATCTCGATATATATATATATATTTTGCCAAGAACATTTTATTTTCTGTAGAAACTAAAAAATACATTTATATATATATATATATATATGAATATATAAACCCATTTATTACAAAGGGGAATCAATTTTCCAATAACAAAATTATAAAAATACTGAACATTTTCAGAGACTCAAATAAATTTCTTTCATTTATCTGTTACCCAACAAATTCTAAAACCTCAAAAGATTTTTCTTTTACAGAACAACATATTTTCCATTTCAAATTTAACAAGCAATGAAAGATCAATAAAGGAACCTAGAGTCCTGTGCTTGCTGAGAAGTTGATGAAGCTTTCCTTTGATTCGAACCAGCCTTTTCGAAGAGCTCCCTTTCCTTCTACAGAACGTCTCCACCAGATTCTTTGATCCAACTTTTAATCTATTTTTCTATTCAGAAGAGCCTTTTCCCCAGAACAATGAAAGGGAAACAATTTTTACAAAGAAAACAAGAGAGGATGCAAATTTTTACAAAACTAAATATTTTTGAAGCTTCTGTCAAATTTCCCATGAATCCAAAACCTCTCATTTTTGCTATTAAATAAAAAGATATCCTCTTCTATTTTCGAAAACTGAAAAATCAAAATGAAAAGAAGTTTTCTATTTCTTCACCAAGTTTTCAGCCAAAAATGTCAACATTCATTGGTCCTTTTTATTCTTGTCTATATTTTTCCATTTGAACTGAACTCTTTAGTTTTAATTTCAATTTTGCTAATTTATACTTACAGTTCACACAATTTAACTTATTTAATTATTTTATTCCATTAATTATCCTCAACATGCTATTTTCATTAAATTATCTAAATACCAATTTAAATAATTTTATTTACACCTTTCAATTTATTTATCTTTAATAAATTACATGACTTTTAATTTAATACTTTTATATTCTAATAAAACTATTCCAATAACTATTATTAACATTTATTTTAATCATTTAATTATTTAAATTACATCATACTACAACACCAACGTAAAATAAGTCACATAAATACACTCACACAAAACAACTAACATATAATGCAAAAATGACCAAGGTCAAAACACACAATACCACTAGACACAAGACGGGTTGACAAACTTGGGACAAGGTGACTGCCTTGTAATCTCTGTTTCAACTTCATGCCCGTTGGGATAATTTAATGCTCGCCCAGTCCTGCCCAAAGCAGGTGGAATAGAGACTTTACTCCTGCAATTCCTGCATACAAACAAGGTTGTGTACAACATATATATATATATAATCAAATACATCACATCATGAGAAGGAATCACAGCATAGCAGGGCACTCACAAACGAGTGGTGCTACACTGTCCCCTCACCAAAGCTATAATAACAACTACAACATCAAGTATAAAGTAACATTGTTAAACTAAATTGATCACATCATATCATCATGAAATAATTACTAATCTACTGCATCACAATATACTATTGCATCCATATAAAACATCACCAATCAAATATAACCATAATGTCATATCATCATATAAAGTAGCATAGTCATCAAGCAGTCTAAACTATCCAATCAACCAATCCAACCAACAAATAGTAACTATCAAAGTCTCAAAGTATGAAGCAAAACCATAGAAAATATCAAGTCCAAATAGCAACACGAGGGGTATTACACTAGGGTTTGTGAATAGTGCACACAAGTCAAATTTTGTAATTTTTTCATCCTTAGCTTGTTTATAGGATAATTTATCTACATGAAATTCTCTAAACTCTTGTCTCTTCTCCGACCAACTACTTATTTTCTTGCTAATTCAATCTACATGTGATATTATCAATTCAAGTGATTGAGCAAGTGTGGTTCTATGTGAGGTTGACCTTGTAGGATCTTTCAATTGCCTTGCAATTAACTCCTCAATTTGTTTTTTGTTATTTTCAATTTTCCCCACTAAATTTTCTTGAGTTCCTAGAGCTTGTTGAGGAATTTTTGGAGGTGTTTGTTGAGGTTGTTCTTCAGTAGGAATTTGGGCATCAGGTGAATTAGGATTTTGAGGAGGAATTTGAGCAGGGTTTGGAGGTGCATTATCATTTCTTGAAAAATCAAATAGATTTACATCAAAAAACATATTAAATCTACCTATTTCATGCCAAATTCACACAAAAAATAGAAATTACTTACTTCTTTGACCTCCTTGGCATTGTGGTGACATTTTCATGAAGATTCAGTGAAGAATTCAAGTGGTTTTGACCTTACAAAAGCACAAGTGTGTTATGCAATGGTTTCAAGCCGTAGAGGAGAATAGTTATTGCAAAAGAATAGAATGAGCTTTTGGTTTTTTTGTTTAAATAAGATATAATGTGCTCATGTTATAATGCGAGCACATTACAACTTGGGAATGACTGAGCCTGAGGCTCGATCACTCCAAGCCATAACACAAGCACATTATAACACACTCACATTATGGATTTTTTTTAAAATCAAAGGGGTTGTCACATTTTGGCCCTCCATATTTGTGCACTCGCCATTACCTCATATACTGCCTTCATGAAGTCTTCTCTTGCTTGATGACTTTGACATCTGTATTTATTGTAAAGAAACCTACCATCATCCTTATACTTTGTCCACTCTAACTTGGAAAGAATTTACTTGCATGGTAGTTTTATCTTTGAGATCATGTTCTTAGTCATGTTGTGTCATGACTTTTGATTATCTAAATGGCACCATTGTTTGGGAAGGTCTATAGAATGAAGTTTGTAACCTTTTTTGGCCTAAATGGATGTCATACATTCCTTTCCCAAAAACTTCCCATTGCTATCTCTTTTACACAGTGGTTTTCATCTGGTTTATCTCATGTATCTCACCTTCCTCTCTACTCTTTTTCATGTCTTCATAGGATTTTCATCTTCATCATTGAAACAACAATATTGCAATTTCTTTACATTTCAACAATTGTATGAAGCACCTCTTTCATGCATTTCTTCTTTTAAAAAATTATTTCTACTTGTCTTGGTTCATGAGGTCTTCCACCTCTACTCACTACAATTATAGTCTTTAATACCTATATGTAGTGTCACCAAAAATCTTGGTTGTCCATTATGTCCCAATGAATTTGTCTTTTAAAACTTGCTATGATTGCCTACATATCTTCTGGAAAAAATTATTTGTCATATCTTTATCACTCATGATTGTTGATAAGGTCTTCTACCATGAACCAGTTTGTAGCATTCTCTATAATTTTCTTATTCTCCACCAACTTGTCCTTTTGGCATTATGTTCTTGATAATCCTATTTGTTTCTTGGTCTATGAAACCCTTATGTTTTCATGTCATTGCATTATGACCTTGACTTTGTACTAGATAAATCTCCTTGCTATCCATCTTGATATTTCAAAATTCCTTTTCTCTCATGAGGACTTACCTCGTCCTCTATCTAATAGTGTTTTCTTCACATGTTGTTGTTCTCACCTCAAACTACCTTCTATGTTCATTGCCATGCTCATAGTTTGATTTATTATACAAAATGACTTCTCATTGAAGTATTGTAAATAATATTTTTCAAGACACGTCCCATTTTAATGATTCTTGGGAAGGTATGGGATATATGTGCAAGTTTAAAAGATCACCTTTTCAACATGAAAATATCCTTTTATAAGATCACTCCATGTGAATTCTTTTTCATAGTGTTTTTCATTGTCATATGAAACTTTGTAATACTTTTAACACCTTTGAGCATGCGTATCAAGGGAACAAACCCTCTCTAGAGATTCACTCCAAGCTATGGGAAACCCACAGGCCCTAGAGTGTTTCCATGTTTCATTGGATTGTTGAGTCAAGCACTTGGCAAGGGTGCAAATCCAAGTGACAACACTTCCAATTTTGGACTTTGTGATATGGGGAAGATTCATGTGATATAAATATTTTATCCTTCATGTTTTATAAATAATACACCGAATAATCTTCAATATTTTCTTATAGAATTCCCCAATCATATGCCCTAACTTTTTTGGTTGGGTGAAATTTATTTATATGATGTCATGGAGGTCCATGGAGTAGATAAATAACTCATTTTTTCTAGTCTTTATGTAAGAGAAATTCTTAAACTAGATAAACCAACTTCCCTAATTTTCCATGGTTTATATTTTCTCCATTAACAACCTTTTGCATAGTCATTCTCCAAAAACTTGATGATGGAGAAGACAAATCCATCATTATTTTTTTGTAACTTTTATCTAAATCATCTTGAGTTCTAGGTAGTGATAATGATTGGACACTAAAGTTCCTTCAAGTTGCATCCTTCCCACATTATGTAGCCCTACGAGGTTTCCTCTCATAGCTAGTAGATAGACTAAATAGGATTTCATGTTAAAATTTCTACTTTCTTTAAATTATATTAGTTGGGTGTGCATGTTATCACTAACAATGCTCCCCCAATCAATTTTCTTATCTGAGATCCAAATAACATGAGAAAGTACACCCAAGGATAGAAGTCCCTAGCATTGGGGTCACCCACTACTTTACTTAGCAAGGTGATGGCATCATTGGAATCTTCTTTAAATTCACTTGTATGAATTAATATGGCCTTTTTTTGCTAATTTTCTCCTAGTGATTATCCAATTATAATTAATGCCCTTTTCTACTTGAGAAATATTTGGTTCATAATAATGGAGGGAATCCTTCATGTCTACCTTGTCATATTGTGCATAGGTAAGTAGTAAAAAAAATCAATAGAATCAAAGTTTATTTCCAAGATGTTTTGATGTGTAGGCTTGAAAATATTTATTTTTCTAGCATTATGGTGTTTTACATAGGCCAATCGTCTGTTCAAATGGTTGTCTATAAAAGAAACCCTTCTCCTTTACTTTGTCCTTAACAGCCACTTATCTCCAAGTTTCTTGCTTACAATTTGCAGGTATTTGCACAAGTTCTACAAATCTGAGGGCATAATTGTTAAAGAAGAAGTAGGAGAGACAAGAGAAGTGATTCAACTTCAATGGGGAGTTCTTTGTTTTCATTTTTCTCTCTTCATTTGATTGGTTTCTCTTGTTTAGATTGTGTTATTAGCTTAGAGGTGTTGTGGTTGTCACTATTATCTTAGCTAGCTTGATTTTTCCCATCTTACACATATCAATTAGCAATAGAGCATTCAAACAAACATATCCTTGGAGTCTCAAACCTAAAGTAAGAATAATATTAAAAAATTATTAAAACATATCTTTGAAGTCTCAAACCTAAAGTAAGAATAATATTAAAAAAAATCAAAGTGGAGATAAACATACCTCTTACCAATAAATAATTCAAAAAAACATATCCTTCAAAGTCTTAAATTTGAAGTATACATAAAATTGAAAATGCAGGATCAACATACCTCTTATTAGAAGAGAATTCAAATAAGTGTATCCCTTGAGTATCAAACTTGAAACTTAAAAAATAAGATTTAAAATGTAGGTCTTACCAATAAATCATTCAAGCAAACATATCCTTAGAATCCTAAACTTGAAGTAAACATACGATAAATCTTCTAAAGCATGTGAGTGTGTGGAATCTTGCAAGTTTGAATTCGAAGGTAAATGGGATTGAAGATTCATGAGGATAAGAAAATGATGGAAGGGATTAAAAATCATGAAACCTTGAAAATACTAAAATTCTATATCTAACATCACTTCAATCACTTTTCAAAAAAAAAAAAAAACTATAGTTTACTCATTGTCATGGTTGTAAATGCAAGCTACAACAAGGACCTAGGGCATGAACACATGGAAAATAAACATAAAGGAAACAATATTTAGAGAAATAAAAAGAATGAACTACCCTAAACTCTCTACAGTAAAAGCCACAAGTATGCAAAATACACACAAGAACAAGAGAAAACCATAAGTAGAAGAAAATAAAAAATAAAGAATGAAACCCCACAAAATTAGGGAAGTTGCATGAAAATAAAAAACTATTGAAAATAAAGCTAGGGCATAATAAATCTACTTGGAAAAAGAAGGAAAAATAAGATCCAGTCATTACGCATGTTAGAAATGTAAGAAAAAGCCTCTCCAAAAACCTTCATACCCACAATCAAACTAGATGTAGATGGAAACATGTATTCAAAGGACTCTTGAATGTCAAGTTGAGGGATGCTAGGAGGAACAAACTTGCTAGAGCTCAAGAAAACATAAATCATAAAGTGTTAAAAATAATTTTCATCATGAATTTTGAGAATTTTTCATGAGTGAAATTCACCATAAATATAGATCTGAAAGGGTAGGTCAGGGTGAAATGGCAAAGCATACCAAACATTATGGTTCAAAGTTTAGACGTATCTTATACTATATAGTTTTCAAGGATGTAGGCAAGAGAAAATATAAAATCTTGAATGAACACTACTATTAGGGACTTGATGACATCAAAGCGTAAATATGCCTAAACCAACAAAGGTTATATTTTTTTTTCGCATACTTGCATACAAGGAAATGTCTAAAACTTCAATAAACAGTAGAAAGTAAAAATAAAGAAAAAAAAATTATAGACACCAAACCTAAAAATATTTGACTTAGAGTAAAATAAAATAGAACCATGCAAAAAAAGTGAGGTCCATATCTTTCCAAAGAAAAATGGGAATGTGTGTAAGGCACGACATGTTACATAGTAAAATCTACCCAACATTATTTGTCCAATAGTATTCTAGTAGAATAATAGTATGTCACATGTAAAACCTCATAAAATAACTCTTATGCCTCTAATTTATAGAAAAAGAAGAAGCGGGAAATCATAAATAATTTCCAAAAATTAAGGGTCATCAAAACCATGCTTTGAGGCAATAATACATGCCCCCATAATGCATTAATCATGGCACCCATAATAGAAATCCTTGAACAAATATATCTTTGAATACATAAAATCTAATCAGCCCACTCCCAAGTCTAGCACTCCAACATGAATCCACTAACTCAAGTAGACCTCATCCATCATAAGATGATTTTTCGCCTAAAAAATATAACTCCCTAGCACCTAGGAGAAAGATATTCAATTTTGATTCAATAATGATAACCATAACTCTTATTATTGACCTCTCAATTGTAACCTACTCATTAGTGTCATCACAACAATATCTAGTATTCTTAAAGAATAATAATAAATTTATCCCTAAATACCTCATGAGCATCCAAGTACCCATTCCAAGAGTGTTGGAGACACATAGAATAAGCATAGGATTGCAAGGTTAATAGAACCTAATCTGAACAATGATGTGGGTAAGCTGTTATACATATAGGGCTTTATTGATTCCAATTAGGCTATCAGTTTAGATAGTAGGAAGTCAACTAATGGTTGTGTGTTTTTTGTATTTAGTGGATCTTTCAGTTAGGCAAGTAAGTGGAAACTCACTGTTTCCTAATCTATGGTAGAATTAGAGTACATGGTTACTACACATACCTTTAAAGAGGTAACTTTATTACAAAGGTTGTGCTTAGGAATTGGTTTTGATTGTAGGGTTGTAAGAATTGGTTTTGATAATAAAAGTGTTTTTTTTTGCTAAGAATACCATGTACCATGCTTGTAATAAGAATATAAATTTATAACATCACTGGGTAAAAGCACAAACTTGTGTCACACTTTATAAAGGAATCGGCCAACAGCAAAAAAAATTCTGAACTTCGACCACATAAAAGTGGTCTTTATGTTTTGAATTTCAAAATGGTGTAAACTAATGAAATGTAGAACTTTTGATGTAGTTTATTCCTGTAATTTTTAAATTTAAAAAAAAAATGTTTTCATTATGTTTTTATCAATTTAAGGAAAAATTTTGGAATGCTAAAAATTTCATAAAAGAGTGACTTCATGGACGGTAAAGAAAAAAATTGAAAAAAACTTCATTTCTCCCTATTTTTTTTTTCTCCAAATAGGTAACTTCAATATCTTGTGCATGGAAAAAAAAATCAAATTTGGATGTATATTTTTCTCATAATAACGTTTCAAAGTCAAACATGTTAGAATTTGACAGTTTTCACAGACCGTCAACTATTTTCAATTTTTTTAATCATTTTCAAAAAAAATATATACCCTTTTGAAAAAGACTCTCTCCTATTTTGCCCCATATAAGATTTAGAAAAATTTAATAAGTTTTACTATTTTTTTTTATTTGTCATCAACCTCTTTTTTATTTTTAAAACCTACTTGCATTATTTTAAAAATAAAATATATTAAAACTAATCAAAATATTAAAAAAATTATATATTTGGATTCTTCACTCCGAGCTCTACAAAAGGGTATTTTTATTTTTTGCAGAAAGGTCATTCTAACTAGAGAAATACTCTGCCAAAGTTGAATGTTTTAGAAAATTCTAAAAAATGATGAGTTGGCTGCCATGTAGGATGCCAACTAGACATTCTTGGCCGAGAGGGTTTCGGCTGAGCAAGTTTCGGCCAAAACACTCTCGGTTGAAAATGCCTTGATATTTCCAAGCCATAAATACTTGATCCGCTCACTTTTTCCATGTTTTTGGCCAGTCGTATTCGGCCAAGAGGGTTTCGGCTGAAACCCTCTCAGCCGAAAACGTGCCCACCACGTCAACGCCACAATGTTTTGGCTGAAAGTGACTCGGCCTAATGTCTCCCGGTCGAAAATTGTTCGCTCGGAACCATAAATTTGGCCAAAAGTGTGACACACTATTGTGCTTTTACCCCACTTTATTTGTGAGATGGTGAAGAATGTAAAGGTCATGATTAAAAAAGTGGATAATCCTTATAATGTTTCAAGTTCACTTACAAAACCAATGAGCACAAATAAGTTTTGTCGGTGCGAGGTTATGGGCCTTCCATCATCCTATACCTAATTAATTTTATTTATCCTATTTATTTCATTACAACATATAATATTAAGTGATCTAATGTTAGAATTAGGTGCGCTTAACTTTGCAATACTATTTTTATTGAATGTGTCTCCAATACTCTTGAAATGGGGACTTGTTGGTATTGAGGGATAATATTTTAGTAATAATCTCTTAGAAATATTAAATATTATGTGCTGACTTATCCCCTAGGGTTCCATTTCTTATATTTCCTGCACACATCACAAAACATTTTGCACCACTATTAGCAATTGGTTGAAATAGACCATCTAGTGTACTAATTAAGACAATCTCCATACAATCATACAATTTTTCTTGTTCCTATAAGAATAGCTTGTGTTGAAGAATCAATGACCATTGTAGGGAATATATGAGTGAATTCATGACCTATAAAGGCAAAGGACTAGTTTTAGAAGATTCTAGATCCACAATAGACAAAAGAATGTGGTGCTTGGGTGTATTTTTCCCTCTTTAGTGTCTTAGGTGATGGATTTCAACCATACAAACATATTTAGAATGACTCTAGATCCCAGTCTCGACATAGGTATCTACATGCACTAAATATGATGTAAAGGACAAATTACATCTGCATAGGCATTAGTGCAAACAATAGGGACAATCTTAGGTACTCATATAGACACTTATGTCAATCTTGGGTGATCATGTAGATAGCTATGCTAGGATAAGACTCTAGATTCATACTAAATATGTTTGTATGGTTAGAACTAAATATGGAAAAGTTGTAATGGGGTGCTAAGGAGGAAGAAATACACTAGCTCGCCAAAGTATTTTATCTACTATGGGTTAAGAATCTCCTACAACTAATTTGTTGCCTTTATAGGTTATGAATCCACTCTCATATGCCCTATCATTTCCATTTATTCTTCAATACAAACTATATTCTTGGGGACATAAAAAATCATGTGATTGTATGTATTGCCTCAGTCCTCTAGATGGTCTATTTCAACCTATAATAAGTGAAATGATAGAAATTCTTGGGTGTGTGCACACCTTAATGCAAGAGGTTTTTTCATGTGAGAAAGAAATATAATAAAGGAAAACCCTAGGGGATTCGTCATAATGTGGTGTTTATGTGTATGGAGGCAATTGGGAAATGATAAGCTATGGACTGATTTGATAAACAACTAAGATGGAAACAAAAAAGTATATTATATGGAGATTATGCAAAGGATAGGGAATTTTGGGAGACTATGGAGGGGGAAATAGTCTTGCATTATTCTATTTTCTTGCATTTAGCTTATTACCTTTTTTTCATATTATATGCACGTAGGATAGGATAAGGTTCCTTAGGTAGGTGTCTACTTGGGTAGGTTGCATTTGCATCATGTGAGTTGTACTCTTTGCATTTGGTGGAGATGTTGCATACACATGTGAGTACATCTTGATTATCCCACATTAGTTGTACATTCACATATTTTCGTGGTGTATCCTATATAGACCCACTTGTGGCTCTCGTATGAGAAATACTTTGTTCTCATTGTAATCCTTCTTTTGATTAGAATATAATTTGTTTTATCATATTGATCTTTATAATTTCCTTTAAGTCTTCTTGATCTTGGGCGGCTATCTCCATTGTAAAATATGACATGATATCAAAGTAGGAGAGTGTCTAAGGCTATTCTTTCAAATGATCTAGGATTGGAGATCTTTTTTTTTTCTCAAAAGTTGAGTATGCTCTTTTCTTGCATCAAATAATGACTTCGAGAATTAGAAAATCTTGAGACAGAGATTAGATTTTGGGGGTTCTTTCTTATGGCTTTGTATTATAGATGCATTTTGGAGCTTGATGAAGTATTTTTAAGTTCATCATTAAGTTTAGACCATTCAAGATAGTGGAATTTTCTTTTTGCCACATTCAAATTAGGTATTGGAGGCCAAATGATAGGGAGGGTTGGATGGAAACACTCACTGTTCCATGATTTGGATCTTGTTTAGGAAGACTCTATGGTGTCACACTCCACCACCTCTAACCTATAGGACCTACTGCTTGTGTAGACTCCCCTGGTTCACCTTGCCAACCCAACCATCAAGTCATATCTTGCCAACCAAGCCAACCTTGGGGCAACGCTTCAACACTTCCTTAGCCCTTAATCTACCCTAAAGGCTAACCTATCCTCAACACTCAATTTGATCTTGCAGGGCTGTATAAATGTCTTCAGTGGCTTCAAACCAACCTCCTAGGGTTCTTGAAGGTTCACCAAAACTCCACCTTTCCATCGCTTTCACCAAACCCTCAACTAGGGTTAAAAAGGCTACTAGCCCTTAAGCCCCTATTAGGCCTCCATCTCTAAGAAAACTGGTCTTTTCTCATAAACTTTCCAAAGGACACCCACTCTTTCTTTGAGATTCTTGGATCAAATGAACACCTCGCAAGGATTTGTGAGGTCTTAAGCCTTAGCTGACCGTACAATGCTTGAACCTGAAAATGGGCATTTCCTAGGGTTTTTAAGCCACTGTCTGGCTGCTTTCAGTCTGTCAACTTGTTCTCACATCAATTGAACTAATGGAGCCTTCTCCTTCATACCACAACTAGGTAAGACACTTACTTACCACCTCCAAAAGGAAATTTTCAAAGAACTTGACCCCCTGCAAAATTTTGTGCTTTGCACTTCTTGCCTTCCTAACCAGGCACCATTCTGGCTCGCCTAGGGCAATATCTTTCCAACAACTCCTGTTTGTTCCCAAACCCTAAGACCTACCATATGTACATACATGGAGTCTAGGAACTTTTCCAAAGGGCCGTACAATTTGTACAGTGGGAAAGTGGTCTAGCACTCCATTCTTTTCAACCTGTCTGGTTCAGACCAGCAACAGGGTGCAAACAAACTATTTACAAAAAATGAATGAAATGAATGAAGGAAGCAAAAAAATGACACACAATTCTTGGGAGATTACTACCCTATGTCTTACATTAAACATAGTAGCAGATTCAATCCATTTAAGCTCTACTTTGGAACAAAAATCAGAAATAACACACAAAACGCTATTTTCCTTTCAATCCACAAAATGTTTCCACAATGCCAAAGCTTCCAACCCTACTCTCAGGTCGAGGCACACCTTAAATAGGGTTCCTCAATCAGTTATCTTCTTTGGTCAGACCTATTCATGACCTAATGGCCAAAGTTACAAAATCCACTGTGTTTTCCAACTTTTGCCAAATGTTAGCAACCTAAGCAAGATGAGTTTTTAAACCCACCCATTCTTTCCACTTCTTAATCTACTGATCACAATAGATCAATACTTATTCATAAACCTCAAATTCTATCTAAATGGTCAACATGACCTTCAAAACAACACTTCAAAACAAAATTCAATCTAGACTGCTTAAATGCCTAGTGTTTCCTAGGTGCTCCTGCACCATTCTCCCCCTCCCTGCACAAACTCTAAGGAATGTGAGGAGAGATCAATGATTCATCAATTCCCTACTTCTTAAACTCAGCTGCATCTACCCAAGTAGCCTTAGATTCATGTTTGTTCTTCCATTTGATAAGATGCTCCATGTACACCTTATGCCTTGTAGATTTCTTCACTCTTGACTCCAAGATCCTTTCTGCTTGTAGCTTGTCTGGAGTAGGTAAGGATATGTTGCTTACATCCTTGAAGATCTCCCTACTGTTCTGATCTAAATCATTGACTGATCCCTTATATCTGATCAAATCAACTACATTGAACACTGGTGAAATCCCTAAATCTGCAGGTAACTCCACCTTGTATGCAGTTTTCCCATACTTGGCTAACACTTTGCATGGTCCCACTCTTTTCATCTGCAATTTGGTTGATGTAACCTTCTGCAACCTGTATTTGTTGAGGTGAACCATGACATAGTCTCCTACTGCAAATTGTAAATCTTTTCTTGTCAAATCTACCTTAGCCTTCAACTTTTGTGTAGCCTCAGTGACTGTCTTCTTTACCTGCTCCTGAATCTCTTTCATGGTCTGAGTGAAGTCCTCTGCATGTCCACTCCTATTCTCCATAGCTCCTAGATCTCTGAGCTCACACACACCTCTTGGGTGCATCCCATACACTATTTCAAAAGGGCTCTTCCCTGTAGTCCTGTTCACAATGTCATTGTCCGCATACTTAGCCTGTGAGATAACCATGTCCCATGTCTGTCCATATTCCTTAGTTAGGCATCTTAGAAGGTTACCTAACACTCTATTAACTACCTTAGTTTTTCCATTAGTCTAAGGATGGTAAGCTAATCCAAAGGATAAATTGGTACCTAATCTTCTCCATAGAGTTTTCCAAAAGTGACTCATAAACTTCACATCTCTGTCTGATACAATGCTTAAAGGAAATCCATGAATCCTTACAATTTCCTTGAAGAAAAGATGAGCAATGTAACTAGCATCATGTGTGGTCTTGCAAGGAATAAAGTGACTCATTTTGCTAAACCTATCTACTACCACATAGACACTGTCAAACCCTGTCTTAGTCTTAGGGAATCCTACAACAAAATCCATGCTAACACACTCCCATGGTCTGTTTGGAATGGGGAGAGGTTGATACAAACTTGCATTACTAGCTCCCCCTTTGGCTTTCATACAAACTACACACTACTCCACATGCCTTCTGACATCCCTTGGCAACTTGGGCCAATAGTAGAACCTTTGCACTAGTTCCATTGTCTTGTTGATACCAAAATGACCACTAAGACTACCATTGTGCTTTTCTTGTATAAGATTCTCTCTCATAGAACCTTTTGGCACACACAACTGATTTCCCTTGAATAACAATCCACTTTGTAATGTATACTCTGAGTATTGACTATGAAAATGATTCTCAAAGTCAGAACATACCTCATAGGCCTCCGAGAAGTCTTCATCTTCACCATAGAGATCCTTGAAACTCTATATTCCCATGCTCTTTAGATGTATCTCTTGCACTGTCAGCAATCTCCTGCTTAGTGCATCTGCCACCTTGTTCAACTATCCCTTCTTGTGCTTGATGGTGAAGGTAAAAGCTTGGATTTATTCCATCCATTTCAGATGCCTATTACTCAGCTTCTCTTGAGTGTTGATATAGCTAAGTGCCTGATTGTCAGTAAAGACTACAAACTCTTTGGGCAGTAGGTAATGCCTCCACTTCCTAAGTGACTGAACTAAAGCATACAATTCTAGGTCATAGGTAGAGTACTTTTCCTTAGCTTCATTTAGCTTTTCACTAAAAAATGCTATAGGCCTGCCTTCTTGGCTTAGCACTCCTACTGCAACTCCACTAGCATCACATTCCATAGTAAACAACTTGTCAAAACTAGGTAACAAAAGTATAGGCTGAGTTGCCACTTCTTGTTTCAGTTTCTCAAAACCTTTCTCAGCTTCTTGAGTCCACTTAAACTTAGTTTTCAAACCACCTTTGATTGTGTCTAGGACTGGTGCACATATGCCACTAAAGTTCCTTATGAAATTTCTATAAAATTGGGCTAATCCATGAAAACTTCTTACCTCTGTCCCTGTGGTTGGTGTAGGCCAGTTTAGGATGGCTTCCACCTTGCTTGGGTCCATCTTCAATGATCCTTGGGATACTACAAACCCCAAATACACAAGCTCTTGTTTGAAGAACTCACATTTCTCTAGATTGATGGCTAACTTCTCCTCTTGCAACCTTTTAAGAACCAACTCCACATGCTTTAGGTGTTCTTTTGCTGTCTTGTTGAAGATAAGTATATCATCAAGATATACCACCACAAATATCCATGTAAAGTCTTTGAGCACTTCATTCATGAGTCTCATGAATGTGCCAGGGGAATTATAGAGACCAAATGGCATCACTCTCCACTCATACAGCCCATCATTTGTCTTAAAATTTGTCTTCCACTCATCTCCATCCTTGATTCTAATATGATGGTATCCGCTCTTGAGATCCAACTTAGTGAAGTATTAAGCTCCTCCAAGACAATCCATCAAGTCCTCAATTCTAGGAATAGGGAACCTATACCTGATTGTGATTCTATTTATTGCCCTAGAATCAGTGCATAATCTCCACTTGCCTCCTTTCTTGGTTGCTAAGACCACTGGTACTGTACATGGGCTTATGCTCTTCCTAATCGATCCTTGATCCAATAACTCCTACACTTGTCTAGCTACCTCTAGGTTTTGATCAGGTGTAAGCTTATAAGCTGCTTTGTTTGGTAATGAAGCTCCTGGTATGAAGTCAATTTGATGACTAATGGCTCTCTTTGGAGGTAAAGTTGCTGGTGTTCCATCACTCACTATGTCCTTATACTTCTCAAGAAACTTCTGGACTGCTCTGGGTATGACTGTTTTCTCAGTCTTGTCCTCTCCCTTGGGTTGCACCATGACCACATATCCTTCACCTCCTTGATGTAGGTTGTTAATGAACTCTTTGCCACTGCTTAATAAGACACTAGGGGTCTTTGACTGTCCTTCTTCCTCATCTGACAGTGACTGCAACTTGAATGTTTTTCCTTCCTTCTTGAATGAGATAGTATTTGCCTTTCCATCATAGATGACACCTCTGTCATATTGCCATGGTCTTCCCAATAGAAGATGGCATGCATTCATGGGTAATACATCACAAATTAACTTATCCTTGTACCCACCAATGGAGAATTCCACCGTTGTCTGCTCATTGACAAGTACACTTTGTCCTTTGTTCAACCATGTTAGCTTGTAGGGATTGGTGTGGGGTACCTTTTCTAACTTCAATTTCATCACTGCCTCCTTTGAGATTATGTTGTCAGTAGACCCTAAGTCCACTATAACCTTACACACCTTTCCAAGTATTTTGCATCTCACCCTAAATAAGGCTCTTCTCTGTTTTGGCTCTTCCTTGATCGATTGTCTGATCAAAACTCTACTGAACATCAGATTCTCCCCCACTTATGATCCAATGTGACTGACCTCTGGTGATTTGACACTCATGTTGTCCTCTTGTCCATATGCCACTCTCTTCTCAGTATTTGATGAAGATGCTTTCTCCGGGCACCTATAGGCTGGATGACCTACTTGACCACAGTTATAACATTTCATATTGGCAAAGTATGAGCTACTTATGCCTGCTCCTCTTCCTCTATTTGAACCTCCTTGAGGTCCTCTACCTTTGTTATATCCTCCTCTAGAAGTTGTTTCACCTCCATGCTCTGTGAGTTTAGACTCTCCTTGGTTTCTTTGTTCAGTCCCTCTACCTTGGTATCCACCTCTATGTCCTCTTTGATCTCTGCCTTTGCCCCTGCTCTTAGAGGCTTGTTCTTGTTTCCTCTTGCTTCTTTCCTCAATCTTTATAGCCAATTGATAGCATTGGTGTACTGTCTTGGGACTTAGAAGAGTCATCTCCTCTTGAATGTTCCACTTCAAACCGTTAAGGTATCTATCCACCTTGAGACTCTCATCCTCTGTCACATTAGACCTCATACAAAGTTTTTGAAACTCCTCAGTATAAGTGTTCACATCTTGGTCTCTTTGCCTCAGACTCTGTCTTTTCTTGTGCAACTAAATCTCATAATCATCTGGCATGTATGCTTCTCTTACCTTGGCAACCATTCCCTTCCAAGTAGAGATAGGCTACTTGCCTTCTTTTTCCTTCTCTGTCTTAATGAACTTCCACCATGTCAAGGTAGAACCTCCTACTCTTGATTTGGCCACCTTTACCTTTTGTGCCTCAGTGACTCCATTACATTCAAAATGGTTTTCCATTCCCTCTATCCAGTCCATGACTAGTTCAGCTTCCATTTTCCCACTAAACAGTGGTATGCCTTCAAGTGCCTTTCCACTCAAAGCCTTCAATGCCTTCAAGAAAGGTTCTTCTTTCAAAATAGGGTCAGGTTCAGGGACCTTATCTTCCTTTGCAACCTCTTCTTTCTTTGGTATCCTTCCTTCAAACTGTACATCATTCAATGCTTGCTCAAGTTGGTCTATTCTCTCCTTCAATAGCCTATTTTCTTCCTCCTTCCCTTCAACCATCTTGGCCAACTCTGCATTTGTCACCGTGATGGAAGAACCACTAGACTCAGTCTCAGACATACAATAGTCAGTCCCAAATCTTTAATTTGCTCTGATACCAATCTGATAGGGAGGGTTGGATGGAAACACTCACTGTTCCATGATTTGGATCTTGTTTAGGAAGACCCTATGGTGTCACACTCCACCACCTCTAACCTATAGGACCTACTACTTGTGTAGACTCCCCTGGTTCACCTTGCCAACCCAACCATCAAGTCATATCCTGCCAACCAAGCCAACCTTGGGGCAACGCTTCAACACTTCCTTAGCCCTTAATCTACCCTAAAGGCTAACCTATCCTCAACACTCAATTTGATCTTGCAGGGCTGTAGAAATGTCTTCAGTTTCTTCAAACCAACCTCCTAGGGTTCTTGAAGGTTCACCAAAACTCCACCTTTCCATCGCTTTCACCAAACCCTCAACTAGGGTTAAAAAGGCTACTAGCCCTTAAGCCCCTATTAGGCCTCCATCTCCGAGAAAACTGGTCTTTGCTCATAAACTTTCCAAAGGACACCCACTCTTTCTTTGAGATTCTTGGATCAAATGAACACCTCTCAAGGATTTGTGAGGTCTTAAGCCTTAACTGACCATACAATGCTTGAACTTGAAAATGGGCATTTCCTAGGGTTTTTAAGCCACTGTCTGGCTGCTTTCAGTCTGTCAACTTGTTCTCACATCAATTGAACTCATGGAGCCTTCTCCTTCATATCACAACTAGGTAAGACACTTACTTACCACCTCCAAAAGGAAATTTTCAAAGAACTTGACCCCTACAAAATTTTGTGCTCTACACTTCTTGCCTTCCTAACCGGGCACCATTCTGGCTCGCCTAGGGCAAGATCTTTCCAACAACTCCTGTTTGTTCCCAAACCCTAAGACCTACCATATGTACATACATGGATTCTAGGCACTGTTCCCAAAGGGCCGTACAATTTGTACGGTGGGAAAGTGGTCTAGCACTCCATTCTTTTCAACCTGTCTGGTTCAGACCAGCAACAGGGTGCAAACAAACTATTTACAAACAATGAATGAAAATGAATGAAGGAAGCACAAAAATGACACACAATGCTTGGGAGATTGCTACCCCACGTCTTACATTAAACACGGTAGCAGATTAAATCCATTTAAGCTCTACTTTGGAACAAAAATCAGAAATAACACACAAAACGTTGTTTTCCTTTCAATCCACAAAATGTTTCCACAATGTCAAAGCTTCCAACCCTGGTCTCAGGTTGAGGCACACCTTAAATAGGGTTCCTCAATCAGTTATCTTCTTTGGTCGGACTTATTCATGACCTAATGGCCAAAGTTACAAAATCCACTGTGTTTTCCAACTTTTGCCAAATGTTAGCAACCTAAGCAAGATGAGTTTTTAAACCCACCCATTCTTTCCACTTCTTAATCTACTGATCACAACAGATCAAGACTTATTCATAAACCTCAAATTCTATCTAAATGGTCAACATGACCTTCAAAAGAACACTTCAAAACAAAATTCAATCTAGACTGCTTAAATGCCTAGTGTTTCCTAGGTGCCCCTGCACCACCAAATCTCCAAAGGGTTTCATTTGGGGGATGCTTGCTAGATTTAGTAATGATCATCATTTTAGAGCATTTTGGATCAAATCTAAACCCGTCATTACATCCAAAAGGTCTAAAACCCCACAGATTGATTATAATTTTATCAAAATCAAAGCACTTGGACAAAGACCCTTTGTTTATAGAAGGTCATATGCCTCATATAGATCTAAAAAATGATTTCAAATTCATTGGAAAGAGGACTTCGATAGATTTTTGGTAAATGTCCACAATAAGCATGTGGAGTAGTATTGAGTGAGATATGATGCTCTTGAGTTGAACTCTAATTCTAACTTTTGATGGGTTTTTCTATCACAAATTTTGAGAAAAATTTATAGATCTTGATATATTTTGTAGGTTAAAGAAAATCTATAGTTTCAACATTGTAGTTTGATTTTGGCATCTATAACACATCTAGATCAATACCAATTTGCACTTTTTGACAAGTGGCAACTTCACAAGCACTAAATATAAAGTCCCAATTCATTTTGTGTCAAGGGTTTAATAATTGTGTAATTTTGGAGGTGATCTTATGCATTGATTGTGTTGATTTAGTCTCTCAATTGATCTATTGTGTGCTTAGGGGGGTTCTCTCTTTCTTTTGGGGGAATTTTTTTTCCTCACATAAGGTTTTTTATCCTTCACAATTCTTTGAGGGATACATTTTGTACGTGGGTACCTAACATAGCTACACATTTTGTATATTCATGTGCATAGATTTATATTTTCATCTTGTTATTTCTATGCATCTACATGCATGCATGCATGTGAATACTTTCATTTTTTGGTTACACATGTAGGTATAGACTCGCTTACATTTTTATTCATTTATAAATATACATATGTTTTCAATATATATATATATATACAATTTAGTCATTGTTTTACATTCATATTCACTCTTTTATTTTTGTTTTTCCATGGTCTATTTTTGCTCACATCTTCATGCTTTTTCACATACTTCTCTATACAAATATTGTTGCATATTGAGTATTATCTATACATATATTCTACTCTCTCTCTCTCTCTCTCTCTCTCTCTCTCTCTCTATATATATATATATATATATATATATATATATAGACACACACACACATACACATAAAAATACATTAATTATATTTACAAGGTTTTATTTAGACATGTAGAGGTGCTCTCTCTCTCTCTCTCTCTCTCTCTCTCTCTCTATATATATATATATATATATATAGACACACACACATACACATAAAAATACATTAAATATATTTACAAGGTTTTATTTAGACATGTAGAGGTGCACATTCTATTATAATAGCATATATATTGATATATCTTATATACATATCCATACAAATATATACATACTCAAATATATTTTCACATATTTATTCATTTGTTATATTTTCTTAAGTTTATAATCACTTTTTTTTTATTGTTGATTTTCATTCATTTATTTTCCTTCTCTTTCTTTACCCTCTCTTCCTCACATGGTCCCTCATTCTCCGGTCCTCCTAACACTTTCTTCCCTACCTCTTTTTAAGACTGTCTGCAATCCAATTCTTCATGATGATGGGTTACTAAGAGTGACCCAAAACATCGAAACAAAAATATACACAGTTGATTCCAGAAATAATCTTTTGAATATACTATTATTTGTTTGAATTTCTTGATTGCTTATGATGACATTCTTTGCTCATATTGCTGACTTGTCTTCATATAAGTCTGTAATCTCTAATTTGGTTATGTGCAAGGATTGTGTTTGTAAACCCACTATCCTTTGCTTTGTTTCTCCCTTTCCCTATGCTAGAATTGGAGAAATAATAGAATTGGAGAAGTAACGGATAGTTTGGCTGACATCCTTTTGTGGGTAGAGAATTCAATTACAGGCAGCGTTGGTATAATGCAATCTGGGTTTATATTCCAAACACCAGAGGGGATGTAAAGACGTCATTTTTTATTCTATGGACCCTTGCACAGAATCATGTGTACGAATTCCTTGTGTTAATCTTGTTTTATTTTTAAAAGAAAAGGTAGATAGCTTTTATTTTCGAGTGCATGTTCCTCTCTTCATCACAAAGGTAACTGCCATTCTCTCTTTCTGTTTCTGCAACAAAACGTAAAGAGCGTGCATTAAGAACGCCTCATATTTGTGCTCAAGGATGAAAGCTTAAAATTTGTCATTTTCTTATTATTGTATGTTTTCCTGCACTAGGAAAGACTGCAATCTTCTAGTTAAGCATATTTTACTAATTAAAATATTGCATGCATTTCCATATTTGAATTGCTTATTAAAAGCTATAGAATGAAGTTTCAATTCTGCATGAGTAAAAACCTTGCAAAGGCAGATTTTACTCCTTTCATGACTTGTAAATGGATTTAATGCATTGTTTCAATTCGGTTCCATTTTCCTATTTGAATGTAATCCTTAGACAAGTTGGACAAATATTTGGTTTGATGTATTATGAATTCTACAACAACAGTACATGTAGTTTTGTCACGATCAGGTGGCCTTGTATGACTGGAATTCACTCTTGTTGGAAACATTATTTAGCTTTTCATGTTACCTGGGATTGAGAATGAATATAAATTGTATTGCTTTCACTTTGTGAACCCTGGAATTTGTTAACGCGTATGAACGTGTCATGATTGGAAAAACATTGTTTAAAATGATGGGTTTATGAAGGGGTCGTGACTTAGAAGCCATTGACTATTTTGCTGTGTTTATGAAGGTGTCACAATACAGAAACCATTGGCTAACATGATATGTCTATGAAGTTGGTGCAACTGACAAACCATTGCCTAACATTATGTGTTTGTGAAGGCTCTGCAACTGACGAACCATGGATTACTATGGTGTGGGAATGTTTCATGACAAAGATACCACTGGATAGATATGAGGTCGTATTGTGTCAGACATACCGAATCTCTGACTGAGAATTTCTAGATTTCTTGTTTTTTACATTTATTTTAAAATTGAAGTAAAACATATTAAAATTTATAAAATAAATGATAGAAGGAATACACCCACTTAAGACAGTTAAAGCAATTTGCAGGGTAAATTAAACTCCATTGACGGTCTAACCATCATGCCTGATATATACCAACATTTGATTTCTAGATTTTTAAACAAGTTGGACCCATCAATAATATTCGTTGAGGCCACAAGTTTGCTGATCTCAGGTGTAATTGCTGCACTCTTTTTAGATAGAGGTGTATCCCTTGAAATTGTAATTGTATGTAAACTTGTGAACTATCAAATGGTTGTTTATAGTATTGCACTTCATTGAAGCAGCATTGCATTATAAAAAAAATAGTTTGGGGTTTCGCAGCCTCAATTTATGAGTGTTTATTCCAATGGCAATAGGGAGTGACTATGATCCCAAATGGACCACTATACACACATCTTAAGAAGCTCATATAATCCATTTTTAAGCTAAAACATAAAGCCTGCTTTTCAAGACTCCAGAAACATTTGCAAGCGAAATGCTTTCCTCTTGTACTTTTGCCAGCCTCACATTTGATTGCTGCACTTTTTTTTAATATACAACCGCTCCATACAAGTTCTTTACAGGCTTTGTGTAACGACATGCCATGAGTTTCCCACACAAGTTGATGTGATTTCTTAAAACACCAACACTCGAGAAGTCTTCAACCTTGCATTCGATTGTGCTGGACATTTGCATTGAAGCAACAGCTCCATACAAGCTCTTTACTGGATTTGTTTAAAAACATTGCATGAATTTCCAACACACATGAGATAGTTTGATTCCTTCCGACACAAACACTTGCGAAGTCTAAACAATGCTTAAGATTTTTTGACAATGCATTACTTCATAAATTAAATGATCATTGAAATAAACCAGATATTTAAATTCATAAGATGACCTGAAAATATGTTTCATATGTCGGCCACAGGAAAATCATAATGCTTTATTTCATTTATTGAATGATCCCACAGATAACTTAGATATCTCAATTCATGTCATCACCTGTAAACTCATTTTTTATGCCAGACAAGTGATAACTTCTTCATTCTACATGCTCAATCGAATTGAGCTAGCAACCATTTTTGCTTGCACACAACAGCAAGAAGAGTTGTATGCAATTAGAGAAAATCTGTCATAGTTGCACTTGATAGTATTGTCAACTTTCATACAAATACAGAGTTAAAACTGCATTATCATCATCATGTTTGCATATGATACACTTGTTGTCTCTTTGACAAAATCAACAGCATGATTCAATGGACAAACCAGGCATAAAAATGACGTTGCAGATAGCCAGATAACTGAGAAAATATGAAATATTTCAGAATTCCTTTGGTGGCACAAAATATTTCAGTGCTTGAGTTCCTACTTTTCACTCTTGCCAAATAATGAAGCCACGCTCCATTTTTTTGATTTTTCACCATCAGATTCCTCCTTTTTTTCACCTCTAACCTTCTCAAGAACTTTTTGTAAGCTCCAGTCACCCCTGTCTTTTTTCTCTACTATGTCAGCATTAAGGGTAACTTTGGACTGTTGTTTATGGCTAATGCCACCTCCACTGCCACCTTGACCAGTTGCATCATCCAATCCTCCTTCTCCCTTAGGTCCTGTATTAACAAGTGCAATAAATTATTACATGTGACATGTTTGATCCTTTCTCAGAAGATCAAGAAACAAGTTTGCCAAGCATTCAATGAATTGACTTTGACTTTCCTAATACATATTATATAGTATACAATTTACAATGGAAAAAATGATTCAAGAAACAACAATTCTCTAAAATGTCACCGTAAACATAATTCAAGAACATAGCCCAAAAAGTAAAAAATAAAGTCACAAGGGCAACAGATTAAATATAAAAAGATGTGTTTTGGTATTGCCTCAAATACAGTAAGGAAGCAATTTGCGATCTATTTAAAAGAAGAAGAGGTAACCAAAATTTTCCATGCAAAACAAGCTAATATAAATCTGATGGAAGCAAAACCTAAGCAGCCAAAGTTGAATCAAAACTAACATTTTCCCATGAACCAAATCCATAGCAACTGAATAGCTATCCCATAGGTTAAAGTGCCATAACAGAAGGCAGTAAAAATTTCTTTCTTTCAGAGTACTGCACACTAGGCATACAATCATCCAACGCCATGTATACTGTATATCAATACCTTAAAAACAGATTTGACCCATGCATTCATGCATCCATACCAAAGCATGTTGAAATTGAACCTGGGTGAGTCTCAGATGAGCAGTTCTCATTGTCTTTGAGCAATGGAACCTGAATATCCTTTTTACTCTCTTCTATTTGTGGAATCAAGATTGCTCTGAGAGATATTGAAGGTTAGGAAAGCCATCAAATTTATTTTCCAAAATGCATTTCAATTGAATCCTTTTATAGAAAACATGTGTATCATGTTCCCCATTTAAATATTGCTCCAATGGTAGCTTACTCCAGGAAGTTATCCCTTACTAACTAACAACATAATTACACAGAATACGTTATTGTTGTTCTGAGTAGTTGAAGGTTTTCTTTCAGGCTAAAGTAGTGTCTTAAGTTAAATTATATGCGATAAGGACCGTCATTTTTATACCACAGAATCAAATACAATGATACATAACACTTCTAACATTTATTATCCATGGCAATCTCACCTTTGATTTCCCTTATTAAAAGAATAAGTTATTCTCAAAAGAAGCATGTATTTCTATTTATTTCTTCCCCACACAATATATTTTCTTCCACACTTGATAATCATAACATTTTGCTAAAGCTCCCATAAAGTTGAAATACATTTCACAAAATTTCCCGAATTCCAAGTTTTCGCCTTCTGAGGTCTATCTTATAAGAAGCAAATCATATTTATCCACCCTATTGCAGGTTCTATATAGAGTTATAGACATTCCAATCTACATACCCACACTCATTAGTATATTAAGATCAATCATTGCCAATTATCCCACAGTGATTAACCAATAGTCCTTCCACAAACTGTTTAAATGCCAAAAAATGGGTTGCTATTGTGATAGACAGGATTTAATTCCGAGTACAAAAAATATTGAAAAGGGAGAAAAAACTACTCTTTTTATATTTAAAGGCAATTTAATTGCATAAAGACAGAGAGAGTGAAGGGATACAAGAATTTACACCATGAATTTTGGAACATATATTTTTCACTAATTTTCAGATCATTGATTACATTGTACAAAGCATAGTAAATTATTCTGTTGGCTCAGGATTGATGCATTGCTGAAGGCTCCGACAGTTGTCCGATTGTGATGTCTATGACGAAGTGCTTACGGTTCCCAGGGCTATTATTTTCTCTCAGTTGCAGTTTCTTGTTAATGGTGCTTTGACGTCTAGCATCATTGAAACATAGGAAGCTGAGTTTCTTTTGCAGTTTTCTTAGGGGTGCACGGATTTGTGTTTTCCACCTCATTCCTAAGGTGTGTAAGGAACCTCTCACTAGAAGGCCCATCTGCTCCTATTGCAGTTTTATGCTAGAGCCTGCTGCCAAATGATTGCATCACTCTGCCCCCCATTTTGCTTCATCAAAGAAATCACCTCATGGATTCTTCGACTTTGATCAAGTATGTTCATGATCTTCGATTTCCTCTATATTTTCTCCTCTTTACCTTCAATGTTATTAGTCTATACACTGGCATTCATACTTGTTGGATCGACTGCACTCAAGTTTTTTTTGTCATGATTTTTTCCCTCTTGTCAAATGTGGCTTCATTGTTCATCTAGTAGAACTGGTTTTTAAACAACAGCATTTGAAATTTAACAGCAAATTCTTCCACCAATCCTATGGTACAGCCGTGGGCAGCAATTTTGTCGATGTCCATGCTTGGTTTTTTATTGGTGCTTTCTGGAGGATCAAACCGCTCAGACTCTTTGCTTAAACCATCTCTTCTATTTCATATGGTTTATAGATGATGTTGTACGAGTATGTAATGATACTCTGTTTGATTTGCAAATTTTTTTTTGGTTTAGGCCTCATGCTTTGAAAGAATTAAAATTACTTGTGACATCTCAAATACAGATGTTTCCTCTTTAAGGGAACTGCCTTTGCTTCAAAAGGGTTTTTAAGCATTAACTACTTTCAGAAACCCATGAATGCTTATCCATTTTTCCTTGCACCATTTCAAGCATGAACAAAAGTTTTTAACTGGAGCAAGTTGAAAAGAACTCTTGTTTGAGAAAGTGACGGCAAAGGTTTCCAGCAGTTGAAGCACACTTTCTTTCACCAACTACTTGCCAGAGGTTACCCTACAAATTTCCAAATTCTCTTATTTTCTCAGGTTAGCTTTGATCTGCTCCTGCTTTTCTTGCTAAGGTAATCTGGACAGTTTAAAACAGGATTGGAGTTAGAAGAAGGTCTACTCCCTTGATCTTAAAGCTGGACAATTGTTATTTTGCTCTTAAGCTTTGCAAAGGACAAGATGCAATTACATCTATGCATGACATTTGGAAAAATGGCATTCAGCTGTGCCACATTCGGGTTTGGACACTGGAGAAATCCTAAAAGCCTCCAAGGTTATTTATTGAGGAAGGTTAAACCTCGCCTTGTGGTGGGTTGTAGAGGGGCTCCACCTTGCAGGGTCTTGGGTGAATATCTCCTAGACCCATTTTTTGCTCCTAAAGTTTTGCTGAATAGGTTTTCAGCTAACTTTATGCTGATTTTTTGTATTTCCACTGAATGTTAGAGAGACTCAGACCTCATGTTTAGTTTTGCCTTGATGGCTAATTTTTTGTGGTAATTTGGCCCTTAAGGGATTCAGACCTTTTGGTTTAGATTATTTTAAGCCAGCAAGATTTTAGTGATTGGATCTTCACCTGATTTTCTGCAATTTCATCCTTCCTCACCCTGAGAGATGTTCTTATTTAAATGAAAACCTTTTGCAGGGATTGCCCTTCTTTATCATGCTGATGAGCTCTTAGGAGCAAAACACATTTATGCTTTTATGTATTCTCTAAGTGCTTCTTCTGTTTACTTGTCTTTATTTTTAAAGTACTGCTATACATTGTTTATTGATTTTGTCTAACACTAAACAGTAAGTCCTGTTGTGCATTCAGATGCTTTGAACTAATGCTGAAATGCCAAAAACATTAGATTGTTTCTTGGACAGCAAATGAAATGACATCAAGAGTTCTGATTGCCTGAAGATAACTTCCACATCATATCAATAATGCATGTGCAAGACACCACTGGATAAAAGTTTAGCTGTTAAAATATAGACCAGTAATTTCTATCAAGGACTCCTAAATTATTGTTGTGTTTGCATCCATGCTAATACTTCCACCTTAAAAGAGACAGAAAACAAGAAACAAAACATAATAAAAAAATTAAAATCAGTGAAGCAAAGTACAACACACAGTAGTGTTAAATTTGAATACAACCAACAGAGCTAACCTATAGGATTCAGCATAGCACCAATTTGACCATCCCGATATTCGTAAACTGCAAGTGCTATTGGCTGGGCCAATAGCGGCCTTACCTGCACATATATATTTATACTCAGTTCTAATTATTTCATCTTTTTCAAAT
The DNA here is from genome assembly GCA_007258455.2 of Sequoia sempervirens. Classification (NCBI taxonomy): domain Eukaryota; kingdom Viridiplantae; phylum Streptophyta; class Pinopsida; order Cupressales; family Cupressaceae; genus Sequoia; species Sequoia sempervirens. The sequence goes on from VDFB02000015.1 coordinate 507,802,775, forward strand.
TACTTATAGAAACTAAATATCATTGCAGAGTAAATTTTGCGAGGAATAACAAGACCACTGCATGGACATAACAGGACCTTAAGTACATAATTTTGTCAGTCTTTTTCTCATTCTAGTTCTGGAAATTCAGTTTCAGCTCCTACCAACAGCACCATCAAAATTAAGATGTCTTTCTTGAAAAGATACTTACATCATTCATAAATTTTGTATGCTCTGTCAATGACCTCAAATTAACAATGTGCTGGAAACTCCTATAACGCTCCATAAAATGGTAAGTGTTATTGCTATATAAATCAGGGAAGCATCCAAATTGCTGAATACCAGAAGCCTTATCTTTCTGCAAAACACAATAGACAATAACAAAGGGAACTAAAATCACCTTCCACTTTCAAATCCAATCTGGATTACTGCTTCGCTTCAGTTACAAAATTCACAAAACAGGTTAACAAAAAAACTAATATAGTCCACTAAGAACACAAATGCAAGAGCATGCTGATGAAAACCCTAACATTTAGAAACAACTGCCTGCTATTCTATAAAATAAAAAGCAATCATGCTAATGCAACTTTACAAACAGGCTGCACAGATCTTGTTTGTGCAGTTTACTCTTGTTCAAATCTAACTGGAACTCAGAGTGTGTTACAATATGTATAATCAGAAAATTGGTGAACTGGGGCCTGAGAAATTTAGAATTTCATAAAAAGTAATAAGAAAAAGATGTATCATGCCCATGAATTTCTAAAACACTAAGATTGGTCGATTGTTATACTGGAACATTCAGTGGCATGTTTTTTTTGTCTATGTTGGGACGTTGAGGTCTATACTATATGTTTCTTGTGGCTCTGGGTGCAGAGGGTTGCATTGTTTTTGACTTCAGTCGTTCTGTTAATGGGTTGTTTTGATTAGTTTGTTTCATTTGACTCCTTGTCTACTGTCCAAGCCAAACGATTTCGGCTTGATCTCTCGATGTATTCCCAATATTTGCGGTTCCTGGACCTAAACCAGGTGATATAAGCAAAAAAAGACTTATCTTCCTTCTTGTCCTTCTAAGAGATGAGATTCTTTTGTAATTAAGGCTGATTTTTGGAAGATTAGATTTTTACCTGAATTAGTATAAAGATAGGAGCAAAAAGAAGATTGTAAGCATTTCATTCAGATTATCTTTTGAAGGACTGGAAAACTGAATGTAAGATACAAGTTGGTTTCCATGCAACTCTGACTTATATCAGTTGTGGAGGTTTCCTTGTACATTTTTCAAAGGAATGAAAAAAAGGTTTTGAGGTGTAATCATCTGTGCATGCTTCCATTTTCGTTTCCTCGGTTTGAATTTCAATGATTTGTGTGATTAATTCAATGTTTTCAAAGCATTAGGTAATCAGTCATTGTGATTGGAATTTTAACACATTTTCCGTTACAATTGAATTTGTGGAGCTTCAAACATCTCCAGAACCTTTGGACCCTGTTTGCAGGATTGTAGTTCCAACACTGCCTTCCACTGAGGCAAAATTGCTAGCAAATAAAGATGAGTTCTCTGTTTTTAAAAACAGGTCTAAGGAAGGTGGAGATGATATCGATTTTGATTGTTGATAATCAGGCTTCGCTATACAACCAATCCCAATAATGTTTATACAATTTGCTCCAGAGTTTGACTGCAATGGAAGCATGGGCAATTATGAAGCCTTGGCTTTGTAAGAACAAGCTACAACAAGATTTAGTGTTCTATCAAGAAACATACAAGACTTTCAAAGAATAATTTGAGCATATGCAATGAATCTTTCTGCCAGGCTACCTAGAGGAATGACTAGGATTGTTGCAACTGCACAGGGGCAGCCATATTTGATATAGAAATGAATTGAAGTTCATCCCCAAAATTGTAGGCTGTTGAATTCTCAACATTGAAATCAATATTAGGTTAAATCCTTTGTCCAAATGGATTCTCCATGTTCTGTATGGCATTGACTTCAACATTGATAAACAATGGATCCAAAAAGGATGCTACAATCAGCATGCACTCAGCTTTAAATCCTAATATACTGGAATTTATTCCATGTGCATTTAGATCTGCATATGCAAGAGAAAACAACTCAGTTGTGCAAAAGTCTATATCAGCAAAAAATTCTAGTGCATCTGGTGTAGTTACAAAAGGCTTTTCAAATTCAAGTTTTTCCAATGACCAGAGCAGACAATATTGGCAATCTCTGCTTCCTGATGGTATTACACCAGAATTCTATAATTTGGAAAATACTTTAATTGTTGTGCAGTCACATGAAGATGAGAATAAAGTGGATCCTAGTTTGATTCTTGCTAAAAGCTTTCCTAATCTTTCGGAAGTATCTTTTGTAGATATTTACAGTAAATGTGGAGATGATTTGAATTTTGCAGTGGAGTCACTTAATGAACTTGAGCTTCAAAATGATTCTAATCCTTGTTGAGAAGGTGATATGCATTCCAAATCTGATCATATAACGGGTTCTAATTTGGGATCTAATCGAAGCATCCAAGTTTCATCCAATTCAGCAATGACAGACATGTATGCAAAAGAAAATTATGGATGGAAGCATAAATACGGCACATGAACTCTTTCATAAAATGTTTCAAAGAAATATGGTCTTGTGGACTGCATTGATTGCAGGATACATAGAAAATTGATCTGCCGAAAAGGCTTTAGAAAATTATCAAGCAAATGTAATTGGCAGGCATAAAGCCAAATTCCACAACTTTTGCAACCATCCACATGGCCTGTGTTAAATTATGGACATTTATCAAAGCCTAAAGGATAAAGGAATTTGATCAATTTGCCGTTGCAGCACCACAACAGACATGTATGCAAAATGTGAAAGTGTGGACATTGCACGTGAACTGCTTGACAAAATGCCTCAAGTAATGTTTTGTAATGTCCCCTTTTTCGGCATGATCGTTTTTGATGGTGGTTAGCCTATTACTCAGACTCTCATAGGCTAACAGGTTGGGTTAGAGGGTCAGTGGCATTATTTGATGGGTTTTGTCGTTCTCATCCTTTGACTTCAGTGATTGGCTCACAGCAGGCCTTGGCAGTTCAGTGATTGACAGCTTCTGACGGCACGTCAATACGACAGGTTATGAGCAAGATATTAATATTCTTGTGAAATTGAAGTGTTTTAACTTTATTTAATGGAATACTATAAAGTTGATTTGACTTTATAATAAAGAATTCACTTAAATTTATTTGAGTGAAAATTAAAACACTTTATCAAAAGGGGCGCCCATTTATTTATTCATTGACTATTGAAATGTTTAAAATACATTTTAAATGTATTTTAAAGTGAAATTGGCGTCACTTTTTGGAGATGTGTGCCTTTTTGTGCATATAAGGCAGCCAAAGGGAAATTACAACTCTATTATTGACTATTTGACATTTCTCTTGGCTTTGGCTTTGCTTGCTTCTCTGAGACAAGGGTTTCAGGAGTTTTCTTATCTCTGGAGAACGAAAACTCTTCACAAATCTGTGATTGTGAGACTGTCAAAGATCAGTTGAATGATTGCAATAGCAGGGGCTTCAATTCAGAAGTTTCTACAATGCTTAATCAGGGATTTCTGTGCATAATCAATAGAGTTCTTCAATAAAATACAGGAGGGTTTGTGAGGCAGGCGCCTATCTTCATCTGGTGATCATTCTTGTTATGGTCGTTCTTTCCTTGCAAATGGTGTGGTTTCTTCTTGAAAGGCATGGCTCTTAGGGAAAGGGCGTTTGGAGTTTTCTGGGAAAAACGCCTTCTTTATTGAGGGTTTCTCATCTCCTTCATTGGCGTCTAGCTTGTTCCCTTCATTTGCTTCGATTTTCAGGTTGGAGGTTGCATTCAGTTGAATTCTACGCTTGAAATTGTCAGTTTTCATCATTCTTGGTTGGCAAACTGGAATAATTTCTTATTAAAATAATTTGGAGCATTTCGGGTATGTCTAAAATTTGTAATCTCTTTGTTTCAGTTATTTAATACCTTCTACACTTCCATTTGGTAAATTTAAGCTCAGTTCTGAGTTTTATGAGCTTTTATATGCTGGGCCCCTTCTATTTCTCTCTAGAAACCTTCTTAAAAAATTTAGAAGAACACAAAAAGATAATCAAAACAACAGGGATTTGAAGAGGAGCCAGTTGGGCTCATCACATGTTTAGCTACAACAAAGTATCGCTAATTATGTGAAAAAATGTTTTAACAAATTTCAAGCATAAAATGGCACAGGAATGCAAGAAAAATCCTTGTTACATGTGTGAAAGCCATTGATGATGCTGCAGGATACACACAAGATGGATTTATTAAAAAGGGCTTTAGAAACTTTCAAGCAAATGCAATTGGCAGTAGTAATTGCAAACAGCCATCTTCCAGAGGCAGCACAACTACAAAGAAGCAGAATAGAGGCATGCATGGGATTTTACAGTTGTATGGAAGGCACTGGGATAGGTAACAAATATGGCAGGTTGAATGCTGGCTTCGGAAATTCGAAGAAGCTACATAGAGAGAAGCAAAGCCAGCAATAGCATGGGGATTTGTTTGCAATGCCTGGCATTATTCTTTGCTTGATGATTTTTTAATAATATTATAAGGAGCCCCATATATTATTTATATTTGCCAAATATGATTTATTGGAGAATCAAAAGCCCCTGGTAAATGTATTTAAATGAAACTTTATAATGCAACTGAAATATATGAAGGAAAAAGCACCTGTTATTTCCTTTTTGGCTCTAAATATTGTTATGAAGCTCATAGAAAAAGTGAAGCAAGAAGAGGGAAAACGGTTTCAGCACTAAAGAAAAAGGTCACAAAAAGGAGAGGAGTAATAGACATGGAAAAATAAATAAATAAATAAAGAAAAATCTCTACACTTATATATGGTAAAAATTTAGGGCATTTGAGGGAGGATGTTTGCCATTTTGTTACAACTATGTAGAGGAATTGCTAACAAGACTTTGGGCTTGGTATTAGAATGAATATAAAAGATGATTAGTGAATTTTGTGTCTATTTGTTCTTTGTAGATTGCATATTTTTCTTACCTTTGGTAGGGGAGAGGACCCAGTAGTTGAGCACCCTAACTTCGCGCTTCAGAAAATCCTACATGGAAATTTCAAATCACTCCCAATTTTTTACAGCAGTTTACTTGGAAAGTCCCCTGCTTATAACTAAGGTTTAAGTTATAAGCAGGGCCACATCAACATGCTTTTTGTCAAGGTGTCCAAAAGGGCCCAAAAAAAAAAGTGAGACCGATACTTGTGCATCTACATCATGCTTTATTGGGCACTGATGTGGCATCACATGATTTGTTGCTTTTTAGATCTAAGAAATACATTTCATTTAATTATGGGTAGTCATCATCAACACTAACAACTTTAAAGTCACAACTATTGGTCCAATATTGTTAAAAAATATTGGGCATCACAACTATTGGTCCAATATTTTTACGGTCCAATATTGTTAAAAAATATTGGGCATTATATAAACAAATGTTATCACAACTATTGGAACATGCTCAAGTATTGGGTCCTTTCTGTTGATTTTTAGATCAGAAATGCACAATAAGCAGAAAAACACAACAAAGAGTCGAAGACACAGCAATTTATCTTGGGAAAACCCTTCTACTCAAGGGAAAAACCCAGCAGCAAATTATTCACTTATAAATCAAAAACAATAGTGCAGAAATAGCACTCAGAATCAGGCCTAGAAAGGCCGAATAAAATACAATAGTCCAGCACTTGAAGATAGTGTGAAATTCTTAGTCACAATGAATATCAACTCTTCTTCTTGAATGCGAATCTGCTCCTTGAGTGCAAACTTGCTTCTGAAGTGAAAGGAAATCAAATTGAGATGGAATGAATGAATAAATGTGGAGAGACTCTCTCCTATATATACTGATCTAGGCATCTATCTCCCCTCGAGCCGACCTAGAAATTGCAATATTTGTTTTATAATTAATAGGCCGACTTGCCTTGAGTAATAATTCTTTGGGAAATACCTCCCACAGCTACAAAAACACTAACACTCCCTCTTAGCTAGGGACGTATTTGGTCATGGATTCTCTCAACATGAAGTCCACAATGGCTACACCCAATTGTGGAAAACACAGCTCAATCTCAGAGATGTGATATGTACAAGGGCTTTCACCTCATATTTCTCAGTCTCAGAGAAATATACACTACAAGGGTTTTCACCTCATATTTCTCAATCTCAGAGAAATATACACTACAAGGGCTTTCACCTCATATTTCTCCGTCTCAGAGAAATATACACTACAAGGGCTTTCACCTCATATTTCTCCATCTTGAAGAAATATACACTACAACAAAATTTAATGATGCTGTTACTCCCTCTCAGCAAGGGCAACATTCTCCACCACCCCACGCTTGTCTCGGAAATGTGCAAACTTTACCCTGGAAAGAGGCTTGGTGAGAATATCAATTGTCCGATCATCAGTGCAGATGTACTTGAGTTGGATTGCTTTCCTCAGCACCATGTCTCTGATGTAATGATACTTGATCTCCACATGCTTTGTCCTATCATGGAATACAGGATTTACTGAGAGCTTTACACAGCTTTGGTTATCACAGTGAATCAAAGTCGGCTCTAATGTCTGACCAAACAATCTTGCAAGGAGCTTTCAAAGTCATACTGCTTCGCGGGCTGCTACACATGCTGCAATATATTCAGCCTTTGTAGTGCTTAGTGCCACAGAGATCTGCTTCCTGCTACACCAAGAAATCATGGCAGACCACAAACTGAAACATCCTGAGGTGCTCTTCCTATCAGTTACACTCCCAGCCCAATCAGAATTAGAATAGCCTTGTAATCTCAGATCCCCACTGGAAGTATACCTCAAGCCATATCCCACAGTACCACGCAAGTATCTCAATATATGCTTTGCTGCAACTAGATGTATTTGTCTTGGCTCACACATGAACTGGTTGAGAGAACTCACTGCATAACAAATGTCTGGTCTGGTGTTGACTAGGTACATCAATGATCCAATCAACTGTCTATACATGGTGGGATCTACCAAATCTTAATCGAATGTTGAGTCACTCAACTTCTTCAAATTTGTCTCCATCAATGTAGCCATGGACTTACAATCCATCATCCCAAATCTTCTCAGTATATCTATAGTGTATTTCCCTTGACTTAGGAAGATCTCATCAGGGCTTTGCCATACTTCCAATCCCAGGAAGTAATGCATAAGGCCAAGGTCCTTCATCTCAAACTTGGAGGCTAACTCTTTCTTAAATTTGACAATGAGCTTCTCTGCTCCAGTAAGAAATAGATCGTCAACATAAAGGACCAAGATCAAGGCCTCACCATCAACTATCTTGAAATAAAGGTTGGAATCTGCATCATTCTTGGAGAAACCCAAACTCATCAAATATCTATCAATCCTTTCATACCATGCACGGGGTGCTTGTTTAAGACCGTACAAGGCCTTCTTTAATCTGCATACATGAGACTCCTTCCCATGAATCACAAAACCGTCTCGCTGCTCGATGTACACTTCTTCCTCAATCACACCATTACGAAATGCAGTCTTTATGTCCATTTGATTTAATTTCCAGCCCTTGGCGGAGGCAATATAAATAATTGTCCTGATGGAAGTGTATTGAGCAACAGGAGCAAATGTCTCCTCATAATCTATTCCCTCCTTCTGAGAGAATCCTCTTGCCATAAATCTCGCCTTGTGTTTCTCAATGTTGCCATCAGTTGCATGCTTGATTTTGTAGAGCCATTTGGAAGTCACTACTGATTTCCCTTCAGGTCTCAGAACAACATCCCATACATCATTTTTAATGATGGACTGATACTCTTGTCATTGCATCTCTCCATACCTGCTAGTTAGATGCCTCCTCAAAACTGGAAGGCTCAGAATCAATGATGTGACTCATCAATGCCACATAACCTGGGAACTTTTGAGGTCTCTTGCTTTCCCTAAAAGTGCCTCGAGAAGCTGCATATTTTCCCGCCTCTTGCATGGTTTGTCAAGCCCATAGAGGCCTCTTCCGTCCTACGACAATATCTCTAGGCCCATCAGTTGGTTCTATAGGATCAACTGGATCAATAGTCTTGGCTAGTTAGTTGGACTCCCTCTGAATGTCAGGAGTATGAGATAAATCCATATCCTATGAAGTCTCCTACTCTTCATTGTCTATCTCCATGTAGGATCCTTTAGATCTTCTAAAGACTACTTCTTCGAAGGAGACATCCCTGCTGATCTCAATTTGTTTCTGCCCTGGAATATATATTTTGTAAGCCTTTGAAGACTCATTGTATCCCACAAATATACCCTTCCTGCCTGAAGGTTCTAGTTTTGATCTTTTGTCCTTGGGCACATGAATGTACATAGGACAACCAAATATTCTCAAGTGACTAACCTCAAGCTTCACATCTGTGAAGGCCTCCTCTGGAGTCATGTTTCCCAATATTCGATGAGGACTTCTGTTTTGAACATATACTGCGGTTCTGGAAGCTTCTTCCCATAGGAAACTTTGCAAACTCTGATCATGGATCATAGCCTTAGCTGCCTCTACTATAGATTTGTTCTTTCTTTCAGCAACTCCATCTGTTGAGGGTTGTACGAAACACATAACTCCCTCTTGATCCTTGCCTCAATGCAGAAATTACGAAATCCTCCAGAAGTGTACTCCCCTCCATTATCTGATCTCAAAACCTTAATCCTCTTCCTGGACATGTTTTCAACTTGTGCCTTGAATTCTTGGAATCTATCAAAGACTTCTTCAGACTCCTTGGATTTCAAGAAGTAAATCCAAGTCTTTCAAGAATAATCATCAATGAAAGTCACATAGTACCAAAATCCACTCAAAGATGCCACAGACATTGGTCCACATAAATCTGAATGAATAAGATCTAAGATCCCCTTGGATCTACTATCACTGCAATGGAAGGGACTCTTGATATTCTTACCAAGTGTGCATCCTCTGCAAATGCCATCGTGCTCTAAACTAATCTTCAGAAGACCAGTAACCACCTTCTCCATAGAGGGGAGAGCTCTGAAATGTAAGTGAGCAAGTCTCCTATGCCATAGCTCACTCAAACTAATAGAGTCATGTAATAATGCCTGAATTGGTCGAATTGATAGTCTGTATAGGCTCTCCTGACGAATGCCAATCACACGAGCTGATTTTATGCTAGAGTTCTTGGGCCATGCAAGAAATTTTCCTTCAAAAAAGGCAACCTTGTACCCTTTGTCCTCCAAGGCTGAAATGGAAACAAGGTTTCTTTTGATCCCTGGTACGAACAAGACATCACTCAAATGAAGAGGGATACCTGAATCTAGCTAGAAGGAAGTGGCCCTAGCTCCCTTTACGGCATAACTAGCATCATCTCCAATTATCACTTGTAAGTTAGACTCTTTCTCTACTAAGTCTATAAGATGCTCTCTGTAGCCTGTAATGTGACATGAAGCACCACTATCTATCAACCAAGTGTCACTGTCAGTTGGAACATTACTTGAAAGAGCGGAGATGAATGGAAATCCCTCTAAATTGTCTTTTGAATGACTAGATTCTTTCTGAGGTGACTCTTCATCAATGTTAGCAGTTGAAACATGCTGCTTCAACTTTAATTTGCAATCTTAGGCAAAGTGTCCATACTTGTCACACCTATAACACTGAATGTGAGAGAGATCCTTCTTTTTCAATTCTGGAATAAAATCAGATTTTTTGTCTCTATTCCTCTTGAAGGTGCCTCTTTTTCCTTCTCCTCCTTTGCCTCTTTCTCTAGTAGCATGTGCAGCAAGAACTTGATTTTCTTCATTATGAGAGTTTCGCCCATTTCCTCTTGCTGCCAATCTGGTTTCTTCTTGAATACAGTCGACTCGAAGACGATCAAACTTGGGCAACTTGGATCTCCCACTGATGCTCTGAATAAAAGGCTCCCAAGATTGGGGAAGACCATTTAGTGCCAACATGACAAGATCTCTGTCTACAACTATATCTCCAATAGTGCATAACTGATCTCTCAAATCAAAGATCTTCATAAAGAAAGAAATGACTGAATCTCCTTTAGCCATTTCTACATGATGGAGTTGTTGTCTCAGAGCAAGGGCTTTGCTGGTATTGTTGATCTCATACAGTCCTTTTAGAGTATAAAACATTTCTTTAGCTGTCTTCATCTTGGAGATGATCGGTACTAGGTGATCCTTCATGGAGTCTATCATGATCTTTCTAGCCTTCGTGCCATTTTTCTTCCACTGAATTTTTTGTGTCATCTGATGGCTCAGGCATGTCATTTTCTATGAATTCTAGAAGATCATTCTCTTCTAAGGCAATGAGTACCCTGAATTTCCAAGAGTTGAAATTTGAAGCTCCATCAAGCCTATCTTCTACCTTGACACCGGTCACCATCTTCTTTCTTCTGAGAAACTGCCCTAAACAAGGAGTTGTCTTCCACACACTGCTTATCCAAATCTGATCAGATCTTTCCTAAACCTGCTCGGATACCATGTTGATTTTTCAGATCAGAAATGCACAATAAGGAAAAAAACACAACAAAGAGTCGAAGACACAGCAATTTATCTTGGGAAAACCCTTCTACTCAAGGGAAAAACCCAGCAACAAATTATTCACTTATGAATCAGAAACGGTAGTGCAAAAATAGCACTCAGAATCAGGCCTAGAAAGACCGAATATAATACAATAGCCCAACACTTGAAAATAGTGTGAAATTCGTAGTCACAATGAATATCAACTCTTCTTCTTGAATGCGAATCTGCTCCTTGAGTGCGAACTTGCTTCTGAAGTGATAGGAAATCGAATTGAGATGGAATGAATGAATAAATGTGGAGAGACTCTCTCCTATATATACTGATCTAGGTATCTATCTCCTCTACAGCCGACCTAGAAATTGCAATATTTGTTTTATAATTAATAGACCGACTTGCCTTGAGTAATAATTATTTGGGAAATACCTCCCGCAGCTACAAAAACACTAACACTTTCCCCTATGTAACCTGTTCTTCATTAATTCATTGTCTTTTGTGATTGCAATCTGTCAAATCTTATTTATTTTGTTAATGTCATATGCAGGAAGTAAACCCGTTACCCAATCAATTTTGCATACACCTTCCCTTCCTTCTTTTTCTTGTTTGTGTTGAGCAATCCTAGATGATTTTCTGTATTTTCTCTATCTAAGATTTCTGCAATCATCACATTTTCATTATTTTTCCCATTCTGTCCTTTTTGCACTTTCTAGTTGAAGTTGCCTAAAACCCTAAAAATATCCCCATCGTATAAGGGAGCTGCCCCTCTGAAACATAGAGAAAAATCACCCTCTCAATAGTGATTTCTCCAACTGTTAAAAGCACAAACTACTGCTGATTGGGCGAGTCACATTAATTTTCACAAAAACCACGGTGGCAAGTTTACTTGCTAACAGATTGCTAAAAACAAGTTCTATGATCTTGTCTGGATAGCGTCCTTTTGTGAGTTTGAGGCCTGCTTCCTAGTTCTAGCTGACTGTTCTTCATTGTCTTTTGTGGTTGCATTCTGTCAAATGTCCTTTCTTTTGTTAATGTCATATGTAGGAATTATATTTGTTATCTATTTAGTTCTGTATACACTCTCCCTTCCTTCTTTTTCTTGTTTTTGTTGACCAATCCTAGATGATTTTCTGTCTTTCCTCCATCTAGGATTTTTCCATTCTTTAACTTTTCATTATTTTCCCTTCCTGTCCTTTTTGTACTTTCTGGTTGAAACTGCCTAAAACATAAAAATACCTCCATTATACGAGGCAGCTGCTCCTCTCAAATGCAGAGCCAAATCACCCTTTCAATGGTGATTTCTTCAACTGTTATAAGCACATGCTGCTGCCCACTGGGCAAGTCACATTATTTTTTACAAAAATCTCAGTGGCAAGTTTACTTGCCAGCAGGTTGCTATCAACAAGTTCTGTAATCTTGTCTTGATGGCATCCTTTTGTGACCTGGAGGCCTGCTTCCTAGTTCTAGCTGAGGTTGTTAATATGCAGAAGAAAATGGCTGACTGTGGAGAAGGTTCTTCATCTTTAGGGATTGAATTTTTTGTTTCCAAGCATCCCTGCAATTTTTTATATAACAGTTTAATATAATAGTATCTAACCAAAAGCCCTGGGAATGTTTGCTTTTACTGTTTAATATACCAGTTTGATATTAGGTTTTTTAGTATGCTTTGTTCTTGGAGGGTCTGATTTTCAGGCAGACCTAGCAACTTGGGTATTCCCATTTTTTGGGCTGCTGACGTTAATACAAATGGTGAAGGCCCCATGTCTCTCATTTGTGAATCAAAAAACAAATAAAAACTTCCAAAACAATTGCCAAAATTTTGAAACTTTTAAAAATGAAAAAATGAGAGAAGCCCTGTATTGAATAGATAAAATGCATGAAGCACACACCAAGAACTCCACAATTCAACCAATTCCCCAACACCTTAAACAAGATTCAACATGTAAACTACAAAATCACAATGATCTCAAAGTGATAAATCATTGAATCAATAAGATTGCATTGGAAAGGACCAAAATTCAAATCCCAAAAAGATAAGTAGATGTAACATTGGGTAACATATGCCAACCAACATCAGCACAACGTTATTATGTATCAATTGATGAGGCCAAGTGCAAATCCGTGGCAAATTTAACAGAATAGACAGCACTTGATCATGACATCTAAGCTGAAGGTATGACCCCGGCAATAGTAAAAAGGCATTTCACCAATCTAAGAAAACACGTCAATGATATTCATTCAAACAATAAGAGAATATCTTGAAGGTAAGCAAATTTACATTTAATCATTTTCCCACTAACTTCTCTTAGGTTTCCAAGGTTAAGATAGACTATAGCTTCCAACCTCCTGCCGTACATAGAGATATCCTTAAAGCCGCTCTTTATACATCCTCGTGGTGATGGGCTACAAAGAGTGACAAAAACATTAATATCATTCTTTTATAAGCAAATTTCTCTTTGGGAGCAAACTTTCTCTTTTGAAAGTTTGCATTTCAATTGAATTGATGTACAACCCTTGATTACATCTAATTTCTGAAGCATCTACAACTTGGCAGCTAGCACTATATTATATCATCACTACATCAATTGGGATCTTACCTTAACTAGGCTGTACTACAATCATTAGAAAATCTAATTTCAAGGCAAGCACCACCATATCGCATCTCAATTCAAATAGTCATAAGTTGAACTATAGCATATTTTTTATCTTCTCCCCGCCTAGGTTGAACAACAACTATAAATTACATATTATTTCTAAAGCATCTGCTTCCTCAGGGAACCCTACCATATTACCTCTGTATCAAAACATCTTACCCATGCAACATTATGTACACAATCCAATTCACATCCGGAAACCAAGGGATCATTGTCCCATGATCTCAACAGAGGGTATATTCCATCAAAATCAACCAAAGCTTGCACCACGAAAGGATTCCAGTCACTATGACACAAACAGTTCCGTCCACCCCGCCTCCCAGGCAGTTCTGGGGAAGGTTGGAGTGTCTAAAAATTGAGATGCCTCTCCAGACCAGGGTTTCTCGAAAATGTCAATGCTACCTTCACTTTAAACTTATGCTTATGGCTTGGATGAATTTCTCTCTCCTTCCATAAAGCTACATTCAGATAAAGAAAACGATTGAAGTGAACTAAGAAACACATACCTGCTTTTCATTGGCCCATTCTGTAATAGAATGACATAGCTCCACTACCTTGTCCTTATCCTCTTCTTTGGCCACAAGCGTAGAGCTCATTAGGAAGCTTCGGCTGTTGTCTATTTTCTTAGCCGCTTGAATCTTAAGACCTCTGTAATTCATGTGACCGCCCCCTGCTGGTCGATGTTTCGACCGCAACGCCTGTCTAGGAAGAAATTTGAGGCCACTCTTACACACAACATTTTGAGGTGGAGTCCTGACGATCGAGTTGCAGAAACAGCGTGCAACGGGCGTCTGGGGCTTGACATAAGCGTGTTGAGTTAGAGCTAACGTTGAAGCGGCCATGGAGAAATTGGGAGGATAGCTAAACAAGGATAAGGTCTCCTTTCGTATGCATCTCACTCGAAAAAAATACACACTGACAGGTGATACGCAGTTCAGATACTTTTTGTTTTACAGTAATTTTCAATATTCATTTAGGCTGGGGTCCTAAGGGAGGCTTCAGATCTCTATTTTGAAGGAGCGGGGTCTTATGAAGTAAAAAAAAAAAAAATATTGCTAGAAGATTAATTAGGATTTTTTTTCAACAATAGTCATCTTTATTTTTTAGTTCAAAAATTTAAGCAGGGGCAAAAAGGGTGCTTAGGCTTTTTTCTACTTTGTCAATTATATGAAATTTTAAAATTCTTACCAAATAATTTTTTTATTATTCTATATTTATTTACTTCTGAATTGAATATGTAAAATAATAAAACTCATGAAACCACCAGCTTCCAAAAATAAGAACTTAAATTATGATTAAAAATTCATGAGTCCCCACCCTTATTTACTACTAATGGCACCCAATGTGCAATGGATAGTTCACTAAAAAAAATTATACATAATATATATAGTGAAAGTCACCTACATTTTGAGGGGTTACTATATTTTTATTGATGTTTTTACGGAGGTGGTGTATCCTTACTTGAGATATACGAGCTAATATTGACGATCTCACGGCTGAAGCAGTCTTCCGACCATTGAAATTGTTTTGTCCATTGATCGCCACTTCCTACTAGTTTCTCTATTGAACCAGCTTTATTAACGTGTTTTGGGGACTGACCACATTTATTACAGTGTGCAGTACATTAAATTATTTTTATTCTTGATCGTCACTATTTTTCATGCGAGTTAAACTGGCCTGTTCGTGTGGATGCTTACCTATCTTCATTAAGTTTTTAAGCAGCCTTTTTAATTAAGTACTGCGCAGGGTTTATTTAATTTTTGTTTTTCTTTTAACAAATATTTTTTGTTTTAATTGTTAATTATATATTATAGTTATTAATAATATTTATTATTTATATATTATGATTATATATTATATGTATTTATAATTACAATTTTTATAATTTTTGTATTATAAAATAATATATACAATAATATATATTAATTATAGTTATTGTATTATATATATTATATACATGATTTAAATATAATAATAGTATTAATAATATATATTATATATTAAATAAAGAACTTTTATTTTAAAAATGATATTATAAATATAATAAAATTGCTTTTAATAATTTATTATAATTAATATATTTTAATTATATAGATAATATTATTTTAATTATATAGATAATATTATGAATATATATTGTACAAATGTATGAAAAAACAACATAGACCATTTTTTTTTTCTATTTTGAGATTCCACACTTCTTTGGCATACCCATTGCACACCAAGGTGCAATTGCTAGTTTTAGTAATTTGAGGTTGATATTGTGTATAAATAATCCACCTTCTTTTAAGGGGAGATATGTACTATTTTACATGTGAGCATATCATTTCTAGTTGAAACTCAAGGAGATATGTGGATTCATAAGATAATTGTGAATGTCAAACCATGATGATGATGTATTCAATGTCAACGGATGCTTTTTCAAATATAAGAACCTGGGGGTCATGACTTGTCAAAGTCGAGTTAGCTAACTAGTATAAATAACTGGAATAATTGGTATAAGGTGTGGGTACAACTTGAAGTGAGCATAATTTGCTAGTCAATGCATAAAAGCACCATGTAAGATAATTGCTCATCCTTGAGATTTGAAGAGGATCTCTCCATTATTGTATGAGATTACATTATGTCACTAACACCTCCAAGGACTTTAATATTTTTTTTTATGAAGAGCAACCAAATCATTTGTTGGAAACAAATGTATAAAGGACTAGAATGTAACCTACTCATCATTGCTAAGGATTGGAGTGTGATATAAGTAGTCTTAGTTAGAAACTTTTGGCTATGATTTTCTCATATTGGCAAGATAATTACTATAGACACCTAAAAATGACTAATGCATTTTCATCTTATCGTTTCATCATTATTTTTATCATTTCTTCTATGTTAATATTTTCTTCTTTCTATCCATAATAATTTAATTATTTAATTATCTTAATATTTTTATCAAATCTATATTAATTAAATATTTTTTAATTAATTCATCGCTTATTTTCCTTCTAACATTAATTAAAATTTAATTTAATTTATCTTTGGTTCTCTATCACTAAGTAATTTTCAAAAAGTATTTAATTACCTAACACTCCTCTTTTAAATAAAATAATTTATTTAGATTATATATAAATAAATTAATATGTATTTATTTATCCAACTATATTTTGATATAAATAATTATTCTAATTTTTCCCTCCAACAAAATCAAATTTGGGTTTTACCTTATCTTGAATTTCCCTATCCATTGATCTTGCAAATTAATCTCCACCAATGATCAAATGTTGAGTGAAGCATATAAATAAGAAGTTTTCATTTCATTCAAACCCCCTGGCGCTTTTATTATCAAAAGTATTTCTAGCACGCTTATGATCTTAGCATTCTTGTTGTCAAAAATCTATCAAACATTATCAAGTATTCAAGCATCCAAGCATTATCATTGTCATTTATCAAGCATAGGTATCATTTATCATTGAGCATATATTATTATCATTGCATCAAAGTTCTTTCATAGTTTGTTACTTTGAAAAGCAATCAACAATGGAACAAATCAAAATCTTAACTATGATGATATTATTTGTTATCTAAATTTTATATTCTAAGCCAAGATCCTTAACTTCATTGTGTGATTATAAGAGTATAAGTTTTGTATTATTGTTATTCATGATTCACATTTTCATGCCCAGTGGGACCCACCTCCCTATTATATCTTTATTTTTTGAAGGTTTTGCTAACCCTATTTTACTTGTTTTTTAGTTCTTTTGTGCAAAAAAAAAAAAAAGAGAAGCTATTTTTTTGTAGGTTGAAGGCAAAACCCTAGGGTTTCAAAGATTTCATCATATCTTTCAAACAAGTACAAATTTATCTATACATTTTTTATTGAAGGTTGTGAATAATCTTCAAGATGCTCCAAACAAAAACAGGTTTAGATCATCAATAATTGGTGAGTTATTGGTATTTTTGAGTTTTTTATAAATTTGATTTTTAAGTCACAAATAAGCGAATTTTTCATAAATATTTATATTTTTTTTAAAGATATCAGAAATTAAATAGGGGTCTATTCTTTGTATTTTAATTTTTTAGATAAAAATAATGATGAAATTATCAAATAAGGAAAAACCCTAATTTTTAAAGATTTTTATCATATCTTTCAAATGATTTGGAATTTTTCTACAATTTTTTATTAAAGGTTAGGAATCATCTTAGAAGGCTACAGTTAAAAAAATCAAACTTAGATCATCAATACTTGGTGATTTATTATCATTGTAGGGTTTTTCATAAACCTAGTTTTTAAGGTTGCAAATCACCAAATTTTTCATAATATATATATATTAAAATCTCTCAAAAATTAAATAGGGGTATTTTCTTTTTATTTTAATTTTTGAGGTCAAAATAGTGATGAAAAATCATCTTTGTCAATTAAGGTTTCACCACAAGTCTACTAATTAGGGCACAAATTAAGGGATTTTTCATATATTTTTACATTTTTGAAAAGCCCTCAAAATTTTAGCAAGGGTTTATTATTTGAATTTTTAATTTTGGGATTGAAAATATTATAAAATAATTGGATCTAGTTTGACTAGTGAAAGTAAAATAAAAATTGAAATTATAATCTTGTGATGAGCATTATCTTTTTCTAAACATCTATTGTTGCATTATAAAATTATTTGTTGGTCTTTGCAAAATTTATATTATCATTTCTAAAATTATAAAGAATCCATTGGTGCACTATCATTGTTTTCCTTAGACTGTCTTGTTTTGCATGTTTTCACACATTTGAAACTGGCGCTTAAAATTTATCATTCACATTTTGATTTGAGATCTAAAACAAACCATTTGATTTTAATCCCAAATATTTACTTGCATATGCTCTCCTCTTGCACCTTAGAGTGATCATAAGGATCATAAGTAAGTGATATTGTTTTACTTTTTTAGGCTTGTTTGTTGGTCTTTGTGTGTAAAGATTGAAAATTCAAAGGGTTGTAAAAGCTAGTTTGGAGCTCTTTGCATTGAATTGAATTATCTTCTCAAATTCAACATTGGACTCTAGATACCTTCATTCTAATCACCATTTCTATCTTAAAATTTCAAAGTACTCATCGTTTCTTTATTATTTTTGGTATCATCATTGTGTCTTCCACACATTGAAAATTGGACTAAATTAATCTCACATTTGGATTTAGACTCTAAAACAAACAAGTTTTTTTTTAATTCCAAAGATTTATTTACGTATGATCTCCTCTCACATCCAATGGTGATCTTGAGGATTAGAAATAAGTGAGCTTGTTTTTCTTTTTAAGGGGTCTTCCTAGATAAGTGATCACTCTAGGGGATGACCTCAACTCCCATGTTCCAGTCGAGTATAAAGAGTGGAAGGTGAATTGAAGGAAAAACCTCTTGAAAGTAGAATCTTGTCAATCTAGACTAAGCCTCTAAGAATGGTATACCTTAAATAAGTGAAGGTGGAGAGTGGGTTATCCTCTCCTCAAATATTTTTAGCATTATTCCCTTTCATCTACAAATTAGGCCTCATGTATCCTTGTGATATATCTAGAGGATACCCCTAGTTGAGCTTGTAAATCCTAGTCAAAACTTATTGGCCATACCCACTTGAGTAGGCTTGTTAATGTGTCTTGTGTGTTTGATTTTTTAGATCACCACCTCCACTTGAAAACAAAGGGGAGATATCCATTCAAAATTGAGCCTAGGATATTATCTTTTTCATTATCTTTGTGTGTTTCTAATCTTAAAACAAAATGCAAAATCTTAAAAATCATTAAAAATCAAAACATTCCAAAACAAACCAAAAATCAAAGGTAAAATATCAAACTATCAAATAAACAAAGCTTAAAAATAGATCTTTTATTGGTATTTTTGTATTGTCCTTGATATTATTTGAGAAGGATAACTTTTTGGTATCTTATCTTATCATTGTCAAAATTTATCAAAGTTTAAATTGGATCTCTTATCTTTTATCTTTATCTTATGTCACTTGTGGATATACTAACTTGAGAGCTTCAAAGCTACTCTTGAGTTGGAAACCTCCACTCTTTATCAAGTTTTCTTGGACTCGCGAGTCTAGTTCAAGTAATCTAATCTATCATTTTATCAATCAATATCATTATCATCATTGGGAGATCTAACTTAACTTTGGTCTATTTTGGTTTTGAGCAACAAGCATCAAAATTTTTGAAAGAAAATATTATTTTGCCTAAGGTCTTATATTGTATATTCCAATTACAAGATCTCAATATAAGAAAAACATGGAATCTCACCAAGAAGAATCAAACATTCCAACAAGCATGGGTCAATGTGAGCAAGGAATATCTTCAAATCCACCCTTCCTTCATGACAAGCCTTTAAGGGTTCCTTATATGGAGGATGGTCAAGGCCCCATGCCTAAGGATCTTCTATAATTTGAGCAAGACCCTAGAGTAATGAAAATTATAGAAATTTTATTTGAGAAAAATCTTGATCACTACCTTCAAGTGTTGGCTCAAAAAGGTGCTTAAATACTTTTGAATCTTATCAAGGATGTAGATCTCACTAATCTTCAAATTTGGATAGAGACAAGTCAACCCAATCCAATTTAAGAATCTACACATAAGGTGATTGCTACTTTCACATATTCACCACCACCTCCACCTAACACATCAAAGGTTCAATGAAAAACATATCAAGAGACACTTAAAGATTAATTTACACATGAACAATCACCTACCCTTGGTAGATCTTATTTCAACATGGATACCTCAACACGTGCAACATAAGTCTATTCCTCCAAGTGAAACTCAACAACATTTCATCCCTCCAAGTCAACCTCAACAACATTTCATCCAATCTAGTCAACCTAAACAATATTTCATCCCTCCAAGTCAACTTCAACAATATTTCATCCAACCTAGTCAACCTCAACAACATTTCATCCAACCTAGTCAAACTCAACAATATCATATTCCCTTAAATCAACAACAAAAACAACAACAACAATAATATTACTTTCACACAAGTGCACCTCCATTAACATCTACACATGATTTGGTTCAACAAATTCAATAGTTATAACAAAGGATAGAAAATGTGGAAATGAGAAACATTAACACTAAGAAGAGTTGTACATTGGAAGACATATGTCCCTATCCTTTTGACAAATCTTTGAACATTATCCCCTTTCCTCAAAATTTTGAAATACCTATATTTGACAAATACAAAGGAATTTAAGGTTGATCCAAGGGAACACATAAGGGAATTTTATATAGCTTGTCTAGAGGTGTCTTATAATTTGATACATATCTCATGTGCCTCTTTCCTAGAAGTCTAGGAGGTCAATTTATTGAGTGATTTTCACATTTACCTCATGGGATGAAGATCTTTCATGAGTTGGTAGATAAATTCATTGCACATTTCTCATATAACGTTGAACACAAAATCCCATGACTGATTTATGTAATGCAAAACAAAATGAGGGATAATCCTTTGTGTCTTTTTTGTAAAGGTGGAGAAATATGGAAATAAGATTCCCTTATCTTATTCCTAAAAAGCAACTTGTTCACATTTTCACCCAAAACCTAAGTGACAAATTGGCCTTTCACCTAAGAATTCAAGGTGCTAGCACCTTTGACGAGATCATTGAAAAGGTCTAATGGAAATTGAAAAAGCTCTCATTTATGAGGGTCTTGTGAAAATTTCTAAAGATCATAAGGATAACCCTTCAACATCTAAAGACAAGCCTAGGATTTGGGCCAAAAACAAGAATATTGTCAATGATGGTGTGGTAGATGCAAAAATAATTCAAAATATCAACCTACCCTAAAATTGGTAGCAAACAACCCTCAAAATAATCAAGGTGGTAGAAGACCACCTAGGTAAAATAATCCTCCTAAAAGGAAATACACTCCTTTAGAGGAATCTCTTGAATATGCATTGAAAATTTGATCCAAGCTAAACTTATCACCTTACCAGGAGTAAGAAATCAAGAACCAATAATTAAACCTCCATGGTACAAATAAAATGACTATTGTGAGTACCGTAAGCTCAAAGGAAATAATGTTTGTGATTTCTACAAATTGAAAAATCTTATCCAAGATCTAATAGATCAAGGTAATGTTGTTGTAGGCAATCAACCTTCAACTAATGATGATCTCAAGATATTCAAGAATCGTATCCTATCCTTGATCATGGAAAAGGTGAATCTTTAAACAAAAATAGTAATCCTAAAGGAGCCAATTATGCTACTATCCCTTATGATTACACCATAGCTCATCTAGGGGAAGTTTTTCCTCCTATATCTACCTTAACCCCTTTAAATAAAAATATTGAATGTGCAGTAACTACACGTAGGGGTAAACCAACCCTTCAATAGGATCAATTTGTGTCATCTTCAAAATCTAATTATAACCTCCTAAATCATCTAAAGAAAATTTTAGCATAAATATCCATTGTAGAGCTTTTAAAAATATCTCCATCACATAAGGAAATGCTCGACAAGGCCCTTTAAGAGTCTTTCATGCCAAAATATTTTTGTAAATTTCAAGTCATGGTTGGACATTTTCAACTCCTTATCATTTGGTGTTTATTGAAAAGGGCCTTTCGATGATCCATCTCATAATGAGGGCTTGTAGCTTGAGGTATTCATTTATAGGAATAAAATCAAAAGAGTCATGATTGATGGCGAAGTAGGTCTAAACATTTGTACCCTCCAATCAGTAAAACAATTAGGATACTTCGACGGTGTCATTGATTATCAAAATAATACACCATAAAATCCTACAATGATGTTGAACGTTAATAGAAAGGAACAATAAAATTCCTTATTCAAGTTGGCCCCACTACAGTGGATACCATTTGTCAAGTCTTGGACCTTAATCTCCCATATAACACTCTTCTTGGTAATCCATGGATACATGCCTTACAATTTATTCCCTCTACATATCATCAATGCCTAAAATTTTCCTAAGAGCATTCCAAAGTCACTATTCCTAGAGATCCTCACTCTTTTGAGTATTGCAAAACCTTGGAAGAAAAATATCACAAACCCACCCAAGTGCTTAACAATCAAGAAGCTCCATTCTCGTTGCCTTAAATAGATCCATCCACTTTATCCTCACCTTCTGATCCACACACCTCTCCTCCCAAGATCAAAGTTCAATTTGATGACAATTTGTTAGGAGAATATAACATGAAACAAGATTTCTTTGTGGTCCAACTCCCTCGTTCACCTAAAACATATGGTAGACCTAAACCTATGCAAGATATACCAATTGTGGTTATCAAATCTAAATCTATTGCATTCTTTCGTTGGAGTGAATTGGGAAAAGAAAACATTGAAGTTGATGTCTCAACATGGTTATATAAGGATGAAGATGATCATGTCTCTATTCTACCTATAGAAAAATATCCTAAAGGTCTTTAAATAATTAAGAATATGGGTAATCAAGGTAAAAGGCCTAGGTCATCAAGAACAAGAAATCATTGAGCCTATATCTATCTTAAGAAGGAATAATGATGAAGGGATTAGATGTAACTCCCCTAATAAGGTGCCTTTCAATCTAAAATTTAGTCTAACTAAACAATCTAAGGATTCTCCCGTGGTTGAAACTCCTAATTAGAATACCTTTCAAGACTCCATACATATCGCAAAGGAATCTTATATGGACATGCTAGGCCTTGACCTAGAGTTGGTAGTTCAACATTTAATATTTTTTCCCAATGCAAAGCCAGTAAAATAAAAGCTTCGTAAGATGCACCCTCAAATATCCTTATTGGTTAAGGTGAAGCTTCAAAAATTGTTGGATGTGGGATTCATTAGAACTATTGACTATCTTGAGTGGTTTTCCAACCTAGTTCCAATTAACAAACCCACCGGGAGCATCCATTTATGTACAAATTTCAAAGATATAAACAAAACATGTCCTAAAGATGACTTTACCCTACTCAACATAGACATAATTGTGGATTTAACAGTTGGGCATGAAATGTTATCCTTAATGGATGGATTTGAAAATAACTTTTACTTGCCCTTGGGGAACTTTTTGTTGGAATATTATGCCTTTTGGTCTAAAGAATGCAAGGGCTACCTATCAAAGAGCAGTGACAACAATATTTCATGACCTTTGTCATAGTATCATCTATAAGATTATGTGGATGATTAATTAGCAAAATCTGTCAAAAGAGATTCTGATTTGGCTATCCTTGCAATAATATTTGATATATTAGAATAATATAAAGTGAGATTGAACCCCAAAAAATGTGTCTTTGGTATAACTTCTAGGAAATTGCTTGGGTATATTGTTTCTCATAGAGGCATTGAACTGGATCCCACTAAAGTTAAAGCTATAGTTAACATGCCTCCTCCAACTAATCTTAAACAAAGGAAAGACATAGCTATAGGGCTTACTAGCTTCTTTGTCATGGGACTTGGGGTAGGGATAAAAGATTGATAAAGTTCTCTCATAATGAAATAGATCCCTTTGATATAGAAATATTCAAGGAAAAATTTGTTAAAACATACTATGCACTATTCCAGGTCCTAGGAGTTGATGTGAAACCTCATCTACCCATTCATTTAATGATGTTGGTTGTTTAAGTGAAGAATGTAATTTTGAACAGAGAATTTGATTATGCCACCTTCATCTGAGATGATATTCACAGAGAGTTGAAGGCTATAAATAGTGATGACATGATTGTACACTTTGGATGGTATTCCCTACTATGCCACATATTTCTATTTAGTGGGATGAAGATATGGGATAAATCTATATAGTTGAGATATTATTATGATCAAAATGCTTTACTACCAATTTAATTCTAGACACACATATGGGATATGCACTACTAGAATGTAAATTATGTGGTGTTTAAGGAGTGATTTTGTGGCCTATACTAAAACATTTGGGTATTAAATCAAGCAAGTTTCTAGAGGTAGTGGCAAGATTCTTAAGTCCTAGAGATAAGAAACATGAGTTAGTAATCCAAAATAATTGAGGAGATTGGTATCTCCACTCAAGTTCAACAGTTATAAGAGAGTATGGATCTCTTGTGAGGCCTCATATACTAGCAAGAATGGTACCAATTAGAATTTCTTTCCTAGAGATCATATGGAAGTTAATGCAACAAATAAATATCATCTGATAAATTACAAGAAGGGTTATTTCTTCTTTGCCTCCATTATATTCTCATATTTTGAAGAGATAGCAAAGCAAGGATTAGATTTTTTATACCCAATCCTACAAGAGTACAAGATAATTTTGGATATCCATAGAGATTGTGATCCTGAGCACTTTATCAATCCAAGATAAATTCTAAGAGATTAAATTCTACCACAATTTTTTCATTGTAGAAGATTTAAAAAAATGCACTACTAATGAAGAAGTGAAAATAAAGAAAACAAAATGGAGTGCAATATTAAAGGATGAAGAGCAGAGGAAAAATGAAGATCCTAACTATCATAGGGATCACTATGAAATTAATGATCCCATTATCAAAGTCTAGGTTATGTTAGATAATATAGGTGCTCTTAGTTGTAAGCTTTCTATGTCTAAAAGAAGACTAAAAGAAAGGCCATCTGCAAGGGATGAACAATAGGCTAAAATTCCTATCATTTTCCAATAAATACAACCAACTAATCAACCTAAAATGTCAGTTTCCCCTCCACCTAAGCAACCAAAGAAGAAGCAAAAAAATTATCAACCTCTAGTAAGTTACTCTATTGACTATGTAGAGACAAAGGAAATAGGTGAAAATGTGGTGGATGAGGAGGAGGTCAATCAAATCATGCCTTCTCCTTCAAGAGTTTAAATCTATGATGTACCTCAATATATGTTCAATTTCAAGGTTGTAAGAGATGAAATAAATGATATTAGAGTATTAGAATGTATATAATTTATCACTGATCATCAGTTCCAAGGAATATAATGAATTTATGCTAAATATTAAAAGAGAAGAATTTGTAAGAAAGATGAATAAGGCTAAAGGGGAGGTAGATCCCAAGGAAGTTGAGGAGGTAACAAAAAGGTGCTAGAAGAAGTTGACTTCCAATTCAACAACATTACTCCTAAGGAAGGTAGGAGAATGGTGCAGGAGAGTGGATTACTCTTGCTGCCAAACTAGGATATTTCCTTTGTCATTGCACTTGAAGCCATAAGAAGTCAGGATACTGATAAGGAGGCCTTTTCCATAGAGGATCAAGCAAAGCAAACGGTTTTTGGTTCAAGGTTCATTACAAAATATGAAACCCTTTCTATTTGGACAATTTCCCCTAAAACCAATAAGCCACAAGTGGTAGATAATATTATAGATCTAATTGGGAACCTTATAGATAGGAGGCTCTTTGACACTGCAACCCCTCAAGAAGCATCATTGGTGGTTAGCACAACATTATTTAGTGAGGCAACAACAAAAAAGTTGCAACCATATTTTGATAAGTTGAAAAATGACATCGGATTATTGCAAGAGTATAATAAGGTCTTGTTATTGCTCCCACCCCCACAAAGCATTGTTGCACCACTAGCCACTCCTCAACCAATCTCATTGGACACCTTTGTCTAAGATAGTGAAGTGTTTTGCCTACAAATAAAAGAGCTATAGAATCAATTGAGAGAGGCAAAATAATAAGGGATTAAAAAGGTTGTTGATATGATTGATGACCTAATTGGCCATAGATTATCATGCATTTTTCATAGGTTAAATGACTCTTGGGGAGGATATAATCGTCTAAGAAATGTTCACATCTAGTACATGCAAAATCATCAAAACTTGAAGGATAATTTTAGTACATAGACACTTATAGTTTCATCCATAAGTAAAATTTATAAACAAGCCATATATGATCCAAATATTCTTGATGGATTGGCCATATATGAGGTTGTTGGCTTACTAGGGGAGGTTTTTACATTCTAGTCTAGGCTAGAACATCAATTGAAGAATAAATTGAAGTCTTTTGAGAATTTGGAAGAAAGAATAATTCCCAAAATATTAGATAAAAATGTAGTTGTTAAGCCCTTTGATTAGTGGAAGGGTGAATTTGGTACAATTATACCATCTTTAAGCTCATTTATATGTGTCATTCAGGATCCTAATTTTGCATTGTTGAACAATTCTTTAGATGAAATAATAAAGTTGGAGTTAAATTTGGATAGCTTCAACAAAGAGGCCAGGATGACCTCCTAGATGCCAAATATAGTGCTCAAATTTGCAAAGTGGCTAGAGTATTAGAACTTCAATGGCCTTTAGAAGAAACCCATACTTTGTGGTTGGAAAAGTTCAATGAGTAAGATTTGTTAGGTTAGAATTCAATTGGTCATCTAGTTTCTTCCACCTCAACTTCCTAATCATGGCACCTTCAATTTTCTCTTCTTCAGTGATTTCATCTTCTTCTTCAACAACTTCAATGGATTTTTGGTTCAAGTTGCAAATGAGAATATTATTTGGCAACTGTTTACTATTGTTGTACATGTTTTGTTCTAACAAAAATGTAGGTCTCAGATGTAACATGTGACACCTGTGTATAGGTGCATGAGCTTATATTTTCATTTTATCTATTTAAGGGGATATGAACCTCATTAAAAAGGGTTTTGAGAAATATAATTTTGGGATTGGCATTAGTCTAGAATTGTCAAGTGCCTAAGGATATAGAGAAAAGTGTATGTAAATGAAATTCTTTGTAATAGCAATGTAACTTCAGTTGAAATATATGAATAAATTCAAGCATAATTATATCCAAATTGTAATACAAAGATTTATTTTGAATAAAATAATCAGGATTATTGAGTTATCCTTTGCATATTTATGTATTGATATTTTGTTGATTTCTTGTGTTCAAGTAGTAGAATAAATTCTTTCATAAAAAACTAATAATTTTGTGTTACATAGAGATTACTGAGTAAAATTATGTTGTAAACCCTTTGTAGGATGCATTTTTATAAGGAAATAACATTAATTACCCTCTTAAATGTGTTAAGTTGTTAAGAGAAATTTACATGAACTATATAGCTCTAGATCTAGGCACCGGTATATGGTAGGATAATTTCCTTCAAAACCAAAAACAAATTCTAAAATTAAAATCTCATGCGATGTCTTTTTTATTCTTAATTATTATATATTATCATGCTTGAAATTGAAAAGAATGCTTGTAGATTTGAAAGGACAGCCTTAGATTTAGAGGTTTGTGTGTTCCTAATATGAGTTTCCCTTATAATAGGTTGTGGCCTATTGATATCTTCATGGGCCTTACAAAAAGGGCTATAGATTTTTATCAATTTTCATCCTTAAACACAAGATATTTCATTAAATAAATCCCTCCATAGGGTGTGGAAGGCATGTTTCTAGGACAACACCCCTCTAAAATCTTATAGATAATATAGAGGTACCAGCAAATACAAACCCCATTTTTTTAAATTATTAATAAAACTGTCGAAAAATAAATGAATATACTTGGGACTAGATGATGCTAATATAGTCTTAGTCTTCTTATGTAGTGTCAAATAATAAGTGAATATTCCTTCATACAATGGGGAGGGAAAATAATTTCTCGAAATCCCAAGCTATATGCTCATATTTTGATGATGTCATAATTACCTCTAGGGTTTTAGGACCCTCTAGACATAATGGATAGGTTATATTTGACCACATATGCTATAAAAATTAATTACCTATAGAAAAATATGGATACACCTCAAATGAAGATCCTTATAGATCTAACCACCAATGTTTAATTTAGATGTAACAAAAGGTAGAATTTAATTTTATGAATGATATAAATGCAATAAGGAGCTCTAATTTTCTCCACTAATCACTAAAAACTACCTACAAATAAAAATTTTAAAACCCTAAAATAGAAATCTCCTATAATCTAATTTCTCTCTAAACCATTCTAATCATCCAAATCATCCAAATATGTAAGAGAAGAGTATACACGAATTTAATAAAGAAAATATTACAATCTTAAATTTTTGGAGAATAAACTAACTCTAGGAAAACTAACTTTGATACCATTGAATAATTAGATACCCATTGTTACATCCCATTTTTGGAATAATTACTGAAGGCATATTTTAATTTTTTAAGTTATTGTAATTAGATGATGTTATGAAAATAAATTATTTTATTTTATATTTTGAATATGAATGATTATAAGGTGATGATTGTTCCTTCATGCACTCATATGAATGTAAAATTCAATACAATATTTAAATGTCAGAGTGGTTGTGAAATTTAAACTTTGGCTACTATTATTGTTAGAAAATAATGGATGGATAAATGATATACATGAGTGAATTTGAATGATTAATGAGACTCCATACAAGAGTTATACAAGATGGTCACCAATTTGATATCATATGTGTTTATTTCTGAGTGGAATTACTACCTTGATGTTGTAATAAGGTGAATACAAGATAAGTTACAGTTCACCGTTCTAGTTCAAAAGGGAGAGCATCATTAGAGAGAGGATAGCAAATTGATCAAATTCAATGTTTTGTACCATGTATCAAGAACTTGTTACACACACACCACTGGTTGGAATGTTACATACTTTGTTGGTGTCATGTATATTCTTTTAGTTAAAATATATAGTCATGTTACCTTCTATAGGTGTATTGGTCTAGAATTATATAAATGGCAATTTATCATTATTGTTGTCACATCGACTGTAAATAAATTTGACCAAATACTAATCTTATTTTCAAGGTCTTTAGTGTTGATTCAACCTTGGAATCTCTCTCTTTTTCATAAATTTAGAAGTATTTCCTTTGTTTGTGCTTGTTGAGCATGCTTTGTTATGAAACAATATTTTTTATAAATTAACAAATATTTTGGTTTCAAAAATAATATACTTTTTATTTTAATATATATATATACACCTAAATTTGGACACTTACATTTGTCCAAATTTATTTTTTTCGTCTAAATATCCTCTTATTTGTAGTAATTAAGTAATATTGATATTATTTAATTAATACCCCTAAATTCCTCTCAATCCCTAAGATATTTAGTTAAATAATTAAATACCTTACCCTTTATTCCCCTTTTCCTCAAATAATTAAATAAATTTTAATTTCTCACATGTCTCATCCTCCATCACTTTTTCTTAATCTTAATCCACCTCTTAATCCCATCATTAAGGGTGTGCACATGTCTAATCCATGATTAGGATGTGTCACATCCTCCAACTTTTGCAAGTTGGCTCCTAATCTTCATTAGCCACCTAACTATCTTCTAATCATTGATTAGCTAGTCTAATCAACCCCTTTGGTCAACTCTCCCCATCCCCCAAGGAATTTTTAATTCCTTTTTGTCTTCCCAAGGTCCTTTTGAGGAATTTTTAATTCTTCTCCCATCTCCCAAGGAATATTAAATTACTTTTTCACTTTCCCAAGGAATATTAAATTTATTTTATCATCCCCATGCACATTAAAAGGGAATTTTTAATTCTTTTAGTCAACTCTTCATCTTAGCCCTTGATCTTTTTCCCTCTTTCAATCTCCACTATCCATTTGATCTTCCTAGGTTAAATGGCTAACACTTAGCCATTTTGTTCCTCTCCTTCTTGCATTCTTCACAATCTCTTCTCATCCAATCCTAATCCTAAGCACTCATCATATCCATCTTTCAAGCTACCCATCTTGCATCCATATCCAAAACCCTTCATCCTTGCATCAAAATCAAGCTACAACAAGTCGTTATGTTGTCGAAATCGACGTAGAGCACACATATCAAGCCATCAACCGGGGCAAACAACTCCATCAAGCTCAAATGAGGTAAAACGGGTTTCATTGTCTTTTTCAAGTTTGAGTTTCAACTTAAGCCCTAATCTTGAGGTGTTGTTTTCTGTTGTTGCTTCCTTTGCATTTCATTCATTTTTGCATCTTTAGGGTTAGAAAAACACACTGCACACAATATATAATAATGAAACAAAACCCAAAATAAACATTCTTTCCTTAGGTACTCATGTTAAAAATCCTTTTAATTGCATATTTTTTAAGTAAAATTTTATATATGCATACCTATATATATATACACTGAGTATATACATGTATATGTATATGTTTAGAAATTCATTTTTTATGCCATTGTAATGTCTTGTTAGAAGAAATACATGGTTGTGTTTGAAATGCCTTTATTAGCAGCAATATATGGCTACATTGGAAATGTTGGGTCAATATAATTTTTTACATATAATATATGATATTGTTGTGTAGTGAAATGAGTATTGGATCAATCCAAAAAAATTCATATAAAAAATATGATATTGTTGAGTATACAAAAGAGTATCAAGTTGATACTTATGAGGTTGAAGGTGGATTTTTAACTGCATGTAATAAATATATGACATTGGTCGACTTGGATCATTAAGCTATTGACTATAATAAATCTTTAATAATAGTCAAAAATGGATCCTTAGCCACCATAAAAATTGAATAGCTATAACATGTTGAATAAGATTTAGAAATTTGTATATCTATGTATACCCTACTTTTATAACACCTACAAACACAAATAAAAATATCAGTAATCTATTTCACAATGATTATTAATAGTGTGTATAATTTGAAAGAGAAATTGAGAAATTAACCATTGTATAGTATTCTAGAGACAAAGCACTTGAATGATAAAATTCTTATGCAAAAAACTATGTGGAAAATAAAGGTTGGAAAATGGAAAATAAAACTCAATTGTTGTTTGTGCATTATCATATGCTTAAACAATGGTAGACTAACTCATAATAGAATTTATACTTATAAGTATGGTTGAGTTGAATATCTAGTGAATGCTCAAAAAATTACAAGTTAGTATGTCTAATTTTTTTTTTTAATAATATAGGGTAGAACTTGTGGACCCTAAATCTGCATTTTGCTCAAAAACAAACTAGCATGAGTATTGTTAAATCAAGCAAAATAGATATAGAATCCATATGAAATATTGAATCATGCTTCATAATGCAATCCAAACAACAAAATATCAATTAAACTAAATGAAAGCACAAAGAAGCAAGAATCCAACTCTATCTCATATTGGATTGGTGTCACATGTGCTAGTGACCCTTTCCCAATCCTTGATAAAAAGCTCAAGATGATGAAATGCTATGAAGATGGTGGAATGATGATGAACAAGATCAAATCTCAAATGAAGAGAGTAACCTTGCCTAAAATTGTGGAGATTGTGAAGGATTTGATAAGAGATGAAGCCTCTATTTAAGGATTTTCAAAATGCTAAGTGTTGAAGAGGGACCAATGTGGGATCAAAAAACAAGCCAATGAGTTGAGGACACTTGTCATCATGTGATTAGTTGATGTATGTGCAAGATTTGGGAAGAGTGCCCAAGAGGGGAAATTTTGAATTCAAATTTGCAATAAATTTTGAGAGGGGGACAAGAAAGAAGAGCAATAAATGCCGTTTGACTTGTCATGTTGAGGGAAAATGAGTGTT
This sequence comes from Sequoia sempervirens, assembly GCA_007258455.2. Lineage (NCBI taxonomy): Eukaryota > Viridiplantae > Streptophyta > Pinopsida > Cupressales > Cupressaceae > Sequoia > Sequoia sempervirens. The sequence continues at coordinate 507,834,347 of VDFB02000015.1, forward strand.
TTAATAAATCAATAAAATTGATTTATTGTGCAAGTGGCTAGATCTAGATAATGCAAGTGGGATGGGATTAGCATTAGATTAAGATTAGATGATGATTATGCTGATTTAATGCTGATTAGGTGAGTTGACATTTTGGACTTAAATTTCTGATTTATTTAAATCAGAAAAGGATGAAATATGATTTAGGATTTAATTTAAATGAAGTCCTGATTTATTTAATTAAGTGGATGATGCAAGATGAAGGTTGAATGATAATGTTTATTTGATAAATGAGATTATTTAATGAATGGTTTAAAGTGATGAATTTGCCTAATGCAACATCTAATTTGACTGAATCCGATCAAATGCATAATGTAAATTTTGCATGTCTACATTTTGCCCCTCTTTGAAGCAATGTACTTGTTTGCTGGTTCAAAGAATAAACTTTGATCAAATTAAAAAATTCATGATTTTTCGATGCCCCAGCCAGAAAGAAGTACATTGGTACATTGCCCCCTCGAGAGATCGAGAAAAGATTCGATTTGAGGGTCGATCTCACGATAAAGAGGTTCAAAATGGATGGTTATGGATGCGATGTAAAGATGATTTCAAGATGCTTAGAATAACAAATCTATATTATTCTAAACAACTTAAATGATGATATGATATAGATGGATGAGATGGATGATGTGATATGCTGTGATTATGCAACGGATGAGTTATGAGAGCCTAACAGATCTATATTATGATGATGATTATGTAATGCATGTGAAATGATCGATGTTTTCTATTATGTATGATATGAATGATATGTGGTATGCTGACAGTTTTCTCGATGTAGGATGGATGCATGATGGATGCAGGATGGCTGGATGCATGATGGATGCATTGGTTTATGTTAGCGCGGAAATGAGATGATGACAAGAGGATCCAACAAGTCCGTGATTATGAGAGATGATGATGAGAAATGATGATAAGAAATGATGATGATAGATGGATGATTTGCTTATCAAGGATTGGGATTTTCAAAGGGTCACTTACTTTATGTTTGATAACACGCCTAAGCCACGATACATCAAGGTATAAAGGACCGATGGCATTGTACTTAGTGTGATGGACTTTGACTCGACAAGATAGGAGTATTCTTATTCACACTTGACATATGGAAACCCTTGCTACGCACTCTAACCAAGTTTAGCCTAAGTTATATTACAAGAGTCCAACAAGCACAAACAAAGATAATGATCGTTGCCCCATTCCTATCTCTCTAAATCCTTCGTTCGGATATCATCGAGAGGTCCTTGGAATGAGCGCAATAAGATAAATCAAAAGAAAAGATCAAGTACACAAACAAGTCAATGTTCCTCATACCTCTAACCAAAGGGATGTGTTTTGATAGGATAAGAATCCAAGGTGATATCCATAAATGGTGCCCATTGTCAGAACGATATATCCTAGGACATGCATTGTACAGGATGATGATGGTTTGATAAGTTGATTGATAGGCTGTTGATATAAGGTTGACTAACATGTTTGCGACTGATCAAAAGTTTGATTTTGTGTTCAATGGTTCGTTGTTTCGATTTTGGTTTTACGATTGAAGTTTGCTTTTGCTGACTGTTGCGCTTGTTTCTGTTTGCGTTGCCAAAGGATGAAGGTGGCGATTAGTTTATTATGGATGATTGATTATTGCGGGTGCAAGCGAGGTGAGATGGATGGATTTTTTCAAATATTTGGATGTTTTTGACGTTTTGCAATGTTTTTGAGGCTGTTTTTGGTATTTTTTGATGTTTTTACAAATATTTTTGATTTTTCAGTTTTCCAATGTTTTTGGGATTTTCTGAGATTTTGACCGAGAGACTAACCTAAAGACCTATCCTAGGGGCCTCGGGGGCTTATCGATAGATTAGCCTTGCCTACGTTATATACGCAGAGACCACGTAGTTCGACTGACAACTTGACCGATTTACAGATGAAGATACACATGATGCGATGTTAGTTTATTATGACGGACTCCTATAGGACTGACCTAAATGTCTCGAGGGATGATCAAAGATCAACCTTTCCTATGTTTAAGCTCAGAGACGATGTAGTTCAGATTCCAATGTTTTTGATGTTTTCTGTTTTTTGAGTGTTTTTTGGATTTTTGATATGTTTTGGATGTTTTTGGATTTTCTGATTTTCTAATGTTTTTGGATTTTCGCATGATTTTGACGATTTGGATATGGATGTGTGTGATGATATCAGTGCTCTGTTTAGGATTTTGTTGAAAACTAAGCTAAGGTTGATTGATCAGATCGATGGATTGATGATGATGATAGCATTGTTGAGGATGCACAACAATGCAAGGATTTGATTGATGATGATTTGATGATGATAACATTGTTGAGGATGCACAACAATGCAAGGATTGATTGATCGAGATTGATGAGGATAACATTGTTGAGGATGCACAACAATGCAAGGATGGATTGATCAGGATTGATAATGATAACATTGTCGAGGATACATGACAATGCAAGGATAGTGTTAAGCAACACAAGGATATCCCGAGATGATGATTTTTTTATTGGATTCGATTGATCATGTTTGATGAAGCTTGGTTTCGAATAAAAGATGTTTGGATGATTTGATGTGACGTTTGACGTGTAGCTTAGATGCGACTGATATCAATTGATGTTTGATGAAAGATGAAGACTGATAAGGAATGTCTTCTTGTCAAAATGTGTCATGGGCTAGTGATACAAATGCTTTGACCAATTTTATTTCATGTTTTCCAATGTTCGGATCGCCACATAAGGTGAAGGATATAGATCAAGATTTATTCTCGAAGCAAGATGTACATATCTGCCCCCAATGTCTAGCAATGTATGGAATGCAATGGATGGATGCTCGGATAAGTGTAGGGATGTATGGATATGGTAAGCATGCACAAGGATGCCAAGGATTATCTTGCGATAAGATAAGGTATTTGGATAATGAATGCTCATTTCGATAATGCTTTCATGGCTCAGATAACGCTGCATAGGATAGGATTGATGAAAATGACCCATGTCAAGATTTTTTCCATAAGCAAGCGTAAAGTGTGCCCCAAAATTTCATCAAGATCAATATAACTTGGACTATGGATCATGAAGATGGATGAAAATGGATTGGATTTATTATGGATAAGATGCATGGAATGCTCAATTTATTATGGATGGGATGAGATGCTTTCACCTGAAGTGGCACACGTAGATGCTTGATTCTACACATGACGCCTGTTTGCCAAGTTTTCATCATGGTCTTTCCCAAAGTGCCGCCTATGCGGTTTTCACTAGAGGACAATTTTTATCTTTACTATTTTCAATCCTTTTTCTGATTTTTTTTTTTGGATTTTCATATTTTTTGATTTTTTTGTATTTTTTCGAAAGATTTATGCTGAACTACCTAGTGGTGTTGACGTAGATACCCCTATCATAATGTGCCATTGATATCCTTTTTGAAGAAGTTGCTTTGCTAAGATACGTGCGCTTGAATGCAACTTTTGAGATTCTTGATCTGCTTCATCAATACCGAAGTTGACTCTGTCTTTGTGCATACATTGCGATAGATTGCCTTTAGAATCCTTATGATGAAGGGTTGTTGCCAATACATGGTCAATGTAAGAACTGGATATAATGCATGGAGGTGTGGATGGAGTGCGTTTAGTGATAAGTGATGGATTGGTTGACAGTTTGGAACCTTTGACTCTCCAAACTTGGGTAGATGAGCAATGATGGATGGATACGGAAGTGTGCATGGAATTAGGACCATTTGCTTGATACACTTTGTACGTCGCTTGAAAATCTTGCTTTTGATTTTGTGGACATCTTTGATGGATACCTTTCCCTCTTTTAGTTTGCCCCATAGTTTCTTTGACTAATGGAGTTTGATAGGGATGATCTTTCTTTGTATTCTTTGGTATCCATATGTATTTGATTTGTCCATTATGCTTCTCATCTTCTTTTGCTTTGATAACGTTCTTCGTACTTTGATTCAAATATTTCTTTTGACGTTGGTCCCAATTCATGGATGGGGTGATGGGTGGATGAAGATTCATGGCATGGCTGGTTGTAGTATTGGCAATGGTTTCACCATAAAGATTCTTTGTGCTCCCTATGTTGATGTTTGCTTGAGATGAGGTTGCCCCCAGTATGGTGGTAGTAGCACCTTCATTCCTTGATTCTGCTTGTTTTGAGATATCTTGTTCAATAAACATGCTCTGACAAATGACCACTGTAGATGATGTTATTTTGATTAGATGCTCTGCTGACTCTGAAATATCTTGTTCTACCTGATTTGCTTCCTTGAGTGGATAATGTTCGATATCTTTATTCATGATGTCCTCAATCTGAATTTGGGACGTATTTGATCCTAATGTTGACAACTCCGTTTGATTGTAGGTGATCTATGTAGGATCTAGACTAGATTGCAGTTTAAATGTTTAAACTTTTACAATGCTTTTACAAAGATTATTTCAAGTTAATTAAAACGAAATTAACTTAAGGAAATAACAGAATGAAAGTAATAACAAGGTGATTTAACAGAAATGAAGGAAATGAGAGACAGAAAGAGAGAGAAGAAGAGAAGTGCAAACAGTGTTTGATTTCAGAGTTCGTCACGAGAGTGACTACATCTCCGGGTCCACTCCAATAGAGTGTGACCGATCCGATTAATCTCCAAATCAATTACAAAAACACCTCCATCATTCTCCAGGCACTTCGGCAGCGTAACGACGCTCTGATATGCGAGAATGATCTGAAAGAACCTCCACAAGACCTCTCTTTTGATTATCTCCACCGCTTCAAGACTTCGTCACCTGAAAGAAAACTTGATTCTAATTCTCACCTCAAGCCCCCTTTTTATACAAAGAATTTTCTCAATTTGGCCTTTAACCAATTGATTTGCAAATATTCACCTTATCTCTCCAAATACATAAAAAATCTTTTACAATCTCCCTTTTTACATAATAAATCTTCAAAAATCCCCCTTAATTTTCATTTTAGCCCTTCAATCTTCTTATTTTCGGGCTTTGGAGGTTTCGAAGGTTATATTTTAATCTTTAAAAAGATTGTTGTTCGTTTAAATTTTTAATTTAGGGAGCTTGTTGTAATTTTGATAAGGCATTCGGGTTTTCCACAGTTAAGAAAACGAACCCATGCCACTAATATTTTAGAAAGGCTCGGCAGCCTAGCGGTGATATTCCCTTTTGGGAACCCGGCGGTTCCGGGTTCCACTCCCGGCCGCGGCAGTTTTAAAACAAACTTTGAAAAAGGCATTGAACAAAACAAACCGCTCGCACTTATTTGATAGCCAGAAGATTTGGTGGAACGGCCATGCTCCAAATTTAGCGGACAAACGTTGGGGGTTCGGATCCCCCAACGACTTTTGAAACAAATTCAACAACCGTCCGGGGAGGAGAGATACGATGAGTCCACGTGGCATGCCTAGTAAATCGCTTAATGCGGCGGCGACTAATTCATTTACCATGATGACTCGACTAACGACTGCGGCGCCTAACCGATGATAAGTGCCGGGAAACGCTTATTCGGCCAATATGCCTACGCATAATAATGACTTTCGGTCTACCGACGTGGTCTAACGTGGTCATTAATCGCCGCTGAAGTTGTCTTCGCCACGCAGATTAATGTCATCGGGCATCGATGCTACGTAATACCGCGCGATTGGTCCGGTGATAACTGCGATCAATCGCCACGGTTGAGTTCACTCATGGCGGTCCAACAGTAGATGCGACGGACCGCCACGGGCCGCAAGATGATGACGCCATCGCACTCTAAGTTGATCGAGGTTCGATCAATGATAACTCAACCGATGTCGATTTCATCAAACGAAGGCGCTTTGAAAGCTTGGCGACGCAGATCCTCCTTCAATGATTTAATTTGACAACTTTTGACGACATCATTTTTTTCGCTTCCTGGACGCCCTCTAATACCAGTTTGACCCAAGGTTTGACTGACCATAACTTGCACAAACAGACTCCTTTTCGCTCCGTTCGAGTTGCGCTGGAATCAGGATGTTGAGCTCTTTCTGGTGGTGCAAATTTTGGAGAAAAATGAGACACTTCAATTTTCACTGAAAAATGTCCATCGGATCGCCTCCCCATCAAGACCTTTTGACCTCCAAAAGTGGCATTTACTTCCGACATTAAGTGTGAGGACTTGGCCTCCCCACTTGTCCTGTATCCTCTGTACATCTGAAAACCTGGCTCACAAGCACAATAAAGACTGCAACAATGGTGTTGAACATAAACATAACTTTATCACTTCCATAAGCATCTACATCCAATGTCGTAGCCACTAACCAACAAAAATTGACTAGCATCAAGCTGAACATCAATGCAGAAATGAAAGAGAATAAGTCAACATCAATTCGATCCTTCACAATAGGAACATTTTTACCCAAGGATTCATCAATACTTTCAAGCATCATTTTCTCATACTGTACTGTTGGTGCATCCTGCAACATTTGACCCTGGTTAGCTACTCCAAGTTCAAGTTTAGAATCACCTGTACTGATAGACATAAGAGTTAACTCTTTACTTGCATTAATTACCCTCTTTAACTGCCCTGTGTTTGCAAAAGATTGATCAGTCTTAATCTTGTGAGAATGTACTATGTACTGAATGCCATCTTTAAACAAATGATAATGATTCTGTTGCCTGTAGAAGATTGCTTTTCTATCATATAAATAAGGGCTTCCAAGCACTATCCCACAGATATCTAGTGGAACTACATCAAACTGAACTTCATCCGCAAATTTACTGGTGATTGTGAACCTTAAGGTGCATTGTTTCGTTACTTGCAACTTGTCATTTTCACAAATCCAACCTAGTGGATAAGGTCTCTTATGTTGTGTAGTTTTTAATCCCAAGTTATTTACAACACTTTCTGAAATTAAATTCACCTGAGATCCACTATCTATGAGTGCATCAATTTTACTGTTCTTAGCTATAACCCTTAAATGAAACAACTCATTCCTTTTTGCATCTTCAGAGAAATCATTAACTGTAGAAGAAGAAGCACAACTTGCAACAGAAACACCAGAAATAGGAGCTTTACCTTTTAGACCCATTGTTGTTATCTTAATCTCATCATCTGAATATGAGCCAAGATCCATAACAACATTCATGGATTTATCCTTACCCTTCTGTTTCTGATTACGTCTTTGAGCCCACTTAGGCCTCAATTCGGGATGCAACTTCCAACAGTGATCTTCATCATGACCTTCCTTGTCACAATGAGTGCAAGAAAGTTTCTCATCCTTCTTGACTGTAGCTGCCTTCTTTCCTTTCCCTGTATCTACATTCTTAGAAGATTTCTTTACATCATTATCAAACTTGTCAATGAAAGATCCTTTACCCCTTGACTCTAAGTGTGTAGCTTGAACAGACACTTCATCCAAATTACAAGGGTTCAATACCAAAATGGAATGCCTAAGGTAGGAATGCAAACCTCCTATGTACTTCAACAACGTGTCTTGGGTATACAAAGGAACATTCAAAGCAATAGCCCTTTTCCTGAATTCATGGGTGTACTCTTGGACAGTTTGACCTTTCCCTTGCCTAAACATTTGCCAATCCATCATTAATTGCTGCATATGTCCTAAGGGATAAAATTGCTTCTTAAGTGCATTAATAAATTCTGCCCAAGTTAAACTGACTCTACCATGTTGTGAGACTTCTGCTTTAGACTTACTCTCCCACCAGGTTAAGGTTGTACCTCCTAAACGAAGAGTAGCCAATTGGATCCTATCAACATCATCTATTAGATTCTGGACTCTACAATAAACCTCAATTTGTTGAATCCAATCATCCAATTTTTCAGCATTAAGTTCACCACAATATTTAGGTAAATCAAATTTTACATCCAGTTTTATTTTAGGCTTATACCCACTCTTGAAAGGATTAGAAGAAATAGAATGAGGAGAAGATGGAGAAGAAGGGGAAGGAGAAGAGGGAGGAGAAGAAGAAAAGGGATGATCTGGTTGCTTGCCACCATCTTCATGATGTTTCGCTTTCATGTCTCACGAGCATCTTGTTTCCAATTTAACCTTCACATTCTTTCCGGGCTCTTGTCTTTCTTGAAAGACGTCCACCTTTTGCCTTCATCTCGAGGAATGCTCTTCAAACTCTTGCTCACTGATTTCTTCAGGAACCTCCATTCCAGAAACTGACATCTTTGAAAATGATCTTCGCTTCCCGATCTCAGGATCAAAGTCTTCGAGCTTGCCTTCACCTTTCTGAATCCTGGATCTCGTTAGCATTCAAAACAAATAACCGCAATAAAAGTCACCCTAAAGCTCTGATACCAACTTGATCTGTATAGGATCTAGACTAGATTGCAGTATTTAAATGCTTAACTTTTTACAATGCTTGTACAATGATTATTTCAAGTTAATTAAAACGAAATTAACTTAAGGAAATAACAGAATGAAAGTAATAACAAGGTGATTTAACAAAATGAAGGAAGCCCAGTAGCAGCGCAAACAAAGGTTTGATTTCCTCGAGTTCGCCACGAGTGACTACGCTCCTGGTCCACCTAATGTAGTGTGACCGGGATCCGGGATTAATCTCCCAAAACTAACGCAAACAACACTCATCATTCCTCCGTGCACTTCGCGAATCCACGCCTAATATGCATAGAATGATCTCAAAGAACCTCCACAAGACCTTTGATTATCTCCATCGCCTAAGATTCGCCACCGAAGAAAAACTTCTGATTCTAATTTCCACCTCAAGCCCCCTTTTATATACAAAGAATTTTCTCAATTTGGCCTTTAACCAATTGATTTTATGCATTCACCTTTATCTCTCCAAAGTTACATAAAAATCTTTGTCCCTTTACATAATAAATCTTCAAAAACTCCCTTTAATTTTTATTTTAGCCCTTCAATCTTCTTATTTTCGGGCTTTGGAGGTTTCGAAGGTTATATTTTAATCTTTAAAAAGATTGTTGTTCGTTTAAATTTTTAATTTAGGGAGCTTGTTGTAATTTTGATAAGGCATTCGGGTTTTCCACAGTTAAGAAAACGAACCCATGCCACTAATATTTTAGAAAGGCTCGGCAGCCTAGCGGTGATATTCCCTTTTGGGAACCCGGCGGTTCCGGGTTCCACTCCCGGCCGCGGCAGTTTTAAAACAAACTTTGAAAAAGGCATTGAACAAAACAAACCGCTCGCACTTATTTGATAGCCGGAAGATTTGGTGGAACGGCCATGCTCCAAATTTAGCGGAAAAACGTTGGGGGTTCGGATCCCCCAATGACTTTTGAAACAAATTCAACAACCGTCCGGGGAGGAGAGATACGATGAGTCCACGTGGCATGCCTAGCAACTGCCACGTGGTGAAGACTAATTCGCCCACGCCGATGATGTAGACTCTGACTCAACGCTGACTGTGCGCCAACTGGATGACAAGTGTCAAAATGCTATTCGCTGTCGATGCCCACGTACACAATGACCTGTCCGCTGACGTGTCTGACGTGTTGCTGACTGTCGCCGAGTTGTCTGCCATGTGTGATGCCACGTCATCCGTACGGATGCCACGTGTCATCACATGATTGGTCCGTACAATCTGCATCAACTGCCATGTGTTGAGTCAGAATTCGCTTATGTGTGTCCGTACAGTACGGACTGCCACGTCAGCATGATGACGTCATCAGTACCCTCTAAGTTGACTGAGGTTTGACCGCTGATAACTCTCGCGTCCGATGTCAGATTTCGACGAAACGAGTTGCATTGGAAAGCTTGCGACAAGATCTTTCTGATGATGCCGACTTTGACAACTTTTGACGACATCATTTTTTTCGCTTCCTGGATGCCCCTAATTCCAGTTTGACCAAAGGTTTGACTGGCAATAACTCGTGCAAACGGACTCCTTTTTGCTCCGTTCGAGTTGCGTTGGAATCAGGACACTAAGCTCTTTCTGATGGTGTAGATTTTGGAGAAAAATGTGACACTTCAATTTTCACTAAAAAATGTCCACCGGATCAGTAGGAGTTAAGAATTTGCTCTTTTTGTGTAACACAATCTTGTTCTAGATGAAGATCATCTACGTGTCCATCCATAGAAAGCATCTCATGGGTAGATGGAGGAGTATGTGCTACATGGATATGATCATCTTGCATGGATAAGAGAGTGTTCATTAGATTATTGTAGTATCTTGGAGATACAAATTCTTGATCTTGATTAATTTTGGAGTTGCTTTTGACATGCTTTGGATCAAGTTCTTGACATGGGGCAGCTTCAAAGGATGGATTTCTTACAAAGGGTTCTTGGACGTCGTTATTAGACATGGGGAATGGATCAATATCCTCAAGTGTCGATTTCAGGGTTCTTTCAGTATCTGTAACCATGCGATCAAAGGGGATCAACATGTTTTGGAAGGGACCATTGCTAGACCTTGGTGAAAGATTTTGATCATGCTTTTGAATAAATTCTTGAGATATGTCCTCTACCTCATAAGGCGATGTAGACACATTTTCAACATGATCATAGGTCGATGGATCGTGCATTATGTCAATAGGATCAAATAACCCTAACACTCCTTGAAAGAGATCACTAAAAAGTGGCTCTTGATGTATGGTGAGTTTATCATCGGATTGTGTAGATACATCCTCAATGTGCTCCTCAATGGAGAGGTTTTGATCATTGTTTTCGACAATTGCGGTGGAGAGTTTGTGAATGTCTTCGACCATAGAGTCAAGTGATGTTGATATTTCTTGAATTGGCTCATTGTCAAGTTTTGTTGGTGGATTTTGATCGTGATTCAAAAGTGACTCTTGAAATATGTCGATTTGATCATTGGATGAAGTAAACATGTACTCAATGATGGATTGATCTTGATCCTTGTTTTCAATAGTTGTCATCTTTTGTGTTTGTGCTCGTGTTGGTTGGGTAGCTTGAGAAGCTTGGGAAACTTGAAAGGATTGTTGCACTTGTTGAGCTTGTGTTGCTTGTTGCATGGCTAGATATTGTTGGAATCCCTTTTGAAAAGCAGCTTGTAATGTCGCGTCGTATTGGATTGATGTGGTGGAAATTGGTGGTGGTGGGGATGGTGGTGGATTCAAAATCATGTTGGATGTAGTGACAAGTGTTTGAGATATGCTTGGATTGATCATGGTAGTGAGAGGTTGAGATGTGATGGGTGTGATAGTGGTGTTTGGAATGATTGAAGGGATAGTGATGGTTGGAATGACCGAAGTGATAGGTCTTTGGGAGACCGTATTTTGATTGGTTGGGATCAACGTTGGTGTTTGATTAGATACCATCCATTGGTGTGATTTCGATGGTATATTCAAAGGATTTGTCGTGATGGTTTGATTGATGTTAGGTGGATTGATTTGGATGGCGTGATTGGTGTTAGGTAAAGGGGGAATCCCTAAACCAAGAAATGATGTAGGTAATGGTGGTGGAGATTTCCCTTGGCGCAATGCCTCAACTATTTTGGAAAGTTCCGGCACTTGATCTCGTTTCAAATTTGTTCTTGATTTGATCTGATTCAATTTGAGATAGTTGATTTGGCTTGTGTTCAAGTATTTGGCATGCATGCCATGGGTTTTGAAATGGGATTATGGGAAAATTGACTTTGATATCGTTCTCGATTTGGGATGATGTTTAGATTTGGCATGATAGGATGAACATTGTTGGTATTGGGAATCATTTTTCCAAAGTTTTCCGAGTTAGGATTCATGTTTCAAAAAGTTGCACTTGGTACATCCACATTTGGTTTGTAGGGATTTGGTGGAATGACATTGTTCGTTTCAAGGCTCATGCATTGATTATTTGATTGGTGGATTTGTAGGTTTGGACTTAGATCTATCATTGGGAAATGTGTTCCAAACTTTGACTTGGGCATACTCACACTTGTTGTACCATTGACATTTGTCGAAGGTAATGATCCCATGTATGGACTTTGATAATTGATAGGAATTGCAAGGCTTTGAAGATTCAACTGATTTAGATTACCCAAGATGTATGGATCAAGTTTATATTCCATGTTCTTCTTGTGTTTTGACCTTGTTACAAAAGTGACCTCTAGAGTTCTTAGGACCAATGACGATATGGAGAATGAAAGGTGGATGATATGAGTGATGAACGTTTAGGAACTTTGAATCAATGCTAGACTTAGGGATTTTGATTTTGATTGTTTGATGTGGATGATGAACTTGTAAACCCTAAGATGTTGGATGTTATCTTTAGGATGAACTTGTTCAAAAGGTTTGCTAATTCAATTAGATGTATGAGAAAGGATGCATTCCCACACACCTAATTAAACAATTGACTTTGATTTGGTTGAAGGATGTACCCAAGTCTAGAATGATGTTTGCAAAGATCTAAAGTTGTTTTGGTGAGATGGATTGATGAATGTTTGGAAGATAGATGAAAGTTTTGATGATCCTAAGAGACTTAGAGAGACTTTGTTTACTAGGCCAAGGTATTGAAGAACACACTTTTCTCTAAGAGCAATCAAAAGACCAATATGACCAAGAGATATTAAGCACATGTGTGGGGTCCAATTTGTTATCTTTGCTTAGTGTATTCCTTTTACAACAAACACACTCTTGATTAAAGTTTCAAACTAAGATGTCCAATGTCTTAATTTCCTTAAACCCCACAAGATATTTTATGTGGAAATTCAATGAACTCAAGGCAAGGGTTGCCTAATGTTGACTCAAGAAGACAAATTGAGGTATAATCCAATGCTTAGGAACCTCTACAGACATGAATCCGCAGGGAAAGCAGTAACATATGGATTGAGTCAATGATATTTGTCTTCAAGAGGGTTTGAAATTTTGAGAATCATGTTGAATGTTTGTTTGCAAATGTTTTCAATATCATACACCGTATTTTCAAACAAAGAATAATTACAAGCCCTATGGATGTAAGATAACATTTGTTGATTCCCACTGATGTAAGTCCAGCCCACGCTTATCCCTTTAGCGATGGTTAGATGCTTGACCCCACCGGCTCCCCTCCATGACACTCACTTAAACGGGGCAGCCAAGCATCAACACCCATGAAACTCCCATGGCATGCTTTCCATTTCTACTAGAAGACTGTAAAAGTGTGGGGTGGCTTCAGAACGACTATTCTTGTACCAACAAATAGATTAAAGGATTTTGGCAAATTCTAGCACATGGGTTCTAGTAAGACTTCTCTCCGCTTGTGGAGATTGACCCATACCTAAGAGCGTCCCTCTTCTGATCCATCCTCACGGAGCTAACCACAAGATTATGGCGCTTAACCAAAACCTCTCATTTATATCCCTGGAAATAATTTTGGCTTTGAGTACATTACTTGAGGCCGTCAGCTAGTGAGTACTTTTTCCCCAAGGCAGGCCCTCTAAGATAAACAAAAGCGAGCAAAGACAAAATCCGTAACTCGATCGATCTTTGATGGCACAAAGAAAGAGAATGTACGCGAAGATGCCCCTACTCACACTCGCACAAGATGTTTAATTTTTAAGCCCAAATTGAAGTGTTTCAAAGCAATAAAATGTATTTTGAGTGTTTCTCTTGCACCCTAGATCGCACGAAGCGCAAGGGGAGAGGATACGTACTCAAAAGACAATCACACAATTCAAACACTTGTTCATTTTATATCCTTCAAAGCAATTGTGAGTTCGTTTTAAGCACCAAATGAAATATGAAGATTGTTTGTCCAATTTTTAACCCAAAACGAACTCTAGTAAGTGTCTAAACTTGAATTTTAGCCTTTTGCGAATGGACAAAATCAATTTGTTCTTTTTAGACCCAAATGAAAATTAGTGTTCTAAAACGAAATGATAAACAACTTCGTGAAGTAGTGTTGATCAACACTTAAAGTGTTAAAAAACACATTGTGTTTTCAAAAAAAAATCCCCCTTTCGTCTTTGTTTGCTAGCCTCCTCCTTGTTGATTTTTCGCTTTCGCTTTTCCCTTTTTGCCTTCGTTGTTCGTTTGTACCTTGATTGTCCTTCGTTTTTCCTTCGTTTGTACCTTCATTTTCTTTTGTACCTATTTAAACCAAAGACGATTATATTAAATTTGCTTCTCAAGCATTTCAAGTAAAAACAATTTCAAGTGATAAAGCATCAATAAAGATCTTGATTTTCAACAAAAGAAAAGTTTTAAAATAATCATTAGTCAAGACAACCAAGAAAAGAAAAAGTCTCCCTTACCAATAATCCACTCTTGCCAAAATTAAAATGAAATATTAAGAACATCCAACATATTCCTAGAATGATAAGAATAAATAATCCATTCTTTAAAGTCAGCAAGATCTTAATTAAAATCTGCATGAACATTTCACAGTGAGCTTAAAGAGCTGAGAATATGTTGGGATTCGGTAATTACTCCAATTTAAAGCACCAAGATATGAATGAGTTCTATTAATTCTCAATTGAATGCAAGTGTCCCAGTGGCCGATGCAACAGCAGCAATTATATAATCACTCAAAGAATTTTATATTGATTTGTGTTTTGAGGACATCATTTCTTTAGTTGATCATAAAGTTGAGTGTTTTTACAATGGACGCAGTTAATGAAATACTCAACATATTTATGTTATCAATGATAGAATATACCATCAATAGACTGCCAGATTTTATTTTTTTATGTGGACTGATTTGATGGAAGCAGCCATAAAAGCCCGACAGATTGATGTTCAATAGTGGTGGGTTGTAACCGACTAAAAGAAAATGGCGTGTCAGAACAAAGGATAATCATGGCTAGCTATGTATATCCTTCGTAGCTCTCAAGAAAAAGCGTAAACAATCTGAAGTTTCAAGCGGCTTCAATAGTTGGCGCCCACTAATTTTTAAAATGAAATTAATCTGTATTCATTGCAGTGTTGGACAGCGTGCATCTTCAGACAAGCATAATGCATAATGTTCAACCTTAAAATTCTTCAAACAAAGCCTAGAATGTAATACTATTTGATCTGCATATCTGACTCAGCCAGGCACATAAATATGGAAAATGAACTAAGGCTCTCAGGCCAGCGAACAAATACTAAGACTGTTCCTTGCAACTCACCTTGGAAAGAATGCGCAACTCTGCAAAAAAAATGGTCATTAAGATTGGTGGGTGCTACATTCGAGGACTGCAACTTTTGTTTTCAGTGGATAGATTGGCTTGAAAGTGGTCTCCTACTACCTCTTTGCAATGGAGATTGGCAGATGCAATTTGAATATGGGCAGAACAGGAAATAAAGCAATAATACGCCCCAATACCCATACTTGTGATCTACCTATGGAGGAATCTTAATAAAGATTCTTGGCCGAAAAAGGTAAAACGAGTTCAGCAAGTGCATTACAAGCGAATTGCAAATTCCATTTGAAACAAAGATCTTTAACATAGCAAAAGGTATTCATAGCGTCATTGGCTGCTATTTCAAGCATCAGTTAAGGCAAGCCCGTGGCCAAAAAAAAAGGAAAACAAAAAGAGCATATGCGACCTCCCAAATCTTCAGAAGGATATCAAACATCTACTCTACATTCAATCGGGACATAAATTTGCTGGCTCAATAATCTGAGATGCACGTATGGCTTTGAATACAGGATAAGGACAATATCCTGACAGCAGAAGCTTTTAAGCACATAAATGTATCATTTTATTTTTTTAATACCTACCAGCAACATTTCAACGTCTAAATATGCAGGTTAAAGCAATTTGATGGGGCTGTGGTCATTCGTGATGGTAGTATCAAATGCCTCAATATTGAAGCAACCAACAGGAAGCTTAATATGTTGAGATTTGGATGATCACACAATGCTATCATTTAAAAGAAACACACACATTGATTTAATGCAGTAAGTACACACAGCAAGCCTTGCCCTCCCTCTAGCGCCATTTTGTGGACCCTAAATCTGCATTTTGCTCAAAAACAAACTAGCATGAGTATTGTTAAATCAAGCAAAATAGATATAGAATCCATATGAAATATTGAATCATGCTTCATAATGCAATCCAAACAACAAAATATCAATTAAACTAAATGAAAGCACAAAGAAGCAAGAATCCAACTCTATCTCATATTGGATTGGTGTCACATGTGCTAGTGACCCTTTCCCAATCCTTGATAAAAAGCTCAAGATGATGAAATGCTATGAAGATGGTGGAATGATGATGAACAAGATCGCTAAAATGAAAGAGAGTAAATCTTGCCTAAATTCGTGGAGATCAGCATGATTTGGATAAGAGATGAAGCCCCCATTTACATGGGATTTTCAAATGCCAAGTGCTGAAGAGGACCAATGTAATCAAAAACAAGCCAATGAGTTGAGGACAGAATTTGTCATCATGTGATTAAAGGCTGATGCATGTGCAAGATTTGGGAAGCTCCAAGAGGGGAAATTTTGAATTCAAATTTTAAAATAAATTCTTGGAGAGGGGGGACAAGAAAGAAGAGCACAAAATGCCCCGCTTGACTTGTCATGTTGAGGGAAAATGAGTGTTTTAATAAATCAATAAAATTGATTTATTGTGCAAGTGGCTAGATCTAGATAATGCAAGTGGGATGTGATTAGCATTAGCTTAAGATTAGATGATGATTATGCTGATTTAATGCTGATTAGGTGAGTTGACATTTTGGACTTAAATTTCTGATTTATTTAAATCAGAAAAGGATGAAATATGATTTAGGATTTAATTTAAATGAAGTCCTGATTTATTTAATTTAAATGGATGGTGCAAGATGAAGGTTGAATGATAATGTTTATTTGATAAATGAGATTATTTAATGAATGGTTTAAAGTGATGAATTTGCCTAATGCAACATCTAGTTCAGTTGACGAATGAACCTGATCAAATGCAGAATGTAAATTTTGCATGTCTACAGAACTATTATATATTAATATGGATACTTATATAAGTCAATATGCGATACTATTAGTTTCATACCATCATTCCTTGAAGAGAACTCAAATACAATAAAATATAGGTTATGACAATAATTAATTTAGTTTGAATGACTTTAGTTATAAGTATAAATACATGTATGTGTGTATAGAATGAATTTCAAGTACACACCTATATGTAGGTATATTTATAATACATATATTTATTTTTTATGGACTTTAGGAAGTGTAAAATAATATTCAAATATGTTTTTTGTTCTCAGTTGAGTTTACAAAAAAGACTTAAATTAACTGTGCCAAAATATGAACATTGGTCTTGAAAAAGATAAGAGGATGGTTTATTCCCAAGTTATGGATTTTTGTTTTGATTTTAGTTTTAATCATCACTCAAGTTACTAGGTTTTTGTGTAAATTGAGTAGTTTTTTCTTGATTGTGTCAAGTCAAGTTGAGATAGGAGTGGTGAACAAATGAAACACAATTCTATTTAAGGATGTTTTTACGCTATAAAATGATTTATCCAAATTGATGCATAAGTTGTGTAGTCATCTTATCCTCTGAAAGCAGTTCAAGTTGTTGGTATCGCCTTTGGTCAGTGGGGTTGGGACTGCCCTTAGGCCCAAACCCCACCACCAAGGCAAAATCCTATTGCCTTCGTGAAGCCAAATAGAAACAAAGGATCTTGCTTGGGGGGCCAAAGATAGTTGTGGGAGGCATGTTCAGGCTTAGTGAAAGCTTTTGTAGAGTGAAAAGTTATAGAACAAATATTTCTACTGGATCAACAACAGATGTCAGTCTTTCCCACCTTCCCTTGACCAATCCAATGAAGGACTACCGCTTATTGTAGCAGACTGATTAATTAAGTAACCGGGTGGGGCCCCACCTATCTGCCACCCCCTAGTACCAAGGGCGAATAGATCGGTACCAAGGTTTGCAAATAGGTCGGGAATGCTAGCCCTTCAAGACCAACCTATTCACCTTTGGGTCATTGGGGTTGGGGCCTCGGGTGGTGGCGAATTCCTTGGTTAGTGGGGTTGGTGCCCTTAGTAGGTGGGGTCTACAAACCCCACCCTAGTTGGGAGATATAGCCACAGAGATGGCAATATGCTATATACTCAATTGGTTGGGCTAGATCCCTTGCCAACTATTGTTTCCCACCCACCCGAAGCAGATTGGTTGGTCATTGGTTTGGAGAGATAGCTAGCCGAAGAGAGAGCCATAGAAGGTTGGGTGAGATGGCCGATGGAGCCAGAGATAGAGAGCCAACCAATTTGTGGTGTATATATAGGATTGTGCTAGATATCATTGTCCCCTCTCCTAGATAGTATAGATAGCCTCCCTCCCTATATATTTATGGGATGAGATGGGATGGGGTAGATTGAGGGGTATGTGGATGGTATTTTAGATGTTCTATGGTCCATAGTCTATCCTCCTCTCCCCTCCCCTTGTTGGTATGGGGTATGGAGTATGGGGTATTGTAGATGTATAATTCCTAAGGGTTCAACTAGACCCCCTACTGAGTTATGGCACCCATTAGAATAGTAGGGGCCCTCCCTCCTGATGGAACTATAGTTTCCCACTCCCCATAGAATTGTAGGGAAAATCAACAACTATAGAAAGATTATTCCATGCGCTGATTAATTAGGAGGGATGGGTTTAATTAACTGTTCCCCAGAAGATAAAGCAAAATTTTCTCAAAGACTGCAAATAGCGACTTTAACGATGTTATCGTTCCAATCAATTCTGATTATTCTAGTATCTGGTTATGGTGCAAAGGCATGGAAATCACCAACTCCATATCTTCCATGCTCCATAACAAGCTCAACTATTAAACCAAGGGTTTCTATTCCCTCTCACCCTCTCCTTATGGATTTCCAACTCGTATGAGTACAACTATTATTTGAACAAAGCATGAAAAATGTGATGCTTGTTGTTTGGTGGAACAAAATGCGAATACCTTCATTAGGTCAGTCAAACTAAAATATGTCTATCAAAGTGCTTCTGCAATTGCTTAGGACATCTCTTTCCAACCGAGGGATGAAACAAGATCATTTCATTCCATTCTTTGGAAAATAGTTAGGGATATTTCATTAGTCATGCCCAAATTAAGGAAAGGGGTGGGGGGATCTATATTTGTCATTCAGGTCAATTGAAAGGTGCAAAAATCACTAGAACCAAATGCAGGGAGTATGGGAAAACCTCATGTAATACATTTCACCATCAAATCGATTACGCTTATGCCAAGGTCTCTACTCATTATGGAATCTTAGGTGTAAAAGTGTGGATACCATTCCCAAGAGGATAGAAGGCACATGTTATATCCAAAGCGTACAAGATATCGTAAATATCGGAAAGGCATATTACGTAGGGGTTGTAAAATAGGTGGTACACAACTTGGTTTCAAAAAATATGGCATCATAAGTTGTGGAGCCAGTCATATCTCATACCAAGCCATTGAAGCAGCGTGTCATGCTATAAGTGAACAATTTTGAAAAAATGGGAGAATATGGGTCAGAGTATTCACGAATCTCCCCATTACCGATAATTAGAACGGAGCTCTTAGAGATAGAGAGGAGTTTCAGGGGTGGGGATAAGAAGTGGATTGAACAGCTGGCCCAGAGGATTGGAGACGGGTTTTTAAGATGTTGTCTTTAGACCGCCTCCCTAGATAGCTTTCGTCCCCTTGAAAGGGATGGGTGGGAACAGAACCCACTAGAAGGTATTGGAAGAAAATAAACAACTTTAAAAGAGTGAGATAAGGGAGGTTTGATCTCGAATGGAGCATATCTAGGATAATTGATTTGACAAGAGAATGTTTACTTGAGAGGACATTTGTCTTGGTCTGACTCCTGCCTTTTTCCATCCCCCACAGCGGTCGTCCTGGGATCTGGGGAGAAGTGAATGCATCCATCTGGTTCCTACTTGGGGACATTAGAGTAAGAAGGCTTTGACGTCTATCCCTGAGGCCTAATTGGAGTTCATGAGGCATTCATTAGAGGCAGTCCCTACTCTTGATGTCGAAGCTTATTACAATCCACCCCTGCCTAGGAGTATAGAATCTTATTTCCATCCAAGGGTGGAGCACCAAGAATTAACAACTAGAGCGATGACCTTACTATTCCCACCTAACCTGAAGCACCAAGAATTGACAACTAGATTTAATTAGGGAGGAAGTTCAAGAAAGTATTTGATGTGTTAGCTATATATTCCCTCCCACCTGATTTCAAGAAAGTCTTCTCCAGAGTTCAACCCTTCTTTTAGAGAGATCTCCATCTTATGTAGCTCAACTGGTGGTGCATGCGATTATGGTGGGAGTCTATTGAAAGGAGTTCAACCAACCCTACTTAATTTGCCTCACTCAAGATAGTATCCAAATGAATTGACAACCGGAAGGCCTAATTGACCATTAGGAAGGAAGGATGGTTGACTAGAGAAGTTTCTAGCCATCTAGATAGGCTTCACCCCCGAGTAGTTCCCCACCGGTGCAACGGGGCCAGCTGCCCTTCCTCCCACTATCCCACGGAGATCGATATTGAGTTATGTTTATCGGATAGCCTAATTGGTAGAGATGTTAACAACTGTCTTGCCTCCTAGGTGATGGAGACCCCCGGGTGAAGATGGGAGGTAAGAAAGGAAGGAAGGTCTTCTAGAGTAGACAACTATCGCAATAATGGTTGGTGCTTACATGGTAGTTATGAGGATGGGACCTGCATTAATGAAGGAAGGGTTGGACCCGGGGGTGTAGGCTAGTGAGAAGAACCATAATAGCTAGTCTTCATCTTGGCTCCCATCCCAACCCTTGTTAATTAATTATCCTACTTTCCCTACTCTAGCAAGTTAATTAATCCTAAGGAGGGTAGATTCATTTTTGGGAGGAGATAGTTGTCGAGCATTCTAAAGTTCCATCACCCCTCCATAACGACAATCGGTTGAACTAGTTAGGGAGGTAGATTAGTTTCTGAAGGCTCCACCATCAACCATATATTCCTTGGGTAGAGTTTCACTAGCTAGGTAGGGTAGGGGCATGTGAAAACTATACGGTGGAAAACTATAGCCCTGATGCACCGGTGGAAGGAGTAGAGTTAACAAATGCTTCCAGAAGGAGTAGAATTGCCTCGAGAGTCGAGTGCTTGCTATTTTAACTACTAGAGGCTATAAGGAAGGAAGGTCTTACCATCTTGAAGAGGGATTGAAGTTGTAAGGCCCTCCATCCTTAACTTTTGTTGTCCAACCGGGCAAGGCTCCTTCATTAGCGAGAGAGATCTCCCCAAGGGGGGTGGGAGGACATAGTTGGTGGGAGGTGGAAATAGTTTGCCCTCTTCATCTCCTCTTAACAAATCTCTTGATTGTTTGGCTTCCAACTAGAATAATTAGCTACCATCTACCCGATCCCTAACGAGTTAACAATTCCCCTTACATACAACTAGAAAGGAAGGAATTCTAGCTTTTGGCAGTAGCACCAACTCCAGCTTTTGGAAAGAGAACTAGTGGCAACCCCCCACCCAAAGAAACTATAGGCCCCTAGATATCCTAACGTTGGGCCTAAGGGAGTTTATGCTATTACATTCAAAATGTTTTAAGCATGGGAGTTCACCAGGACCAACCTAGTTGTTTCTATCCCAACTATTTGAATTGAGGGCATTTCAGACAGAACTATTTGAATTGAGGGAATTTCCATCCTTAACCAGCCATCCGGCGAGAAGAGTTATCACTCGATAAAGGTTATGGCTCCCCGTGTAGGGGTGGAGGATAGTAGACTGCATCACCCCCGAGAAGATGGAACCTAGAGTTCTCACTCTGGAAGGTAGTAGAAACTCTCCTACAAAATTCCCTAGGGGTGAACTGGATAGATAGAATTAAACTAGACCTTTCTCGAACTAACTCCTTTCCTCCCACAAGAAAGCCCAACATCCTAATGTTAACTTCTCTCCGGGGGTAAGGAGACAAAAGAAAGCTCCATCGTCTCACTCTGGTTTAGAGGCTACTGGATCTAAGGAGGGGGTGAACAACTTTCAAGTTTTAATAGCTTTACACTAGAAAAGTGCTAGTCAGAGAAGAGAGAGTTCTTTATAAGGGGTTCCACTAAGGGTGAGGGAAGGAAAGATTATTCACCCCCGGAAGGCAGGATGGTTTTTTAGCAGTTAGTCAGCTTCTATATCCTCCTAAGTTCCCAGCACTTCAGTGAAGACCGCCCAGCCCTGCTTTCATTGGGACTGACCCATTCACCTATAACCCCTGCCAAGCAGTACACTTGACCTTCACATCAAATCTCTCAACCCCACCTTGAGCCCCCATCCAACCCCACCTCTGACAACTACTATAACATGGTTTTTGAGGCATCCAATCAATACAAATCTTTCATCGGTTCATCTTGGAACCCTTTATGTTCATCAGTTTGTCCATGGTGTCTATAGTAGGGGGACTGAGTAACTAATCATTGCAAGTATTTGGTACCAGGCTCACCCATCCATACGCATAAGATCCTCATAGGTGTTGCTTTGAAGAACCCCACAAAATTCCATTAACAAGAATGAACCCAAGGAATTATAGGTGAGATATATTAGTTGAGAGGGAGGTAGATGTCATTGAGTTAGGTCATCCTTCATCACCCCCTGTAAGGCGAGTAATGTCATTCATTGGTTTTTGAACTATTCATTCATATGGCCTCCCATCCGCCCTAGGAGGATGGGAGTTCTAGATGCCATTGGAAGCTATGGCACCCCTCAAGCTAGATTAGGAAGCTATGGCCCAATATAACATTTGTAATATGGATCCTATCTGAGGGAAGGGAAGCGTGTCCTCTCTCTATAGTATAGACAGTTAGAACTGAGGGTGAATGAAGGAAGGATCTGAATGGATGCATGGTTCTGGATGGATGGTCTAGCTAAAGAAAGGATGGCCAGGGTGGGTGGCCCGATGGAGAATACTTTACCTTCCCTGGGTGGGATGGGATTATAGCTTGAACTCTCATTGAAATTGGTATGGGTCTGTTGGTAATTGTAATGAACTAGTTGAATTGGCTCCAATCAAGGCCATTAATGAAAGCATACTCAAGCAACTACTATGGAAGGGTAGTTAGGGCTCAACCGTACAGGCAACTATAGGTAGGAAGGCTCCCCCACCATTAGGAACTTTTAGCACTACTTTTTTCTCCACTTCTCTTAAGTATGTTGTTGGCTGTGGACCTATAGGATCTATCTTTCTTTCTTTCTTTATTTCTTTGTCCTACCTTCCTTCTAGAGGACCTTCCTTCCCTCTGAACAATCCCTCAAGAAGTAACTTTCCATCCAGTTCTATTCAAATTGTATACCGAGGGTGAATGAAGGACCAAGGGGAGCCGAACAATCTAACTATAGGATAGTCGAGGTTGGGTGGGACTAGAATCCCTATCCTTCTACACCCCCAAAAGAAAGGATGGCACCCCCACAAAGTAACCCAACCCCACCAACCATACTCGCCTTTGATCAATGGGGTTGGGACCGACCATAAGATGAATAGGTTGGTCCTAAAGGGAAAGATGGAGAAGACTTTCGTTGAACTCCCTGCCTCCCTCAAAGCATGAGGTAATGTCTTAACCAATGAGATCTCCCCAGACCAGTAGCTATTATTTCTTCTAAGCTAAGCTACCAAAGAGAAATCATCTATCCTATTGTGCCTAATCCATGTAGGCAGGGTAATGCTTTGTTTCATCTGACTTGAGACATATCTATATCCTCCCACCCCCCCCCCGATTGAGCCAGTTGAGTTAACACCTTCCGGCAGCGATGTTTCTCAAGAGTCCAGCTGATACACCCACCCTCATTTCTTGAAAGGAGGTAGGGATAGAGACTCATAAAGGTAGTGTAGGGCACTGTCCTAGAATTCTAGTGAAACTACAACCTATATACCAATCTCAACATCCTAACTAAGAATTCCTTCCATTAGAACTCATTACTTCCAAGTTAACACTAACATCGATTAGCTTCTTCTCAAGTCATGCCTTCCAGTTAGACTAATGTCCTCAACTAGAATTTGTTTAGCTTCCTTCCTCCATCAACTACTTTCTTGAGTTTTGTTTTAGTGGGACATCGGTCCTACCCATTTTATTGTATACCTTCTTGGGATCCAAACAATAAATATTGCTTTCTAGGTGGCTCCTTGCCCTCACCCCCAGAGCTAGATGCGGAAGCTATGGCCCCAATGAATAGTAAGGTCAAGATTCCTACATCAGGGGTGTAAGGGTATGAGTAGGATGGGAAGAGAAGGAGGGAAAGGTTGAACTAAAGGAGGAGGCCTACCACCCCCTGTTTAACTAAAGGAGGTCATACACCAGGCCCAATAGTTTATTCTATATGTAACACCAACCCTGGGCGAGTGGGTCGGGCCCGCCCACCCGACCCTCTATGGTTCTCTAGTAGTCATTAGATTATATTTGTGGGAGGATATATATTTTTCCATATGGTCGGTGTCAAAGGCATTCCTTGGGTGGTAACTATAGGGTCGGGTGGGGGGAGATTCTAGTTGTTGTTGTTGTTGTTGGTGGGTGGGAGGCCCCTACTACCCACATAACCGGGGGTGGGTGTTTATGAGGATATTTTTAGGCATGTTACATATAGAATTGAGAAAACATCCCTACTATCTATTCCTCCCTATCCCCCCCAACCCCCCCTCTCTTTAGTTCCAGGTGGGCAGGAATCTTAGTTCCCCTGCATAGGGGCCCTCCCACCCATGTTATTTATAGAATCAAGAACTATTCTATCCCTATAGTTCCCACCCACTCAGGAATGTTATGTATATAATCAATCCTTCATAATATTATTTCTATCACATCTATAGTTTCCGAGTATAGAACCAACTATAGAAAGTGTCAATGAAGCAAGCAAGCCAATGTGCCAGTGTCTACCAATGAACTACAGATTCCCACCCTACATGCATGCTTATTCTAGCAAGTTAATTCATTTAGTGGGAGGGACTATAGTGTCATTGGGTCTATAATCCCCCCACCACTAGACGAGGGGGAGTTAAGGTTCAGTCGGTTCAATGCCTACTGTATTGGAATTCATCAAATGGATGTCCGTGCATTGGGAGGGTGATATAGAGAAACCAACACTTCACACAACTTCACACAAGTGAAAAAATGATCCATAAATTACAATGAAAAAAATGCAACAAAATTGATTCAATTGAAAAATTTCATAAACTAATTCATCTCAAACAATGATTAAGTGCATTCTAGATCACATTGGAAACATTGCCATGGCAGCCTATAGATTAATGCAACGAACTGTCCTTAATAACTTTTACAAAAAAAATAATGAAGTAAATATCTTTGGTGAGATTGAATATAACATAATTTAAAACTTTCCCTCCAATTTATATGAAGATCTAATGGTGGAAAAGAAATTTATTGCATTTTTTCCAAAACTGTAAACCCTAGGTAGGGTTCAAACCTGCCTTCACAAAAATGGTCATAACTTATTCAAATCTTAATAAAATTTGATGAGACTGGAAGAAAATGAAATTATATTCACATGGAAACAAAATTTAAAAAAAATTAGATCAAAATATTGGCTGTACAATCCGTACCATCACATTTTTCATACTGCAATTTCTACACAATATTGTTAGAATAGGGAAGTTTCACCAAAATGATCATAACTTTGACAAAACTCGATGAAATTCAATGAGACAAAAATAATTATAAATTAGAAACAAATATATTTCCATCCATATATTATACTCCTTGATATGATGCCATACCAGTCATACAATGCACAACTTCAACCTGAAAACAATGTAATAATCAGAAAATGCACACAAAATTGAGGTTTTCATTCTCCAAACCTCAAAAAAAATGTATGAAACCCCCAATTCGAGTTTTGGATGGTGTACTTATAAATTTACAACCAAAACCAACTATTTTCAACCACCTTTTGATTATTTTGTTGACAAAACACCTTAATGACATTTTTTGACAAGTTGCTTGACAACTTTTACAATTTTTACAATATTTGCCTAAATTTCACGAAATGACCAAAAATGGTCCTAAACCACTTAGGATGGTCTAAAATGACCTTATTTTCATCAATAAATCTAAAACAAATCAAAAACCAAAGTTTCACAATATAGCTTAAAATTGCATCAAGGGTGCTCCTGCACCATACTCCCAAGGGGAAAAAAACTCAAGTCCACTTGAGTGTAGGTTTTCTCTCTCTTTCTGGTCTTCCAATTCTTTGAAAACTTGTCCTTCATCTCTACAAATTTCCCTAGATCCTTTTTATTATTTTTTTACCATCTCCTACTAAGCATCTTCTCAACTTCAAGGTACCAAAATTTGAGTTCTTGTTCATATGCCTCAGTACCATTGTCTATGTCGTCATCTTCATCATTCGAACACAATATGTCAGCATATACATCATCCATAAAATTAGAAAGTGCAACCATTACCTCATATTTTTCACCATATTGCGCATAATAATCAACATTCACTTCTTTTTCTTCATACCCTTTTCCATCTTCATTTTCATTTGTTGCACCTGTAAACACATACTCACACAAAGACTTAGTTTAAAAAACACAAGGTTTACTTGTCTCTTTACATGCTTCTAGCACCCTTCCTTTCAACATATATTGAAACTCATCAATTATTGTTGTTGTCCTCTTTTTTCTTCTTCTCCTCTGAATGATCTTCTTGATAGGCCACTTTATCCTCTTTCTTATTGGTAAATGCCAACCATTTCCTTTCTCAAGTAATTGTTGCATCTCAAAATTCATTCTTTTATTCATTTCTTCCAAGTCTTGCCTCAAATATACTATCTCTTTCTCAATATAAATTTTCTTCACCTTCCCATCCTTTTTCTTTATCTCACTTTTCTCTTTTTTCTTGCTTGGTGCCTCCTTACTCTACAAGTCTCGATGAACAAATCTTCTCAACATCTCCATTTTTCTTTCTCAAGCAAGTCTCTTTCACCTTGCTTCTCCTTGTCTTCATGATACCTCACCTAGGTTTCCTCTCCTTTTCCTCAATACCTAGACTTTTGGCATCCAAGTTCTTCCTTCAACCTACAAAAAGATAATACACAAACTCCCAAAACTTCATTGCCCAGATCTTTGGGTTTTGATACCAATTTGATGCAGAGCAACCAACACTTAGCACAACTTGACACAAGTGAAACAATGATCCATCACTGACAATGAAAAAAATGTAACAAAATTGATTCACTTGACAACTTT
Organism: Sequoia sempervirens; assembly: GCA_007258455.2. Lineage (NCBI taxonomy): Eukaryota > Viridiplantae > Streptophyta > Pinopsida > Cupressales > Cupressaceae > Sequoia > Sequoia sempervirens. The sequence continues at coordinate 507,861,414 of VDFB02000015.1, forward strand.
CATAAACTGATTCATCTCAAACAATGATTAAGTGCATTCTAGATCACGTTGGAAACATTGTCATGGCAGCCTACAGTTTAATGCAACGAACTCTCATTAATAACTTTCAAAAAACAAATAATGAATCCAATCTATTTTATGAGATTGAATATAACATAATTAAAAAATTTCCCTCCAATTTGTATGAAGATCCAACGGTGGAAAAGAAAGTTATTCCATTTTTCCAAAAACTGCAAACCCTAGGTAAGGTTCAGACCTGCCTTCACAAAAATGGCCATAACTTATTCAAATATTAATGAAATTTAATGAGACTTGAAGCAAATGAAATTAGGTTCACATGGAAAAAAAATACATCTTTTTTTAGATCAAAATATTGACTGTACAATCCGTACCATTTTTTTTCAGACTGCAATTTCTGCACAATATTGTTAGAATAGGGCAGTTTCACCAAAATGATCATAACTCCGACACAACTCAATGAAATTAAATGATAAAAAAATAACTATAAATTAGAAACAAATATATTTCCATACATATATTATACTCCTTTATATGAGGCCATACTAGGTCGTACAATGCACAACTTCAGCCTGAAAATAATGTAAGAATCAGAAAATGCACACAAAATTAAGGTTTTCATTCTCCAAACTTCAAAAAAAATGTATCCAACCCCCAATTCTAGTTTTTGAGGGTGTCCTTATACATTTCTAACCAAAACCAACTATTTACAACCACCTTTTGATTAGTTTATTGACAAAACACCTTGATGACACTTTTGACAAGTTTCTTAACAACTTTTTTTGAGCAACTTTTACAATTTTTACAACATTTGCCTGAATTTCACCAAATGAACAAAAATGGTCTTAAACCACTTAATATGGTCTCAAATTACCTTATTTGCATTAATAAATCCAAAACAAAGCAAAAACCAACTTTCACAATATAGCTTAAAATTGCATCAAGGGTGCTACTGCACCAGAGGAAAGGACGCTTCCAAAGGAGAAAGGCCATGGGGAGATATCGGCCATGATCCACGGATCTTTGATTAGGAAACCATGTCCCACTCCCTTCCTCTATAGTGGGGGGTGGGGGTGAAGAAACTTAGCAAACTGAAACATCTAAGTAGCTAGAGGAAAGGAAATCAACCAAGACCCCGTTAGTAGCGGTGAATGAAAGTGGATTGGGAAAATATCCATTAGTGGAGCCCTTCCGTCCTACCTATAGTTGGAGCTATAGGTAGATTAGGTGTGGGGTTCTATTTCAAAGGCACAATAGGAAGAATGAAAGCTTTAACATCCAGTACTTTGACCAACTCTGAAGACTAAAAGTCAAACCATTAACTATTCTCTCCCACCCTTATAGCTTCCAAAGGAGGCAATACGCAGACTATTATATACATAATATGATTAGGAAGTTTATGAGGGGTATGGATGGAGACTTTAAAAGGAAGAGTTTGGAATTGAAGTTGGTCAAAGTGCCCCTATATATTCTATGGGTGATCTTGTTTCTTGGTAGAGTGTTGGAATCAATAGCTTCTTAAGCAAGCTAGAGAGGTGGAACGAATAGAGTCACCTTCCTTTCAGGAAGGAAAGAAGCAGCTTTTAGAAAATCTTGCTTGGGCTTTGAGATGTTAGTCTAGGTTAATCAGAGAAATTTAGGAATGAAACAACCAAATGGCTAGAAATAATGGAAGAAGGAATGCTTTAATGAAATGCTCATACATTTAATCCCCCCACAACCAGAGGGATTGAACCCAAAATGTGACTCAACTCAAACTCTCATCCAACTATGCTCCCTACCCCCCAGCTTTCCAAGGGAAGTGGGGAAAATCAAGCTGTTGGAGCATCTGATCTTTTCTCTTGCTGGCTACCCCCATAAACCAAAGAGGAAAGGTGTAAGATGCCCCAATATAGGGTCTTTCTCCTCTGGCGTTGAGCCCGCCTTTTGACAAACAAACAAGCATGTACCTTCATCAACACATTTAGCAGCATTTTCAATCCTCTTTCAAATGCACTCTCCCTACAGTTCATGTGGGAGATAATTATTAACGACTCTAGCAAACAAACTGTGGAAAATCTCCTCGGTTTGGCTACTGGTGTCCAATATCCAAGGCTCTGGTAGGATTATGATATGGAGGGTGGAATGTCTGGTAAGGACTTGTCTTGTCATTTCCAATTCCCCTTCCTTTCTATTAAGACAGTGTTGGTATCGAGGTGGAGACCCGACTTAGCTTCCATTGGTGAGCATCCACTTGACCTTCCTACCTCCATTTACAACACTCAACTGTGCCAAAAATTAACTCTTAGTCAGCTCACTGATTCGCTCTCCTCCTGATAGTGCCTTCACCCCTTCGCCTTCCAACTGCATCAGATCTTGCTCTCAAAGCTCTAGATATCCGATGATCCACTTCGACTTGAAAGGATCCAAGTATTTTATATACATAATATGATTGGTGATTCCCTACTAAACTATAGGCATCGAATGATTTCATCAATCTCCATTTCAACAAAGTCTCTCTCTATTTCAATGAATCTTCGAATGTTGACTAGCTTCCCCTTACAAAGGAATGGATTGTTGAGTGATCTCACCCTCTCGCATCCACTCGGGGCCCGTAGCGACCCCACCATCCAAGGCTTCGCCCACCATCCTAGCCCTTTAGGACCGGGGGGTGGGAGGATATAGATACACTGAGGTGGGTGGGTATAAGCAATAGGGTGAGAAATCCCCCCAGTAATGAAGCCTCAGTCGGTGGGTAAGGCTTGCCTTTGACAGCCGGACCCTATTGGCCTTAGGTGTAGTTTCCTTGGGTGGGAGGAATATAAAGCCAAGACCCCACCATCCAAGGCCCCAACCCTAGGGGGGTGGGAGGATATAGGGATGACCCCCAACCCCACCAAGGCTTCGCCCATCAGGGGGTGGGAGGCTATAGAGTTGCTTCACCACCACCTGAGAAAACCAAGGCTTCACCCACCAAGAACAAACCAACCCCACTGACCATGCCCTTCGAGACCGTGCCCCCCAAATAATCTACCGCCTTATTCTAGCTTAAAATAGCAGGCTGATTAATTTACTAATTAATTAAGGGGGCGAGAACTAGAAAGTGCATTAATTCACTGATTAATTAAGAGGTATATTATTATTGTGGGAGGATATAGATACTATAACCCCACCAGGGGGTGGGAGGCTATAGAGTTGGGTGAATAGGTTAGTCCGGAAGGGCAAGTCCAGAAGGGCGGGGTGGGAGGCAATAAGTTTCGGGGGATGGGGGGGTGATCAACTCTAGTTCCAAGCCCCTCTTCCAATACATGGTACTTGATAGGTTGCATGATAACCATATGTCATACTTAGCTAGATGGTGTATAGGGTTGTGTGGTAGGTTGCAATAAATAGAGTCAATATACCTCATAATTAGTTCTTGGTTGGCATGGTATATTTGTTGATCTCTTTATTTTTAACCCTTGTGAAGGGTACCTGGCCACTTCCGTTCGAAAGGTATGTGAGGGGATTGCCAGTTTGTAGATGGAGCTAAAGTAACCAAATGATGCTCTCTCTCCACGTAACAGCTCAATACGCCACAGGATTTTTCACTCAAGCATGCATTGTATATTGAGATAATGATATTTTTATTTGTACATCAATCATTGTATATTGTACTTATATATAAATGGAAAATTGGATAAGTCATGTTGTAAGAATGAAAAGGTGTGAATATGTTTGAGCATAAATGTAGTCAATATGATAATTAGAAATAATTCATTCTAGTCCTAATGACAAAGTGAAATGAATCCTCAAAGTATTATTAATATTAAGATAAATTTAATTCGTTGCTTTATTTTTCATAATGATGTTGTTCAATGTTTAATTATGTTACTTATATTTGAATTATGTACTCTTATTATATTTATGATTAAAAAAATTGTAGTTTATGATTGAATTTTTATGATGTACAAACAAAGGTTTTGTTATACCCAAGATCTATAATAACTAAGAGTTAACTAAAACAACTCAAAAAATAAAAATAATAAAATAATAATAATCTATACAAATAATGCAATGTGAAATATGAGAGATACACAAGAGATTTCTCAAGTGAGAGCTAGAGGTGGGTATATATGGGATACACCACCAAGAGATATAAATTTAAAATCAAAAGGGGATAAGATATGTGGTCACATGTGTAGTACATCACCGAGGAAGGTACAAATGCCTTGAATAAACTTAACATGTTAGATGTGAACAAGATAGAAAAGGAAACTAGACTAGTAAAAGACTAATTTGAACACACCAACACCTTTCAAGAAAATTAATTACAATGCTTTAATTTCAAGAATATACAAATATACATCAAATCCATAAATGACTAATACTTATTGCATTTCCAAAAAAAAAAAGCAAAAACATAGCCACTAGTGGACCTTAGACTATCCAAATCATCATCTCAATTTGCATCAACAAAGCCTCATGTGTTCAATATTTTATCAATGTGTTATCAATACTAGAATAAACCAAATAATAATTACAAGTAGGTCATACAAATTTGTAAGCAACCTCTTCATATAACTTCAATTTTCTCTACCATGGTTAGACATAAACCTACTTAATGTTTCCATTGCTTGAGCAATATCTAGCCTAGTACAAATCATTGCATACATTAGGCTACCAACTATACTAGCATATAGCATGTTATACATATCAAAATCATCCTCACATTTTGGACACATACCTAAAGCAATCTTAGTGCCAACAAATAAAGGAGTTCTCATTGGGCTATAGCTCACATATTAAACCTTTAGAAAATATTATTTACATACTTACTCTAAGATAAGCAAATATTTTTGTGGTCATGGTCCGTCTAATTTTTATACCCAATATATATCTTATTTCCCTCATATATTTCATCTCAAATGTACCTAAATGTTATTTTTTATCTCACTAATCACATCATTGGTGTTATTAAAAATAACATGTAATCCACATACAAGGAAATAATTAATATATTATCATCAATACAGTTGATATAAATACACTAATCTTCCTCACTTCTTACGAAACCCAACTTCAATGCAAATGATTCTGACTTTTGATAGTACATCTAGGATAATTATTTCAAACAATAAAGAGACCATTTCAACCTACAAACCAATTATTCAAGCCTTCACTTTTACCTCAAAATCTTTAGGTTTTTACATATAAATTTTCTCTTCCATATCCACATGCAAAATTGTAGTTTCAGCATCCATTTTTTCAATTTTAAAATTATAAGCAATAACTATGGATAAAAGAAATATAATTGAGGATAATGTAATAGGATATAATTTTTCACCAAAATTAACTCCCTCTCTCTAAGAGTAGCCATTGGCCACCGATCTAGCCTTGTACATTTCCAATGAATTGTCTACTCCAAATTTCTTCTTATAAAACTATTTACATCTAATGTATTTCCTTCCTTTGGGAAAATAAATAAGATCCCAAGTCTCACACAAGTCTAAGGCTATTATCTCCTTCTACATGGCTTGTTTACAATACTTGCTATTATCTAAAAGAGCAGCTCCCTTCTAGGATCTAGGCTCATCGTTAGTACTTAACAAATAAAATACACAATGAAAATTTTTTGGGTCATACCTATCAACTAGCATTATTTTATGGATCTTTTCAAAGGAGTACAAGATTTGTCCTCTTGATTTTTTGCATGCTCAACCTCTTTAGGGTCTTTCTACTAAAAACACTCACATGAAACATCTTCCTCCCCATCCCCCAATCCATAATTATGTTCTTCAGGATGTGCATCTCCTTGATTAGCTCAAAGTGCACTATATTTTTCCTTTTTTTCTCTTTTGTTTTTTCAAGAACAAAAATAACTATAAACTCCCTAAAAATCACATCTCTAGAATAGAAAACTTTCAACGTTAGAGAATTCTAAAGCTTATAACCCTTAACATTCTTACCATATCAAAAACATTCTTATCTAATCAAAAACATTCTTACCATGCTTATCTAATCAAAAACATTCTTACCATATCCAATGAAGATACATTTATGTGCTTTTTTATCTAGTTTAGATCACTTTTCTCTAGGAACATGGTATAAGTAATCTTATCAAATATTATATGTATTCATAAATCATTAAGCTTAGATACCAAAATTAAATTTCTTGCTAATTTAGGAATTTATGTAAAACATGTGGTAGATTTTTTATCCTCCTATCACTAAAACACAACTTTATCTTTCCTTGTCCAACTATTAGATATGAATTGTTGTCTCCAAGGTATATCTCCAACCATAAAATTCTTGATATGAGGAGAACCATTCCTTATGATTCATGTGTTATGAGCATCCTAAGTCAAACAACCAATGTTCATCAAAAATAATATTGCAAGAATGAAATAAAGCTTCATCACATTTTTTTAGGAATTTTTCATGGAGCAATCTCATTTTTATTATTATTTCTACATTCTTTCTTCACATGTCCCCTTTTATACAATTACAACACTTCACTCTATTATTTTTAAAAGTTATAGATTGCCTCAAGAATTAGGCTTCTCCTTAGACCCGTTTTGTTCTCCATTAGATCCTTTCTTTTCTTGGACCTTCCCCTAACATGAAGAGCATCCTTAGTACTATCTATAGTGGGTTTCTTCCTCATTTCCTTTGTCAACAAAGTTGCAATGAAGGTGAGATATCCCTTCTAAATCTAACCGCAAAAATTCAATTTTTAGAGTGTTGACATTTCATCAAACAGTTGTGCAAACTGATGAATTCTAATTTTTTTACTATTGTTTTGATTTTTTGAGTTTTGTTTGATTTCTTTTGATGTTTGGTTGAGTGTTTTCAATTCCAATAACATAAAGGAAATGCATAGAACTAATATATAAATGATTACACAACATAAATTGATAAACCCACTTCCATTTATGCCATTAAATTAAAGATATAAGATTTGATTAAAATGATAGTTATGCTCGATATGAAAATTATCAAACTATAACAGCTCTATTAAACCCAATACAAATGAAAGATTTGAATACCCAATATGCCAATAACATACCCATTCTATGCTCGCATGAAAATACAATGTATGAAGGTTGATATGAGCATGATAACAATGGTAGAAGACTAAAATAGAATATGAAATATGCAACTACAGGTCTGATCATTGTTTTGGAAGTGCTGATATGAAATTGGTTGCCAACATCAACTTCAAATTCCCATGAAACCCCTTCCAAATGATGGTGCACCAACTAGAAATGGTACAGATGGTATGGAATATGTCAAATCCTCAATGTAAACTTGTCAAACGGCTGGAATAAATCTACAATAATGATTGTGCCACAAACCCTAGGTGCACTTGGCCAAAAATGGTACAGCCAACAAGTAGAATGCAAACATGTGATAGTATTGGCCTGTTTGAGACTCGATCTATCAATGGTTGCACCTAATCTGAAGAAATATGTTGATATAACACTATTGCAAACTCAGGCCTAAAAATTAAAAAATTGAAACTCTTCCAATTAGGTCCTCAATGGTGAACTGGGTTCTCGTCCAATTCGCGATAGCCCTTGGGAGTTTTCATTCCCAGAAGATTGAAACCAAGCTGAAACTCTTCTCTAGAGCTCAAAACTGCAAGTGCTGATATGAAAAATGACAAATGAATGCCAAAATAGAAGCCCAAAACTCACTTTATAACCTACCATGAGCTTTTTTATAAAAGATAATAAAATATTCCTCCTCAAGGGTCTTTTCCTCATCAAAATAAAGGGACACTTTTTAAAAAAAACTTTGTTTCACTAGGATGGGGGCACTTTTCACTATTCACTTTATAATTTTTTGTTACTATTCACTTTTAATATTCCATTAAAGCAAACTTTAATATTTTCAATTTATCTTTGGATTCAAAAATTGAACTCCAAACTGGAAGGCTTGTAAAGCTCTCGGTTAGGCTCTACATCCCTCAATTGGGTCCCCTAACTATACTGCTGACCTACGGGAACCCTAATAGTAGGCCAACCTCAGCTAGTATGAGCTGCCTAAGGAAGGGACATTATAGAAGGCATCCAACTTTGGATTTGATAAATTAGCACTAATAGCAAGAATCATATTCTCCCATGACTCAAGAAAAGAACATAGAAGCATAATGCACTTATCTTCCTCATCTATCTTTACATCTACAAAGGCTAAATGAATCAAAATTAAATTAAATAAATTTAAATTCTTCACTATCAATTCACCTTGCTTCATTTTTTAGAGAAAACAAATTTATTTTCAAATATAATTTTCACAAGAATTTTTTCAAAAATTGAGGTGTTTATGTAGCTTAATACTTTGTAAAACTATTATACTTGTTGATCTAAATATGTATTCTTTGTTACAGATTATTTGTGGGTGATTATCTGATTAATTCATTTTATCATTTGTAGAATGAAGGCAGAAGGTTGTAGAAGAATTAGACATAATATTAGAAGATACACAACATATACCGTGGAGAAACCCTTTCAAGAAAGAAACCCCACAAGAATCAATGTATTATTTAATCTTAGAATAAGATTACAATAATTCCAATCCTTACTTGAGATGCTTCTTTTTCCTTCAACAAATCTTCTTCACAATCTGCAATAAAATTGATACAAACTCTCTTCAACTTGCTTGAGATAAATAGGCAATAATCAACCTTGTAAACTCCAAAGAGTTACAATTACAAAGCTCAAATATTATCACCAAAAACCTATACCTATCTCTTGCAAGTAGAGTTCTACTATGAAGAACAATATCAAATCAACTCCATCCATTTGGGTGTCCCAAACTGAAGTCATAACTCAACCTTTATTCCAAAGATATCTTCAAAGTTTATCCTCAAAGTAGATGCCCAAGAATGGGCCCACTTAACTCAGCCTTCTAAAATATCTTAGCATGCAAAAGTGTTAACTCCAAGAAGCCAACTTGAGTGCCCAAGGTGGGTCAAAGTCATTCTCTGTTAACTGAAACATTTCTCTCCACCATTCATGCAAGAATGGTCATCTCCTGTTAACTGAAGGAAGTCACATGTTATTTGTCATGCAACTCAAGTCATTATTCATGCATTCCAAGTTAATTGAAGTCAACTAGCATTCAACTAAAACTAGCTAAAGATAATTGAACCATAACTGAACTAAACTAAACTAAACTAATTCTGAATTGAACTAAACTTCATGCATGTAAACATCAAACCCTAACTCCAAGGATCTTTACATGCATTATAGAAGTGTTACCTCTTACTCCAAATAGTTAACTTAACTCAAGGTGAGTGTCACCTTCCATGTGGGTGCCCCATGTGCTCCTATTATTTAGGTGTAGCCACCTAAATTTTGACACTTATATTTGTCCAAATTTATCCCTTTTCATCTAAATATCCTCTTACTGGAATTAATTAAGTAATGTTACTATTATTTAATTAATACCCCTAAAGTCCCTAAATCCCTAATGTATCTAGTTAAATAATTAAATACCTTACCCTTTATCCCCCTTTTTCCTCAAAGAATTAAATAAATAAGACATTTATTTAATTCCTCACATGTCACATCCTCCATAATCTTCTTCTAATCTGGATTAGTCTAACTAATCCTCGATTAGGATGTGCACACCCTTAATCAGGATTAATGTCACATCCTCCACATCTTCCAACTTGCTTCTAATCTTCCATTAATCTTCTTAATCATTTGTTTGCACAACCTTAATCTAATCCCCTTTGCTACATTTAGCATACCTTTTTGGTCAACCTTCACAATTTCCACATTTAGCCTATACCCCCTTCTCCATGTGAATTAAAAATTCACATTTATCCCTCCAAGACTCTCCTCTTCCCCATGCAAGTTGTTAGGAGTTCTAGAACTCCTCACTTGTCACATCACTCGCATGAAGACAAGTACTTTCCTTTTTGAGAACCTTGTTTTATCCCCAAGGTACTCCCAATCATGTGAATTTAAAATTCACATTTATTCCCCCAACAACTTCTCTCATCCCCATGACTCCTCACTTGTCACCATCACTCTCATCCCATGGTACTTGCAAGTACCTCCACCTCACATTTCCTTCTCCACATCACATGTCCTCTTAACATCTCATCTTCCACATGGCAAATTGTGAGAGTTTGTGAGTCCTCAACTCACCACAACCCTTCATCTTGCCCATGTTGGCAAAATATTGACCGTTCAAATCCCTAGAGGCCTTTCCCCTAAAATAGAGGATTTTTGGCTTCATTTTCTCATAACACATTTTCATAACAACTTTCAAGCTCTCAAGCACACTTGCATTCTTGCACTAACAAAAGACCTCCATTGTTGCATGTTTTCAAGCTTTCATCCTTTACATTTGCGTTCATTCATCCAACTACCCACATAGCCCATTTGAATCCTCATCTCACATAGAGCATTTTGCATCCATTCTCATCACATTTTTCCATCAAGGAGCATACAAAACATCAAAGATCCAAAGGCCAACCAAGGAGCAAGTTGAACAAGGTAAAAATCAGCTTTCTTATCTTTGTTTTGTTTGAGTTAATGTATCCCTATCTTGAGGTGTTAAGTGTTGTTTGTTGTCTTTTTCATTCTATTTTGTGTCATTTAGATAGGCTAACAACTCTTGATCATATTTCTGGCACACCCGGTGGGACCCACAAACAGGTCCCTTGCTTTCACATGTTTTGTTGTTTGACATCTTGTAGGTTCAAGTTGCAGAGAGGCGACTTCATAGCTGACAGAGGTGACCCCACCCACTATTGGGTGACCTTACCCTACACAGGGGTGAACTTTCCCTAATTTTGGCAACCTGCCCCAACTTGGGTGAATCTGTCGTCAATAGGGGTGATTCTGCCTTGCAGAATCGCCCATCTGTGCAAAAGATAGAATCTTCCTTCAGTTTGTTGAATGGGAAAACCTGCCCCATAGAGGGATGAACCTGCCCTATAAAGGGGCAAACCTACCCCAGACAAGGGTGACCCTTCCCAAACAAAGGTGTTTATGAGGTAAAAAAGTGGTTTAAACTTTGTTTCCAGCTTTTGTTTCTTATCATTTTGAGGTACTAACCCCCTAACATCATATGTTGGTGAGTGTGTCCACTTTTTTCCTAAAATTTGTGTAGCTTGTCTCACACTTGTCAAAGAACGGAGATCAAACTACTAACACTTTTCTTGCAGAGCGATCGTTTCTAGCTTTGTTAGTTTAGTTTGTTTAGCATTTTTGCTTGTTAATATAGGCACATAGATCTAATTAGGGGAAGTCAACATACTGTTTGTTGTGTGTTCAAAGTTCTTTGTGTCACCCAAGAGGCACTATCTTGTTCACACTTTCCCCTTGCACTTCGTGTGAGCCTGGGGAGTAGTCGAAAACGGTTAGTGTTCTCTTTTTAGTTGGACCTACTTGGGGATTTCATCACCCCAAGGGATGATCCCAACCATGCGTAATGACGGGGTATACAAAGGGGGGAGAGCCAAAGTTGTACCCCAATCCAGTCACATCATGTCTAGTGAAGCGTTGAAGCTAGGGTGATACATAGATAAGACGTGAAGAGTTGGTTTGAGCCTTTTGTATCTCGATGGGTTCCCAACTCATGTTTGTAAACGGACTGGTGTTCATGGTTGTGCCTCACATACCATGCATATATCGAGGACTCCCTAGTTGCCTTGTTCATCCTAGTTAGAGAACCGTGTTGGCTATACCCTCTTCACTAATCTTAGGATCGTGCTACCTGAACTGTCTTTTTTGTGTAAAACCAATGCATATATGTTTAGTCAAGTCAGTCTTTGCCTATTTCTTGTTGTTTGTTGTGTTTTTGGTCCTTTTCCATAGTCATTTTCATCCAATTCAAATCCAATTTTGTTGACAGGGGCAGCATTGCCTTTAATAGGGGCAAACCTACCCTCAAAAGGGGAAAACTTGCCCTCTATCTCAATCATTTCCTAGCTTGTTTCTATCAAAATCACCCATCTTTCTCTAAATAGGTGACCTTGCCCCAGAGAGGGGCAACCCTGCCCTAAACAAGGGCGAATCTACCCTCTGTCAGTCAAACAGCCATCAAAATAACCAGTTTCTCCAGTTGGGTGAACTTGCCCTATACTTGGGTGAACCTGCCCTAAGTTGGGAGAACCTTCCCCATACTTAGGCAAACCTACCCCAACTTGGGAGAACTTGCCCCCAAACAGCTAATTTCACCTTTTGTTCAGTCATTTTGAGCATCTGTTTCATCATTCCAAGCTTTTGTTTCTCTGTTCTAAGTGTCTGTTTTCCCGTCCTAAGCATCTATCTCCCCTTTCGAGCAATTATTTACTCATTTCGAGCATCCATTCATCCATTCTGATCATCCATTTACTCATTATGAGTATCTTTTCATCCATTCCATGCATTCGTCTCCTCATTCTAAGAGTCCATCTCCCTATTTTGAGAGTCAATCTCCCCTTCCAAGCATCCATTTACTCGTTCTAAGTATCCATTCATCCATTTTGAGCATTTGTCTCCTCGTTTTGAGACTCTATTTCCTTGTTTCAAGAGTCTGTCTCCCCATTCTGAGAGTCTGTCTACCTGTTCCAAGAGTTTGTTTCCATGTTCCAAGGGTCTGAAAGCATATAGGTGACCCTTCCCACTAGTAGGTGAACCTTCCCTCCAATAGGCGAACCTTCCCTCCAATAGGTGAACCTTCCCACCAATAGGCGAACCTACCCTTCAATAGGTGACCCTGCCCATGAATAGGTGACCCTGCCCTCTAATAGGTGAACCTGCCCTTCAATAGGCGACCCTACCCACCAATAGGCAAACCTGCCCTTCAATAGGTGACCCTACCCTCCAATAGGCGACCTTTCCCTTTAGATAGGTGACCTTGCACTCTAGATAGGCAACCTTGCCCCTTAGATAGGCAAATTTGTCCAAAAGCAGCCCTTCATCCATCTTCCCGTCATCATTGTTTCATCAACCAAATCACATAGGGGCTTCATAGAACATCATTAGAGTCCATATCCATCATCAAATCATCCATCCCCATCACCTAGACTTCGTTTCAGGGATTTTGATTTTGACGCAAAAACTTTTGGAGGCCATAACTTTTGACTCGAGTATCTGTTTGGGAAAAAAAATTATAGGTGGTTGCATTATGAGGTGGAATGTGGATTTCCAATAGATCCTTAGTTAGTTGGCCCCCATTTCAACACATTTTTGGGGCCTCAAACTTTCATCTTGACCCTCAAAATCGCAATTTAGTGTTTTTTTTTTTTCAGTTTTTGAAAAATCATTTTCATTAATAACTCAAAATGTATGTCTCAGATTTAGGATGTTAGTTGGAAATTCATCCTACCTTAGTTTTAGGAATTTTTTGGGAAAAAATTGGACTCTCAAAGATATGCCTGTGCAGTTACCTAAAATTGCAAAATTTGACAATTTTTGAAAACTATCAAATCTAGAAAAATTTGATTGTCAACACCTTACGTCCTCTAATTAAAACCCTTGAACCTGGTGTAGAATCAATCCCATCACATCCTCCAATCATCCTAATTTGAGCTTTAATCTAATCCCAATCTGAGCTTAACTTAAACCGCAATCTTCTTCCAATCCATCCTATTTATCCTTTCATCACCTTTTCTTTCAACACCTTACATCCTCTAATTAAAACCCTTGAACCTGGTGTAGAGTCAATCCCATCACATCCTCCAATCATCCTAATTTGAGATTTAATCTAATCCCAATCTGAGCTTAACTTAAACCGTAATCTTCTTCCCATATTTTCAATCCCTATCCATCTAATCTAACATCATGAATCCTTATCCTTCCCTAATGCAACCAATAATAGTATTCAATGGGAATCCTAATTACGTTGACAATGATAATGAGTCTTGTGGATCAAGAAGAATATGACCTAGATCCCCTTGATGCTATCATTTCTAGTAAGCTTTCCCCAACCACTTTCCAAAATCCAATCACCCCTCTAAGCTATCCCATCACATCTTCACCCACACCTAGTAGCAATCCTTATGCTACCTTTGACAAGGTATATCCAGTATCTTCCATGTCTGCATATTCATCATACCCTTCATCCACATCATTTTCTTATCCAACATCCACATCCTCTTATCCCAATATATCATCTCAATCTAATATACCATCTCAATACTCCTATTACAATCCCCCATCCATGTCCCCCTATCCTAATCCTCCTTACTAGTCTACCTATCCTAATCCTGCATCCACACCTTATTCTAATCAAACATCTACATCTTCCTATCCTTATCCTACATCCACACCTTATCCTAATTCAACATCCACATCTTCCTATCCTTATCCTACATCCACACCTTATTCTAATCCAACATCCACATCTTCCTATCCTAATCCACCTTCCACGTCCTCCTATCTTAATCCACCATCTCAATCTTCCCATCCTAGTCTGTTATCCCAATACCTTTATTATAATCCACCACCCATATCCTCTTGTCCTCATACACCACCCATATCCTCTTGTCCTAATCCACCATCCATGTCCTCCTATCAAAATTCACCATCCCAATATCCCTACCTTAACCCTCCATCCAATCCTAATCCTCTGCCTACTCCTAGTCCTCCATCCAATCCCATTCCTCAACCTAATCCTAGTCCACCAATCCCTAATCCTTCATCCACTCCTACCACTTGAGCTATGCCTAGAATATGCATGATTCTCACTCCAGAAGTTCTCCAAGGACTCATGACAAAGAATACATGCCCAACTCCACCCCTTGAAGTTGTGGAACCATGCCATCCCAATCCATCATCTACAGTCATTAGTGATGAGACCCTTCTCCATCCCACACCTGTCATTGCTGCTACCACCCCTAGCACTAGTGAAACCATCAAATCCACTGCATCCATTGAACCCCCATCCCCTGCTCCGAGAGTTGTCGAGCCCATCGAAGACACCCAAATCCAATCCACTCCTCCCACTCCTAGTATCACCGAAATTCATTCCCATGAACTTCATGAATCCCCCATCCTTTCATCTCCCCCACTTGAGGAGTCTCTTCCACACTCCATCATCATGCCAACCGCACATAATGAGTCATGCCAAGAGCTTGATCCAAAGCATACCAACACATCCTCTTCTCTTGATCGAGATCCTACCATCCTATCTATTCCACCTCAAGATCACAATCCCCCATCCATTTCATCCCATGATCCCCTTGACATTCAACATCCGCTCATTTCATCGCATGAGCCCTTATCACCTATTGCCACAAGTCCAGATCCTATCATATAACCTAATCCTTCTCTTGATCTCTTACCACTCACTCCTCCTGGTCATGATGTTGCTACCCCATCATCTCCATCTCTTGATCCTCCATCATTTCCTAGCTCTACCATCCCAACAACATGTTTATATTCCCTCAATACTCTCACATTTATCCATGGTGGTTTCCTTGCAGATGAGGAACCGGGTGTATACATCACCCATCCTCCTCCATCTAATAATGGACTCACATCATTTTTCCAAAATAACAAGAATCCTATCATAGAGTGAATGTTCAAACGCATGAACTATCAAGGGAAAATTTTAGGCCTTCATGAGCAAGGTATTTTAGAGCCCATCTATGTCAAAGAAAATCCGTGTACACAAGGTCTGGGATATATCTCTCAAGCACGCAATCCAAAAATGTTGGTACAACCTCTATACATCCTCAATGAGCCTCTTCCACAAGCATAATAGGCTCTTCCTGTCAATCCAAAAAACCATTTGTCGCCATCCCCCCTCCATCGTATAGCCTCCAAAAAACCACAAGGATTCCCCATGAAATCCATTTGCAAACTCAAAATAGGAAAGAAATTGATGAAGAACACAATTCATAAGATAAAACTAGATTTAATCCTAATTAGAGAAGCAAACACTTGATCCCATGGGGGAATTAGTGCCAATTTGATGTGAAAATTGGCCCTTTCCCAATTCCTATGATGAAATCTTGATATGTTGAAGATGATATTGATCCACTTTTGATGAAAGATGAGAACTCCAAGCCAAATCTACAAAAATCCTAGCTAAGAATTCAAATGATGGATGAAAATGGCTAAATATTTTAGCATGTTAACTTTGCTTGGATTGTGGATGATGAAATGAGGAGAGGAGCTCTTCATTTATAGGATTTCAAGATGGATGAATGTCCAAATTTGAGCAATGTGGGACTAACATTCATCCAATGATATGGTGCCACTTGTCAAGCTATGAATGGATGATGGATGTGCAAGATTTGGGGTTTGTGTCAATAAAAGCCAATATTTGAAATTCAAATTTGTTGAAATGACATGCAAGAGGGAAGGGAAAATGCAATAAATGCCACTTGGCTCAAGGCAAAGGACATGTAAGAGGTTTTAAATGCCTTGTTGGATGTACATGTTGACTTGGAATTTTTGAATTCAAATTGAGAGAATATTCCAAAAGATGCCTTGTGAGGAAAATAGAGATTTAATAAACGAATTAAATCTATTTTCATGTGTGTTGTGCAGTTTTGCACACACGCCCCACTGAAAGTAGGGACCCTTTTTTTGCTCTGGATTTTGGTGTCTTTTGGCCCCTTTAACTTTATTGATTTGGTTGCTCTTGGAGGTCCTTAGATGCTCATCTTGCTTGCCCAAGTGATTTCCCCAGGTTGCACTTTGAAAAAATTAAGTTCTGTGCAAAATCCAGGTTTTTACCCCAATCCCAAATTTTTCGGTCCGTCCAGATTTTTCTGGAATCTACTCAAAGTCCGGCTCTGTGCAAAAATCTGGGTTTTTAGTCCAGTCCAGGATTTTTCGCTCCATTCAGATTTTCCTGATTTCCATGAAAATTCCAGATCCGAGCGAAGTCCGGGTTTTTGCCTGCGTTCAGGATTTTTACGCCCAACCTGGATTTTCCCAGATTTCTTCAGTTTTCTGGAATGTGCCAAAAGTCCAGAATTTTATGCCATCCACGGAAATCCGGTCCACCTGGATTTTTCTGGATTTTTTGCCAGGCTGTGTACAAATTGAAATACTGGATTAAATTGATGAATTTGATGATAAATGGTCAACACCCCACGCTTAATTTGATATATTACACGATGTTTCACGTACTCTTGGTTCGTTTTGATGATCTATTGTTGAAATTTTTGCCTTATTTAGTCCAGTCCGAGATTTCCCTATCTGCCTGGATTTTCCCAGATTCCTATCCGGCTAGAATTTTTTGGATTCCTGTCTGCCTGGAATTTCCCGGATTTTGGTCTGGAGTCCGCCTGGCCTAGATTTTCCCGAATTTTCCCCTTGGTCTGGTTTCCCAAAATGGAAATTTTTCTGAAAATAATTATTTTTCCAAAAATGGGAATTTTTTAAAAAGATCCCGAAAATGAAAGTTTCTTGAGATAAAAAATTGAAAATAAAATTTCCAAAAATGGAAAAAATTCTGAAAATAGAAAGTTTCCTTATAAAAATGTAAGTTTTTTAGAAAAGGTCAAGATTTTATTCAAATTTAATTTGGACATGTGGGCTATTAATGATGATATCTATTTTTCAGGACTAAAAAAATATTAAAATGGGGACTTTCATATGGATTCATACCAAAAGAGGGAAATCTGGAAATGTTTAATTTAAATTTTCAAAGTGGGACCTGCCTAAGAATCCATGCCAAAACTATCTACAGCTGCAGGACTTTCTGGAAGACAAGTGAATCTGATCTTGCTGGAGATCGTGGGCCGACATGGATAATATTCATGCATTTAATGCAAATCTTGTCCTATTTTGAAATTCTCCCGGCCGACCTGTTTTGAGGCCCGTTATTGTTGTAAAATCTAATTAGGCCGACCTGTTTTGGGGCCAGTTATTGTTGTAAAATCTAATTAGGCCGACATGTTTGGGGGTTCTTTATAAATGGCCTTTGTGCCTCATTTCTAAGGAGAGAAAAAGATTAGGAGAAGATTTGATAGAGAGCGAATTTAGCGGTAGAGCAGAGGTAGAAGTTAGTCAATTTCTGAGCAAGTGATGTAACAGAGCACAAGAATTGTTGCTGAAAATTGGTGATTCAATACAATTGAAGGCATTGTGATTCTCTGGTGATCTCTTTTGTTTTGACTTATCTTGCATGGTTCTTATGATTCTATCTTTCAAATTGCTCAAGGTTGTTAGATTTAGATTTAAATCCAATTCAATGATGTTTATGATTTAATGTTTGAAGTGTTTGCAGCAATCCCTAGTCCATACTTTTTACAGCTAGTTGATTGTTAGTTGCTTTGTAAAGTTAGCCTGGACCTTTATATTCATTGTGCTTGGTTCAATTGTGGAGATTTATTCATTTCAACTACAATTGGGTCATCTTGGGTGAATGTTCATGATCTAAAAATCTTTAAAACCTTAGAAGATTGCACTGTTTCTGTAAGATTGCAGATTAATCTTGGTCAAGCAGAGATTGGTTTTGTTGGGATTGGTTCATTTCAAGTGTTTATCATTTGCATTGTTAGTCTAAGAAATAGTTTAGATTTAGAAATTTCTCTGAACCCTTATCTCTTTTGCTGTTTATTTTGAATTTGGGTTAGTTTTAGGGTTGAAAGCATCACCATATTGTTGCATCTGATGAAATTCACTTCCAGCATTGTTCATTTGTAAGGCCCCTTTGTGATTACCAACATTTCACATATTATATGAGTTGTTTATGCATTGTCATGACCTGACACCCGAGAGACCTTGCGGTGATTTTCAGTAATTTATTGTTGAAGATTACCTTTCAAGAGAGATAGGATATTGCATTCTGTCTGAGTTGTTGTTGTGTAGAAAACACCATCAACAATGTGCAACTTGCATTATCTAGAGGATGTGACATGAGATGAGGTTAAATTAATCAAGGGTTTAATTAATTTAACAGGAGATTAGATGATGTGACTTATTTTGACTTAGATTTATGGATTTATTTAAATCAAATAAGAGAGGAATATGATAAGAGGCTAATTAAATAATGATTTTGATTTATTTAATTAAAAGGGATGGTGTTAGATTAAATCAAATAAGGTTTTAATTTATTTAATTTAATGGATAGACTTTAGAGATTTAATCAAATAAATTGATTATTTAATTAAATAGGGATAATTAGATCAGATGGATTAATTTAATTAACAAGAGAAATGACTTGATTCAATAAAGTGATTTATTTAATCAAGAGAGGATATTGATGAATTTAATCAGATAGGGGAATTTGATTAAACGGTTAGACCGAGGGATGATTTAGGAAGAAACGATGTTAGTAAGTCAAGATCAGATGCACGATGTCAATCAGTATATTTTCGATGTCTACATTTTGCCCCTTTTTGAAGCAATGCACTTGTTGCATTGGTTCAAAGAATAAACGATTTCAATCAAAGCCAAAAAAAAATTGATATTTCAAAACTTGCCCCACTGCTGCATGGCGAGAGAAAACATACCATTATAATGCCCCCTCGAGAGATCGGACAAAAATTTCAATTTTTTTGGGTGATCTCGCGAAAAAAAGGTGACCAAGTACCGAACACGTCCAAAAGGGGTTCGGGAGGCTAAAAATGTGTCTAAACGCAATAAAACGATAAAAAACAAGCCTCAAACGAACAAAAACAAATTCAAGGGTCCAAAACCCTAGCAGGAAAGCCATCTAGGGTTAAAAACCCTAATTTTTAGGCTTAAAAGGGGCCCAAGGGGTCACTTTCAAGTCATTTTCACACACCTCTGCTAGCAAACTTTGAGATTCGAGCTCTGACCCTCTGGTGATATGGCACAACGATAGCTTCCTCTACACATTTCGGACAGAGTTCGGACCTACTAGCAGCCGCTTGGCATCGGTGCCCTGGTATGTGACCCTTACCTAAGCTTAATTTTTTCATTTAATGCATTTATTACATGTTTAAAAGAGAGCTCGCTTGTAGCAGTGCTATTATAGCGCCGCTCAGTGTTTAAAGTGCACCGCTAATCACCTTTTTGCACCGCAGTGGCGCTGTTTAGCGCCGCAACAGTGCAGTTTGGAGTTTAGAAACTTCGCCACTAGGCTCAGGCTCAACGGGCCAGTTTGGGAAAAGTGGGTCACGATGGCGCCCTTTTCATGCAAATTGCGATGCTAGGGGCTAAAGTGCGCCATGACGGCTTTATTTGGCTAAATTTAGGGTCCAGCATCAGAGTTTGAGGAAACTCAAACTATGATGCCATCACAAACTACACTACTGAAAGCGAGTTTGGAGCGTTAGGTCAGGATTTTTTCAAAAGTTTTAACATGCTGACTTTCCTTGATGTAGGATGGGCCTAGGGAGCTTTATTCTCAGGAGCATCGGTCGCAAGATTTGGAGAGCATTTTACAAGACCTGAGCGACAGAGACCAAGACCAACTAGGAGTTACTGGCCTATGGCACATTGCCTATGTAGCACCCATGCACACACACCTCGGGACGTTGTTAGCGCTAGCCGAGAGGTGGCACAGCGAGACATCGTTGTTTCATCTTCCCACTGGCGAGGCAACCGTCACTTTGGAGGACGTTTGGTGCATTCTTCGATTGCCCATTCATGGCTGATGGGTGATCTATGACATGGAGGAGGGACGCAAGTGCTGCATTCGAGTCCTCACCACTCGAGACATTATCTACTGTGAGGGGCAGATAGAGTTGGAGCGGTACAGAGTTATAGCACCTCCCTTCTGCTGGGCGATTGCAGCGATCATTTCAAGTTTGGTTGCCCCCGACAAACAAGGGTGGTACTTCAGTCCAGGCTAGGGATACTGCTGGGAGAGGATGGTCCGGGACAGGACGGTTCGTTTTGCATGGGGGCCTATCCTTTTCGCCTCACTCTATAGAGATTTACATGAGTATGTATACATTGATGGTAGAGCGTTGGGAGCTAGAGTGACACTCCTACATGTTTTGGTGTGGGAGCACATTTTTATGCTACGTCAATGAGTGATTCCGGTTTCAATGGGGGCAGAGGATGCCCTCGTGGCACTATATAGAAGTGGTGTGTCCTTCACACACACTGGCGAGCATGGGATCCCCTACTGGAGGCAGGTCCTAAATGAGATGCTTGTCTTTACTTGGCATCCATGCCTTGGTTGGCCCGAGTGGACCGATGATGCTACTCAACTTTTCTACTACCGCCAGGATCGATACATGCAGGGGCGGGAGCACACTATGATTGAGAGATACCTGCTTGGGCACGTACAACATCAGTTTGGAGAGCCACAGGACCGGCCTAATGATGGTTATGTAGTCGTCTTTGCACGCAGCATGACAGGTGTCATGGGGGTCTGATATTCCTACCACAAAGGTAGTTGACAGCTTTCGACAGTTGGTAGCCTGACCGTGGGCTTATGATCAGGGCCCAGCAGATCTAGGCACCACACAAGCCTTCAGAGATTGGTTCAGAGCTCCCCTACGGTTGACCATTCTAAGTGAGGATCCAGAGGCACATAAGGTCAGAGGTAGGGGAGAGGATAAGGATGGGGGCAAGGACCGAGGGTCAAGATTCGGCAGGATCCACCAGGGGTGCCCCCAATTCTGCCAGGTCACGGGGACGTCCATATGTAGGATCAGCAGCAGGATCCGCTAGTCCCACCACCACGAGCTGAGGGTGAGGATTAGGTTCATGTGCAGCCATGGGTACAGCCAGTAGGGCAGGAAGACGCACAGGATGCCTTGATTTTATAGTTGCAAGCCCAGGTTCAAGCTATGACAGTAGAGAGAGAATAGGCATAGGTTGAGAGAGAGCAGCTCAGAGCAGAGTGGGATTAGGTGGTGCAGCAACGACAGGCTGCAAAGCTACAGGCAGCTACAGAGCTAGGCCGTCGGCAGTAGATTGAGAGCATGGTAGCCTCCTCGTCCCAGGGTACAGTGCCGATGTGATCTTACAGGGATGCCATCCGAGAGATAGAGTACTACCATCGGGCTTACCATGAGATTGTACCTAGAGCATATTGGGTCCTTGAGTACTCAGATTGGGCCAGCTAGAGACCACCAGAGGGTCACGGTGATAGGGGTGAGGGTAGCATTCACGGAGATCAAGCATGATCCAGATGATACACACTTTTTTTGTGCCTTATGGGCTCATTTTTGATAGCCTAATGGACGTTTTGTACTGATTGACATATATGTACAGTGATCCAATTATTCTTTTTACTATGACAGTTGATGATATGATATATATATGAGTCGATTTTGATGCGATGCCATGTTTTCTTTTATTCATGCATGTATGATTTATTTCTATATGCTTTCCAATGATGTTTTATGAATGCATTTATTTCTAATAATGTATGTGTTATGATTATGACTAACAGATCTATATTATGCTAACCTATGATATGATGTGCAATGATGTTAAATATATGATGGTTTATTTTATGTAAATGTGATGTGTGAAATGATTTGATCAATGATGTATGTAATGATGTGTGGACTATGCTTATATGTGAGATGATTTATGAATGGATGTAATATGATATGATGGTTGTGATATGATGCTAATGAAATGGTGTTAATGTATAATGAAATTGAGATGCTTAGAATAACAAATGTTATTATCCTAAATGATGATGTATGTGATGCAGTGATATGTTAATGGAAAGTGATATGCTGATGCGTAATGTAAACGTAATGTGATGATATGATGTTATAATGTTATGTGAGTATGTATGCATAATGAATTAAATGCTTATATACCTATTGCTTATGATTATGCAGAAATGATTATGGAATGATAAGTAGGAGGTATTTTTCCACAGCGTGTCAAATTATGATATTGCTATCAGGATTCAACCGTGTAGTTTCGAGTCAAACTCATTGACCCATGTTTCATGAGTAGTGGTTCACCGGAACCCATCTCTCATGATATCGAATGGTCCTTAGCACTCATTGCATCTAGGTGATGCTCACAGAGGTGAAGATCGGTCCATAATGAGGTCACCCATCCTCTTGCTGTGATGATCGCCAACATGATGATTAAGGTTAAGCCCGCTTGAGTTGTACCCCATCGCAAAACCTTAAAAGTGTTGTGCCTTATGAACCATTCATAATGAGATGATGATGATCATGATGATGAGCGAGTGCTTTTTCCACAGAGATGTCAAATTTATTTGCTACATGATCAATGTGGCCGGTTGACAATTGACCCATGTTCATCTTGTATGGTTCAACAATCAAGGAACCCATAGGATGCACTTCAAAAGTTTTAGACACCTCAGACCAAAACATAGAAAGGTAAACCTGTCCCTGTAATAGTCAACAAGTTACCCTAGATCTCTTCCATACATACCTAACAAAGCAAGTATTCGCTGAGGTTATATTACGAGAACGTCCAACAAGCACAGCAGACAAAAGATAATGATCATTGCCCCATTCCTCTTTCTCTAAATCCTTTGTTTTAGGATATCATCGAGACGTCCTTAAAATGAGCACAAAATAAGATAAGTCAAAAGATAAAGACCAAGTAAACAAACAAATTGATGCTCTTCAATACCGCTAACAGAAAGAGGATGTGTTTTCTAAGATGATAACTGAAACTTATTGCCAAAAGATAATGCCCATTGTAGGAAGGATTCATCCTAGGACATGTTAGTGGATGGCGGCACGTCATTTCGTTTATAAGGGATGATTGATATGGGACCTATTTCAGATGATGTGTTACTGATATGAAGAGATAACCAACTTGCTTACTCACTGACTTAGACATAAGACTTGACATTTTGAGTTTTCACTTTTAAATCTGTTAGACTTGTTTCTGACTGTTTCACCAAAGGTTGATAATGACGATCAGTTTATTATGAGTGGTGTTTATTGCAGGTTCAAGTGAGATGAGATGGATGGATTTTTTCAAATATTTGGATGTTTTTGATGTTTTGTAATGTTTTGAGTCTGTTTTTGGTATTTTTTGGAGATTTTTGGAAATGTTTTGATTTTTGATTTTTTGATGTTTTGGGATTTTCTGAGATTTTGACCAAGAGACTAACCTAAAGACCTATCCTAGGGGTCTCGAGGGCTGGTCAACGGACTAGCCTTGCCTACATTATACATGCAGAGACCACGTAGTTCGACTGACGACTTGACCGATTTACAGATGACGATATACATGATGAGATGTCAGCTTATTATGATGGACTCCTATAAGATTGACCTAAATGTCTCAGGGGATGATCAAAGATCAACCTTGCCTACGTTCAAGCTTCGAGACGATGTAGTTTGATAGGATGACCTTGTTTTTTACTTTTTGGCATGTTTTGATGTTTTTTTGGATTTTCGTGCTTTTTAATTTTTTTTTAGATTTTCTTATTTTCTAATGTTTTTGGATTTTGATGTTTTGAGGACTTTAAGAATATACATGAATCCGATCTGATGAGAACGTGCCCCCAGCACGATGCAATAGACTACTCCGATAAAGGTAGGACAAACTGACCTTGAGGATGGGCTGAGTGGTACTAGGAGGGATCATGATATGAACACAAGACCAAGCTATGGTGCAGATGCGAGTGGATGAGTGATGGATGGTGACCTGAATGCAATGGATGATGGAAGTGAAATGGATGGATGATGTTGAACAAGCCACAAAGATCCTGGTGGATGGAAAGTACTTATTTACACAAGGCGCCTGTTTGCCAAGTTTTCACCAAGGTACTTGCTCAAAGTGCCACCAAAGTGGTTTTCACAAGAGGATGATTTTTTTTATCCTTTTTCTGATTTTTTTGGATTTTTTGCTTTTTTAATTTTTTTGCTTGTCACCAAGACACCTGTTTTCCAGGTTTTCGCCTAAGTAACCATTTTTTCAGGACATTTTCTAATTTTTTTGGATTTTTGGGTTCTATACCTTGAAAGAATTAGGCATAAAACTTTTTGAGATGGGAGCTATTCATGGGCTCCTGCAAAGGCTCCCCATCAAGTGTTGATAGCTAATATGCCCCTGACTTATAACTTTCTGTGATGATGAACAGTCCTAACCAATTAGGTTCAAACTTGCCTTTGCTATTGGGATTTGGGACATTCTTTTGATTTTATTTTAAGACCAATTCTCTGACTTGGAAAGTCCTGCTTCTAATTTTCTTGTTGTAGCTTCGTTTGAGTCTATTCTGATAGGCTTGCAAATGCTTTAGAGCATCTATCCATCTCTCATCCAGTAACTCCAGCTCATTTAGTCTTGATACCCTATAGTCCTCATCCGTGATGAGGTCTTGCAATGATATTCTAAGGGATGGGAGCTCGATCTCAATGGGGAGTATGGCTTCTGATCTATAGACCAAGGAGAAGGGGGTGGCACCAGTGGGTGTGCGGATGTTGGTTCGATAAGCCCAGAGGGCAGGATTAAGCTACAAGTGCAAGTCACAACCTGCGTCATTGACTATTTTCTTGAGGATTTTGAGGATGGTTTTGTTCGTAGCTTCTGCTTGGCCATTGCCTTGGGGATAGTATAGGGTGGAGAAGCGATGCTGGATTTTGAATTTCTCACACAAGTCGCGAACCTCCTGGTTCTTGAATGGTGTCCCATTATCTGAGATAATGGCTTGTGGGACACCGTAACGACATATGAGATAGTTCAGGATAAATTTTGAGATCTGCTTCCCAGTGATATACGTCATGGGTATGGCTTCCACCCACTTTGTGAAGTACTTAGTTGCAGTTATGATGAACTTATGGCCATTGGTTGAGGTGGGTGAGATTTTGCTAATGAGATCGAGTCCCCACTGCGAAAAGGGCCATGGTGTGACGATCAAGTGAAGCTCTTGAGCTGGAGCATGGATGAGGTCCCCATGCTGCTAACATTGTAAACACCTTTTAGCATGATCATGCTCTTCTCTTTCCATTGTGGGCCAGTAATACCCCATCCTCAACAGTTTCTTGGCAATGGTCATTCCACTTGAGTGTGAGCCACAGATACTATTATGAACCTCGGTTAGAGCGGTTAATGCCTCCTCAGCATTTAACAACATAGCAAGGTACCTTCTATGCTTCTATAGTATAAGGTATCACCTAGGATGACAAATCTGGATGCCTTTTTGATAAAGGTTCATTTTAGGTTTGATGGGAGGTCAGCGGGTATGATTCCTATGCAAAGATATGTGTAGATTTCATGGTACCAAGGATCACCAAGACTAACGATTTTACACACATATTCTGATTCTGGTAGCTCGAATGTGGGAATGAGAAGTTGCTTAATCAGAAATTCATATTTCGGCATGTTATGAGGGATGTCTAATAGAGACCCAATTGTAGCCATGGCATATGCTGCTCTGTTGTTGGTTCTTGGAATCTGCTCAAATGTTATGTCAATGAAAGATTCTTTAAGAGTCTCCACCAATTTCTTGTATGGAGTGAGCTTATCATCCTTGGTCTAATATTCATTATTGACTTGATTTATGATCAACTAAGAGTCCCCATACACCTTGAGAGCTATGATATTCTATTGCATTGTTATCCTGAGGCCTATAGTCAAAGCCTTGTATTCTGCGATGTTGTTGATGCAAGGAAATGCCAATTTGTATGACTTCGGTATGCAATCCCCTTGTGGGATGATGAAGAAGACACCAGCTCCTGATCCATGTTGTGTGTATGAACCATCGAAGTATAGTTTCCAATGGTCAGTTACATTCAGGTTAAAGATGGATTCATCTGGGAATTCTGAGACAAGAGGGTTCTCAAAACAAATGGGTGCTTCTGCTAGTTGATCTGCAATAACTTGTCCCTTAATGGCTTTCCACTCTACATACTTGATGTCATACTCGGACAGTATCATTACCCATTTTTCCATTCTTCCTGTGAGCATTTCCTTTGATAGGAGATACTTGAGGGGATCGATTTTGGCAATAAGCTTTATCTTGTGTGCCAACATGTAATGTCTAAATTTTTGGGATGCAAACACTACTGCGACACATGCTTTTTTGATAAATGAGTAATTTAGCTCATGACCCACCATTGTCCTATTGATATAGTAGATGGCCCTCTCTATTCCATTTTCATCATGCTAAGCTAGGAGAGCTCCAAGGGCTACTGTTGTTGTTGACACATATAAGATCAATGGCTTTCTTGGGATGGGTGGCATCAAAACTGGTGGTGTCAGTAGATATTCCTTGATTTTTTTAAATGCCTCTTCGCATTTTGTGTCCCATTTGTACGCTACCCCCTTGTGGAGTAGGTGAGAATATGGGTTCTGCTTGTCTGCCAGTTGTGCTATGAAGCGTCAGATGGATTGAAGTTGGCCTTGGAGGCCTCTCAGTTGTTTTAATGTCTTTGGTGCTTCCATCTCAAGGATTGCTTTCACTTTTTCTAGATCTACCTCGATACCCCTCATGGAGACTATGTATCCTAGCAATTTACCTGATTGTATGTTGAAGATGCACTTCTTGGGATTTAGTCTAACTTTGTATTCCTCCAGTATGTCAAAGATAGCACTTAGGGTTGCTATATGATCTTGTCTTTTTCTTGAATTAGCTAGAATGTCGTCGACATAGTCTTCGACTATTTTATAGATCATGTCATGAAATATCAGTGTCATGGCCCTTTGATAGGTTGCTCATGTGTTCTTTAGGCCGAATGGCATCATGTTCTAGCAGTATGTCACCCATGGACAAGTGAAAGCCGTCTTATGTTGATCTTCTTTTGCTATCATAATCTGGTTGTATCCTGAAAATTCATCCATTAGTGATAACATATCATGTCATGTTGTCATGTCTACTATCATGTCGATGTTGGGAAGCAGGAAATCATCCTTGGGACATGCTTTGTTCAAATCTCTGAAGTCTGTACAGATTCTGATAGTTCCGTCAGGTTTTGATACAAGTACCAAATTTGATACCCATTCTGGATAATCAATTGGTCGGATGAATCCTGCATCTAACAACTTTTTGAGCTCCATATTGACTAACAAAGTGATTTGGGGATGCATTTTTTGAAGCTTTTGTTTGACCGGCTTTGCTTTTGGATATACTGCTAAATGATAAACCACATTCTCTGGATCAAGCCCTGGCATGTCAGCGTAACTCCATGGGAAGTTTATTTGTCTTTCCTTTAGAAATGCTGCTAGGAGTTCTTGCTCTTCTGATAATAATGATTCCACATAAAATGCGATATGCGGGGCCTCCTCGGTTCCTAGGTTGACAGGGTTACACCTTTCGGCCAAGACTGTTGACTTCTCCTGATGAATAGCTCTTAAGGGAAGATTGAATCCTTCATCCTCGGGCACCTCAGAGAGGTTTTCACTATTGGATATGTCCTTTCTTTTTACTATTTTCTTGTCAGAGAGTGCCACAGTGTGGTTTTCACTCAAGGACTAGGATATGATTCTTAGTTTCTCACTTTTGTGACTGAAGGATTCAATCATTTCCCCGTAATAGGCATGTGTGTCCAACTCCATTATAAACCATACCTTGTGATCTCCATCTGGAATGTTATCCCTCAATCCCATGAATTCTAAGAGTGCCTCATCATTTTTGAATGTATCAAGAACTGGTGGTCCTCGTTGGCCATAGTCGATCAATTGCAGGTACACTAAATGGATCTCATGATTTTGATGATCAGATTCAAAGGAGAGGGTGCTAATCATACACAGGGTGGTGTCCTCAAATAACCTAGGTAGATTGGTCAAGGTATCTTCGTCATCGCTACTAATATAGGGCTCAGTTATAAAATTATGTGTGTCCCTACCTGTGACTATTGGTGAGTGTACTTGTCCTAGTATTGGCTAAGGAGAAACATTAGCCATTCTAACCGGGGGACTTCGACCATGTATGGTTATTCTCAGAGTGGCACATCCAAGACCAAGATTTGTTATGGGTCACGTCTCTGTCATGATAGGTATTATGAGCCCATTGTCATTTTGTCCTAGTCGTTGATTTCTAGCATAGCCCATTGCAAGCATCATGTGTAGGCCCTTGCTTCTTTCGCCCATTGGTAAATTAGCTACCGGTCTTTCATCTTGATACATGTGAGATGGATCTACTTCAATAACCTTATGGCCAAGGTCTCCCCATCTTGTGAATTCAGGATAGTTTTGAGGATAGGTTTGTGATGTGGAAGCTTGATTTTCTTGTGGACATCCCCGTGATCTATGAGATTGTGGTAACTCTCCTATCACAAAAGCATTGTTAGGGAGTTTGTAGCTTCCACAATCATCCTCCTAGATGATGAGCTTGATGTTAGAGATGGTGGGAATGGTGGGGATGGTGGGTGTCTCTATCACAGAAGTGGACGCGAGAGTGGTGGGGTCGATGTATGGTGTGGATGGGCCCTCATCATTCTTTGGCACTTGGGGGATTTTGTAATACTTGGCTTCAAGATTCTTGCAATATGAAAATGGTTCAGGATCTCCATGGATGGTACCCTCTTGTCCATTATGTGTAAATTTCACACATTGGTGGAAGGTTTTTCTACACCTTTCATCGCATGAATCCACGGGCGTCCCAGGAGGATATTATATGGTAATTTGAGGTCCAAGCCCTGACAAGTGTTTTCCATGAGCATTGGCCCTACTTGGATAGGGAGTTTAATCATGCCCTAAGACACTCTTTCTTGGTCATCATATGCTCTTATCGTGATGCCCTTTCCTTTGTTGATGGAATTTTTTGATATTTTCAACTGCTTAATTAGGCTAAAAGAACAGATGTTCAAACCTGCACCTCCATCCACCAAGACCCTTTTGATTTTACTTTTGTTGACAATAGCTTCCAAGTGGAGTGCACGGTTGTGAGATGGTATTGGTATGTTCTGGCAGGTGAAGTAGGCTTCTACTTGCTTTTGTATGAACAATGCTTGTTGTTGATCTTGTTGTTGTTGTGCTTGTTGTTGTGCTTGTTGTTGTTCCCACAATGCTTGTTGTTGGGCTACCAATTCTGCTACTTCTTGCTGCTCTTGGTATTTTTTTAGTGCTTGCTAATATGCTTGCACTTGCACTGATGTGCAAGAAGTTGTGCTTGAGCTTGTGCTTGTTGTGCTTAATATTGGGCTTACACTTATGATGCTTGTGTTTGTACGACTTGTGCAGCTTGTTGTTGTTGTTATTGTAATAAAGCTTGGGCTTGTTGTACTTGTAATACGGCTTTTGTAGCTTGGGTAGCTTGTGCGGCTTGAGTAGCTTGTTGCACATCTTTTTGTTTTTGAACTTGTTGGTATCCTCTTTGAAAAATAGCTTACAATGCTACATCATATTGGCTTGATGTGGTGAACGTTGGTGGTGGTGGAGGTGGTGGTGGATTTGGAATGGTGGTAGATGATGATGTTGTGTTGATGTTTTGGGTGTTGGATGGTGGTATTGATGTGATTGGTCCTTGAGATACCATGCTTTGTGATGTTAGGGGTGTGTTTGATGATGTTTCCATTGCTTCCGCATTTATCATTTGTTGTTGCAATATCAACGATAAATTTTGTGTGTTTGGTACAATGCTTTGATTGATGGTTGGGATGTAGGTTTGATTGATACTTGGTAGGGGAGGAAGCACTAAACCAAGGAGTGGTGCGGATGATAATGGCAATGGTGGAAGAGGTGGAAAGGTGAGGGGCGTGAGTTGTTGTGAAAACGTCATGGTGTCAAATAAGCCCCTAGTCCGAACGTATCTCCCTCTTCCTATGAATTTGTGAGAAGAGGTATTTTAGGAGTTGCGTGAAAGAATGATGACGATGGATAGTGATGGAATGTGAGAGGAAAATTTTTTTGTAATGGGCTTTTGGGTATGTTTTGTTCCAATGTGGTGTTTGCATCCAAGTTTTGATTATTAACAAGGGGGTGTGATTGAAGAGCATTGAGAAATGTGTTTCCCTTGTTGACATTGGGTTGGGTTGGAGCAAACGATGTTGTGATTTGCGGAATTTTTTGTGTGATGTTTTGGGATGGAGGTGTAGATGAAATGGGGATGGTGGATGAAATAGGTGGAAAGGATGTCTCCACTATAGTGCTTACATCAAAATCCGAAGGCAACTTGGCCCCTTGTTTTGCTAGTTCAAGCATGTATAATGAAGGGTTGAGTCTCATCATGATGTTGATGATTTTATGATTTTCTAGATTTTGAAGCATTTCAGTCATTTCCTCACGAGACATTCCAAAGGTAAGATCCTCTCCTTGATTTTCTTCTCGCATATTTTGTGATGATGAGAGGGTCAATGGATTACTTGATTCTGCTGGATTCATTTCTGCATTTGTTTGTCTAAGATCGCTTGAAGCGGGTGTTTCATTATTGGCTTCCATACTCTTCTTGTATTGAGATCTCGTTTGAACCATAAAACAAGGATCAATCTTCAAGAATATGGGAGATGAATCTCTTGATTCCTTGGATCGATCGTTATCTTATGTCCCAAAGTATAAAATTTTAGGATGCCTTGAGGATCAAAGGTGATGATATGATGATGATGTTAGGGATGGATGATATGGATGTTCTTGGATTTTGATAAATCTTGCATGAGACACTAGGCTTTTAGGACTTGTGGATTTTGATTTTGATTTTGGATTTTGAGATTTGAGATTTTGTCCTTGATTTTGATTTTTGATTTTGATTTGGATGTTTGAGAAAAAAGACCCTAAGATGTTTGATGATGATCTAAGGGATAGCTTTGTTCAAAGGATGATAATTTGAATATGTGTGAGGAGAAGGATGCATCTACCCACACCTATTCAAACAAGATGATTGTTTTACTAAGCATATGAAGAAGGATTCATCTACATACACTAAGCTAGACAAGATGGTTTTGATAACTTTGACTAAGTATATGCAAAAGGATGCATCCACACATACCTAGCCAAAGGTGTTTTTGCTAATGTTTTCAAGGATTTTGGTCTCAATGATATTGATGATTTGATTTTTCCACAAAGCCTAGTATCAAGGATGATTTCAAGATTTTCCAAAAGGTGATGATGAGATGAAATTTGATTTTGATGTTTTGGAGGATGGATGAAAAGAGATTTTGATATGTTTTGATCCTAAGATGAACCTAAAAAGGTACACTTTGTTTGCCTAGACCTAGGTATTGAAGAGCATGCAAATGCTTCCTAATGACCTTCGTAACCAAGAAATGATTTCATTTGAACATTCATTTTCAGATTTCCAATCAATGATTTGTTTTTCTTTTGGGATTTGGAGTCTTCAACACATATTAAAGTTCCTTTTGCTTAGCTTTGCTTAATGTCTTTATTTTACCAAAAACACTTTCTTCAATTAGGTTTTCAAACTAATATGTCCAATGTCTTAATTTCCTCAAACCCCACAAGATATGTTATGTGGAAATTTAATGAACTTAAGGCAAGGGTTTCCTATTGTTTACTTAAGAAGACAAATTGAGATACAATCCAATGCTTAGAAACCTCTAAGGATGTGAATCCCAAGGGAAAGAAATAACATATGGATTGAGTCAATTGTATTTGTCTTCAAAAGGGTTTGAAATTTGGATAATGTTAAGTGTTTGTTTTCATGATGTTTTCAATCAAGCAATGCATTTTGTAACCCAAGAATAAGTACAATCCTATGGATGTGTAAGACAATATTTGTTGGATTCCCACTTGGACAAGTCTAGCTACGCTTATCTCTAGCGGATGGTTAGATGCTTGACCCCACTGGCTCCCCTCCATGGCTCATTAATGTCAATCAGGGTAGCCAAGCATCAACACCCATGAAAATTCCATGGCATGCTTTACATTTCTACTAGAAGACCATAAAAGTGTGGGGCAGCTTTAGAACAACCATTCTTGCACCAACAAATAGATAAAAGGATTTTGGAAAATTCTATCACATCGATTTTAGTAAGGACTTTTTGTTCATAGGAGTTGACCCAACGTGGCAAGAGTCCCCTTTCGGATCCATCTTGTCGGAGTCAACTGCGTGATATTGGCGTTTCTTCCAATATCCACATTTATATCTCGGCTGGAAATACTCTCGGGTTCAGAGTGTTACTGGTTAAGTCATTCCCTTGGGTGAGTACTTTTTCCCCAAGGAAAGCCCTCTAGGATAAACAAAAGTGAATGAAGAACAATATTCGTAACTTGATCAATCCTTGTTGGAAACAAGGAGAGAGAATATACGCAACAAATCCCCCACTCACACTCGCACAAGAGTTTGTTCAATTTTAATCCCAAATCGAAGTGTGGAGGTGATTGCTTTGTCTTAACCCAAAGTCATGGAAAAGGCCTTTTGATTCTCAAGATCGCTATAAAGCGTGAGAGAAGCGCATACATCCTTTTCCAGCGCCTTTAGTCTAAGTAAGCCCTCACGAAAAACACAACTACACTTGTTCTTTTTAGATCCATAAAGCAATATGTGAATTCATTTTAGAGCACCAAATCACAAGTGAAAGACATTTGTTCAATTTGTTAATCCCATAAACAAAATCTAGTAAGTTGTTGATCCTAAGATTCTTTTTAATCCTTTTGCAAGAAATAAACAAAAAAATTCTTTTTAAACCCAAATGAAAGCTAGTGTTCTAAGAAAGAAGAAGATGACAAATTCTTAGAGAAGTGTTAAAAAAAATACTTAAGTGTTAAAAAATACTTTGATAGGACAAAGTATCATCACCATGCTCCTCCTTTGTTTTCAATTTCCAACCTACAAAGAAGAAAAACAGTCAGATTCTAGAAAAAAACATAGAAATTAAAAACCAGAACACAGAAGGTAAATAAATCATAAATCAAAAGCATGTGCTAAAAATTAAATTATCCCTTTTACTATCTCCCAGTGTCACAACTCGTGAATGCGTCACTATTTGTTCTCCTAGTGTCACTCTCACAACGCCACTTACTAGTCAATGGCGCTCTGTGTCAGGACAGAGAGCTCGATTGTGTTGCAATTTCACCTAGCATCGAAATTTGTGAAAGCATCAGAGTTTAATATTTTTTTTGAAAACTTCTGTAGATCGATGAGTCTAGTGGCGGAGTTAAAAATTTGAATTTTTTGGCGGGATGAGTCCAGTGGCGCAGTTTATGTTCACGCGGTGCTATATAGTGACGCTGACAAGCCCGTGGTGCTAAAATAGTGACATTGATGAGCTCGCGGTGCCAAAAATAGCGATGCTGACGAGCCCGCGTTGGAATTTCCTGTGTGTCAAGAAAACGCAGAAATTTCAAGAAAATGTTAGAAATAATGATGTCAAGCCCTCTTTCTAGTGCCAAATGTGCGAACCCTTTTCCTAGTACCTGCAAAAAAACATGAATAAATGAGTTAGACAAGGATTCCCCATGAAATCCATTTGCAAACTCAAAATAGGAAAGAAATTGATGAAGAACACAATACAAAAGATAAAACTAGATTTAATCTTAATTAGAGAAGCAAACACTTGATCCCATGGGGGAATTGGTGCCAATTTGATGTGAAAATTGTCCCTTTCCCAATTCCTATGATGAAATATTGATATGTTGAAGATGATATTGATCCACTTTTGATGAAAGATGAGAACTCCAAGCCAAATCTACAAAAAGCCTAGCTAAGAATTCAAATGATGGATGAAAATGGCTAAGTATTTTAGCATGGTAACTTTGCTTGGATTGTGGATGATGAAATGAGGAGAGGAGCTCTTCATTTATAGGACTTCAAGATGGATGAATGTCCAAATTTGAGCAATGTGGGACTAACATTCATCCAATGACATGGTGCCACTGTCAAGCTATGAATGGATGATGGATGTGCAAGATTTGGGGTTTGTGCCAATAAATGCCAATATTTGAAATTCAAATTTGTTGAAATGACATGCAAGAGGGAAGGGAAAATGCAATAAATGCCACTTGGCTCAAGGCAAAGGACATGTAAGAGGTTTTAAATGCCTTGTTGGATGTACATGTTGACTTGGAATTTTTGAATTCAAATTGAGAGAATATTCCAAAAGATGCCTTGTGAGGAAAATAGAGATTTAATAAATGAATTAAATCTATTTTCATGTGCAACTTGCATTATCTAGAGGATGTGACATGAGATGAGGTTAAATTAATCAAGGTTTAATTAATTTAACAGGAGATTAGATGATGTGACTTATTTTGACTTAGAGTTATGGATTTATTTAAATCAAATAAGAGAGGAATATGATAAGAGGCTAATTAAATAATGATTTTGATTTATTTAATTAAAAGGATGGTGTTAGATTAAATCAAATAAGGTTTTAATTTATTTAATTTAATGGATAGACTTTAGAGATTTAATCAAATAAATTGATTATTTAATTAAATAGGGATAATTAGATCAGATGGATTGATTTAATTAACAAGAGAAATGACTTGATTCAGATAAAGTGATTTATTTAATCAAGAGAGGATATTGATGAATTTAATCAGATAGGGGAATTTGATTAAACGGTTAGACCAAGGGATGATTTAGGAAGAAACGATGTTAGTAAGTCAGGATCAGATGCACGATGCCAATCAGTATATTTTCTGTCTACAAGTTGTACCAACATCTAATAGTCACTTCACACATGGGCTCTTAATACCTCGCATTGAACTTGATGCTTGAGTCCTTCATCCATCTCCTTATTGCATGTCTTCTAAATCCACTTATCCACATCTCTATCCTTATCCATCTCCATCCACATTCCATCCAAAAATTAAAAAAAATACAAAAAAAAATGTAGAAAACTATCAAAAAAATTCAAAAAAAATCAAAAAATCCAAAAAAATCCAAAAACATCAAAAAAGACAAAATTCAAACAATTGAAAAGAGAAAAAAAAAGTAAAGATAAATAATTCGTCCAATGGTGAAAACTTGGCAAACAAGCACCTTGGATAAGTACCATGATGAAAACCTAGCAAACAGGCGTCATGCGCAAATCCCCCTTCGTCTCTTTCCACACTTGGGGGCAACTTCCCAATATCCATCCATTATGCTTCCTGCTATGCACACATCTTCCTGCTATGCATCCCCTCCATCACCTCCTCCAACCCACCTACCATGCACATCCTACCCATCATATCCCATTTATCTCCAATCCCTCCATCCTTCTTGTGATCTTGATAAAGACAGGGGCACCTATCTATGAATGCTTTGGACACCTCTTCGTATTGTTACTCATGTTCTAAAATTTTCAGGCCATGGACTTTGTTTTCCATATTTACCCTCTTTGAAGTCCTTATTATTTTATAAGTCTTTTACCTAGAGTTTATCTCTTGAGGTCGCTAGTTTCCCAGTTTTCGTAACCTTTGTCGCAGGTTTCCTGAGTTATGTAACTCATGTCGCCACTTTCTTTGAGTTCGTAACCTAGTCGTCGGTTTATCAGGTTTCGCAACTTCATGTGTTAGCGACTTAATTCTTGTCATAGCCTAACCCCGTGCTGTCTTCAAGCAAGTCATGGAGTCGGAGGTTATCATAACTTGTCAACTCTAGATTTTGGTTACCAAGTTACCAATCCAAGCAACCTGGCGACATGCCTCCTTTTTTGCTCATTTCAAGGCGCGGTACAACCTAGAGATGTCAAATCATATTGAAAAGTGTGCATCTTTTAAAGCAATTTCCTTCTTTCAAAAATTAGGAATTGAGTATTTCATAAATACAAAACATGAAGATGTGATGGCAACTTAAATGTGAGGTGGTGGGAGATTTTCACTTATATTTGCATATTGTATTTTGTACTCATCTCTCATTATTTCAGTATGTTTATCTCCCTGAAAGTTGAGAACTTATGCAGACTATTATAGGAAACCGCCTATTGAATGTGAGAGACACAAACATCGAACCTCTGGATTTGAAAGAATTGTGGGAGCACTTGGAGAGCGAAGGAGTTTCCGCATTGAATGAGAGGCTTGTGGTGAGTGGTTTAGCCAATGCTGGTGGAATACCTGAAGCGGTAGATTGTTTCAAACTTGTGGTTGCCTGTGCAAAGAGGTGCATTCCTAAAACACAAGAAATTAGAGCAGTGGACAGGTCATTGGTTATCAAGGTTATTCCTGAAGTCATGTCTCTAGCTCTTGGCCTCCCAATAGACCTACCATTTGAGAAAATGTCTATTGCAATTGCTGATGAATTTTTCAAAGAAAAAGAAGATTGGTGCAAAAATTCAATGGCTAAAACTTGGTTAAAGTTTGAAAGGAAAGGTAAGTCCCAATTACCCCCTAAGTTTAAAAAGACACATTTTAAGGATGAAATTCTCAATGCCATTACTCTATTGCATTGGGTCATTGGTAATGGGGACTCTAAGAGCTTTGAGAACTGGATGTGTTTATTTATTTCAAAAATTTGTGAGCAGGATGTCTTTATTAATTGGGGTGAAATTATATCTCATCATTTAAAAGAGCAATTGTTGAATTATCAGAAGTGTGTTACTTTTCACATGTGATCCTACTTGATATATCTTGTTGCCAGTCAAAAAAATGTTTGGTTAGGGTTGGAAATGCAGGATGCCTCGGTACCGGGCATTCCTATATACATATTTGTTCTGCAACTCACCAAGCAGATTGGAATGTAAAATTACCGCCGTGTCAATGATGTCTTCTTAATGGATACTGCCAGGAGGCTGGAAGGGAAATTAGAAGTGCGCTTCTCTCTAGACTCTATGTTCTTGATAATGAGATATAGGAGCTTTTACATTCAATTTGATAAATTTTCTTATTTAAGAATTGGCAGATTTGAAGGCACTCCATTGAAATTGCCCAAATACCCAGATGACCTTATCGTGTTTCTAGAAATCTACAGACAGATGGCTGAGGTAAATGTTAAATATTTGAAAATAAGTAAGAAAGGGTATTCGTTCCCTTTGGTATTTTATTCTTTCACATCCAAAAGTAATCATGTGTCCAAACAGGCCTGTGAACCCTTGAAACAATTCAATTTTCCTAGTTGTTTTGAGAGAAATAGTTTTGATAGTAAAGGTTACATCAAACAGAACTGTCATGGTGGGAGCTCCTATGTGCATGTTCCACATATTGAAGATTACTCAGAAGATTGTGTTAATGAATTTGAAGTTTTTACAAGAAGCAATATGAGGTTAAATCTTAAACAGATTTAGGATTTCAAGTTGCATCTATGCATCTCAAAAAACATATGTGAAGATTCGATGATTCTTCATCCTGATTATGATATTTTTTTATCAAAATTTTCCATATGTGTTGATTGGAATAAGGAAGAATGCTCTAATATTCATGAGCGCTCAGTTTTAGTTGTTGAGAAAACCCAGGATTGGCTAGCAGGTAAATGGAAGCAGTGCGCAAGTTCTACCCATGGTTCAAAACCTTCAGGCAAAAAGGAGATGAGGTCATCAACTCATACTTTGAATGTCACCCCTTCAATAGGAAGACTTGCAACTAAATCTTCTAGATCAAATTCGCAATCAGGGGGAGACGGAGAAAAAATGGAGGAGGTGACCAAACTGAAGTCCACCTATGAGCAGAATTCACCCTCCTCTTCCCCTAAGCAAAATGTGGATCAGGATCAGCTTGCATCTACAGATTTTGGGAATATTTTCCAAAATATTTGTTATCTCCTGAAATTGCACACTGTTGAACCTAATGTTCAACACCTCAGTGTAACATTGGAAGACCTCTACAGATGTGGGTTTCTTGTAGACAGAGGTCAACCTCTGGAAAAGGATGGCTTCCTTTGTGTTATCACCTAAACTACTGATTCTTTGAAGGGAAAGGGAGGAGTACATAAATTGAAACTAAACTAAGGTGATACACCGAATTGATGAGGATTTATGAAATGAAAATAAGATGAACATACACTGGGAAACTTAACTTCAACTGTTTCACATACTCAACACAACTTCTTTTAGATCTATGCATCAATCTTAACAGGCTCGATCTACATACAAATCTTAGGAAGGAAAGATAAATTTCATGACTTCAAGGTATGAATGTAGACTTATAAAACACAGTTAAAGACTTGCATAATCAAAAGAAAAATATAGAAATGAGAGTAGTACAAACATGAACACTAGCTTCCAAGGTAAACTATGTGTTGTATTCTAGATTCTAGTTTGAGTTACAAAACATACATTTAGTCGAGAAAGGATTGATAAAAAATCACTACCTCTTTAGAGTGTATAATTTGAACTATTTACAAAAAGGCAAAAAATGCCTTATATATTAAAATGTGTCGGCCCCTTAGGGCTTACAAAATATCAGGGCTCAGAAACATCTGCCCTTAGATCTTTTCATTGAATTTAATGTTGCACCCTGCGTGTCCATGTCTGTGAAGAGTCATTCCCCAGAGAAGCCTTCTTCAGATCTTTCCACAACCACCGCATTTACTTCTTGGTATCGTGTCTGCCTTGAACCTCTTCGGCCGAGCACTTTTAATGCTCCTGAGCTTAGAACAGATACACGCTGCTTTCATCCTGTTGATCTTCTTCATCCTGGTGAAACTACCACGGCTTGTTTTTGGCTTTCTTCGATTGGTTGAGCCTACTCCACGTAGATTCTTCGGGCGGTCAAAAGCTCCTTCTATCAAAATTGCATCTCGGCAAGACACTGGAAGTGTCTCACCGATGCGATTATGCCCCTCTATAGCTATTGGCATATCATGGAACAGTCGGTGAGAGCTCATGCCGCAGGCAATATACTATCGGCAAGTTTGTTTCATGGTCGAGGAGACTTCCTTTGGTCAAGGAGACCTTCTATCGAGCCCCCATGCTCTCAACGAGCACATCCATGTTGGCAAGACATTACCGAGTCAGCAGGACCTCTTGGCGAGCTCATTTCATTTACCCTGAGCTCACTCTTCTTCTCCGGGCTCGAGCTCCTTCAACTTTCGGTGAGACCTTACCGAGTCGGCAAGACCTCATGGCAATGGCTTCAACTCTTGGTGAGCTCCTTTTCAGTCAGGAAGACATTCGAGTGTCCGTGAGACATTTTACTAAAGGCAAAACATTACCCCGAGGCCCTTCATCTTTGGCAAGAGTTGATTGATGTCACCCCGAACGCATGCCACTCCACCGAGCTCCGTATTCCTTTCGCCGAGACATTATCAAGTTGAGAAGACTTCATAGCGAGTCCCCATAGTCATACTGATATCTACTTTTGTCGCTAAGACACCCTCCTATCGGCCATACCTCATCATGATAGTGAGACATTATGCCGAATACGACCCCTCAGATAGGCCCCTTTTGTTTTCTTCTGTGTGACCTTCATCCTTTGGCAAGACATTTTTCCAAAGGAAATATCCTTTACTGAGCCCTGTGCTTGTTACCAAGATATC
This sequence comes from Sequoia sempervirens, assembly GCA_007258455.2. Classification (NCBI taxonomy): domain Eukaryota; kingdom Viridiplantae; phylum Streptophyta; class Pinopsida; order Cupressales; family Cupressaceae; genus Sequoia; species Sequoia sempervirens. The sequence continues at coordinate 507,901,467 of VDFB02000015.1, forward strand.
TCAGCGAACTCAACTCTTTTGCTGAGTTGCTCACTAGTCGGCGAGACATCCTTATATCGGCAAGACCTTATGCCGATGTCAAACTTTCTTGGCGAAGTCCTTGTTGTCGGTGAGACTCCTTCCGAAGGCAAAACACATATTGAGGCCCCCCTCTCTCGGCAAGACTTCAGTTGGTCAGGAAGACATCTCCCCGAGCTTCTATTTCTTCTAGCAATGACCACCAGCCTTCGGCGAGACCTCTTGCCCAAGGAAAAATACTTTGGCGAGTTTGTTTCATTTCGGGGAGACACCGCTGTTTCGGTAAGACCTCTCACTGAGCCTTAAATATTTGGATGAGCCCATCTTATTATCGGCAAGACTCTACCTTTTCAAGAAGACATCTCGCCGAAGAGAAAGCTTTATGCTGAGAACTCCCTAGTGAAACACTATTGGCGTAACCCTTGCTAGTCACTGAGACATCATGTCGACTTGACTTTCCTTGGGCGAGACCCTCGGCCTTCAGTGAGACATCTTGATCGCCGGTACATTATGGTGAAGCCTTCAACTCTTGGTGAGGCCCCTTTAATGTCAGCGAGACTCATGGCGAAGGAAAAACACATATTGAGGCCCCCTTCTATCCTTCGGCGAGACCAAAAGTAGTCGGTGAGACATCATGCCAAACTTCTATTTCTTTTGGTGATGACCACAGGCCTTCGACGAGACCTCTTGCCAAAGGAAAAATACTTCGGCGATTTCATTTCATTTCGAGGAGACACCGCTGTTTTGGTAAGAGCTCTCACCGAGCCTTAAATCTTTGGGTGAGCCCATCTTATTATCGGCAAGACTCTACCTTTTTGGGAAGACATCTCCCTGAAGAGAAAGCTTTATACCAAGAACTCCCCAGTAAAACACTGTCGGCGTAACCCTTGCCAGTCGTCAAGACATCATGCCGACTTGACTTTCCTTGGGCGAGACCACCATCCTTCGGCGAGACATCTTGATCACTAGGACATTATGGCAAAGGCTTCAACTCTTGGATGGCCCCTTTGATGTTAACGAGACATTGGCCTATCGGCCAGACCTCTCATCGAGCTCCTTATCTTTCGGCGATGGGTTTGCTTTTCCTTCAGTCGGGGAGACATCGCGTGGTCGGGGAGACCTTACCCCGAGCCTGTTTCCTTTCGCCAATGCTGCCTCATGAACTATTGTTGGCAAGACCTTCATCCTTAGTAAGACCTCCTAGCGAAGCTCGCCTACATACACCAAAGGCATCCTTTCAATGAGACTTCGAGAAGTCATCGAGACTCTATCCTAAAGGAAAAATCCTCTGCCGATATGCATATCCTTTTGTTGCTGAGACGATGATCGAAGTCTTGTCAATAGGAACCTGTAGGTGAATTCCACTTGCCATGAAATTCATGGGGTCTTGTTGATTTTCTCCTTAGAGGATTTTCATGCCAAACTTGAACAAGGTAGGCTTCCAAACTGAGTTCCCTGTAACCTAGCATCAGATTCATGATTTTTTCCCTTCTGCAAATGCCCATTTGGCCCTCTCAAACCTGTCACATGATTTATCCTACCTGATTGAGCCTGAGGGTGAAAATTAGGTAACATTTTTGGTGACCTTTACTGGATGTTTGCCTGCTAAACACAGAAAACCAGTAGCCTAGGACTATCCATTGGGCACGGCGTCATTGTGAAAACTCAGGAACATAAATGGAGCAACTTTGTACATGAATATAGCACATTTGGACTTATAGAACATCACAGGTTACCAAAAATTTATTGAAAAGTAGGAAAACCACTGAATGGAAACTACTTATTTGTGTTGGAACAACACTTAGGGAATTGAAATAGCAAATAAACCTACTCTAACCTAAACTAACCAATAAAGAAGCTGGTCAGACATAACCATTCACCGAGTCTGTGAAATAACTACCCTTCCTGACTAATAAAAAATGAATTGCAAGTTGATGACTTGCAGACAAAACATGACAAAAAAGAGAAAACGCCCATACTAATTGCAAAACACTTGGAAAGACAAGGATATTTAATCCACTTACCATTTCAAATTGATCGCAAAAACTGATGTCTGCAAATGGATAAGTGGATATATCTTGTTGTTCTAATGTAGTAACTGCATCAATTTTTTTGGAACAATGGCACACTTTTCTCTCCTTGGCACTCTATTAATCAAATCTTTAATTGGACATCCTCTGGAAAGGATAAACCCTTTGCTCTTAATCCTGATTTGCTTGTGAAAAATCGCTTCTTCTCTATCTTGCACAATGGTAATCTCATTTGAATGAATCGGCTCAGAGGTCAATGAAATGTCCACTTCATTCACCCTATCAAATTGGTCAAATGTTGTCAAGTCATGGTTGTCTTGGATTTTCTGCATATTGATCAACACATCGCCATTTTCCTTAGTATGTTGATCAACATTTGGCATTAGGGATTGTATCATAAATTTTCCTTCAATTCCTCCATAAAATCAGGAAGCTCATCAAGTAAATCAGTGAAGGCTTGAGGTACAGGCTCTTTTTCATTTGATATACTGATATCTACCTGATGCGCTTCACTAAAAGGTCGTTTATAATCCAAGCTTGAAATGAAAATCTCCAAGTCATCCCAGAACAAATCCTCATCATTTTGCACAATACCAGTCCCCTTACTGATAAAAGGACTATTGTTTTCCTCAGGACGACACTCTTGAGGGAAGAAAAATTTTTGCTCTGTTGCATCTATATGATCTTTCAAGACATACTTTTGTTGATCGTGCTCATCTTGATGAAAGAACACCTCGTCATTGGTGTTATAACCTTTTTGCTGTTGAAACCCTATCACTGATGGTTGTTTGGACATGCTTTTTTCAGCCTCATTATCAAAACCAGGAAGTTCAGAAAACAAATTAATCGGGGTTTCATCACTCTGTTCAACAAAACTAGGAAGCTCATTAGATGAATATGACATAACTCCATGTTCAGCTGTCATTTCTTGTTTAGAACTCTGTTGTCCTAACTGAACCTGCTCATCAATCACTTGTAACAACCCTAATTTTTCATTTTGAACTTCATGCTCAAATGTATCAATACCCAAAAGAGCTTCATCTACCTCAAAAACTTCTTTTATCTTGTCTCTAGGCTAACTTTGTAATTGAAAAGACTGCTCTTGAGGGATAATGGACTAAAATTCCTCAACTGTAGGCTTTTGCACAGGATGGTAACTCCTAAAATTTGGAATTTCAAACTTAGGGAGCTTAATTGAAGAATTAGAAGACTTACTTTGTTGATCTTGCTGATTGGTTAGAACAGTCAAAGATTCATCGTAACAAGTGTCTTCTTGCTACTCAATCCTTTGCTGCTGCAATTGATAACACTTAATGGCTAAATGCAAAGGGTTCACATTCTTAAGCTTCTCCCAGAGGATTAAGTCATCTTGATCAATAATTTGCTCCTCCTCTGCTTTCTTTTTTACAGAAATATCATTTTGTTCAAAGCCTGGAACATTGAATCTTGTGTAGTGAAGTCCTTCCTCAAAGAATTGATTTGAAAAGGAAGCGATTGATTGGGGCATTCGAGAAAGTTGCTCTTCAGGAAAGTTAGATTGACTTTGTTCAAATTCTTGTACTAAATGGGATCCTCTTTGTGTCTCAACTTCCTGCTTATGAATATAAGCTTGATAAGCAAGCTCCTCCTGCTGCCTATTGAATCTTGTGTAGTGAAGTCCTTCCTCAAAGAATTGATTTGAAAAGGAAGCGATTGATTGGGGCATTCGAGAAAGTTGCTCTTCAGGAAAGTTAGACTGACTTTGTTCAAATTCTTGTACTAAATGGGATCCTCTTTGTGTCTCAACTTCCTACTTATGAATATAAGCTTGATAAGCAAGCTCCTCCTGCTGCCTATTGACCTCCTGCTGATTTTCAATTTCTTCAAACTACTTTTGGAAATATAAAGACATATTCCCTATACTCATTTCATCTAAATTTTGAGGCTCATATGAAGAATAAATTTGTTGATTGGAGATAAAATAATCTTCCTGGGGTTGTTGATGATCATAAGCATGCCATTGCTGAACTTGTATAGGGGTGGGTGGGTAGGCCAATTGAGCTTGCTGGTAACCCGCTACTATAATTATTTTGAGTGAAACTAGCGGTATCTTCAATAGGGTATGACTGATAAAAAGATGTAGGCACCATACCTTCATGAAATGGTGAATGGTAAGACATACTATCATGAAACCAGCACTTAGACTGCTAAAACCAGATACTTCAGGCTTGGAGTCGCTAGGTATGTTAAAAACTTGCCTCCAAAGGTAGAAAGTATTGTTGTACACACCAAACAGCAGTAATACATGGTACAAAAGGGACTGACACAGTCAATTCTCTGTCCCACCGGGCGTGCCAAAACTGTTATCTCTTGAAATTGCACCCTGTTGAACCTGATGTTCAACACTTCAGTGTAACATTGGAAGACCTCTAAAGATGTGGGCTTCTTGAAGATAGAGGTCAACCTCCGAAAAAGGTCGGCTTCCTTTGTGTTATCACCTGAACTACTTATTCTTTGAAGGGAAAGGGAGGAGTACATAAATTGAAACTAAACTAAGGTGATACACCAAATTGATGAGGAATTATGAAATCAAAACAAGATGAACATACACTAGGAAACTTAACTTCAACTGTTTCACATACTCAACACAACTTCTTTTAGATCTATGCATCAATCTTAACAGGCTCAATCTACATACACATTTTAGGAAGGAAAGATAAATTTCACGACTTCAAGGTATGAATGTAGACTTATAAAACACAGTTAAAGACTTGCATAATCAAAAGAAAAATACATAAATGAGAGTAGTACAAACATAAACACTAGCTTCCAAGGTAAACTCTGTGTTGTATTCCAGATTCTAGTTTGAGTTACAAAACATACATTTAGTCGAGAAAGGATTGATAAAAAATCACTAACTCTTTAGAGTGTATAATCTGAACTATTTACAAAAAGGCAAAAAATGCCTTATATATCAAAATGTGTCGGCCCCTTAGGGCTTACAAAATATCAGGGCTCAGAAACATCTACCCTTAGATCTTTTCATTGAATTTAATGTTGCACCCTGCGTGTCCATGTCTGTGAAGAGTCATTCCCCGGAGAAGCCTTCTTCAGATCTTTCCGCAACCACCACATTTACTTTCTGGTATCGTGTCTACCTTGAACCTCTTCGGCCGAGCACTTTGAATGCTCCTGAGCTCATAACAAATACATGTTGCTTTCATCATGTTAATCTTCTTCATCCTGGTGAAACTGCCACGGCTTGCTTTTGGCTTTCTCTGATTGGTTAAGCCTACTCCACATAGATTCTTCGGGCGGTCAAAATCTCCTTCTGTCAAAATTGCATCTCGGCGAGACACTGGAAGTGTCTCACTGATGAGATTATGCCCCTCTGTAGCTATCGGCATATCATGGAACAGTTGGTGAGAGCTCATGTTGTAGGCAATATACTATCAGTGAGTTCATTTCATGGTCGGGGAGACCTTCTATCGAGCCCCCATGCTCTCGGTGAGCACATCCATGTTGGCAAGACATTACCAAGTCGACAGGACCTCATGGAGAGCTCATTTCATTTACCCCGAGCTCACTCTTCTTCTCTGGGCTCGAGCTCCTTCGGCTTTTGGTGAGACCTTACTGGATCGGCAAGACCTCATGGCGATGGCTTCAACTCTTGGTGAGCTCCTTTTCAGTCGGCAAGACATCCGAGTGTCGGTGAGACGTTTTACTGAAGGCAAAACGTTACCCCGAGGCCCTTCATCTTTGGCAGGAGTTGATTGATGTCACCCCGAACGCACACCACTCCACCGAACTCCGCATTCCTTTTGCCAAGACATTATCAAGTCGGGAAGACTTCATAGTGAGGCCCCATAGTCATACTAATATCTTATTTTGTCACTAAGACACCCTCCTATCAGCTAGACCTAATCCCGATGACAAGACATTATGCCAAATACGACCCCTCGGCTAGGCCCCTTTTGTTTTCTTCGGTGTGACCTTCATCCTTCGGCAAGACATTTTGTCGAAGGCAATATCCTTTGTCGAGATCCATGCTTGTCGCCAAGATATCTCAGCGAACTCAGCTCTTTCTCCAAGTTCCTCACTAGTCGGCGAGACATCCTTATATCAGCAAGACCTTATGCCGATGTCAAAATTTCTTAGCGAAGTCCTTGTTGTCGGTGAGACTCCTGTCGAAGGCAAAACACATATTGAGGCCCCCCTCTCTCGGCAAGACTTCAGTTGGTCAGGAAGACATCTCCCAAAGCTTCTATTTCTTCTAGCAATGACCACCGACCTTCGGCGAGACCTCTTGCCGAAGGAAAAATACTTCGGGGAGTTCGTTTCATTTCAGGGAGACACCGTTGTTTCGGTAAGACCTCTCGCCCAGCCTTAAATCTTTGGGCGATCCCATCTTATTATCAGCAAGACTACCTTTTCGGGAAGACATCTCGCCGAAGAGAAAGCTTTATGCCGAGAAATCCCCAGTGAAACACTATTGGTGTAACCCTTGTCGGTCGCCGAGACATCATGCCGACTTGACTTTCCTTGGGCGAGACCCCCGGCCTTCAGCGAGACATCTTGATCACCGGGACATTATGGCGAAGGCTTCAACTCTTGGCAAAGCCCCTTTGATGTTGGTGAGACTCCTGGCGAAGGAAAAACACATATTGAGGCCCCCTTCTATCCTTCGACAAGACCAAAAGCAATCGCTGAGACATCATGCCAAACTTCTATTTCTTTTGGCGATGACCACCAGCCTTCAGCGAGACCTCTTGCCGAAGGAAAAATACTTTGGAGAGTTCATTTCATTTCAAGGAGACACTGTTGTTTCAGTAAGACCTCTCACCAAGCCTTAAATCTTTGGGCAAGCCCATCTTATTATTGGCAAGACTACCTTTTCGGGAAGACATCTCACCGAAGAGAAAGATTTACACCGAGAAGTCCCCAGTAAAACAATGTCGGTGTAAACCTTGCTAGTTGCTGAGACATCATGCCTACTTGACTTTCCTTGGGTGAGACCCCCGGCCTTTGGCGAGACATCTTGGTCACCGGGACATTATGGCGAAGGCTTCAACTCTTAGTGAGGCCCCTTTGATGTTGGCGAGACATTGGCCTATCAGCCAGACCTCTCGTCAAGCTCCTTATCTTTCGGCAATGGGTTTGCTTTTTCTTCAGTCAGGGAGACATCGCATGGTCGGGGAGACCTTACCCAAAGCTTATTTCCTTTCACCGATGCCGCCTCATGAACTATTGTCGGTGAGACCTTCATCCTCAGTAAGACCTCCTAGCGAAGCCCGCCTACATACGCCGAAGGCATCCTTTCGGTGAGACTTCAAGAAGTCGTCGAGACTCTATCTTGAAGGAAAAATCCTCTGTTGATATGCATATCCTTTTGTCACTGGGATGATGATCGAAGTCTTCCCGATAGGAACCTGTAGGTGAATTCCACTTGCCGTGACATTCTTGGGGTCTTGCCGATTTTCTCCTTAAAGGATTTTCATGTCGAACTTGAACAAGGCAAGCTTCCAAACTGAGTTCCCTGTAACCTAGTATCAAATTCATGATTTTTTCCCTTCTACAAATGCCCATTTGGCCCTCTCAAACCTCTGTCACATGATTTATCCTGCCTGATTGAGCCTGAGGGTGAAAATTAGGTAACAATATTACTAATGATAGTATTCTTCCTTCTTTTTCTGAAGATGTACTCGTCCCATCTAAAAACCTAGATAATACTTCTCACAAACAACAATTACTTATTGTCAGAATTACAAGTGACAGCACAACTACAACATCTCCAGGTTGGTTGAAAAAGGTAGTGGAAAAGAAGATAAAATCAATTCCTTCTTATGTGGTAGAAGTTGATACCGTAGCCAAAATTCTTCAGAGTTCTGCTAAACCTAAAAAGGCTAGGAAAATCTCTAGGATAATAAATGATGAGGTCTCAAGACACCAATTGTTTGAAGTGGCAAACCCAATAGGAGATCTGAATGAAAATGAAATTACTACAAATGATTATAAGATCACTCATGTGGATATGGGACTTGCTACCTTTGAAGGAGATGTATACCATGTCAGGTTCTATGTGGATGCTCTAATCAAATGCGCTAAGGGTCTAAGGAAATAAAACATTCAATTGCAATCTCAAGTACTCTCTCTCTCTCTTTGGGAAAACTTTAATTTTCTCAGAAGAAAGATAGTTTGTTTAAAAATATTTTTCTTTCGGTATGAATATGCTATGGTGAATTATGCAGATATAATCTTTGAATTACAGTGCATAATCTTATTTTGTTTTTATGGATATGTCATCAGTGTATGTTTATATTGAAATGGTTATCGGTATGGAATTTCTTGTTGTGAAATGTTGATCTGTGAATGAGTATTTTATGGTATATTTGGAATGTTTTACAATTATTATTGTTGAAATTGATATTTTTTGAATAAACCTTTCAAAGCTTTCTGGTTAAAAGCATTACTTTATTTTTTTTTTGGTTAAAAGAAATAGAGATTTAAATTCATTGCATATCATATAAGGTAGTTGTCACCTTGTTTAAAAGCAGAGAATCATAATAGAATATCATTATATCTAATTCAACTGTTGTTTACATTTGTCATCTTCATGGGCGTTAGAATATAGAGTTACGTGACAAACTTATGAACTAACATATTTTTGGCGACTCCACTGGGGAATTGAAACCTTTGAATAATAATACTAAGATTAGTCACTTATTGATGGGGAAAAATGGTGCTACCCCACGATACATCCCAATCTTGGCTTTCAAGATGAATAGGAAGATATAATTGGCCAACTGAATACCCTAGCTTGGCACAAATGCAAAAGTCTAGAAAACTATAGGAGAGCAAGTCAAGTGTTAGAAAAAGAAGAAGAGTTGGTTGAAAACATAAGGTTGTTTCTATTAAGGAAAAGAAGGAAACAAAAGGAAAATTTGATTAGAGATCAGGCACCAAATCAAATTCTTAATAATCAACCAAGACAAAACCCTCCGCAAAATAGAAAGTGAGTGGAAGTTGGTGACTCTGGAAACAAGTGCATTAATTGGGAAAGGCTAGCTTCTAAGAGATACACTAGAGGAGATAGAAGTAAAGGAATTAAAGATGATGATTCAAGTTCCTAGAATCAGTTAATTTTTCCTATTTCCCACCTACACGAAGAGCTTGTTCTATCAATAGACCTCCTAGCCCTACTAGGTCGTCATCAACTCTAAGCTATTCTTGTCAAGCCCTTTTATTGTCAGGAATCGTTCCTCCATTACAAGTATTTTCCCTATAAACATGGCTCTTCCTATTCCATGGGGCACTGCCATAGGTCCATTAACCTTGGGAGCTCAACTTCATGATTTACCGAAAGGCGTCGGAAAGATTATACCTAAATTTGCAAGAGATGGAAAAGTGAGTCCAGAAGAATATATTAAAGCTTTCTTTGCTGCCTCTTCCATTTAGCAATGCAACATGAAGATGTGGCTATGAGACTCTTTGTAGAATCTTTAATAGAAGTTGTTGATTGGTTTAATAATCTTTCAGTAGGTTCAATCCATAACTAGGCTAATTTTAGGTCTAAATTTGAAGCTAGGTTTAAGTCTACTAAAAATGATCAGGTATTAATTGCTCAATTGACTTCCATGAAGAAGGAGGTACATGAAACTATGAGAGATTTCATAGCTAAATTTAACAAACTCTACAATAGAATTCCTGCGAACATGCAACCGAGAGAATTGTTGAAGTGTCTTTTCATCAATGCCCTACCACCATATGTTTGTTATTCTATCAAGAGAGAAGGTGCTACAGATTTACAAGCGGCACAAGACAGGGCCATATCTATAGAAGATGATTTGATCACTGCTAGGAAATGGAAGAAAGAACTCCAGACTAGGAAACCATCCCCTATGAATTCTACAGACTCGATCATACAGAGGTTAGCAAATGATGTTATTGCTCTTAAGAGACAAATGCCCAAAAACACTCCACCTCCCTTATATCAAGATCCACCAAGAAATATTCACATGGGGGATTATAATAAGACAGCTTCAAATCAGAGATTCACTATTGAGCAAGCACCATCTTCAAGTAAGAGCAACCATCTCATGTGTAATTTCCATTTAACATCAGATCGCGATGGAGCTACTGGCCCAAAAATGATCAGATACATGCAAATGATGTCAACAAATGAGCATATGGGGGAGATGAATGTGATCAAATCAAGAGATGCGGGTATGAACTTTTTCGAGTATGTACCGGATAGTGAATCAGGAGAGGACATGTATGTAATGGTTAATGATCCAAATTGCGTAGTGTTTACCAGAGCGCAACATGCCAGAGGAGAGGGGCCAAGTTCTTCTACTCCTAAATACATTTTGAAGAAGTAGAAGAAAATTGAACAAATAGAGGTACCCAAAATTCTTACCCCTGAAACTTCTTACAAAGATTCATTTGATATAGTTGAGTTATGTAAAAATACTAAAGTCCAAATTTCTCAAGCAGAATACCTAAGACTCAACCCCGCAGAGTTAGATAGATTGGTCAAGTTTGTTAAACAACCTCCTCCCACTCAATGTAATGCCCAAATAATTCCTGATGAAGAAACCCCAAATGATGGACAAGTTTATTCCAATTTTGTTGAGAAACTTGTAGTTCAGTCAAATTCATCTGCAAAACCAGAACCCTTTTATGTGTCTCTATTCATTGTTGGTTATAGACTTAGTAATTGTATCATTGACTCTGGAGCCTCAGAAAATGTTATGCCTACTCAAATTGCTAAATCTCTTGGCTTATCTTATACATCGTCCCAAGGGAAATGCTATTCTATGGATGGATCACCAATTCCCATTATTTTCCAACTTAAAGATGCTCAGGTAGCCCTTTATAATTTCCCTAAAAAGAGATTGAAGTTAACAATACTCGTGGCTGATATACCTGCTAGTTATGGAATGCTTCTGAGTAGAATTTTTTGTAAAGATTTGGGTGGGGAAATTAAACTAGACTAGTCACATTCCTTGATACCTTTAGATGGAAAGAAGATTAGTTTGGACCCAAAACCAAAGGCTAAGTTTATAGTACTCAAATCTGGGGATCCTAGAGCGGATATTCTATTTGTGGAAACTGGACCAAGAACTTATATGTGTTCCTCAGCAAGAGAAGAATTCCCACAAGAGTTTAACCTTGGATTAACTAATGAATTATGGACTTTAGAATTTGATGGTAGTTGTTCCACTACTGGATCAAGTGTTGGGGTTGTTTTGGTCTCCCCTGATGGATAAAAATTTCCTTATGCCCTTAAACTAGAATTTAATAACACCAATAATACAGATGAATATGAGGCCATGTTGCTTGGTATGGGCATAGCTAAAGAAAAAATGATTAAACAACTAAAATTCATTGGTGATGCTGAATTGGTGGTTAAGGAGAACAAGAAGATGTATACTATGAAGAATAATTGGCTAAGGAACTATAGAAATCGAGTCTAGGATTATATTGAAGAGTTTGATGCTTTTTCCATCTGGTCAGTTCCTAGAGAGGAAAATACTAGAGCATATTCATTGGCAGCTTCGGCTTCTCTTTTGTTACCACACCCTAATTTTCAAGACAAGAAATTTCAGATTGAGATAGTTTACTGCCCAAGTGTTCCTAACAATGTGGATCATTGGCAAGTGTTTAATAATGACCAGCAGATTATTGCATTTCTAGAAAAAGCAGAAGCCTTTGCTCACCTTTTCTTTGAAAGTAGTGAAGATGAAAGAAATGATGTTTTAGAAGGAAGTATCAACAATTTGGATGATAAAGACACTGAAGTAATTCAATTGAAAGGAAATAAAATCTTGAAAGGAAATAAAATCTTGAAAGGATTGGTTTCTCTTGAAGATTTGTTTAATAGACATGATCAGTTTCTGAAGAAGGGAAGTATTTCAATTGAAACTTCCACTGAATATGATAAGATAAATATTGGAACTGAACAAGACCCTAAGTTTTTTTGCATTGGAAAATGTTGTTCCCCTCAAGAAAGGGAAAGATTGATTTCTCTGCTGAGTAAATAGAGGGATGTTTTTGCATGGTGTTATGATGATTTGAAGAAATTCAAGAATGGAGAATTGCAACATAAGATACCTCTGAAACCTGGGGCGACACCTTTTAGACAAAAGTAGCAGACCTATAATCCAAAGGTGGCAGAGGCCATTTTTAAGGAGATAGACAAGATGCTAAAAGAAATAATAATTTATCATATACATCATTCCACATGGGTCGCTAATATAGTTCCTATAAGGAAAAAGAATGGTGAAATAAGGATATGTGTCAACTTCAGAAATCTAAATCAAGCATCCCTGAAAGATAACTATCATCTGCTTGTAATGGATCACATCTTACAAACTATTGTTGGATCAGAAATGATGTCTATGCTTGATGGGTTTTCAGGCTATAATCAGATAGAAGTTTCCCTCGAAGACCAACATAAAACTACCTTTACTACCCCTATCAAAGTTTTTGCATATAATAGAATGCCCTTTGGTCTAATTAATGAAGGGGCTACCTTTCAGAGGGCTATGGACCTTTCATTTGGAGATCTGAAGAAAAAAATCATTGTAATATACCTGGATGACCTCATGGTTTTCTCCAAGAAAAGGGCCAATCACCTGCATGATTTGGAGATTATATTACAACATTGTAGAGAAGAAGGAATTTCATTAAATCCCAAGAAGTCTATCTTCGCCATCACAGAGGGAAAACTTTTGGGCCATATTGTATCAAAAGATGGTATTAAAATAGACCTTGAAAGGGTAAATTTTGTTATGCAGTTGAAGTTACCTACTAATAAAGATGGAACTACATCCTTTTTCGGTCAGGTAAATTTTCTCAGGAAATTTATTCTAGATTTTTCTAAGTTGACTAAACCTATTGCTAATATGATGAAGAATCTCCATATTTTTAAATGGAGTAGTGAAGGGAAATATTCATTTGAGAACATAAAATCTGCAATAGCCAATGCACCAACCTTAGTTCAGCCAGATTTCTCTAAAGATTTCATTATTTACAGTTATGCATCTGAACATACTATATCAGCTCTCTTGCTGTAGAAAAATGAAGAAGGAATTGAAGCTCATGTTTCTTTTATGAGCTCCCCACTCCAAAAGTATGAGCTTAAATACTCACCCCTTGAAAAGCAAGCATATGTTGTAGTGAAAGCTTTAAAGAATTTTAGATTCTACATTCTCCATTCACATACAACTATTTTTGTGCCAGAAACTGTTGTGAAAAGTATTCTCACTCAACAAGACATAGGCTACAATAAGAGAGGAGCTTGGATAGCTATAGTGCAAGAATACAATTTGGAAATCAAGGCTACTAACCTAGTTAGAGGCAAGGGATTGGCCAAGATCATTGCAGAAAATGAACCGGTTGAGCAAGAACACTTACCTCTGGTCTTGTTCACTAGTACTATAGATGAGTGGTCTTATTACCTAACATATGGAGATTTCCCAACTCATCTGTCCCCTAAAGAGAAAAGGAATTTGAAACTAAAGGCCAGCAAGTATGTTATTTGGGATGGAAATTTATACAAGAAAGGAGTAGACGAAACTTTCTTAAGATGCGTCGACCAAGAACAATAGAAGAGATTATTACATTTTTTTCATGAGGAAGCATGTGGAGGACATTTCTCAGCATCTGTAACAGCTTTAAAATCTTGTGTTAGAGATTTTATTGGTCAGGAATGTTTAAAGATGCTTACAACTGGGTATCAAGTGTGAAAAATGTCTAAGATTTACTAGTAGACCCCAGCTTGTTGCCTTGCCACTCAAACCTGTAATTATTGATCAACCTTTTCAACAGTGGGGTTTAGATTTTATTGGTCCGATTAATCCCAGTTCTAGTGCAGGACACACATATTTTGACTGCCATCGATTAATTCACCAAATGGTTTGAAGCTATTCTAGTGAATCGCACTACCACCGAAGTTGTGTGTGATTTCTTGAAGGAAAATATACTGGCAAGATTTGGGGTACCTAAGAAAATCATTACAGATAATGCCTCATATTTCTCTTCTGCTGAAATAACCCTTTTCTGTTATGATTATGGCATCAATCTAGCTCATTCCTCTAATTATTATCCAAAAGGCAATGGGCAGGCAGAGTCCAGTAATAAGAATTTAACAGCCATCATCAAGAAGCTAGTAGATGAGAATCAGAGAAATTGGCATAAAAAGCTATATGATGCACTATGGGCTGATAAGACAACATGTAAGTGATCTATGGGTATGTCACCTTTTCAGCTAGTTTATGGCATTGATAGTACCCTACCCACACCTTTGGAAATCACAACTCTGAATTTACAAAAGGCGATTGAAGATGGTGAGTTCCAATCTGCACTTGACAAAAGAATTATGTATCTCAATAAACTAGAAGAACAGAGAGAACATGTGGTGGATCAAATTGGAAAACATCAGTAGATGGTTAAGAGAATTTTTGACAAGAGGGTGAGACAAAGAAAGTTTGTTGTAGGAGATTCAGTCCTACTCTGGGATAAAAGGAAACAACCTAAAGGAGCCCATAAGAAGTTTGACTCTTTATGGAGGGGGACTTTCAAAATCAGACAGGTGGTTGGTGAAAACACCTTTTACTTGCCTTACCCAGATGGTACTCATTTGCTTCTTGCCTACAATGGGCAAGATCTAAAACTTTTGGAATAAGTCTTTGTCAGATCTTCTCTACACATATTTTCTTTTTGTTTTGTTTTGTTGGTTTTGGTCTCCGTTTGCCCAATGAATAAGGCCTTTGCCATGGTTTTCTGGATTCTCTGCATCCTGATAGTCCTTGTCCCCACTTGGAGCCACTGTTACTCATGTTCTAAAATTTTTAGGCCACAGACTTTATTTTCCATATTTACCCTCTTTGAAGTGCTTGTTATTATTTTATAAGTCTTTTATCAAGAGTTTATCTCTTGAGGTCGCTAGTTTCCCAGTTTTTGTAACCTTTATAGCGGGTTTCCTAAGTTATGTAACTCATGTCACCACTTTCTTTGAGTTCGTAACCTAGTCATCAGTTTATCAAGTTTCGTAACCTCATGTGTTAGCGACTTAAGTCTTGTCATAGCCCGCCCCTGTGTTGTCTTCAAGCAAGTCGTGAAGTCGAAGGTTATCATAACCTGTCAACTCTAGATTTTGGTTACCAAGTTACCAATCCAAGCAACTTGGTGACATGCCTCTTTTTTCACTCATTTCAAGGCGCCATACAACTTAGAGATGTCAAATCATATTGAAAAGTGTGTGTCTTTTAAAGCAATTTCCTTCTTTCAAAAATTGGGAATTGAGTATTTCATAAATATGGTACATGCAAATTTGATGGCAACTTAAATGCGAGGTGGTGGGAGATTTGCACTTATATTTGCATATTGTATTTCGTACTCATCTCTCTCATTATTTCAGTATTTTTATCTCCCCAAAATTTGAGAACTTATGCAGACTGCTATAGGAAACCACCTGTTGAATGTGAGAGACACAAACATCAAACCTCTAGATTTGAAAGAATTGTGGGAGCACTTGGAGAGCGAAGGAGTTTCCACATTGAATAAGAGGCTTGTGGTGAGCATTTTAGCCAATGTTGGTGGAATACTTGAAGCGGTAGATTGTTTCAAACTTGTGGTCGCCTATGCAAAGAGGTACGTTCTTGAAACGCAATAAATTAGAGTAGTGGATGGGTCATTGGTTATCAAGGTTACTCCTGAAGTTGTGTCTCTAGCTCTTGGCCTCCCAATAGACTTACCATTTGAGAAAATGTCTATTGCAATTGCTGATGAATTTTTAAAGAAAAAGAAGATTGGTGCAAAAATTCAATGGCTAAAACCTAGTTAAAGTTTGAAAGGAAAGGTAAGTCCCAATTACCCCCTAAGCTTAAAAAGACACATTTTAAGGATGAAATTCTCAATGCCATTACTCTATTGCATCAGGTCATTAGTAATGGGCACTCTGAGAGCTTTGAGAACTGGATGTGTTTATTTATTTTGAAAATTTGTGAAGAGGATGTCTTTATTGATTAGGGCGAAATTATATGTCATCATTTGAAAGAGAAATTGTTGAATTATCAGAAGTGTACTACTTTTCACATGTGCTCCTACTTGATATATCTTGTTTCCAGTCAGAAAAAATTTTGGTTAGGGTTGGAAACACAAGATGCCCCAGTACCGGGCATGCCTATATACAAATTTGTTCTGCAACTCACCAAGTGGTATGGAATGGAAAATTACCTCTGTGTCAATGATGTCTTCTTAATGGATACTGCCAGGAGGCTGGAAGGGAAATTAGAGTGCACTTCTCTCCAGACTCTATGTCCTTGATGATGAGATATGGGAGATTTTACATTCAGTTTGATAAATTTTCTTATTTAAGAATTGGCAGATTTGAAGGCGCTCCATTGAAGTTGCCCAGATACCCCGATGACCTTATCGTGTTTCTATAATCTGCAGACAGATGGCTGAGGTAAATGCTAAATATTTGAAAATGAGTAAGAAAGGGTATCTGTTCCCTTTGGTATTTTCTTCTTTCACATGCAAAAGTAATCAGGTGGCCAAACAGGCCTATGAGCCCTTGAAACAATTCAATTTTCCTAGTTGTTTTGAGAGAACCAATTTTGATAGTAAAGGTTACATCAAACAGAACTATCATGGTGAGAGCTCCTATGTGCATGTTCCACATATTGAAGATTACTCAAAAGATTGAGTTAATGAATTTGAATTTTTTAGAAGAAGCAATATGATTTTAACTCTTAAACAGATTCAAGATTTTGAGTTCAACCTATGCATCCCGGAAAACATATGTGAAGATTTGATGATTATTCATCCTAATTATGATAATTTTTTATCAAAATTTTCTATATGTGTTGATTGGAGTAAGGAAGAATGCTCTGATATTCACAAGCGCTCAGTTTTAGTTGTTGAGAAAACCTAGGATTGGCTAGCTAGTAAATGGAAGCAGTGTGCGGGATCTACCCATGGTTCCAAACCTTCAAGCAGAAAGGAGACGAGGTCATCAAATTAGACTTTGAATGTCACCCCTTCAATAGGAAGA
Source organism: Sequoia sempervirens (assembly GCA_007258455.2). Taxonomy (NCBI): domain Eukaryota; kingdom Viridiplantae; phylum Streptophyta; class Pinopsida; order Cupressales; family Cupressaceae; genus Sequoia; species Sequoia sempervirens. Next base: position 507,918,555 of record VDFB02000015.1, read on the forward strand.
CTTGCAGCTAAATCTTCTAGATCAAATTTGCAGTCAGGGGGAGACGGAGAAAAATTGGAGGAGGTGACCAAACTGAAGTCCACCTGTGAGCAGAATTCACCCTCCTCTTCCCCTAAGCAAAATGTGGATCAGGATCAACTTGCATCTGCAGATTTTGGGAATATTTTCCAAAATATTACTCATGATAGTATTCTTCCTTCTTTGTCTGAAGATGTACTTGTCCCATCTAAAAACCTAGATAATACTCCTCACAAACAACAATTTCTTATTGTTGAAAGTACAAGTGACAACGCAACTACAATATCTTCAAGTTGGTTGAAAAAGGTAGTGGAAAAGAAGAGAAAATCAATTCCTTCTGTTGTAGTAGAAGTTGATACTGCAGCCAAACTTCTTCAGAGTTTTGCTAAACTTAAAAAGGCTAGGAAAATGTGCAAGCTAATAAATGATGGGGTCTCAAGACACCAATTGCTAGAAGTGGTGGACCTAATAGGAGATCTAAATGAAAATGAAATTACTACAAATGATTATAAGATCACTCATGTGGATATGGGACCTGCTACCTTTGAAGGAGATGTATACCATGTCAGGTTCTCTGTGGATGCTCTAATCAAATGCACTAAGGGTCTAAGGAAATAAAACATTCAATTGCAATCTCAAGTACTCACTCTCTCTTTTTAGGCAAACTTTGATTTTCTCAGAAGAAAGATAGTTTCTTTAAAAATATTTTTCTTTCGATATGAATATGCTATGGTGAATTATGCAGATATAATCTTTGAATTACAGTGCATAATCTTATTCTATTTTTATGGATATGTCATCAGTGTATGTTTATACTGAAATGGTTATCGGTATGGAATTTCTTGTTGTGAAATGTTGATATGTGAATGAGCATTTTATTGTATATTTGGAATTTTTTACAATTATTATTGTTGAAATTGATATTGTTTGAATACACCTTTCAAATATTTATGGTTAAAATCATTACCTATTTTCTTTCTAGTTAAAAGCAACAGAGATTTAAATTCATTGCATATCATATAAGGTAGCTGCCACCTTGTTTAAAAGCAAAAAATTAGAATAGAATATCATTATATCTGATTCAATTGTTGTTTGCATTTGTCATCTCCATGGGCGTTAGAATATAGAGTTAGGTGACAAACTTGTGAACTAACAGGTATACACTACCTTCATCCATACACTATCGTATTACTTATCCTCTACATCCATATGCCTTCCTTGTCCACTCATCATGCTACCATCTGTCTCCCTTCCTTATCCAGATATCCAATCTGCATCCATCTCCCTCCCTTATCTCCCCCTCCATCTATCCCCTTTATCTTCCCATCCATTTTTTTTCCATCCCTCCTACCTCATCACACATGACATATCTAGAGTGGGAGCATCTGCCTCCTTTGTGACACATAGTCCTTGGAGACATCATTCATCCATCGATTCATCCCTTCTATCTTCCAAATATTTCCATCCAAGCAATCACTTCCATCTCCCCATCCTTATCTTCATATCAATCCAAACCATCCCTTTTGTCTCCCCATCCTTATCTTCCTATCCATCATAGCATCCCTATCATCTCCCCATCCTTATCTTCCCATTTGTCTATCATAGCATCCCTTCCATCCCCCATCCTTATCTTCCTATCCATCCAAACAATCTCTTATGTCTCCCCATCCTTATCTTCCCATCCAAACAATTTCTTCCATTTCTTCATCCTTATCTTCCTATCCATCTAGCCAATCCCTTTCATCTCCCCATCCTCATCCCTCTATCCATTCATCATCGCAATCCTTTCCATCTTCCAAATCCTTACCTTTCCATCTCCCCATCCTTATCTTCCTATCCATCCAAGAAATCGCTTCCATCTCCCCATCCTTATCTTCCTATCCATCCAAACAATCTCTTTCGTCTCCCCATCCTTATCTTCCCATCCAAACAATTGCTTCCATTTCCTCATCCTTATTTTCCTATCCATCCAACCAATCCATTTCATCTCCCCATCCTCATCCTTCTATCCATTCATCATCGCAATCTCTTCCATCTTCCAAAGTCGTACCTTTCCATCTGCCCATCTAGTAACCTTTTCCCCATCCAAATTTGTATCCCTTTATCCATCCATCCTAGCATATTTCCATCTCCTTATCTTTATCTATCCATCCCTTCACCTTTATCTCATCCCATCTCATAATCCCTTGTCATGGGTATCTAGCTATTGGCTTTCCTCCATGCAACCCAATGTCCTTTATCTCATCATCACTCCCCCTTCTTTCACACATCTTTCCAATCTCCTATCACTTCTCATCACTCATCTCTTTATCATATCATCCTCTCAATTCATCTTTTGATGATTTGGATAACTATCCCATCCCTGAGCTTCATGAAATTTCCATCATCCTATCTCATCCATCAGGTCAGTCTTGTCTCGTCATATCGGTTCCATCTTTTTATCCACTTATTGTGGTCATCTCATCTCATCATCCTTTATCCATCATTTTTCTTTAGTCTTTTGTCAAACTACGTTGCCCCTGCACTTTCATGGAGGCAAGTTTGATCATTTGATCCACCCCTAGGGATCCTTTTGTCCATCCTATCTTTATCATCTATCATCATCTCCATCATCCTCTTTTCTCTTTTATCCATGGTCTTTTCTTGAACTACGAGGGCTTTGCGATTTCACGTAGGAAAGGCTAATCTTTAATCAGCCCTCGAGCCCCTAGGTCATTAGGGTGTGTCAGTCTTGTTTTTCGTGTCTTGTGTTGCGTCGTCAAGTATGTCCTTATCTAGTTGGTTCTTCACAAATGAGATCCACTCGTATCATGAGATTCAATCGGTTTCAAAATTTCCTGTGTCATCATCGATCTTTTAGTTCAATAGGATGATCCTTCCTAACAGACCTCACTGACCCCATCCATCCTCTTGATCTTATGGCAAAGGACGTTTTGAAATTGATTGTGATCTTTTGATACTTTTGGCTTTTATTTATCATTTGAGCTCCCTATTACAACTTGTCAGGGCCACCATGATCTATCATATTATGGTGTGTTTTGATTAGTTAACATAGGGGAATATCTTGATCTTTTTGTTTTCTTGTTGTCTCATGGGTTGTCCCACGTAGTACCCACCAAGATCCCTAAGGTCTTGTGTTACGTTGGGGCATCATTTTGTGCTTGTGATTATCCCAATGCTTGGCCCGACCAAGGTCTTCATGACTTTGGGGTGTTGGGATAGTCTTCTTGTCTGTTGTGTTTGTTTTACACATTAGACACTAATCCGCCTTGGTCTACATACCTTGGCATTTGGTGTCTTATGCTATAGAAAAAACTAGTGCTCTGAAAATGGAAAATTGCATTAGGATTGCATTTTATTTTCCATTGCATTGCATGTATACTCCATCTCTTCTCATCCATCTTTTCTTCCATCCTCATCATATCATCATCTTGTCAATCTTCTTAGAATAATATTGATTGGTTATTCTAAGCATCTTTTCAACCATCTCACATCTCCATCCAATCCTCATACATTCAATCTAGCACAAATCATCTACTCACATCCTTGGTCTTGTTCCCAGCCTTGCTACAAGCTTTGATCCAATCATCATCATCATCATCATAATCGGGATGCATCCTTCCCTATCCTTTGGTGTTGGTTTGGGATGTATCCTTCCCTCATCAACAACACTTCATCATAATAATCGGGATGTATCCTTCCCTCATCAACAACACTTTCATCATCATCATCAAGATGTATCTTTCCTTATCCTTTTGTGTTGTCTTGGGATATATCATTCCCTCATCGACAACACTCCATCCATCATCAACCCATTTTGGCTTGTAGCTTGACTAGGGCAACATCACCTTTTTCCTTAAATCCATTTGTGCTTCCCAATCTCCTATCACTTACCATCCTCTCTTATCCATCACTTTGCATTATCTTCCTCATATACCCCTTTCATCATCTCATCCATTTCGAGAGCACACCCGTGTTCTCTTGAACCTACATGTCCTCTCAAGGGGGCATCCTCCATCTCTAACCTTCATCTTCACTCCCATCATCCTTCTTCCTAGCCACTCCTTTAATGACTGGGGCATCTTTCCCAAATCTAATCATCTTCTTCCTGGTGCTATCTTTTAATCTTCTTTGAAATGATGCTACTTCGTAGCACCACCTCAAAGAGGGGAAAAATGTAGACACCTAAATTTGGACACTTATATTTGTCCAAATTTTTCCTTTTTCGTCTAAATATCCTCTTACTTGCATTAATTAAGTAATATTACTATTATTTAATTAATACCCCTAAAGTCCCTAAATCCCTAATGTATCTAGTTAAATAATTAAATACATTACCCTTTATCCCCTTTTTTCCTCAAAGAATTAAATAAATAAGACATTTATTTAATTCCTCACATGTCACATCCTCCATAATCCTCTTCTAATCTGGATTAGTCTAACTAATCCTCAATTAGGATGTGCACACCCTTAATCAAGATTAATGTCACATCCTCCACATCTTCCAACTTGCTTCTAATCTTCTTAATCATTTGTTTGCACAACCTTAATCTAATCCCCTTTGCTACATTTAGAATACCTTTTTGGTCAACCTTCACAATTTTCACATTTAGCCTAGACCCTCTTCCCCATGTGAATTAAAAATTCACATTTATCCCTCCAAGACTCTCCTCTTCCCCATGCAAGTTGTTAGGAGTTCTAGAACTCCTCACTTGTCACATCACTCACATGAGGACAAGTACTTGCCTTTTTGAGAACCTTGTTTTATCCCCAAGGTACTCCCAATCATGTGAATTTAAAATTCACATTTATTCCCCCAACAACTTCTCTCATCCCCATGACTCCTCACTTGTCACTATCACTCTCATCCCAACGTACTTGCAAGTACCTCCACCTCACATGTCCTTCTCCACATCACATGTCCTCTTGACATCTCATCTTCCACATGGCAAGATGTGAGAGCTTGTGAGTCCTCAACTCACCATAGCCCTTCATCTTGCCCATGTTGGCAAAATCTTGACCGTTCAAATCCCTAGAGGCCTTTCCCCTAAAATAGAGGATTTTTGGCTTCATTTTCTCATAACACATTTTCATTCAACAACTTTCAAGCTCTCAAGCACACTTGCATTCTTGCACTAACAAAAGACCTCCATTGTTGCATGTTTTCAAGCTTTCATCCTTTACATTTGCATTCATTCATCCAACTACCCACAGGCCATTTGAATCCTCATCTCACATAGAGCATTTTGCATCCATTCTCATCACATTTTTCCATCAAGGAGCATACAAAACATCAAAGATCCAAGGGCCAACCAAGGAGCAACTTGAACAAGGTAAAAATCAGCTTTCTTATCTTTGTTTTATTTGAGTTAATGTAGCCCTATCTTGAGGTGTTAAGTGTTGTTTGTTGTCTTTTGCATTATGTTTTGTGTCGTTTAGATAGGCTAGCAACTCTTGATCACATTAGGAACTCATCGTGGATGTCCTCACATGCTCCTATCATTTAGAATTAATTACAGATGTCAATTAACATGATTATTTCAGTCAATATTAATCTCTTTCTAATCCTAGTGTTGGGGAACACTTTCCAAGGACTTAGGAGATACATGAAATAAATAATGTTTAGGATTGCAATTAAATGGCATCCTATTTCCAACAAATTTTAGATCAATAAATTTTGTACCTATCCTTTTTCATAATGAATAAATGGTAGACTCTTTTGATATATTAAAATAATAGAGTCTACAAGACAAAACCAAATTTCCCCTATGCTTTCTTATCCATCTTTTCCCACAAATATTGAGTAATACTTTAAGGCTTATATGAACCTTTGTTGTCACTATCCATTGATCTCTCTTCTACAAGATATTCCACCTTCAACTTCCATAACTCACGATTAGTTCCATTGAACTAATATCTAACTTAGATATAGATGTAGTCATGGCTTCCACACACATATCTATAAAATAAAATTACCAAAAATCCCACTACAACCCAAAAACCTTTCCACCCATAGGGACCAAAGTTGGCCAAGCTCTAATACCAAATGTTGTGAATGAGAAAGGTAAAAAATAGCTAGTGAAAATTTGAAAATTAGTTTTACAAATCTGAAATTAGGTTATTTTAATCACGAAAATTTCTTCAAACTTGTTTGTAGAATACCATAAGAATATTACTAAAATAAATTATCAACATAAGAAATCAAAAAACCACATGAAAACATCACAACATAGATTTAATGTGGAGAAAACCTTGTGGAAAAAACTCCACCAAGAAGAGAGTTCAAGTACATGTATTATCTTCCAAAACAAGATTATAATACAACACACTTTCTTCCTCCCCCCTTTGTCTTCAACCTAACAACTTGTATGAACCTATGAAAATTAAATATGAAACCTTCATCCCAAGTCTCCAATTTATAGATTCATTAGAGGATACAAATCAACAAATAGTTTCCCACAACAAGAGGTGTGCCAAGGCCCTCTTGAAAAAATCAAACACTCTATCCCTTATATTCTTCCTTGGAAACAAAAGATTCATCACACTTGGCACCCAAATGACTTTCCCTCCAAAACTAATAGTCACCTTCATGGACACTAATGGAAACTCATTTTCAAGTGCTCAACTTGAGGAGTTAATTAATATTAGTTACAAATAAATTTGTTTGTTGGTGGTGAACCGCTTGATCCCTTAAGAATAAATTTAAAAACTATAGGTGGAAAATTATTACACCAATAAAACCCTAGACAACTAGAGACACCTTCACAAGAATGTTGTAAAAATAAATGATATAGGATTTACAGGGTTGATGGCACCTTAATCCTAACATAGAGTGTAATAATAACTATGACACCTTCATCAAATTCCTTTGCATACAAGTTTGGATCATGAGGACTATCATGGAAGCCTTAAGTCTTAATATACTCATCAATCTTAGCATACCTAGCCCTTGGAGCTTGCTTCAAGCCACAGAAAGATTTTCTTAACCTACAAATTGAGTTTTCTTGTTTTGAACTTTCAAATCCTTCTGGTTGATTGATATAGATCTCTTCATCAATTTGTCCCTTCAAAAAGGAATTATTGACATTTGTTTGGTGAAGAGACCACTTGTCATGAGTTGTTAGTGTTATAACAGTCCTAACAATACTAATCTTTGCTACCAAAGAAAAAGTTTCTATGTAGTCAATTATTTTCTTTTGTGAGTACCCTTTGGCCACTAATCATTCCTTATGATTTTCAATGCTTCCATCAAACTTGAACTTAGTCTTATCAACCCACTTTTTGTTGACCAAATTATTTTCCTCACATATTCCCAAGTTTTAATCTTTATCAAAGAGTCATATTGATTTTGCATAGCATGTTCATATGCATGTTTTTCCTAGCCTCGTCATAGGTTTGAGTATCATTAGTCTTCATTATGGTGATTATTAGGGCATAATTAACTTATTTGAACCTTTGGTAAATTTCTTAGACTCTTGGTATTCCAAGGAGGACTATATTCTTCAACTATATTGGAAGTTACCTTTGAGCTTTCACTAATTTAAAAGGTGCTATAGGATACAACATTATTTATGTCCACTTGCGAAATAAGAGGGGATTTTATCATATCCTTGAACCGTTAATTAAACTTGACATCCCTACTTATGAAAGCATCCTCCACACTAAGATGACCCAACCTATATCATTTCTTCTAATCATCATGGCTAAAAAAGACACACTTAACATTTGTTAAACCCTTGAGGAGAACCATGTGTATGTTGAGCATCATAGTGATGGTAGCTATAAAATAGAAAGCAAGCAATAGAACAAAATAATAATATATTGTTTAATGATGAGGATGGTTTGGTCATGTGGCCAACAAAATGTATCCAAATAGGTATTTGGTGAGTCCTAATAGCTCAAAATAGTGAAAGTAGATCTCATGCTCACTATACTTTTTTTCTTGTACATTCAACAAAAAGAAAATGAAAGGATGGAAGGAATTTTTTTAGTTAATTATTTAATATTATTTCTAGGATTTAAAAGACATTGGTTGTTATGATAGTTTATGAGACTTCACTAAGATATTCAACACAAAAGTTTAATATTATAATTTGGTGTCATTTATTATACATTAATGGTGTGGACCTAACTAATGGTGTCATGGAGGATGCACCCATATAATTTCCATAGTCTATTGCTAAGAAGATTTAAGAACAAATTGTATGAAAAAAATTAAACCAAAAATATATATTGCAACCATTATAGTGAATAAGACATTTTTCAAATCTTGTCCAAAAAATAACGTGTGTCTATATATGTTTTTACATATTGTTTACATGTACACATGTTATATTTACATTGCATGAAATATTTGTAAAGTTCTTAAATGAATATTTTTTAAGGGTGAAAAAGGGGTTTTGAAAGGCCCCAAACCTTTTACAAAGATCATAATAGATATAATATTAAAGCCTAACACCTAAAAAGAGACAATAGCAAGGACCAACAATACTTGCAAGAGCTCTCTAAAGGGACTAGTAATTAGAAATTATTGAAAAACAAGATACAAACTGAAACAAGTCAGCTTGAAGTTGCAGTGCTCCAAAGAGCCACAAATATTACAACCAATCCTAAACACAAAATCATTGAGGCTAATTATCGATCTTGAATCATAGGACTTCTTGTTAACCTCTCATTTAAATGCTTTTTCCTTTTATCCTTTCTTGAAGCAAGTGGTACAGGTGAATGCAAAGCATCAACTAGGCCCTCATTAATAGATTACCTACTCCCAACTAGCCTCCTCTAAACCCTTCCCATTAGAACCATGGGTCTCCAAACATAAAACACAATTAAATCATATTCAAAGAAGGACCACCCTCAACATCATCATTCACCATGGGCAACACCTTGAAAGGCTAAGAAAGGTCCAAGTCCATTTTTTATTTTTGCCTCCAAAAGTATTGCTACCTCCTATGTTTAAGCAAATAGCAATCGGGTGGCCAACTTAGTGACATTTTGAGCACAAAACAATGAAATCCTTACATAAACAATTTGTTGCACCCAGTCACTAAATTTAGAACACAACATTTAATAAAAGAAGGAAGCAGTATATTAGCAACTACATTTAAAACAAAATACGGCAAACAATAAGCACTTCCTTGATTTGGTCATTGGATCAATAATTATTAATTGACCAAATGAGTTATTAATACTCTTCAAAATTTCATCCTCTCAATATACCAATAGCAAGCTTGGAAGCTTAATCTAGATGAAAACTCTATTAATACATACCTTCTAAGAATTGAAATGAAATATTAAAAAGCATTGTTCAAATAATATATCTATAAAAAAAAAAATACTTTTTAAAATAAAACTATTTTTTACATTTTATCCATACACACACATATACGTATACGTACTTACATTGCATGAAATAATTCTCAAACTTCTGAAATGAAATGTTAAAAATCATTGCCACGTAGTATAGTTAGAAAGGATAAAGAAGTTGTGCAATCTTGTGACAGTAAAAGAACATAATTAAGCTAAAATCCTGAATTATTTGGAACCTGAGAAATAAAAAATAAAAAATCCATAAGCTTGGGAGGGCAATAATGAAATCTTAAAAAGCTTAAAAGATTTAACAGCCCAGAGGTTAGAGGGCTTGCCCGGTCATGGTCGTCGATTATTGATTCCTCAGATTTTTTGAAAAAAAAAACATATACAAACTTAAAAAGAAACGTATTCTAAACTTTCTCTTGAATATACTTCAGAGGTTTGTTGTGTGATTTTACAGAGACATAGGAATTTGTAGCAAGCTAGTTATACTGTGAAGGAAAGTTATTGAATTAGTAGTAAGCATAGTCATGAATTAAATGCAGACCTCACACTTTTACTTGATGTATTCCATGTGGCAAAATATTTGTCTATCTCGAATCAAAGCATTAATGAAGTCATTTCAGTTATTTGGTATTATAATTATGTATAATTTAATGAAAAAAAATCAATTATTTCAATTCCAACTCTTTTTAAATTGTAATTATCATTTTATTGAATCTGTTCTTCAATTAAAAATAAATTGTAATTATCATTTTATTGAATCTGTTCTTCAATTCAAAAATAATCTCTTTCACTTTTGTATATACTACTAACTCATTTTAAATTGTTTATTATTTTATAATTCAATGAGATGTATTTTTCACCCTCTATTTCATTTTAATTAAATAAACCATGCCTTTTTTATTTTCAATTTATTTTTTAGAAGACTTGTTAATATTTCAATTAATGTTGTTAGTTATACTATTTTATATTAATGTTCTAAATTAGATTATTTGTATTATAAACTCCCTATCGTGTTTGTTAAAGCTTTAAAAGATTAAATGGCATGTAAGAACATGCAATTTTTATGTAATAGAGTTTACTTTAAGATTAAAATCTGTTAAGACGTCAATATATACAAAACATAATAATTTATACATATATCTAAATTGACATCATTTATAATATTTTAGTATTTAATTGTCTATAATATATATAATTATCCTCTTCCTTGGCAACTTGAATGATGAAAATTATCTACATGTAATTCAAATTATATGTTTTATCATGATTTAAATCCATTTTTTTAATGAAAACTCTCAAGACACAAAATGTTCACACTCTGTGATCCATCATCAAGATGAAACAAAGAGCTCTGAAACGTTGATGTAAAAATTCACACAAAATGTTGCTAGAATTGACAAATATGAAATCTTGAACATTTATATTCTAATATATTATCAATTATAATAAACAGATACAAGTGCATTTTGGTGGGTTTCTTGGTAAAGATAATATACTTCATAGAAGAAGCAACATATTTAAAATTCAAATAGATGAAATTTAGATTTTAAAGAAAGCCTCTTATATTGACATCTCATACAGCTTGTACCATATATTTATTATTCCAAGACTCTAAAACTAAAGAATGAATTGTGACCCACTAAAGTTTGTGTGTTGATGATTCATACCTTATTTCTAATCCTAAGTTACTGCAACTACATGCTACTAACAGCCATATACAATGATACATCAATGATCTTACATAATTATAACTTCATAACTTAAAATATGAAAATACTAATATAACCCACAACCATAATGTGACAATTGTATCCATCATAATTTGCACAGCATACAATAATTTCCAAAGATTTATGTATGTGCTCATCTTATTGTAAATGAAGCTGATATCAGAACATAGATTTGTGCATGGATATGCATCTATGATTATGCAACAATAAAAATTTAAAAAATCCTATTATTATCATTTCACAAAACATAGATTTGTTCATGGATATGCATCCATGACTATGCAACAATAAAAATTAAAAAGCCCTATTATAATCATTTCACTGGTCTTGTCATGTTTTGCCAAAAAAATTACGCATGAAATATTTTCTCTGTTATCATGTTGCGATATCTTCCAAATTACCCTTAAAGCTACCAATTAGATTGCCCTAGCTATCAGTACCTACAACCTGCACTACTACACTCTTGACAGGGACCAACTACGCCAGACTGTCATGCCTTTCATCAGTAGTCTTTCACCCTGACTATTTCCCTTGGAGACAAAACCTAGAGGGCCCTTGCATACAAAAATTTATCTGAGTTTCAATTCTGTATTAGAGAACGTGCCAACCCCATAACTTACAAAAGTAAATTATTACTTCCAAGTGCAATAGAAGCCAAGTTCTAAATATGGAGAAAGTATTTGTTGCAATTTATTAAAGCAAAAAGACTTGCCTAGTTTTTATCTATCATCCATATTTGATGACATAAAAACAATTTTAGTGTGGGATTTGAGAAATGAAAGTCCTGGTTCCGACTGATCAATTAAGAAACTGCCATTCCCATGGTAGTCCGGCAAACTTAGCAGTCAGAAATACAACACAGATTTTGTGGTGCTAATACGATAACTCAAAAAAAAGCTATACCAGTCATCATCATAGAATAAATTATGGCAAAACATTGTATAAAGCAAACAAAAAATTAAGTGGCTCTGACAAACTCTTAGAAATTGTGATAACTTTCAAGGTCTTCTTGTAGAAGACTTCTTTGAGGCGTCAGTTTCTGTTTTAAATTGTATTTCAGAGGAAATCATAGTTCAAACTTCATATTGGTGATTCACGTTTGAGTGGCAGAATCTTCATCACTTGGGATGGATAAACGTGTAAAACTGCTCTCTCTATTTACAAGCAAACGCCTTATGGTTTGAAGTTCTGATGCACTGCAAAAACAAACCAGACACATCAGTATCCATATTTCAAAAACTGATCAATTAATCACATGATTTAAACTTAAAATCAAATAGTAGCATATTTCCAACCACTGCAGTGCTTTGTCTAGATGAGCATCCAAAGAGGAGATGACGTGAGGCATTTGATGCAGCACCTGGTTGAAGCAAAATATCAGGATGACAAGTTACAAGGCAGTGCTCCAAGCAAAACCTTAATCTTATATCAATTCAAGACACACCTGTTCAGTGTTTTTGATACTTGGTGCTTTTCCAAGTAGATTTTTTGGAAGTCTCACAAGGCCCTGCACTATACCCATTGCAAAAATTAAACAACGGCTTCCTTTTTTTTCTAATTTGCTAATAAGCAGGCAGCATTCCTAGTAACATGCATTACAAACAATTCTTTTATTTGCAGCTTAATGACCTTTGACATTTTAAAAATTGCAGAAACCATTATAAATAATATTCAACACAATCTCTAGCTCAAAACTGCAAGTAGCTTGATATGTGGTAACATAACAAATAGTAGAAACAAAATTTCATAAGAACCGCTAAAGGGGCGTGCAAATGATAGAAAAGGCAAAGCTATGCTTAAGTTGAAAGAACTTTACAGCTATATAAAAGAGGCCTAAAAAAAGAATCTATATGCATAGGGCACATGCCATACATTTAAAAGCACAAAAGCAATCAAGATAAACAAATAAACAGGCAAGTAAGAGCAGAAATTGGAGCTGCACCTGAGCCGGGGATGATTCTTGCATTAAGTGAAGCAAATTGGATGTTGACAAAACAGCTTGAGATATCTGATCGGAAACCATGCCCTTTGTTCCTTCACGTGTTGACTTTGCCATCTCTTGTTCATAAAATCCAATCTGAGAACAGACATGCTCGTTTTCAGAGAACAGGACACCAAACTAAATGACTACTCCATTTTATTTGCTATTAAAGACAGAAGTTTCAAACTCTGTTACCAGTTTGCTGGGAACGTTTGGGTTTGGCTTGCACTGGGTATGAAGAGAGCCTGTTTTAAATTTTTTCACCTTTTTTCTATTTATACGAATTTTTTAATAGGTTGACTGGTCAACCTGAAAACCTAACCCTAAAGTGGTCCTCAAAACAACTTAAAACATGTATATATGTGGTTATCTGAACTTAATTCCTGTTTTTAGGCTAAATTAAGTATATATTAATATATTGATGTCTTTTTATATTTTTTTTTAATTAACATACCCAACCCCAATTTTTTTTTACATGCCGGTGCACCCAAACTCAAATCAGTAACTTAGGTTTTAAAAAACAGTTTGACTGCTTTGACTGTAACAAGGACATCTTGCATTTGTTTTTGGTTAACCTAAATATTTGAACATTGTCCTTGATGGGTAGCAATCTGTATCTGAAAACATTGGACAGGAATTGTATTAGAGTCTGAGTTATTTGAGAATCAAAATATACCAAACAGTTGTCTCCAGCCTCAGGTTCACCTAGGGTACCCTAGGCAAACCTGGGTGAGCCAATGGGTGCCCACAGCCCTTGGGCCGCAAAAAATTTAAAAATACATTTTAAAAAGCATTTTTTAAAAGCAAAAACTAACCTTAAAGCATTTTTAAAACATTTTTATAAACAAAAAAATGTCTCCGTACCTAATTTCACACTTACGTGAGAAAATTGTGAAAATGGTGTGTCATGAAGGTTTGTGTGGTTTCAAAGGCCTTAATTTGGGCTTGGTGGTGGGGGCTCTAGCCTCAACCCCGCCTTGTATCACAATAGGGAACGCACCAAGGGCACTACCCCATGAGGGGCTCTACCCCTCAATCCCACTAGGGGCGTTGCCCCCAAAACCCCATGAGGGGTGCTGCCCCTCAAACCCGCTGAAGGCATTGCCCCCAAATCCCCATGATGAGTGCTGCCACTCGACCCCATTGGTGTCTCAACTCCCATACCCTCACTGGTTATTAGGATCTCTTGTCATGTAAGGAAATTGATTACAATAAGAGAGTGACGAGGAATTGGGATCTAACTCTTGAGTGTATTGTCTTAGACATTATTGTTGCACAACTGGCCAAAAATCTCTTTAGATGAGGCAGCTTGGACAGTACATGGCTAGTGGAAGTGGCATTGTAACTCATTGTGGTTCAAGTGAAATTAAACCAAATGTTGACTTTGATGCTTTCGATGAGGGAAAATAAAAATTATTAAATATTGTAATTTCAGTTGTATATTTAAATATTTTGTTTATTAGCAATTATGGGTATCATTAAATTTCTTAATACATTTATATGTATATAGTATATATTATATCCAAACCTGAACCCGAACCCATACCCATACCCAAGGAAAAAAATTGCCAAACCACTGTACTCGGTACCCATACCAAGACCGGTAACTTAGCCAAACATATGTTGTCCAGAATGGTCAAACAATGAATTTCCGCAATAGAGTGCCTAGGCTTATCGGTAACAATAATGATGATGCTGTTGTCTCATTTGATGCTTTGGTTCCAGAACTTACTGTCATTGTTTATGGAAGAATCTAGACCCCTTTTTTTATGTGGTGGCCTTTTGACCTTTGTGTTGTACCATAATTTGTATGACAATGTGAACTTAATAGGCACTTAATAAGTTTTTGTTGCACCTCCAATGTATGAAGCATTTTGTAACTTTTGAGGCAAAATGGCAAAAGAATTTCCTCATCTATACCATAGTAGCCAAATACATTAAATTTAAAAGAACCAAATGTGAGAGAAGAAACAAAAAAGGGAAGTGGCAATTATTTTCAAGCATGCATCCTAAAGCTTACTGATTGAACTTCATATAGAATTTCAAGATAGAATAATACTGGTTAAAGAGAGAGTGGATCAACATTCATACAATCTCATGGTCACTGGAAGCGGATCCATGCTGCCAAGACCATTCCTACCATTTCACACCAACTCTTTACCAACAACACCATACCATATGGCACGACAGTGAAGCATCAACAATAAAAATGACTTTGGAGGAATATGTCCGTTGCTCTAGACAATTGATTAAAAAAGAAAAAATTGAAAGTTTTCTTTATTAATACCAAAAAGTCAATGCAACGAAGGATTGCAGCCCTTCTAGGCTTTGGCATTGAGACACTTCCCAACAAATATCTAGGCATCCCCCTATTTCAGGGTGCTCTCCAATCCTATATCTGGGCTGATGTAAAGTAAAAGCCGAATCATGGAGAGCTCATTGGCCATCTCTTGTAGGACAAATAATCATGATCAAAGCGGTTTTAGCTGCAATTCCCATCTATTTGCTTTCCTACTTAGAACTTCCTACCAAAGCGCTAAAGCAGCGAAAGAATTCATTGGAATGCACCAAAAGTTCCTATAGAAAGGCTCCAATGATGTAAAGCAGATTCCTTTAAACGCCTATGATAAGGTTGCAAATAGTAAAGAGAATGGTGGGACTGGTATAAGCAGTGAACCACGGGGACGCGTTCCCCCCCAAAATATGACCCGTTTCGGAAACGGGGACGTCCCGAGGACGGGGGGACGGGTACTTGGCGTCCCCCGCCGTCCCGCCACCGCCACCAAAGCGCCGCCGGAGACGGGGAGACGGGGAGACGTCTCCTAAGGAACTCCCCAAGTTTCCTTAGGAGACGTCTCCAAGTCTCCAAGTCTCCTTGGGAGACGCCCAGGAGTTTCCTGGGAGACTAGGAGACGCCCAGGAGTTTCTTGGGAGACGCCCAGGAGTTTCCTGGGAGACTAGGAGATGTGTTCCATGAAGGTTTGTCTGGCTTTGATGGTCTTAATTTGGGTTTTATTGTTAATGCAAAATGATGTACACCATGAAGGTTTGTGTGGGTTTGGAGGTCTTAATTTGGGCTTGGCGGCGGGGGCTCCGCTCCGACAGAGGCGGCAGGCCGCCAGCGAACGCGCCCGCTGCCCCCCGACCCCCAGGGGGTCTTGCAACCCCACTGCCCCAGCCCCCCCCCCTTGACCCCACTAAGGGCGCTAACCCTCAAACCCATTAGGGGCATTGCCCACAAACTCCCATTGAATTCATTTGATTTTCTAGGTACTCTCCACTAGTTACCTTCAATTTTACAAAAACAATTTCATTTGTCAAATTTTATTTAGCAATTAGCATTCAAGATATCTTCGTATTTAGTATTTCAAATTTTGCTATGTTATAATTTTACTAATTAGTAATTTGAGTAATTTCCTATAGTTTCATTTGAAATGTATTATGTAATTCTTATATTGTTATACTGTTATACATCCTTTCAAAACTAGTTTTTCAAGTACTATAAGTATATTTATAACTATATCAGCACCACCACCCCACCACCCCGCCGCCGCCGTCCCCCCGCCGTCCCCAAACTTAGGCCCTTTGTCCCCCCGTCTCCGAAACGCGTTTCCCCGTCCCCCCGTTTCCCCGTCCCCCAGGCCCGTGGAACACTGGGTATAAGGGATATCCAACTGCAGAACATCGCTCTGGGTGTGAAACTCACATGGAAAATGTACGAGAACCCTAACTCCATTTGGTGCAGAATATTAAGGAACAAATACCTAGATGAAGACAACCCCAACCAAATCCTCACAAATTGCAAATCCCCCCAACTAGTTCGCACATATGGAATTTCATGACTAAATGAAGAACCATAATCACCAAACACCTCTCCCAGGAAGATCAGTAATGGAAAGACAGCATTGTTTTGGAGCAATTCTTGGAATGGGTGCACTCCGTTATCTGATATACTAGGAATTGAAAAATGCAAGGACCTAAAGATATATATATACAGAGAGAAGGGAAGCGACAACATACCGTGGAGGGCAAGTCTACGGGTCAAAACCCCTCATGGAGAAACATTGATGCATTACCTAACAAAACCAAATCAGTCTTGCTAAGTGAGCTCTCAAATCGTAATATAATGTTATCAAACAAGGAGGATGAGTTAATCTGGTGCAATGCTAAATCAAAGAAATATACAATGAAGATGGGATATGAAATACAGAAGCATGTGGGTCTCCCTCACTTGTGGCTGAAGGAACTATGCTGGGGAGCCAATGTTTTACCGAAAGTCAGGGCCTTTGCAGGTGCATTGCAGACTAGAATATTAACGGAGGATAGACGGCAAACCATGGGATACTCAAGGCCTTTCCGATGTTCCCTTTGTGAGACTAACAGCAAATCTATAGATCACCTGTTGCTACTTTGTCCCTTGTCCAGGAGTATTGGAATTAGATTTAATAGAAACTTGGGTGGCAAGGCACTCTCCCCACAATATCTTTGACGTGTTTAGATGTTAGCCAAGATTACAAAAAGGCTCAATGTAGGTTGGTCTTTGGGATGAAGCCCCTGTAATGGTTATTTGGCAAATATGGAAAGAGTGAAATTCCAAAATATTCAAAGGAAAAGCTTCTCTGGTAGAAACTATCATAAACAAGATAGAAACGGGAATATGTGAACACCACAATTATCGGATCCAAAGGATTAAAAAATGCAAATATTCATCCTAGGATAATGATATATGTAAATCACGGCCAATGTTAAAAACGCCCTCTTTCATCTACAATACAATGAACAACAAGAACAAAAGAAAACTGGCTAAATGGACAGCCCCTCCGAAGGGCAAGCTGAAGATCAATTTTGATGGAGCTTCAAGAGGCAACCCCCGTCCTTTTTGTGCAGGCTATATTATAAGAGACGACTCAAGGGTTGTTCGTTGGGCTAGTTCAATAAAGCTCCTTGATGATACTAACAACGAAGCAAAATTCACTGCACTTGTGGAAGGCTTAAAAACATGTGTAAACAAGAAATTGGCACCAATTGACATTAAACTTTAAAGGGGACTCGCAAATTGTAACCAAAATTGTAGTAACAAAGAGAGCCCACAAGCTGGAAACTTGCTAAATGGGTAGAACAGATCCATATGTACCTCGAATAGATTGGTGATTACACAATCAAGCACGTATATCAGGAGGCCAATCAGGATGCTGACCCGCTATCAAATCACGGAATCAACTAGACTGAGAAAACCATTGCAGTTAAAGAGGTGATCACACGGGACGAATTGATGTTGATAAGTGAATCAGACAACACACACACAATGAGGATCAGATTGAGAACAGGCATGCAGCTTGAAGATACAGTTGATCACATCACTCGGGATTCTCTGGATGACAATATGGATCAGAGATTGCAGATCCCTCCCAAAACAATATGCAGCAATGTTATATATCCAGACATTAGGTCAAAAACAGGGAAACACAATGGAAGAACAATTAAGTTTTCCCAGCTGTGACCAAGTCAGTTAGGAGGCTCAAATGAGGAGAGTATTCATAATCCCATTTGAGGACGTCGAGAAAGCCATCCAGGAGATAATAGATGAGAATAATTTGACCAACGCCCATATACACGACTGTACGCTGTTGGAAAAGTTCTTATATACTATAATAAGGACAACAGGTAGTGCGAACAGGGCATACCCTGAGATCAACAGTCTAGTTATTCCAAGACTCGGGCAGGAGGTGGGAGGTGGCTACTGCTATATCGGCCTTGAATGAACATCCAGTGGCAGGACTCGTTGGAGACACAATTTGCATCACAGAAGCCAAAGAGAATGAAGACATTAAATAGGTGATTACACTCTTCAGAGATGAAATTAGAAGGAACAATTTGGAAACCTACGCCTTCTTCATGGCCCACCATGACAACATTCTGTCAAATGCATAGATTGAGAGGATGCAAGAAATGGCCTCAGGCCTGTGCACAATATTCCATCAAAAAGCTCAGCATCTAGGTGAGCAATACTATATATTTTATGTAATGCTTTTCATTTTCAAGTTTGTAATATAAAGGGAGCTACCACCATGGTAGCAATTTACAAAAAAAAAATATTCATGCGATCTCTCCAAATAAAGAATGACCATTTTATATGTACAGTCAAAATATGAAAAATGTTGTTTAATTTTCAATTTGGTTTTCAGCTACTATGGTCTTTCCTTGATTTTCTAATAGAAAGTTCAATTTTCTTTTAAGCATAAACACAGAAAAATATGAAAAGATAGTACATAATTTGAAATAATGCAGCACGTAAAATTTTGTGTCAGGGCAACAAGCATTTTTCACCCAAGGGAGCTACCTCTTCATGCCAAAACTTTCTGAAAGAAGATGTCAGTCTATCCAGAAAGGTGTAAAGTGGGAAGATGCCAACTTTAACTAATTAATGTTTTTATGTCAGTGAAAACACCACATATTACACAAAGGAATCCCATGCAAAGTCACTAGCATCTCTGTTTTCAAAGGGAGAGATGAAGGGCATTGAAACAGTCAAGATTTGATTTTTGAATATCAACGTCTATTGGATTTTTTCTCTTGGAATAGAGAATGTGTGAGTTTAAGGATCTTGCTCTGCTCAAACAACACATTAGCTCTGAGTACAATATAGTCTGCTCATTAGAAATTATCACTCAGTCCCTCAAATGTTCAGATTGAAAGCATAGAAGATATACAGGAAGAAATAATGAAAAACAATGAATTAAGAAAAACAAAAAAATGTCCATGTAAAAAAATATCTCAAGAAGTACCTCAAGTGTACAGGTTGAGAGAATAGAAGACATACATGAAGAAATAATGAAAAACGATGAATTAAGAAAAACAAAAAAAGTCCATGTAAAAAAATATCTTAAGACAACACAGTAAAAATGTAAAACAACACATGATTTTAATATAGTATTTTTTCTACAGAAAATGACCGACGTTTGTGTTGGAAGGGCAAGAAGTGTTATTTTCCTTTGGCTCTTAAGCTGGGGAAGAGAGTGGGAACAAAATAAAAGGAAAGTGCAACAGAGAGCAAGATTGGCAGGCAACAATATCTTTCATAATTACCTGGAGATGTGGAGATGCAGGTACAGGAAGGGGAATGCCATTAAAGTTAGTATACATTAAGAAATGAATAAGGCTAGGCAATATTACATATAAACTTAATCACCAAAAATTGCTAGTATAGAAATGGGGATGTGATCCTCGTTCATATAATGGAGTTTCATAGTGACGATGATTTTTTTCCAATGTTGATCGAATACATATAAAAAAAACCGTGAAACATCTGTTTTCTGTTTTAAATTTATTCTGAAAATAATGTGTTTCACATATACGATGGAGGGTCACAAGGATGCATCGATGATGGATAACAAGAATATGTTAAAAGAGTAAAGAGAAAATGTAAGAAGAAACCTCCTAAACATCTTTGCAAATGAGACTAATTGAATTGCTGCACGTTCAACTCTCTTCAGGTATAGGACTTATAAACCATAGTTAACAACTTTATAAGTCCTCAGTAATTATTCTTTACTGCAATTAGGGAGAAACAGAGGATGCCCAGATAAGGAAATCTGAGGTGCTGCCAGATTCTAAATATGGTTTGCAGAATTTGATCCTGCAACCAGTCGTAATCTCTGCACCTACGTAAGGTTAAATTCCCAATATCCCTCTACACTTCGGAGGAAAGGATACCATTATACTCAACAGGGACATTTCAAAAAGTTCATCTCAAAGAAGTTCATCCCAGTCACAGACAAAACCAATGACAGAACAACTTCTATGCGCTTGATTTGTGCAGAGATGGACAGTTTTCAAAGGTATGCCACATAAGATTTTACCCAGTACAACTTAATAACGTACCGTCAAACATAAATCAATAAACTGTAAGTGCAGAATATTTAAATATATCAGCCCATTGCTACTAATTCTGGAAATGGGTATTGCAGCTTGAGAAAATAATCTTGATTCTATAAAAGACAAGATCTTTCCACAGTCCATGAGATTTGTTTGAGAATACTTGTGGTAATAACTGTGTATAAGTTTTGGGGAATAAGAATCCAATACAAAATACATTGGAAACTGAATCAGATGGACATAAGAAAAACCAACACATACAGAAAAAATTAACAGATGATGTGGGTTATCCATTTCAGATTGAAGAGCAATGGAAAGAGTTCCAAAGATCTTGTTTGTACTTCACTAGCATTCCATAAATTCCTTTTCAAAATTAGTAATAAACTATAAATTAAAAACACAATACTGACTAGGCAAAGAATAAACGATTTAAAATATTGGTTTCAGGAGAGCAATCCAGTAATGTACTTTAAGTTTTGAATTTGGTATTCCATTTTTAATATATGTAAGAAACCCTAATTAGAAATTTGCGGAAAAAGCCCCTATATGGTTTTGATTGAGTCGATTTGTTATAAACGCAAACCCTAATGCCTTTGGCTTTTTCCTGCCTTAATTTATCAAAAATAAATGAAATATGTGGATTCCACTATATGGTTGGTCTGAACACGGAGGTGGCAATAGTCTAAGAATCTAACTGAATAGACGCCAACCAGTAAATATTTTAAAAAATTAAAAATAATAGAGAAAGAAGCTCATACACAGTTTCTTATCAGAGGCTCGCTAGCTCACAGAAAAATAAATCAATGTTATCGCATGGTACAGCTTTGCAATCTACCTTGTGGCATGTAACACGCCAATTACGGCCCTGCTGCGACTGGAACCGTGGACGTTAGCTGGAAGAAAATGTTAGACAGAAATTTATTTGATAAGTAGGAAGCTTTTTCCAGAGCAGGACAAATTATTAAGATATTGCTATCAAATTAAGATATTTTTATCAAATTCAAGTGTTTAGTTTTTCAGTCAAATTTATTGAGTAATATTTTATGAGTATAATTTATGGGAACCCATTTTTCATGAAAATGAATGGTTTACTTAATGTTCATTGCATTTGGGTGATGTTCACTTAGCGCTTATTGCAACTAGGTGATGCTCACAAGAGTGAAGTGTCTAAAAAGGTCACTCATCTCAATACTATAATTCAAGCAAACTTAATCATTGAGTTTTCTCAAGACCAAGTCCGCTTAACTTGCTACTTCATTTATAAAACGTTCAACAAGTGTTGTGTCTTATGAATGATTTATTATAGAGTCATTTTAACTCGTCAATTGATAAGTAGGAGTCATTTTCCACAATGTGACATGTTATGATATTGTTATCATGATTCAATTGTGTAGTTTTTGAGTTAATACTCGTTGACCCATATTTCATGAGTAATAGTTCAAGCAAATTCATCTTTCATGAGAATGAATAGTCCACTTAGCACTCATTACATCTAGGTGGTGCTCACAAGGGTGAAGCATCAAGATTCATTTGACAAGAGACAATTAATAGATTTTAAAAGGCGACAAATACTTAATTAGAGAGAAATATTGATAAGAGGGGTCATTGGTACAAGACAAAAATTTGGCTGAGTATTTTTGCATCATTTAAAAAAAAAAAAAAATTAAGTATTTTGGAGTGACATTTTTATTCTATTGTCATTACAAAGTTGATTATGATTATTGAGTTCATTCAAGTCACTATTACAATTTAGCATCACAATGTCCCAAACGATTTCTCACGTGTGGTCCATATTGGTCGAGTCTATGGATGTAGATTTAACATCTTAATGAAGCTTTTGATATGTCCACGTGTCAAATTTGTAAATTAGTTCCCTTATTCTAAAATTGGCATATGCTTTTTAGAACTTTGCATTAATATTTGAATTATGTGCCAAATTGTTATGACTTATGTTATCTCACTATATGAAGGATTCTCTTTATAAAGGTGACAAATCCTTTATGGCAAAGAGAGTAGAGAGAAAGGAGATAGAATATATAGATGATCTTAATTCTAAATATTGTAATTATAGGCCATATTTTGTGGGCATATAATATTACATTGAGCACTCTTGTTCCTAAATTTCATAGACTTGTGTCGTATGATTAGAGTAATATATATGAAATACTAATTTTTTCATCATTCTTTTATATATATTCTTTCCAAGAATATGTTTTTATTTGTTGGTGTAAATAGGTAATTTTCTTAATTAGTTCTTACTAGGGTCTTATTTAGATGTTAAGTCCACTTAGGTTTTAGGTATATTTAAGTTGTTTAGATAATATTTTTTTAATTTTTTATTAAATATTAGAGTCCTAGGTCATTTAATGATGGCTCATGTCATTTAATAATGACACAAGTCATTTAATGTTTTGCATTTAGTACTTCATCACACCTTGTCTATATAAGCAAGGTCATTATATACTTGTGTACCATACCTCATTGTAATATTTGATAGATCTTCATATCAAGCAAGTTCATTTCTTGCATACTCTCTTGTAGAAGGATTTCATTGTTTTTGTAGGTGGTCTTGGGCATAGAGCTAATTTTCAACTCCTACATGGTATCAAAGCAGGACCTTGCAAATTCCTTCTCAAATTTGAGGGTAGACCTATTGCCAATGAGAGATCTTGGTGAATTTTAATAAGGTCGAGTATGCTCTTTCCTTGCACCATATAGTGATCTTGGAAATCACAAAAACTTGAAAAAAACACCAACTTTGGAGGGTTCCTCTTTGTGGGTTTTATTGTAGGTTAATTATGATGAGTGTTAGAGGTAATCTAAGTTCACCATCAAGTCCATGGCATCTCAGAAAGTCAAGATTGGCTTTTGTTTCATCAAAATCCAACATATTTTGCACCAAATCTACAAGTTTTCAAGTAAGGAGGTGGTTACCAGATCCAAGAGGTAGCTGATTTTTGGAGCACTTTAGGCCAAAATTGACCCTGCCTTTGTGTCTAGAGGGCCTGAAAACCCCAATATCACTTGTCAAATCGCTAAAATTGAAGTTTTTTTTACCCTGGGCCCTCAAAGGTTTTTTGTAGATTTTTGTCACCATTTTTTCTATTGAACGAATCCATACAATCTATATGGTCCATACCATCAATGGCATCACTATACAATGGGCATAAAGGAATCAACATATTTTGTAGAGAATATTCTCTACCTATGTTGGTCTGTGGTATGGGTCTACGTCGTCCTATGTCTACATGACATCATCCTGCACGATTCATACTTTGATCTACGTAGGTGGTACGAAGGTTTGATCGATGATATTTTTATTAAATTTTATTTTATTTTTAAAATATCTGATAGTTTATATTTATTTGGCACCAAGTTCCAATGGTGATTCTAAACTCAACCCTGGGCACTTAAGCTTGTAGGCAACATAGGGCACCCATTGATCTGCACAGTCAACGCCACCCAGAGCGACACAAGAAAAAAAATTAAATTGTAGCACTTAACTCCCATAGGTGGCCATAGTGTGATCAAAAGCTAGCCTGTTAGGGGCTTATGTTTTGCCCTAGTGCCCAAATTGGGCCTTTTTTCCTCAAAGCATAACTTTTCGCTTGGATATCAAAATTTTGCAAACAAGATATTGTCAGAAAGCTATTTCTACTTACTTTATAGTGGTGTAGGTCATTTTTCCATATTTTACTACAGGTACATTTTATTTCCAATTGAAGTGCCTTTTCCCTTTTGGACAGGTCTAAGCTCATAAATTTTTGCCAATTTATCTAATTTCTTGTGATTCCAATAACAATTGATAAGTATTTAGGAACTCTATCATTTGGTTCACTTAATTTTTCCAAATTTAGCTCTAAGTATTATTTATTCAATTTTTGCATATTTGGCATCTTCACTAATTACTTGGACATACTATCTCCTGGAGAAGTTTTGTTTGTGGGGGGCTTCATTTTCAATTGTGTTTTAGATTTGAGAAGTATCACATAAGTTTATTTCAAATGTTTGTCTATTTTACACTCTTGGTACTTGTTGTCCTAATGGTTGAAATAGGGTTTGATGTTCTAAATCCTCATAATTATCACACATGGAAGGTGAAAATGCAAAGATTACTTTGGTTTAAGGTTTTTTGGTCTACCTTTGGTGACCATTAACCTTATTATACTAGGAAATATGAAAGATTTGTTCATAGGAACAAATGTGATGAGGCTATGGGCTTGATTGTTATGCATGTTTCTAACAATTTGTTCTTCCATATTAAGGAGCATACTACTCCTAGGCAGGTATGGGATAATTACAAGGATTTATTTGGTTCAATTAGTGAGATTCATGTTATGCAATTAGAGGTAGAATTGATATCACTTTCCATACATTTTATTTCCTACCATTGAAGACTATTTGGTAAAATTTAAATCATTGAGGTCTCAATTAGCTGGTTGTGGTAAGGATAAAACTAATAAAGAATGCATATTCTTGATTTTATCTAAATTAAAAGGTTCATTTGCATACTTATCTACTTCCTTTTATTCTACAATGGATGGGTTAGGTGATTCATTTTGTGTGCCTTATTTTGAGACATATTGTGATAGGTTGACTAAGGAACAAGCTAAACTTAGTCAACATGATACACACTCTAAGAATCAGGCATTAATTTCATCATCGCATAAAGGTAAAGGAAAGAAGTCTAAACATGAGACAAAATCTTGTGATATGCCCACCTATCAAGTAGAGAGGATAAAACTAAGGAGAAACCCAAGTGTGGTTATTGTAACAAACTTGGGCATGGTGAACATAATTGTTATAAGAAAGAGTTAGATGAAATCAACCAAATTTTAAAATAACATAACATTTATCTTTACCTTCTAAATCTACAAGTTCACCTTCTTCTTCACAACCCTCTACATCCACACATTCAAGATCATTAGGTAATAATAATGGAAATGATAAGGTAAAAGATCAGCAAATGAAAGGTAAAGCTCTTGTTGTAGCTAAATTTGAAGAGTGTGTTGGATGGATTCTTGATTCTAGAGCTTTTGATCCAATGGCATGTTCTCCAAACTAGTTCTTGACATTTGAGTGTCCCCTTACAACTAAGATATTGATGGCTAACAATAATTACATGGTTTTTTTTTGCAAAGAAGATGTTTGCATGGGTACAGAAACCTTTAGTAATGTATTATATATTCCTGAGCTTGCTAATAATCTTTCTATGTATTAGATTACATGAAGTGATACAAGGAATTCTATTG
This sequence comes from Sequoia sempervirens, assembly GCA_007258455.2. NCBI lineage: Eukaryota > Viridiplantae > Streptophyta > Pinopsida > Cupressales > Cupressaceae > Sequoia > Sequoia sempervirens. Next base: position 507,944,729 of record VDFB02000015.1, read on the forward strand.
AATTCACTCTAGATTCAATTTTCATTTGAGATTTTCATACTAGGAAGCTTGTTGAAATGGGAAAGATTGAACATATTGCCAATTTTTATGTCTTTTCACATTTTGTGTCTACTCCTGATGAGGTTTATTTTGCTCCTTCTCCTACATCGAGTGTGGGTAGTTGTTCTGAGGTTAAATTGGTCACTTGAACATGTGTGTGAAGGTTCCTCCTACTTCTTTAGACTTGAGTGTTGACTTGGTTTCCAAGACTTCATATGAGCATAACATCTTTTGTTTTCCAAATTTATCTTTGTAGGATGGTTTAATGACAAGTATATTAGATGTGGTGTTTCATTCTTCTTTTGCATGTTTAGAGTACATGTTTGAGGGGGTATCTCTCCTCTTTGATCACATATTTTCTTTGGATATTACACATGAGTTTCCACGTCCCTTGCCCTCTTCCTTAATTGGGGTAACACCTAATTTTGTTGAGACATTCAAAGAAATTTGATGTATCTTCAACGATATCATTCTTGAGGCTTCTTCCCTCTTGATTCTTCATGGATATGAGGTTTCTTCAGCATCGAACATTGAATTTATTTCTTACCAAGGGGAGACATGTTTTTCAACATTGGATTCTCTTTTGTCTTCAAACATTCTTCAGTGGTTGTGGACCTACTTCATTATGGGGGGCTACATGGTATTTTCCTTTCCCTCTTATGGGGTGAATTTATAATGTATATATGTGATGGATGTTGTACTTGGGGGTATCATGGAGTCCACCATCTTTCATCACTTAATTGTATCTTTTCTCTCTTTTGGAGAGGGGTTTTTTCCCATGTAGTTTTTCTCCTTTTCTCTATTTTTGAGAGATTGCATTTGCATTTTTACATGGGTACCTAACATGGCCTCGTAGTCATGACCGACCTTTGCATCATTTGCATAATAATTGTTTCTCCCTAAGTTGCACTTAAGGGGGGTGTTGGTGTAAATAGGTAATTTCCTAACTAGTTATTAGTCGAGTCCTATTTACACGTTAAGTCCACTTAGGTCCTAAGCATATTGAAGTTGTTTAGATAAGATTTTATCTTTTTAGTTTTTATTAAATATTAGAGTCCTATTTCATTTAATGATGGATTGTGCCATTTAATAAGGATACAATTCATTTAATGTTTTGCATTTGGTACTTCATCATGCCTTGTATATATAAGCAAAGTCATTGTACACTTTTGTTACATACCTCATCATCATATTTGATAGATCTTAATATCAAGCAAGCTCATTTCTTATGTGCCCTCTTGTAGAATGTTTTCATTTTTTTTGCAGGTGGTCTTGGGTATAGAGCTAAATTTTAGCTCATGCATTATTATGTACTCTTGTATTAATTTTTTTATATATTTAGGCTACATGAATAGATTGTCTTTAATTAGACCCTCAACTATGATTACATCTATTGTTATCAAAGCCTAGTTCGTTGCTAATTTTTTAGAAGGGTTAGAGAAGTATAAGTTTATACATTTGTTGCACTATTGATTAGCCATAAGAGAATCTAGTTGATATATGTTGTAGAAACCAAATGGGACAACATGATAATGAAAATGATCAAAGGGAGAAACATTCAATGGTGAGTTAGATAGCATATTAGGAGTTATTCAAGGTTGGAAGCCCTTGAGACCACGCAAAGTGAGGAATGGTCAAAGTTGAATATGTTAGTGATCACAGGAGACCAATTCAAGAGTCATCTAATGAAGAAGATTTGAGTTTAGGAGAGGAAAAATGTGTAGAAGACAAATTTACTAGGGCATTAATGAGGACAAGAATAAAGCTAATATTTAATCTTCTTTGTTATTTAGGAACCTTGGATCCTCATGATCTATTAGATCGGATCAATGATCTAGAGAATTACCTTAGAAGAGTCAAGTATGCAACCACTAGGTCGAAGAGGCATGGAACCTTATGATGTGATTATGTGCAAAAAGATTGGGTGAACAAGAACAAGTTGTAGATCTCTATTTGGGATCAAATGGTGGTGTAGTTGAAAGATAATTTTTTTCCTACAAATTATAATTTGGATTTGTTTAAAAAAATTAACTATGAAATATTGCAATGTAAGTAGTACTACGATGGGTGACCTCCTAAGAAGGCCCAATGGTTCGCCCTTGTGAATATACCCTAGATAAAATGAGTGTTAAATGTACCATTCATTCTCATTAGAAAGGGGTTCAAGTGAACCATTACTCATGAAATATGGGTCAATGATTTTGATTCAAAAACTACATGGTTGCATCATGATAGCAGTATCACAATTTGACACATTATGGAAGATACCTCCTACTTATCAATCTAGGTAGGTTATTTGGAATATGACACAAATAATATGTCTTAATATTTGAAAACATTGTGGACCAAAATTAGAGATGAGATATGTTTATTACATTTAATCCATTAAGGGTGTCTACCAACTCATGTTAAGGGCATAAGAGAAATTGTATAAGAAGCACTAAAGAGTGTAGGGTAAGGGAAATGATAAAAGGATAAAATAGAGTACCAAGTAAAGATTCCACAAAGAGAAACTACAAGATCGAACAATAATGCACAAGACAAGTTAAAGAGGAGAAAACTTCTAGAATAGGGTAATGAAAAGGTAGGGGAGGTCATGTTAATACTTTCAATGGTATATGTTACAAATATGGAGAAGCAAGTCACAATGCATTGAAATTCCCCGAAGTAGCAAAAGAACAAGGATGCATTGAGAAGGGGGTGCACAATGCATAAGTAATGAATCAAATAGTGAAATTGCAAGCATAAAATAAAAATATGAGGAGCAACTAATATTGTGTAAGGTTTTATTGAATCCTACTAAGGAAGACAAAGAACTCTAATTAGGAAAAGTGCATTCTACACTAAATGCACATTAGGTGGAAAGTGATGTAATATGATCATAGATGGAGATAACACAAATAGCTTAGGTCCATTGAGACAGTACAAAAATTAAACTTGAAAATTTTACCACATCCTAATCCTTACAATATTACATGGTTGTAGTAGGGTTAGAAAATTATTGCGAGAATAATATTTCATATTTGGGGTTATGTGGATGAGGTTTGTGTTGGGAATAAAAGGTCAACTACTACAATGTGGAAATCTAAAATTAAGTGTGAAAAACTAAATTTAAGTTTCCTTGTTCATGAATTACCATCCAACTTACTGTGCTTAATTTGAAGAATACCATTAATAGATTTAGGAACAAAAAGCAACTAAAATAAGTCAACAAACCACGTGATATCAACACATTACACAAGATTTATATAGAGAAACCCTTGAAAGAGAAAAATTCACAAAAAAAGGAGGTCAAGTATGTATTATCTTCAACAAACAATTTTACAAAGCAACACTCTTTCTTTGTCTTCAATATTCAACACTTGTGTACCTATGAACTCTCAAAAAAACAACCAAAACAAGATATATTACCACCATCCCAAGGCTCCACTTTATAGAAAATTTTAAAGAAGGATATCACTAGGAGTTTCCAAAATAAAAGGTACACAAACCATGAAACATGGTTCCCAAAAGCCCCCAACAAAAACCAAATGTCCCACACATTGGAATTCCCTCTAGAATGTGAAAATTCATCCATCTTAGCATTCCAAAAAAATACCTTTTCCCTCCTGTCTATTACACCCCAAGTGATATTACCTATTTACTATTACCTTGTTTGGTTAGACTACTTGAATATATGAATGTGTTTTATGAATCTTTATATGAGTGTGTTTAATGAATCTTGAATGGAAATATGATGAATGAATTATTGATGCAATTTGATATTTATAATGATTCTAACTATGAAATATATGATGCATATGATTATGTTGTGATCGGCTAACTACTGTTATGATGTGCTAAGTTGAGTACAGGAACAGGTTCGAACCTCCAGAAGAGAGGGGAAGTATCACTCAGGAGAAGAACTTGGTCAAGTAACCCTTAATGAGCCTAATTGAGCATTCACACACTCACACCCTAGTTGGTCTTAGTTAAGTCAAGTCAGTTTGGGTAGATGGTAAGTGATCTTCAATTTTTGGTTGTAAGTGTTTATATTGGTTTGTGATCTTGTTTATCAAATATTTGGTTTGAGGAATGTGATTAAGTCTTGATGTCATGTGAAAGTCCTTTCTTGTTTGTTTAATGTTGCATCGATGAGATATATGTGCGTGTTTACGGTAGACTCATACATGTGAGTGAATACGTACATGAGTATATGTAGGTAGACGTACGTATGCATGCTCATGGACAGATTACCCATATGCATGGGAATACCGATTGGACTAAGCTGACATGTATATATATGTATATATGTATATGTATATATATATATATATGTGTGTATGTATATATGTATATGTATGTGTATGTATATATGTATATATATATATGTATGTATATATGTATATATATATATATATTCTCCATGTCTATATGTCAATTGGTGGTTATGAGTATGAGTGTTTTTATAAAGATATTGAAATGGTATTGTGAATATGTATATATATATATATTAACATATGTATAAAGTAATATAGTTACATATATATTAATATATATCTATATATAATCATATATATATATATATATATGTTTATTGTTCAGAAATTAAATGTATTTGATAAACTTTATGAAATAAGTATATATTATAATATATATATATATATGTGTGTGTGTGTGTGTGTGTGTGTGTGTGTGTATTTTGATGGATATATATACATATATAATATATATAATATATAAGTTGGAAACATTTGTGATAATTTCTAAGCACAATATATATAGCGTTATTCTTAAGTGAAGCACTTGAATGAATAAGGCGTATATGATCATGCATAGCATAGCCTTTGGAAACATAATAGCCAATGCATAAAGCATTAAAAGACCAAGTCAACCAAAGTTTAGAAGCACATATGGATTTGTAAATGTTGTGTAAACATTTTAAGGAAATATAAATGCAATTTAAAGCATAAAGGAAATAGTCAAACCTACGCTATTTTATGGGATGTCAACTTATGAATGTGGCACCAATCCAGAATTGTATGGAATGCAAAAGAAGTCTACAAACTGAGCATAAGTCTGATAATAGCTTTGAAGACTCGATCAAAAGTAACTTGGTAGGAATATGTGAAGGAATTTGATTTAAGAAACTTGCTTTTTAGCTTATTGTTCATTTGACTCAGTAATAGAATCTTGATGTCCCTTATAACAAGTCGACTCAACCATTAAAATTGAAGGATTATTATGTGTGGAAAACTTGTAAGTTAGTTTGATGAGTCGTTGCATGAGGATAGAAAGGTGGCAGAAATATTAACTTTTTGTAGCCTTCGGTTGCTCACAATTTAGTATAAATAGAGGTGCTCATTCTACCAATTGTTACACTTATCAATCTGATTATCTTGATGTTATTTTGTTGTGATTTATGAGTTAGTGAGTTGAGAGCTTGTGATTTGAGAGTTTTTTTGTTATTTCGTATTCGTGATTTTTGAGAGAATTAGTGAGAAGTTAGAAGAGGGAAAATAAGTTGATCTTGAAGGAAATATCAAGCGAGCATGAGGAATAGATCTAGGAAGGTAGTTTAATCAATTGGAGCATTATACGGGCATGCTAGTTTCTCTACCTTTGTCATTTATGTTGGAAAGGTTAAATAGTTTTATTACTATGTTGGAAAAGAATGCTTTTGAATATGTTGTAATGTTTGTATATGATTGTGTGTTTCTTGGTTGTGCATTATGTTGTAGAACCTATCTTATTAGTTAGATTTGTATGTACCCTATATATGGGAGTTTGTATGAATGCAATGTATTTATATTGTCATCGCTATATGTAGGATGTTTATACTAGACATATGTAGCATAAGGAAAGAAGTTGCTAGAATCACTTTGGTAGTAAAGCCATTTTGATTATGAGATGTTAAGTGAGTTATTCTTCGGGTTTGTCTAATCCATGGGAAAGGGGGTAACCTAGATATAGAGTATGAATAGTCATTAAACCAAATTGAGCTAGGAAGGTGGGTGAGTGTGTGATGTCCACTCTAAGTTTTGGGTGATGAATCAAAGTAGTGTAATTAGCCACTGTTTACACTGTCAGTTTCACTATGTTCTATGTTTACATACTAGATAGGGATATTCATAAATGTAAGTTGTAACCATTGTATGTCAGTTCTAGATATGTAGGAAACAACACCATGCTCGAAAAAGGCTAGTATTATGAGGTTACCAAACCAATCTCTTCGTTGAATGGTAGGGCCATCTTACCAGTTAGGTAGATGTGTGGGGGATCACAATAAGTCCGTGGTTGGCGGAAAAGTACTTGAGTGATGCTTCTCCTCATCAGATGGTAGCCAAGATTTGAGGGGGGCTGCCTAGACCATTTGTATGCAATGGGAAAGTTTGAAATATGTTTCAAATGTGCATTTATTATTCAAAGGAAAAGAAAAAATTTATTGCTCTTAAAGATTAGATGCATAAACTATTCACTTGTGGGTAAAACATAGAAAAATTACTGTGTAGAACAATGGGCATGTTACATTGTCCAAGTTCCCAACTTGGAGAAGCTAATAAACACTAGTATGGAATACCAAAAAAGTCATGTTTCCCTCCATTCCTAGTGCCCAACTTGAGGAGATAATTAGTTATGCCACATGTAATTAGTTAATATTGTAGATGGACCCCTTCATCGCTTATGATTTTATTTACAAATTATATGTGGAATATATTTATAAATTATTTTCCCACTAACATCTCAAGCATCTAGAGATACCTTCACAAAGATGTAATAAATTAATTAATATAGGATTTAAAGGTTCATGGAAACTTAATCCTAACATTTTTCCACTTAACAACTTATAGTGTTTGTAAATACATTCATAGGAATACAAAAATAATCAAATACAAGAAATGAGGCCCATGGCCTCCCTATGCCAAGAGAAATTATTTGTCCTTGCAAACTTGATAAAAGACGTTGCAACATTGTCTTTAGTGTCAACCTTTCTCAACATAACATATCTATTTGCAATAATTTCCTAAATAAAGTGGTACTATGCATCCACATGCTTTTTCCAAGCATGAACATAGGATTGTTTACTAAAAAAATTGCACTCTAGTTGTCACAACCAATCTAAACTATCTTGCAATCAAAACCAATACTTACACATAATATTTAGCCAAAATGCCTCCTTATATGCATGTGTATCAACCATATATTCATCCTCAATAATAGAAAAGTAATTGTGGGCTACATCTTACCTACCTAACTCACTACACTACCAAATAGTGGAAAAATATAGCCACTATTGGACCTCTTACTATCAAAATCATCAGCCTAATTTGCATCAAGAAAACCTTGTATGTCCAATATCTTATCCACACTATCAAATAGAATAAACCCACAGTAATCAAAGTACCATGTAAATATCTAAGTACCCTCTTCAAATTATTATAATTCTCTCTAGCAGGGTTAGACATATACCTGCTTAATACTCCCATTGGTTGGGCAATATTGGCCTAGTACAAACCATTCATACATTAGGCTACCAATAGCATCATTATATCCTCACAATTGTCTTCATATATGGAAAAGTAAGATTAGTTACAATCAATAAAAAGATATTATTTGGCTTACAATCCTCAATATTAAACCTTTACAAAATAGTATTAACATGCTTACTTTGAGACAACCAATGCTTTATATTCCCATGATCCCTCTCGTTTTCCATACCTACTATATATCTCACTAACCCAAAAAAAAATATCTCAATAATACCCTTGCTATTGAAAAATAATATGCCATCCACATACAAGGTAACAGTTAGTATAACAATGCTTTGAAAACTTAAATTGAAGGATGGCGAATAAGCGATGGAGGGCGAGGAAAATAGACGATTTGCAGTGAAGGCGTGGGCACAGGATGCTGAGAAGGAGTGGGTGTCCCTGGAGAATTGGAGGCGAAAGGGTAATGAGGCAAGGGTTGCAAAGAGATCCATTCCAGAACTGGCGACGAAAAGAAGAGGCAACTGGAATGGGGAACATTGGAGGCGAAGATCGGGCTCGCATGGGCATTGAAACCCGAGATGAAGAGGCCCTCCTTGGATGGAAGGCTGGAGACAAGAGCACAGAGGCCGCCCTCAGGGTGCTGACCACAGGTGGCAGGCGAATTCCTAGCAAGGGTATGGGGGGTGGTGGAAAAATAGGAAGAATATGACAGAAAGGTCTGTTAGATGGCCCACACAGAGGAAGGTTGCGGGAATCATAATCGAACAAAATTCGAACAAGATCCGAACAAGATCCGAACAAGGATCTGAGCAAGGGATCGGCGAGCTCTAAAAATCAAGAAAATTTTTAGGAACGAGCAAGGAAAACCACTGAAAAAATGAGGGCAACTCTGGAAATACCTGCAACAGTAACTGAAGATCTCTGCTATGCCCTGGAGGACAAGGCTGTGATTGCGAAGTGGTGGGGGGACAATTGCTCGAAATCCTGAATGAAGTCCTGGTGGGCTGAGCAATGGTCAGATAAGTTAGAGTTGAATTTTTTACCGAATAGCTTCCTTTTAATCAAGTGCGAATCGCCAGAACAGAAGAAGGATGTTCTGCGGGCTAGAGGTCTAGAAATGGATGGCCATGGGTTCTTCCTAATGGGATGGACAAAGCTCTTTGATGCAGAAAATTTTTCCCTTGGGAAAATGTTAGTTTGGGTGGAATTGGAAAATCTACCAACCGAATTATGGAGCGAGGAAGCTCTAGAAGTTATTGGCAATGCTCTGGGAAGATTTATAGCCATGGATATGGCAGCTGCAATAGATGGGAATGAAGGAAAGATGCGCATTCTAGTGGAGATCGCACCATGGAATCGGGTGTGGGATGAGTTGGAATTGTCGTTGGGGGGAGTTTGGTGGGAACAGAAGGTGGATTGGCAGTGGTCTAACTGCTAGGCTATAGTTAGGAGGATATGGGAGAGAAAGGGCCTGCTTAATGAAGTGACCTCGAACCATAAAAGGAAAGAGGTGATTGATTATGGGGAAGGCCCTTCAAATGGTGAAACCTTCACAGTCAAGAAGGCAGCAAAGGTTGGGGTGCAAGAGAGGACAAAGGCTTTAGAGGCAATTCTGTGTAAGGACAATTCACTGAGGGAACTAGAGGAGGGAGAGCTGGGTCCAGTCAGAGGAGATGAGAACAATCAAGAGGCGGTGGAGGACAATCTCAATGTATCAGAAAGAGAGGAGTGGGAGACGATCTTGGAGGTAGGCAACGATTTGCGTGCCATGTCAGAAGAAGGAAATCCAACATGGAGAGCAGTTGGTCTTGAGGATGAGATGGAGGAAGTGTGGCCCAATGCAAAGGAATTGCAGATAATTCCATATGAAGAGACACCATGGAATCAGGAAGGTGTGACGGTGGATGATACTCCAAATGGATTGAACTATCAAGAGCATTCAGAGGAAACAGTGGAAGAGCTGGAGAACATGGGCATAGAGAAAAGGAAGTAGGTGTGTTGAGTATGGGGTGTGGGAAATGCATTCCAGACTGCAGCGAAAAGAGGAAGGTTGGAAGGAAGTCCAATGAAGAGAAGCAACTAATGGCTGGGGAAGCAGTAGGTCGGCAAAAGATAACCATGCATCTAAGATCAGGGAAGGGTGGTCCCCTTCCCAAGGAACAATGAAACTGCTAAGCTGGAATGTTAGGGGCTTAAACACCCCTAACAAAAAGCGTCTCCTACGATGCCTAATCCAAGATAACTCAGCAAAAATAATATTAATTCAAGAGTCAAAGCTTGCTAAAGGTGAGGCAAAATGTCTAAATTTGCAATTGAAGACTTGGAAGATGTCAGTGGTAGAAGCTGATGGGGCCTCTGGCGGGATCATCACATTGTGGCATCCAAATGTTGTACAAGTGGAGGAGATTGCGGCTGGGCGGTGGTGGCTTGCTAGCTAGGTCAAAAGCCTAAGGTCTGATCTTGTTTTTTTTCTAATAAATGTATATGGCCCATCAGGTTGTGAGCAGAAAAGGAAACTTTGGTTGGATTTAGAAGATTTTATGGGAGAAAACTGGCATGGGGTTGGCATCCTCGGGGGTGATTTTAATGCGATATTGAGGCCAGAGGAGAAGAGGGGCGATGTTAGTAGGTGGCTTCAATCACAGGTGGATTTTGAAGCCTTTGTTAATGGTAATATATTGTTTGACATCCCTTTGGCGAATGGAAGCTTTACATGGACAAACAGAAGACTGGATGCTTGCAATATTGCGAAGAAGCTGGATAGGTTCTTATTTCAAGGGGACATGATGCGTTTTCCATTTGCCTTTGAAGGGAACATTCTCCCCTTTTCTGGATCGGAACACTTCCCCATCCTTTTGGATATTACTGGGGAGCGAAAGGCTTGCAGATGCTCATTTAAGTTCGAACGGATGTGGCTGAGGGATCTGGAATTTGCCAAGAAGGTCATAGCATGGTGGCAGGAGGATGTGGCAAATGGAAATGGTCTGTTCAGGCTAACCAGTAAGTTGAAAAATCTAAAACATAGAATGAGAAGATGGAGTAAAGAAAACTTCGGTGATATCTTTGCGGACAAGCATAGGTTGGAAGTGGAACTTGCAAAGTTGAACTTGGAAGTGTTGAAAGAAGGGATGGACAATGAGCGTTGTCTCTAGGAGAAGAAGCTACTACGTGATTAGGAAGAACTTATGGCAAGAGAAGAAATTTTTTGGTGGCAAAAGTCTAGGGATACATGGCTTAAAGAAGGGGACCGAAATACTAAATATTTTCACAATTCCACAAGGGCGAGAAAGGAGGCCAATAGAATCTTTGTCTTGGATGGGGCGGATGGTAGGACAATAGTGGGTCAGGAAGCCATAGCAGCTAAAGTAGTAGACTATTTTCACAACATCCTCAACAACTGGAAAGGCTCTTGGGGGAAGGCACAGGAGGAGTTTTTGAATTGCATTCTCTCCATTGTCACGGTCGAACAGAATGTTGCCCTATTAAAACCTTTTTCAGAGGAAGAAGTTTGTGCGGCAACCTTCCTGCTCCATCCTGACAAAGCTCCTAGGCCGGATGGCTTTCCAACACTCTTTTTTCAAACTTTCTAGGATCTAGTTGGAAAAGGAGTTTGCGAGGCTCTGGAGGAAGCTCGCTCGTTTGGTCAGCTTTTAAAGGAAGTTAATTGCACATTTCTGGCCTTAATTCCGAAAAAGGAGAAGCCAACCTCTCTTGACGAGTTTAGACTGATTTCATTGTGTAACTCGCTATACAAAATCATGGAAAAAGTAATCTCTAATAGATTAAAACTGATTATGTCACATTTAATTTCAGAAGAACAGACAAGCTTTATGCCTGGAAGGTCAATATTTGATGGCATCATTATAGCTCAAGAAGCTATCCACTCTCTGCAAACAAGTGGGCATCCAGGAATGCTTGTTAAGCTGGACATTAGGAAGGCATATGATACGGTGGATTGGCACTTTTTATGCAAGGTTCTCAAGGCCTTTGGTTTCGACAAAAAATGGATTGATTGGATTTTCTTATGCATTTCAACTCCCCGATACTCTATCCTTATAAATGGCGAGCCAGAAGGTTTTTTTGCTGCATCAAGGGGCATTCGCCAAGGGGACCCTTTATCCCCATCTTTATACATTCTTATGGCGGAATCCCTGGGTCATTTTTTGAGTGTGGCAAGGGTGCAGGGGACTCTTAAAGGGATCTAGATCACTAGCAACCTTCCGGCAGCCATGCACCAACAATTTGCAGATGACACACTGTGTCTTGCTACTCTGGATTTCTGCGAGGCTAGATTCCTAAGGAAAGCTTTGTGCAAGTACACTCTGGCCTCGGGTCAGCACATAAGTAATCAGAAGTCTAAAATTTTTTCTTTAACACTGACCCTTGCATGGCTGCACAGGTGGCGGAGATACTTAACTTCAAAATAGGTTCGCTGCCAATGACTTATTTGGGATTCCCTTTGGCAAAAGGTGTCCACTTTGGAAAGCTTTGGGAGCCTTTGGTTAGTAGAGTAACTAATCGTTTATCCTCCTAGAACGGAAAATGGCTTTCTTGGGCCGGACACATCGTGATGTTGAAGGCAATAATTTTTGCTCTTCCTATCTATTTGTTGTCTTGTTTGGCACTCCCAGGCAGTATGGCTGGGCCTATAAATCAGTGTATGCGGCAGTTCTTTTGGTGTGGGATGTCTGATTAGAAGAAATTCCCACATATAGCATGGGAGATTATTTGCAAACCAAAAGAATTAGGTGGTGTTGGGATTTGGGACATGATAAAGATGAACAAAGCTCTTGGTACAAAGTTGGTGTGGGCTATGTACGAAAGAAATGATGCTAGGTGGGCTCAGGTCTTACAACACAAATATCTGGGGGATGATAATGCATTTACAATCCTGACCGCACCCAATCTCCCGAATGGGTCGAGGATATGGAATTTTATGAAGGCTTGTAGATATTTAATCAGGGATCAGTTATCCTGGGATGTGAAAGATGGTAGGCGGGCGAGATTCTAGGAAGACTCCTGGGGAGACTATCCGAGTATGGACAGTATATTTGGGCAGACACAAGCAAAGGCTATTCTTTCTCTGGAGTGGGGTCATTATGTTCAAAATTATTTAATGCCAAGAGGTGCGGCTAGGGATCATGAATATGCTTGGAGGTGTATTCCTCGGGCATTAGTGCCCCAAGTAGAAGTGAAGCAAATTGAGGAGGAGCTACAAAAAAGAGTGATATCCTTGCGTAATGGAGCCAATCCGCTAGTTTGGGCTAGATCCTGCTATGGAAAATACAATGTTAAAGACGAGTATAATAGTTTGTTGACAGAATGGCCTCAAACTTCTCTTCTGATCCATTTATGTTGGGACAAAGCTTGCCTGCCTAAAGCCGGGACTTTCACCTGGGCCGCAATCATGGGGAGGATCCTCACAGGTGACAGATTCAGAAAGATGGGTTATGAGGGACCGACACGTTGTATCATGTGCTTTAAGGCAATAGAAGATTGCAACCATCTCCTTTTGCGATGTTGCTTTGCGCAAGCATGTTGGAAGTGGCTCTGTGCTCGGCTGGGATGGCATAGTGCGCTACCAAATGATGTTCGGTCCCTTTTTACTAATTGGCCAATTCTTAAGAAAGGCTCACTATATCATGAGATCTGGAAAATTAGTCCGTCTATGTTGATCTGGGAAATATGGAGGGAGAGGAACAGAAGGGTGTTTGAGGGCTCGTGCAGAGAATTTACTGCCTTTATTAACAAGGTCGAGGCAGTGATAGTCGAGGTTCTGAACAGTCAGGTTTGGAGCAAAAGCAATTGGGCTTGGGAGTTCACTGCCTGGGATGCTGATGTCAGGCGAGCTTGGCATGGTGTGATTGTGCCCAAAGATGGTTCTCAGGCCCATGGGAGTAAGAAATATGGACATCAGGAGGCAAAGTGGGTTCCCCCTCGAATGGGGTGGTTTAAGTTAAACTTTGACAGGGCTTCGCGTGGCAACCCGGGGGTGTCAGGTCTTGGTTGTTGTATTTCGAATGATAAAGGAACTGTGGTGGTGGAACAGTCGAATCCTCTCTTGGATGGGACGAACACGGTGGTTGAGTTAAAGGCTCTAATTTGTGGCCTTAAGTTAAGCAGGCATGTGGGGGTGCACAAGTTGGAGATTGAGGGTGATTCAATGGTGGTTGTTCAAGCCTTCAAAGTTGGAGCAAAGATGAACTGGAAGCTACAAGGCTTAATGGATCAAGCGAAGGCATTAGTTAATGAAGGTATGGAGTTCACGATCAGGCACATATTCAGGGAGGCCAATGGTCGAGCTGACAAACTGGCGAATGATGGTGTTGATGGTGTCACAAGGATCAAAATCAAAAGGGGTTTGGTGGCGTAGGCAAGTCTGTTTCATTCTGCGGTAATTTGATGTTGGCCTGGGTTAGTGTCACATGAGAACTGCCTGGTTGTCATGTGGCTTGACAGGCACGCAACACAGGGAGTCGGTCTAGTTTTTTGTTGTGGTGATGCTACTTTGGCTTGTGGTGCTCGGGATGTTTGGTGCCATGGTGTTTTCAGATCCTGAGCTGTGGAGCATGTGTTAGCATAGGATGGTGGTTCGGTTGGCTATGTCTACGCGTGGGATGAGTTCCCTTTTCTGTGGTCGCTTGTTCCTGGAATGGTGGGTTTCTTTTTTGGGTTTTTTTCTCATGGTTGGGTGGTCTATGCAACCTATAAATTTGCCTGTAAGCAGGCCTGATATGTAATTCCCCTTTCTAGCTTTCAATAAAAATATTATTTACCTATAAAAGAAATAGTTAGTATATGATCATAAATACATCTAAATTAAATATAATGATCCTCCTCACTTCTTACAAAACTTGAATTCAATACAAATGAGTCAAAATTTTGATACCACATTCAAGGTGATTATACAAACCATAAAGAGATTATTTGAACCTATAAACAAAGTGTTATTTCCTTTTTATCTCAAAACCTTTAGACTCTTGCATATAAATTACTTCTTGTAGATCCCCATACAAAAAGACAATTTTAACATCCATTTGCTCAATTTCAAAATCATAAGTAGTAGTTATAGATGAAAGAAATATAATTGAAGATAATTTAGTAAAATTAGATAATATCTCACAAAAATTAACTCCCTCTCTTTGGGAGTAACCCTTGGCCACTAGCTCACCTTGTACCTTTCCAATAAGCCAAATGCTCTAAATTTCTTCTTATAGACCCATTTACAACTAATGGCTTTCTTGAATTTTGGTAACTGAACTAGATCTCAAGGGTCACAAGAGTCTAAGGTCATTATCTCATCCTACATGGCTTATTTCCAAGACTCTCTATCACCTAAAATAATAGCTACCATGTACGATCTAGGTTCATCATTAATATTTAACAAAACAAATACACAACAAAAATCTAGCGAGCTATACCTATAAATAGGATTGTGTTGTCTTGTGAATCTTCTCAAACGAGGATTATGGGATTCTTCCTATCCTTTAACTTGCTCAACCTCTTCAAGCTCTTCCTACTCGAAACTCCCACTCAAACAAGTGCTCCTTCCTCTTCATCCTCAAATTAATCATTTTTCTCTTTTCCATTTGCATCTTCTTGCTTTATTTTGAAATGCATTATTTTTTTCCTTTCATTCTTTCTTTTTTCTTCAAGAATAGAAATAGCTCTAGGCTCCTTAAAAATCATATCTCTTAAATATAAAGCACTCAAGTTTAGAGGAATCTAAAGCTTACATCCCTTAATGAAGATGCATTTATGTGCTTTTGGATATAATTAAGAACACTTTTCTTTAGGCACATGAATAAAAATCTCACAGACAAAAACCCTTAAATGTGAAATAAAAGGTTTCTTACCTATCCACATTTCATAAGGTGTCAAATCAAGAGCCTTACAAGGAGATCTATTTATCAAGTAATACGTAGTACTCATAGCTTTAACCCAAAACATCTAACTGTGTACCACTTAACATACTTATGGTTTTTCCATCAAAGTTTAGTTCATCCTTTATGTCACCCCATTTTGTTGAGGTTTATATGGAAGAATTATTTTGTTTAATAATACCTACATGCTTATAAGATTCATCAAATTATTTTGAACAATATTCCCCTCCATTGTCAAATCTCAAAAGCTTTATCTTGTGTTCTAATTGTTCTACTAAGGCTTTAAAGTCCTTAAACTTAATAGAAAATTCAAATTTATGTCTCATAAAATAAATATAGGTGAACCTTGAAGCAATATCAATGATGGTTACGAAATACCAAGATTTTCTAATTGAACCAATATCCACAAGACTAAATACATCCATATGAATGATTTCTAATTTATTCTTTACTTTATAATTTCTTGAAGGAAACAATGATCTTTCTTTTTTTTATCTGTAAGTGCTTTTGACTGGAGCTATGAACCAATGAGGCCACATTTTTTGGGGGACCTCATTCCCATCATCTCTCCTTATCTCTCCATTGTGCTCACCGAGACATTATGTTTCAAGGTTCGACAGCAACCGTCAATAGCAATCGTTGATGGGTGAGCCGATTGTGCAGCAAGTTCCTGGACCGAACCCTAGACCACCGTCTTGACCCCTTCTTCTGACCATCCTCCCACCTCTCTGCTTCCTCCTCGAGCCTCCTCCGTAGCCTCCTTCACACCTTCTACTCACCACTTCTCTCCTTCTCCTCTACCTCCTCTCCTTCCTCCTGCATCCCAGGCTGTAGCGCAACCACCTTATCTCTCTGAAATGATCTCCTTATCCCTCCAACTCCTTATCTCTTCAATGCGCTAAGCGCTCCTACACCAACCACCTTATCTCTCCAGCGTCCTTATTCCTCTGCCTCTTCTCCTTTTCTCTACCTTTCTAAACAATGATCTATTTTATTTACCAAACACACAAATCTCACAAAAAATAAAATACTTGTTAAAATAGGAAACAACATCAACCAAATTTTAATTCGTTATAATCTTAATTCCTTTTTCACTTGTGTGGCCTAATTTACAATTCCATTACATATATTTTTAAAAATTTCAACTAAATAGGTGGAATTATAAATAGTAGTGGCTTCCAATGTAAATAAGGTCCCTATTCTTGACCCTTTCACTACCACCAAATTTCCTCTCACTAAGCAATCTTATCAAAAGTTACATGTATTCCTGAATCATTCAATTTTGACACTGAAATTAAATTTCTTACCAATCTAGGAATATGTAAAACACATGGGAGAGATTTTATTCTCCCATCACTAAAACACAAATTTGTAAGAATCGCCAATGGACTCAAGCTCATAGGATCACCTGTAAAACCAAATATTAGCTTCCACAAGAAAGTACCAAGATAAAGAATTGCTTGAAGAGGTACAAAATGAATTATGATCAAATGAATCAGTGGTACTACATATGCACATATGAGGCCTTGTTTATATAGGCAAGGTTGAGATATAGGAGAATACAAGATTGTGACTAGTGTCTTAATCTTATGTCATAAGACAACTAAATGATAAGATCACATGTGTACTAGAGACTTCTAGAAAGATTCCTAAAGCCCTAAGTAAGCATGTGAACATGTGTGAATAGAGCCTATATGGTGAACCAGTTAGGTAATATACCTATGCAATTCTAGTGTTGCATTACTCTTTCCATACTACTTTCCAAGGAAGCCACTCATGTACTCAAATTATTTAGGTTCTCCATACTCGCCTCTTTATTCCACTTCTAGAGTAAAAATTCCTCAATTGCAAAGTAACAACTTTTTATCATTCAAAGACCTAGTGATCATCATAAAACTTTTAAATTTCAAGGATTAACAAACCTCTCTAATACAATGGAAGTGGATAATTCTCGCACAAAGCCTCAAATGGAAATGGTTCTTGATATGATGTCAACTAGTGATTTTTTGGACTAACTTATTTTACATTCTCTCTTCTTTTTCAAGGTTGTCATCAACCATGATGTGGCTACTATTTATTTGAACCTCTATGTAGGGACATCTTCAACCCCTGTTGTTCTCCCTCATACAATTGGTAATTTTTTTGTGGTAGTGGTTGTCTCTTCATTGCAACTAGGAATTTTATCAAGCCTCAATAGTGCTTGCAACGTTGTCATGCTCTCTAATGGTGGTCATGGTGTAGTATTTCCCTACAATTAGATTCCAAAAGAGATCCATTCCCTTCTTTTGACATTATTAGTGATGACCAGTACAATTATGGGGCTAGTATTGACATCTCAAAATTATAGGTCCCTACCTTAGCACCTGGCATTCTTTCTTATAACCAAGATGTTAGTTCTGGGAAGTTGATTGCTACAAGTTTTAAACATCATCAATCCTATGCAAACATTGTGAGTGTTGGGTTGTTATTTCCCTTCAAGGGATAAATTTTGTCCCCTCACTTGCGCACAATCTTCTTTGGTGGTGGTTTGTGTTCAAGATGTGCTTGAAAATGAGGATTTTTATTGCACAGGGGTTTGGTTTTCAAGTTCAAAATTTGTTGTCCCTCCCTTCTTGATTTACACAAATGGATCTTGGCTACATGGAAGCCTCTCATGAGGGAAAGATTAAGCTCTTCCCTTATGTCAGGGGATTCTTTATTGTGTCATTTGACTTGTCAAATTTCAAGGACTTGGTGTTGGATGGCTAGTTATGGTTATGCGATGAGCACTTCTCTCAACCAAGCCCTAGTCTATCTCCTTTAACCCTTTTTGAACCTCTCAATGTCAAATGCATGAGGGTTTGAGTTTTGAATCTTCCCCTCCAATTCTAGGAAGGTTCATGTCATGAGGCCATTAGCAATGATATTGGTCATTTCTTGACTATACTTCTTGCATGGGTCACTCTAAATTTTCTTGTATTCTAGTGGACAATGTTGATATCTCAAAGCCCCTTCACAGAGATATTGTTTTGATGATGGGAGACAAGCCATGGACCTAAAGATTGGATTATGAGGGACTCCCCTTCATGTGTAAAAGATAAATATCCATTGGACACCTAGCTTATAATTGCTCTCTTTCAATACAAGGGCACAATAACGTGGTGGAGGAATGCCCACAAAGATAACTTGACTATTCCTACTTCTAATTTTCAAGTTGATGATTCCTCTCAAAACGATTAGTCTTCTTAGGCCACCACATCTTGTATTCTCACTCCTCTTGTGAATTACATGGGAATATCTCATGCTATTATTGTGACACTAACAATTCTCATTCCTTTTGCACTATTGACACCTATCAATGAATCCTAGCCACCTTTTTCTATGATTGCTCAATTTTCTACTCCATCTTTTCTTGGCTTCAATCCACTCCTAAGACAATTGTTTACCACTTGGCTTATCCAACTCAACACTCCTCTATTACACCCATGGATGAGCCCTCTATGAGGGAATCCCCCTACTTCTCCAAGATTTGAGGACTTGAAAGATAATATTCTCTAAACAACTATACAAATGCAAAAGAAAGGTCTTTCCAAATCTCTCCCAATCGCATTCTTGTGTGAAGGGTGTAAGAGTGAATAGGGTTGGCTCTAGTATTTTTTAGGCTAATTACCCAATTTTTCATTGCCTATAGGCTTGCTTTGTTTTAGGCTTAGGGACCCTTGCTCCCCTTGTTTTGTTTGACTCATACCTCATGGTACTTGCTCTATTTTCCTCTTGGCTATTTTGATGTACAAGGATTGAGCCCTTTCAAAACTTATGTTTTACCAATATCAAAAAATAATATTCTCTAATACAATATAATATGTTTTATATCTTGTTCATCACACGTATATTACATTGCTACTTGAATTTCTCATATGGCAACTAACCAAAGGCCTAAAATGTTGTTTGGAACTCAAAATAAAAAAAATATATAACTAAGGTTTTTGTTGTAAAAAGAAATAGAACACATTATTATTCTATTAGATATTAGGATTATGATTTGCAATGAGGTTAATCTCCTTATATAGAGACCAAAGATGAAATGGATAAACCATGGCAAACAAATAAGCATAATAAACCAATAAAAATGACATGACCTAGAACCTAAATAGGAAACAAAACAATAACCAATCAAATCTCTACAATGTCTTTATTACAAAGGTAAGCCTTATCTTCTAATACCCTCTTAAAGGCTTATTGCACTTAAAACAAAGCATACAAACACAATGACTTACAAACTGAAAAAACTCACAACTATGTATTCTTCAAAATATTTTCTTTGAAAATTGTTCATAGACCAAGTAGAACTCCATCGAGTTGTCTCATAACCATTGTAAAGGTGTAGCCTTTGAATTGAATTCTCAAGTTCTCAATCACCTCCTTAATCTCTCAAATCACAGCTCCTAAATTATTAGACATGATCCATTTTGAACATCCACAGTCGTTCGTCAAGTTATCTCATGACCTCATAAGATATGACTCCCAAGATCCACAAACTCTCAAACAAACTAGGCAACCATCCATACTAAGCTTCATCCACACTAGATATGTCATTTCTTGAAAGTGTAGGCTTCTTTAAAATGCATACAAAGTAAATCTTTCACAATTGTCAACATCTAGAAGATCTTCAATAATGATTACATTAACATTTGTACAAATAGGTCATATCTATTTCCTATTGGCGGGGAAGTAATGCCCATCCTACAGATAGTGACCAAGTTGTGCATTAAAATTCTTGTAGCAAAAGGGATAAGCAAGATGTCATACTTCATCTTCTTTGTCCAAAACCTCCAAGGGCAAACTTTCCTAGTCCTCTGCAACTCTAATTTCCATACTTAATGATTGTGCAAATCCAAATATTCTTTGGATAGACATAAGAAGCAAGCCCTTTGTAATCATACTAAGGTTCTCAAAAGAAAACTTTCACAATGCAACCTAACTTTGGTTGATGACTCATATTATATACAAAAGAAGCCACAATAGCCATGACTAAAGTTGTAAAACCATCAATTATTTTACTTGCCATGCCCACTAATTTGATTAACCCTAATTGTAGAGTGATGAAACCCTAGTCACAGGCTATATATGCCCAAATCATGATCTATAAATTTGGGGAAAATACTTTGACTGTTGATTTGAACTCTACCCATGAGCAAAAATGGCATAGAAAACCATAAATCCATCATTTTGCAAAACAAAAACAAAAACAAAAAAAACCATAGGATTCTTGGATGAAACCCTCTACAATTTCCTTACAAAAACAAATGTGATTTTTAACATGAATTTTTTTACAATTTCCAAATAAAATCAAATGAGACAAATTTGAAAAATGACACGATTTCCTCTCCTTTGGCACTCGCAATTTTTACAACCGAATTCCTCAATTTGCCCCCTTTCCTAGGTCATGATTTTCGTTGAAAAAATCCTTGCTCAACTATGATAAAACTTATTTTCACATGACCCCTTACTCTAATACCATGTCATAAAAAGAAAAATAACACAATATTATTATATTAGATATCAATATGACTTACAATGAAGATGATCTTATATAGAGACTAGAGATGACAAGAATAAACATGACATGACCTAGAATCTAAATAGGAAATAAAACAATAACCACTAAAGTCACTGTGATGACCTTATTACAAAGGTAAGCCTTTCTTTTAATATTTTGATCTTAGAAAATGATGGAATAGAGCTAATTATATTATTTTCAAAACAAAAAGTACAAATTTAAGAGATTCTAATTGTCCTTGCTACCAACTCTATTACTTCACTTTTTGGTAAAAATTTATGTTTTTCTAATTGCTTCGCACTCAAACTTGGCTCCCCTTAGTCTCACTCTACATGTATTCATTTGGGTTCTAGTAATCTCTAACTAATATTTTTTTCTAATTGCTTCACACTCAAACTTGGCTCCCCTTAGTCTAACTCCCCCACTACATGTCTTCATTTAACATTTAGAAGTTTCTAATTACGCATTGAAAGGCCTTATCCAAAAATGAAGAGAGAGACAAACTAGTACAATCAACTTGTTATAAATTTAATTTAGATAAAACCTCCTAATTCAGCAAACCATCACTTTCATGATCATCATGACAATTTCATAATCATCCAAATGGTTTCATAACCACCCTAATAGTTTCAATTTTCATGATATCCCAATAATTTTATAATCATCCAAATGATTTTATAATTATCTAAAATCTAACAATTTTGAAAGCCCCTCGTGATATCATACTTCTAGTTTCAATTTTCATGATATCCCAATAATTTTATAATCATCCAAATGATTTTATAATTATCTAACATCTAACAATTTTGAAAGCCCCTCATGATATCATACTTCTAGATCCTTTGAGGTCTTTTGAAACATAACTCTCAAAGTGAATCCTTATACAATATCTTTACTCAATCCTTATGGATCACTCAAATGCTAGTTATCTACACAGTAATTATCCATGGTATTATAACAAAATGATTTTAAATAAAAGCAACACAAAAAATCCTAATTACCCTTAAACATGGTAAAAATTATCATCAAATGTGACCTCAAGGCATATGATAATTGAACTCTTAAAATATAAGCTGAACAAAAGGGAAAACAAAATCCTAATCCTCTCTTCCTACAATGTCATTTCATCCTACTTTTCAAAGACAGTCCCCTATTACATACATTCATTGTGCAATACTTTTAATCTCCTTTCCTCTTCTTTTATATATATCATACACATAAAATAGCCCGTTGCATTCTTGGTACAACTCGTCTAAAACATAAAATGGCCCAAATTTGGTTTCGTGACAACGTAGCAGAATGCTTACCCTTGAATCTATAACCTATTTCATGTTGCGGCAAAATATTGAAATTTTATTACCTTAAGGACCATATCTAAAAATATGCTATTATAGGCTATATTTTCTCTTATAGATTTTGATTTTGTTCATTCTATCTTGTATTTATTTTTGGGTAAAACCTACTATTTCGCTAGTTGATTGATTGCTATTAGCTTGATCGTAGATAATTTCTTGCACCAAATCTATTAGTTTATTAGTTTATCAGAGATATAGTTGTTCCTGCTTTGTGATTGGGCCTTAAAATGGTTAAGATTATCAAATGACAGTTGTTCCAGGCTTAAGTGTAGCTTTAAGGTAGGAAAGATTATCGCTGATGGTTATTTCACCTTTGGTAAGATGATCAATGATACTTTTTTAAGGCATCCTGGTTGTAAGGTTGTTCAAAATATGAATACCCCAATGATGGTCGTTATTATTCCAACGACAATTGTTTCAGGCACCGTGGTTTAAGGAGGTTCAAAATTTTAAAAACCCAACGATGGTTTCTTTCAGGCTTTTGCCTGGTTGTAAAGTGGCTCAAAATATGCATACCCAATGACGGTTGTTGCAGCCTTGTCTGGTTGTAAGGAGTTCCAAAATATGAATTACTCCAATGTGGTTGTTTCAGCTTTGTGCCTGGTTGTGAAGTTAGCATGGAAATTCATAATACGATTACTCCCATACCAGCGCACACTTGTGAACCCACCTACGAATACTGGAAAACAAAAACGAATTGGAATAAAATTTGGAAAAGCATTAATCATGCGTTTAGATACACGTGTTAATTTGCTACAGTTGTCTCAGATCTAGATTGCTTAAACTTTCTAAGTCCATATAATCAAAATACTGTTTCTGGGTCGACCTGTGTTCATGAATCTCGTGGTAATGTCCTAAAATTAAGAGTCAATTCCCAAATTATCATTTTTAGGTCAAAAAACACTGTTCCCGGCACTTTTATCTTTTGATATCTCCATCCTCCTCTAACTTTAAGGCTACATTGAAGGCTGAAAAAAGTTCCTACCCCTTCTAATGTGAAATGAACATGAGCTACTCCCTCTATAGGCACTAACTTAAATATAATAAAAACGCAATACCCATTGTTAATCCAGATTCCATACCCATTGTTACTGGCAGGAAAGTCAATGAAAGAAAGCACATTTATAGGCACTAACTTAAATATAATAAAAACGCAAGGCCAACACTACGCAAGCAAACATCCAAGAAATGAAAGTTATGGAGAGGTACGAAATTTTTCTTGCACAATTAATAAAATTTAAATGTCTCGCTTATTTCTTAAAAATCGAGAATCAATTCATCTAATCCTCCCACTAGAAGAAACAAATCGGCGACATTTCAAAACTTCGATTGTGATGCAATGAGCATTTTAAAGAAGATTCCCAAAAATTTCACAATCTGCCCTCCAAGCTCGGTAATTAACACTTGATTCACTCAACTTCATAACTGTAGTAGATGAGTTACAGTTGATGTATTCTTTACTGTGCACATCTAAAATAAACTCGTAGGTTCCACAAAACGGATAGGTAATGTACGTATCAATCTATTATATATCACGGGGCAAAATTTTGAAGTGAAAGTCCAGGGTTAGACTAGCCCAAGCCCTCAAAAATAAATACACTAAAAATTTTAATGAATGTCTAAATTTCCTACTAACAAAACTGTAATGTCTACAACGTGGCTTAACCAAATCGTAACAAATTGAATTACAAAGCATAAGCTTGGAAACATCTCAAGCCTAACAAATTAACTAACAATGGATGCTCTAATTTCCAAATTGACAAATTCTCTCAGCTGCATAAACATTCCAAATCAACCTTTCAACACCAGACTCAAATCGGGACCAGACATATATAGCAGCCCAACACATGGAACATAACTGCTCTATTGTTGTTTACACTCTGGAGGCTGCTCTCCAGGAGGACCACCTCTTTGTACGATACCCCCTTTCTGAAAAAGGTCAAACAAAACCATTAGCGATGCTCATATTTAAACGGCAACTTAATAGGCAAGAAAAAATTAAATAGACAATCCTCACCTTGGGTGCAGATGGGCGGGACTGCAAAATTCCAAGCAAAAAAGATATATGAGGAACTCATCATGAATAAGCAAACAAAACTGTAAATACTGAATAAGAACTGAAAAACATTACAGTCAGAACACCATACCTTTCTTCGCTTATCATCCACTTCATCATCCTCTTCCTCATCGTCATCATCTTCTTCCTCATCCTCATCATCCTCTTCCTCATCCTCGTCATCCTCATCTGATTCTCCTTCATCACCATCGTCAAATTCATCCAGTTGGCAAGCCTCTCCAGTAAACCAAGACACTGCATGGGGAATTATTTTGTCTCTGATAGTTGAACTGCAACCATGAATATTACAGAAGTCAAGTGCATAGTTTTGTTAAGAGTCGGCAAGGTGACAAAAAGAAAATTGAATGCGGGTAGAAAGTCGCACCCAATGTCATAGTCCTGCTCCATCAAATCTTGAAGCTGCTCAGCCTGCACAAGAATCAAAAGAAAAAATACTATTGAACTGACTTGATGTCAAAAAAGGCATGCCCCAATTGTCCCTACATAAAACATTGACCTAGGCCCACTTCTCAAGATCAAAGTGCATTACCACAGAACACAGAACACTTACAGTCTCTTCATCAATGTTTTCATCATCCTCTGGAACTTGTGGTGGATCAAAGAAGTTGAAAAAGCTTTCACATTGTTCAGTTTTTGTCACAGGCTTAACATTCTTTGCTCCTTTCTTTGGCTTTTTCTTCATAAGCTTTTTTGTCAAGCATTTTCCTGGGTACCACTCAATCTCCGTCCTTCAAAATTACAAAATGAGCATTATTCCAGTTGAGTATTTTGGTAGTTAATGCCAAAATCTAAATGCTTATGTCTTAACCATAGATGGATAATTTTACCCTATTGCACGCTCCAAAATAGGCTCATCATCATCAATCATGTGGTAGGTCTTCGTCAACTACAGAAAAGTAATTTCTGAGTCAATAAACAAAAATCTACCAAATAAGCATCACCACACAAGATGCACAACCTAAGTAAATATGAAGTATGCACTTCACAAGTTATTTCCTTACCACTGAATTCTTGAAGTAAGGGTTTGTATCAAAGTAAAAATCAAGCTTGAAACCTTTTGGATCTTCTATTCTACACCACTTGATATCCCTTAGATACTTCAGAGCACCTTCATCTCGGTCAGTTATCTGAATAACAAACAAGCAACCAAATCAACGAAAATCATATCATATTTATTACAATTGCAGTAATGTGTCACTACAGTGCTGGGGCAACTCAGAACCTTAAACCCAACTGAATCATGCAGTAGATAGAAAATGTAGTATTTAACAAGGTGGAACAAGGAAAACTAGAATCTCACCTGCACTGCAAGAACCTCATTTGTCTTCATTGCTGTCAGCCAAAACTCAGGAACTCCTTTCTCTGGAGAAAGAGAATAAAGTCAAAAATGCAAGAATAATCTAAACCAAACAAAATGTTAGTCAAGCTGCACTAAATTTCCCTTTAGGTTATCTATAAAAGATAATCCATACTTCATCATCCATGAAACCACAAATCTACAGAGTTTTTCTCACCTTCTTCCTTATTTTCTTCCGTTGTATTATCATTCTGAGACTCATCCTTAGTTTCAACATCCACAATGCCATTAACAATTTCATATCTCTGAAAAGCAATTCAACGATGGTCATAAACAACTTGTATTATCATTCTGAGACTCATCCTTAGTTTCAGCATCCACAATGCCATTAACAATTTCATATCTCTGGAAAGCAATTAAATGATGGTCATAAACAACTTGTTTCAGAAGATTATCACGCATTACAAAATTATAACCAACAATATAAAAGACTGATATTATGCTGAGAATTAACAGAAAACTAAAATGTACCTTAGAATATAGCGGTTCATACAACTTCTGATATTTAGCTTCCAGAGCAGCTCTCTCCTCAAAGAATTTAGCTTCAAGTTCATCATGTTTGCTCTGAAATCACAAAACATTTCAAGACAAAACTGTCAAGAGAAATTTAAGGGGCAAAAACTTTAAAATTCATCTTGTAAATAGGATACAGCAAGATTGAGCTGTTTGTTACTATAAACAGCAACCTAGTTCAAAAACACAAGCTGCAAATAGTATTTACATTGGTTTAACAAATTAACTGCAGGCTGCTTCAATCTAGAGTTCAGCTAATATGTGCATTCAACAAAGCATCCTATGCACTTATATAATAAGATGACTGCTCTATGGATACTCTGAGGAGGTGTTTAAGTGCAATAGCTTCATTTTCATACAAATCTGGGCCATATGGGTTTCAGTACTTGACTAGGATCTTTTCCTACTAATATCAAAGTAAACAGCTGCTAAATAATTCGATGCAAATTAGATTGGCTTGTAAATGGTTTTACTTATTAATGGTCAAACAAAAAGAGTCCAGGAACAAAACTTTTTTGACAGGACTCTTAAATCCCAATCCCATATATTGATTTTTATGTTTCAAATCAAACATCAGAAAAAGAAACAGGCTTCAGATTCTCACACAAGTATACAAAATTAGACTTTGTTCCAAATGAGCAGATAAAAAGCCCTTCATTATAACAAAACGTATTGCACAGAAAACAGAGAAAAGATATAATTGAAGGGAAGGATAGCACAAGTGATTGTTTTGAAAACTCCAAAATCTGGAAGTCACTTGGAACCAGTTATCGACCCTAATATTCCCCAAACCTGTGCATTTTCCCTGATATGGCCCTTGAAATCGGACACCCTTTAAGCTCTCACTCTATCTCAATTTTGATATTTATATACCCACCATTGTAAGTGTGTATTCACAAACTTTGTAATAGTAAAGGATATGAAGTGTCCAGTGCAATACTTGGGCATTCTCTAGGCAACTCTGGTATGGAATCAAAAAAAGATTTAAAGTATTAATTAGTCAATCTGTTCACAAGGAACTCAACTTCTTTGCCATATAAGGCGAATTCTAAATTGTAATTAAAAAGGACCTAAATTTAAAACTTTTGCATAGGTCTGAATGTGCATTATCAGGACAGTGTTGTTTCAAGAGGCACAAAGATGAAAATACTGAAGTGCTAAAATATGATTTCCACACACCTTTAACATGTAATAGTTCATTTCAATTCACAGTACTTTGGTTTAAGATGGATGATAAGATTCATCTTGACTCATGATCAACCACAAAATCCACCATCTACAACTTTCTCTGTAGATTTAATCTAGAGGAGGAGCTCAGTTTGATCTTAACTGTGGCACTCAAGGAAGGAAAGGCACTCTAATGTGCACTGAAAGATTGCTTTGCCTAAGGGAAAAATTGGAATACTAAAAGGTTTAAATATTAATGTTAATTTTTGGAAACTTGCAGAAATATCTCCAAAATGGCAAGAATGTTGTCTGCCACTTGATTATTATTTTCTATTCATCATTTTGTCAACATCTAGTGTTTGGATATGGCAGACAGTTGACTACTTTTAAGCAACCATAAGAAACAGGAAAATGAAGAATTTAAGGCAATGTAATGCCTTACTCCTCTGAATACCAAAACCCACCTGAAGTTCTTTTAGGGACAACACTCTCTTCTTTACCGCAGGAGAAAGGGAATCAAAAATATCTGATTGCTGTCCAGCTAGGTGCTGCAACTTATCCTGCAGCAAAACCAAAGGAAAAATCAGAAGTTGAATTGCATAATATTGAATCGCACCTTTGAAAAAGCAGTTCAGAGTTGGTATATACCTTCAAAGCATTAACCAGACCAGCACGATCCTCAGCACTTAAAGCTGAAACAACAAAAATGAAAAAAGGTGTATAAGCAAAGTGAGCAATGCAGAATAATCTCAAAATTTGCTTTATGGCAGCATAAAATTTATTACAGGTAGTGGAACATATACAGTAAAGACGTCATTTTACATTAAAATAATTATTATAGTAGAAACATGCAGGCAGATTGACACAGAAAATGCATTGCCACTAAGCCTATATTGCAGGGTTTCTGCAAAGGGAAGATTTATCTATCAAAGGTGGTGCATGAATCTTGTTAATTTTTTCAAGTTTTAAAGAAGTTTGTTTAACAAAAATAATTATTATTTTTTTACTTTTATACATAATTGAGGGGTTGTAATGCTGATAATTTTTGTTTTTTTCTACAATTGTAAATTTCTAACCTTTTTTTGTTTTGTTACATTCATACAAAATGGCAAGTAGGTCTAGTTCAATTGCCCCACATGTAAAAAGTCATTTAAATTTGATGCAACATCACCTTTTTAGTGACATATACCATGAATGAAGTATTTCCTAGTGATGGGGACATATAACCATGAATGAAGTACTTCCTAGTGATGGGGATTATCATTGGCATCGTAGCCATTGTGGGAATGAGTATGAGAGCTTGTATAATCGAGTGAACTATGCACTATTACCAACTTTAAAATAAGAATTTGTCTAAGGTCAAATAAAAAAGGTTAACAAAGTAACATATAATGAGATATATTAAAGAACAAGGGGATGTCAATATGGTAATTGATTAAAAAAGAGAACACATCCACTTTCCAAGAAAGGATTATAGAAACCTCCTATTGGCTTCACACAAATGGCTGGCCTACATCCTTTTATGCTACCATCTTTCTGAGAAGTGAATACCCCCTTTCTTTCCCATAAAGAGGCCCATTGAAAAAGGCCTTATAATGAGGCAGGGGAGATTGCAGATGAACATTGCTCGTTGCATTTGTGGCAATGGGCTTCCTTTCAACCTTGTTAGATCACCATATTGGCAAAATATAGTGATGACAATTGCCAATGCACCCATTGATTAAAGTTTTGAAAGGTTATCTTGGCTTTTTGGGAAACAAATGCAGAATTAATTTTAATTATTTCTGCTCTAATAGACATATAATTGAATTTATGCCACCAATTATCCAAAAGAAACTATCATCCAAGTGAACATAGTTATGGCAGCCAAACTTATGGTAAGACTTTAGGCTCAAAAAGGCATTAGGCTCAAAATAATAGAGATTGGAAACCAAATCACAAGGTCAATAATAGCAAATATTTAACTACAAATCAAGGCGTTCAATTTTATTATTCCATTCAGTCTTCAATAAGACTAATAAGGATGCAAAAAGAAAGCAAACCTAATGCAAATGAAGAAAACAGCCGCTAACCTTATTAGCCTTCAAAAATGCAAGAGAACAATGCAACCGCTAACCTTAGCCTTCAAAATCTTTTGAAGGCCAAAGTTTGACTGAAAGGCAAGAGCCAGGGTTAAGCTTACACACCAAAATTTTGCTTTCTAGATTCTATACAAACCCAAGGCTAAAGAGTGGATAGAAATTCAACACCATATCATCAGCTCTCAATTTACAAGCAATCTTATTTGCTTTCAGGAGCCAAAAGCCAGTCTTTAGGTTTACAGTCTAAAAACTGTTCAATAGAAGTGTCACTAATGAACATTTTAGAGCTGGTAACTGAAATCTTAAATATGCACCCTTGATTTAGAGGGGAGGTAGGTTCCCCTGGCATTTGAGTGTTTGAAAAGAAGAAAGTGAAAAACTTCAATACTTGCATCTGACATCCATTGTCCTGTTTCAAATAGATGAGATGTTTTAAGAAAGCGTCCATCCAAAGAGGTTCATAGCTACCCTGATTTTAATTGAGTTGTCAATAAAAATCCAATAAAATTCAAAATTCATTACTACGAAACTTCGCTCATGACTCATGAGATCTAAAGTACACGCAACTGCAATGCCTTCAAATATTGCATGCCCTATGACCATTGCATTTCCCAAGACGCTTCTAAAAGCATACATTACTAAATTCGATTCAGCATACCTAAGCTAAAGATAAGAGTATGTATTACCAGTTAAAGATAATAAAAAAGTCTTGCCTTCTTATTATAACTAGTAGAATTTAAACAAATCAAAAAATACCCAGTGTAACTCACTAGAAATCACCAATCACCTACATGGTACTATTTTATTATACTCCAGCAATATTTTGCCAACAAACTACTTTTTTGGCTATTGTTCCGAATATGCATTTTCTACAGCAGTAAAAATAGCTAACAATTTACAAAATCATATTTACATCTGCACAAATAATAAACGCAGGAATCATGTTACGTTCACTTTCAATCATCAGAAAAAAACAACTGACAGAATTCCAGTCAATTCATTTTGAGCAAAAATGGATAAGGCGCTAATCTTTGTTTTGCGACAGGATTATACATAGATAAACCATATAAATGCAGTTCCGTTATTGTTGAGATCAATAATGTAGAAATCACACAATCCAAGTACTAGATAAATATCAACAAAAAAGTTAAAAGTAAATATAAACAGCACCATTTGAAGTCAGAAACAGCCAAAAAACTAAATGAAAGCTAAGATTGATCCAAACATAAACTAAAGGTCAGCATATAACAATAGGCATGTGATCTTCCCATATCTTACCAGGAAAACAAACTCAAAGCATATAAAATAAAACTCATTCACTTGACTCCTACCTAATGATTCACAATATTTCCATTCAGGCGAGAGCTAGAATCATTCTTTCGAGTCTGGCAAAGCATTGGACTCCTAGTCGACCTAACAAATGCTTGTCAAATTAAAAAAGCCCCTAAGCGTATCAATATCACCCAGAATTTAATCAAGATAACAGAAAATCACATATTTTGCAGAGATGCATCGCCACCCAAAACTACAGATATTACAGGGAGAGATCTTTCTATTCAACTAGAATTTCTACGATTTTGGGGAAGCTTCCAGGCGTCACTCTCACCCGCTGTCGTTGTGAAGATATTATTTCCCCATTCACATATTATTTATATGATTTTGGGCAAGCTTGTAGGTGTCCCCCTCACCCATTGCCATGTTACGCCATCTCCCGAAAGAAGACTTGATAGAACATACTAGCTGGTGGCGACGTTTAGCCTTTAACTATATGAAAAGCGTATTCATATTGCCTCTGACACATACCAGGCCGTATATAGACCGATCACAGACAGAGAGACGCAGAAAGTTAAAATGAACACGAGAGTTTGGAAGCTCGAAAAGTTAAATACAAGGCCAGGAGTAAGACCAGAGAAACTCACAAAGCCCAGGAGAATAAATAAAATTATCTTTAAATATCGCTACAAAACCCTAAAATGAAGAAGGACAAGAAGAAAGTAAGCACCGCATATCGAAAATATTAGATAACAATCACCGGCGGAGTGCGCAAATTCCGCCGATATTGTCAGTTATAAAGTTAACCAAACCATAAGCCAGAACCTCGGAATCGAACAAGATATTTTTTAGAAAAAAACTTCCATATCAGACGCCGCATAAAAGAAAGGGAGAGACAAAAAGTATTCATACGGCTGCAAAACTTTCTAAAAGTCCAATAAAATGTTTGAGAATAGCAAAGATTGAGCTAACCTGCAGAACCTGTAGGCAAGGCCGAGCCGAGATCCGCCATGTTGTAAGGAGAGAGCTGATCTTCCGAGCCTTCTTGTTTACTCATGCTTTTATTTCCTCTGCGACGGCGTCGGTGCACTTCAAACACGAGACGTGCAAGCGGAGTTGTGTAAAACGCTACGCTCGAAAAAAACGCACAAAGCAGGAAACCCTGACTGTGCTTTGTGTGTGGATGGAGGAATGCGAGCGTGTGAGGGTTTTGGATGCAGTAGAGGAACACATTTATTTATTTGATGCTTCGCATTATTCCACTTTCAATAATTATAATAAAAATATATATATAATTTCATCTAATTTCGCGTCATGCGTTAAGCCATGATAGCTGCCCTTGTCATTGTCTTCCCGCCAACACATCGCCCCTATTTTCTTAGCTTGGAGAAATAAGCTTTTACTTGTATAATGGGTTAGAGATTAAGTCGTCGCCTCTCAACCTAATTTTGTATATTTTGTAATGGGAAAAATTCCATATAATGGATTGGTTACCACTATTTATGATAGTTTAAGTCAAGGAGGCATTTGAATAGATGAATGTTTGTTTTATATATTGACATTTTTTAAAGTATAGATATTGATATTTAAATATAATATAGTTGTATTTATAAAAAAATATATTCAAATCTTTGAATTTTTTTGTTTTGGATCTATTTTAGTTAAAATGATTTTTATGTAAATATAAATCTACAAGTGATATATTCTAGTATGAGTTTAATTTGTGAGTCTTTTATTATCACTCATTTCATAAATTGGTTTTGATCTTGAGATCTCTCATTCATCCTTATAGATCAAAGTTGCTAGTGTGAAATTGACTCAAGTCATTTTTGCGATCATATATTTGAACCCTGGACATATAATTTCAAATTTCAATCTTGTTGACTCTTTATTTGTTATTGTGAGACAACTACTACGTATTTATGTTGATTTGTGTTATGTTGTCACATTTAAAGGCATTCACTAGTTCATTTGAAATCATGTTGGATTATCCTAAGACATGCTAGGAAATTAGAGAACTGACCAAAGTCATTTTCGAGGCTATGTACATCTAAACCTTGACTTTTAAATTCAAATTTGGGCATTGTCAACTCCCTATTATCAATGAATGTGAACCAACCCAATGTACTTTTTTGTTGATTTATGTGTTATGTTATAATATTTAAAGGCATTTATTGATTCATTTAAAATAATATTAGAAAAACATAGGACATGTTATGAGATTGGAGAATAATTAGAGAATCCATGGCGCCATTATCAAAGCATGCATCATCTTAGGCATCCTTATATGTGTGTTTGTTGTCTTTGATCTTGGTTTATAGTTGTTTAATTAGTCATGTTGATGGTGGTTTTAGCACAACCAACTCTAAGTAACAATATATCACTAGTCCTCTTATAAAGTAGGGGTTTCTACTCCAAGGTTCCTTTACAGCCAAGTCTTGACCGTGATGAGTATCTTAGTGGTATATGTGATGTTAAACAAGGGATCTTTTGTAACCTAAACTTCCTAAAAATGTACTCTCAAATACATGTAAAATCATATAAAAATACATCTACTCTAGAGATATACTTACAGGCTTTTAAATTTAGATTCATTGCATTTTATCCAATGTTGCATCAATTTCAGCAGATCTGAACATTCATCTTGCTCTTGAAGATTTAAAACGATCTAAATATGTGATTAAAATAAATAACAAAAGATTAGGGTAAGGTAAGAAATTGAGAAATAAATTAATTTAAATGGACAATGATATGTTTCGTCTAATTTGCCAATTATGAAAGGTTAAGCAAAATCAATAAATCCATATCATAATATTTAGTATTCACACAATCACATATAGTATTGATGTAATTACCAAAGGGAAAATAAAATATTCAAATTTTTAAGCCACATCTCATCAAACCACCATATCGCATGTACAAATTTGAGACAAGACTCTATTTAACACAATCAACAAATCAATGAATTCGCTAGCTTATTCAATTCAAACAAATAAACAAACATACCACCACCAATGATCAAGAACTCATCTCCAAACAATAGGCGCTATCCTTTGATATCATATTAACTTTCACAAATTTTAGTATAAAATATTCATGCTAAAAATTTATTTGTTCCTTGTATTCAAAATGATTTATGATGATTGAAATGCTTCGCAAAGCTAAAACATATTAGAATCGCGCATCCCATAACTTATGAGTCTGAAAATAGTCTTCTAGAGTTTAATTTAGGTGATCATCCCCAACTGAAAATAAATTGAAATTAGAACTGAGACTAACTAAAAGCTAACTATGCAACTACGTGAGTACTGAAAACTCAATGCCACATCGAATTTTTTGAATTTGGACGTGATGTAGGAGCATCCCTAGTTGTAAAGCAATCTTGTGTCAACCACAAACATTTCTTGCATTGCATTGCATTTAGTAGCAGTTTTAGTATTTCATTTCACAGTTTACCGTGTCATTATTTCTCAGCTCATGGAGCAGGATATAGCATCTACACATCAACATCTATCACATATCCAGATTTCACATCATTTGCATTCGTCTACTGAAAGTTATTGCTCTCAAAATTTCACCATGCTTACGATTCAAAGCATTTGGGACCGACTTGGTCCAGATTTCTTAGTGTAGACCTATTATAGATCATGTGAAGCTTAATGAGACATCATACAAGCATCTTGGGTTCATTGGGACCTATCTTGGAGATTTGTAAGCTATTTCTTTTTGCATTGAGTTATCTTCCCATATTTTGAGGCTAACCTTCATGTATGTTCATTCATCAGGTTTATGAACCCTTGTGGCCAATGCGGACCTTTATTGGAGCTTGAGAAGCATATTTATAAGCATTTGTAACTCATGGGAAGTCAATAGTTTTCGAAGTAAGATTTAGATTCAAGACATTTTCGCATCAACCCTTCAGGGCATGTAATAAGGCCTTTTAGCTAGTTGTATTGTTGAAAGCCCTTATGGTAGGCCTATGAGCCCTGGATATTTGCCCATGAGGCATATGTGCATGTAAGATTGTCAATTTAATAAAGAATTAAGTTTGCATATCAGTTTCTTATGTTATTTCCATTGTGATGACTCTTAGCTATATGGTTTGAACTGTTCTTTCTGAACTCCCTATCAAGACTGCACCAAGTGGTATCAGAGCAAGTTTTTGAGTCCTAAAGGAATTCCTTGAGGTGAACAGATCACCGACCTGAGGAAGACTGTATGTGTTATCAACTGATCGCCAATTGTGAGGTAATTGAAACCCTTGTAGCTAGATTGCCAAATTGAGGTAGTTGCATCGAATTTGAGGGGAGATATGCCACTAAGGAGAGCACCTATTATGGCGAATGTTGCTATAAGAATGGATGAGACTTTGGAAATGATGTGCGAGATGCGAGTTTGATTAGATGCAGTTGAAGAAGACCGAAGGCGAGCCCTAAACCCTATACATAAGGATGAAAGTGATGATGAAGCTGATC
Source organism: Sequoia sempervirens (assembly GCA_007258455.2). Lineage (NCBI taxonomy): Eukaryota > Viridiplantae > Streptophyta > Pinopsida > Cupressales > Cupressaceae > Sequoia > Sequoia sempervirens. The sequence goes on from VDFB02000015.1 coordinate 507,979,959, forward strand.
ATGTTGCAAACTGAATTGAAGAAGCCCTAAGCGAAGAGGAAGAAGAATCAGATCAGATGAAGATGTTGAAAGCGATCTCAAATATTGGGAAGAGACCTAGAGTTGAAAGTAAAAATTTTGTGAGAAATTTGAATCCTAAAGAATTGATTGATTGGATCAATGAGATGGAAGAATACTTTGAATATGAAGAAATTGAAGATCTGAAAAGAGTTAGATTTGCGAAAACAAAAATGAAAGGACATGTTCCATTATGGTGGAAAGAAGTTTAATTAGATAGAAATAGAAGAGGAAAAGAGAAGATCGTAAAATAGGATAGAATGGTGACAAAGTTGAAGAATCAATTCATACCAACCAACTATGAACTTGAGTTGTTGAAGAGATTGTAAAACCTAAGACAAAAAGAAAGATTTGTAAAGGAGTACACTAAAGAATTCTATAAGATGATAATTAGAACCAGTCATAATGAAGCAAGCAAAGAAAAGGTTGCAAGGTATATCAATGGATTGAGAACAAACATTCAAGAAGAGTTGAGGTTAATGAAGATGACATTAGTTGAAGAAGTGTATCAATTTGTATTGAAGGTGGAGGAAAAGTTGAACAAGAAATTTGAACAAAGGCAGAGAAGTGCAAGAGGAAGATTCTAGAGAAGTGGAACCTAGTACGAAGAAAGAATACCCTATGTAGAGTAGAATGAAGATGTGAAACCCTATCAGAGTGAAGAAAAAGAGGCTAATTCATGTGGCGGATGAGATAAGAATTTCTACGAGTGATAAAAGAGTCATAATTCTTTACAATGATGGGTTCTAGAGATGAAAGGATATTTGAGAGAAGAACATTAAGAGGAACCTATATCAAGTGTGGAAGTGAAGGACATGGAGCATTTGAGTGTCATCAAGGAAGTACCAGAAAGAAACCTGAGCATACCAGAAGAGCAACTTATGTGGATGAAGAACATATCAGATCCCCTAATTCAATTGGGAAATTAGAGAAAGGTGAATCATTGGCAATGAGGAAAGCTTTAATGCATGAAGAAGCGACTGAAGAACCACCACAAAGGAAAATTCTATTCAAAACCATATGTAAGTCCGGAGGAAAGGTATGTAAAGTTATCATTGATAGTGGTAGCACTAATAATCTAGTTTCAGAGGAGATTATAACCAAGTTGAATTTGGAGAGACTAAAACAGTAAACCCTTATAGGATAGCATGGATTCAAGATGATCGTAGATATTGAGTGAATGAGCAATGTTTGGTGAAATTTCATATTGGATCATAAAGGGATGAGTATTGTGTGATATTATGCCTATGGATGCATGTCATTTACTATTAGGAAGACCATGGAAATATGATAAGAAAGAAATTCATGTTGGAAGAAGAAATACTTATAATGTGACATCAAATGGAAAGAGAATCAAGTTGATACCTTTGGAGGAAGAGGAGGAGAAGACTAAATTTTGTGGCACTACTAGAATATGTTTGGTAGATGGAAGGAAATTTCTTGATGGATTGAGGCATGAGAACATGTGTTTGGTAATTCCAAAGATGAGAAGCTAGTTCGAGGAGAGTAGAAACATACAACAAAAAGTGAAGAAATTATCATACTAGTAGAGGTATGAAGATATCATGTCGGAGAGCGTGCAGGAGGGATTACCCACATGTCTGGAGTATCAATCATCATATGAATTATATATCGAAGAGGAATTTTTGTTGAACAAAGTACGTTATAGAATGACGGCGAGAGAATGCATAGTTGAACCAATAGATTCAAAAGAGTTGTTGAAGAAGAAAAGATTGATCAAAGAAGTTTGAGAGACCATATGTAGTACTTGGTGTACTTGCAAAGAAGGATGGAAGTGGAGAATGTGTGCAGTTAATAGCAATTTATATGATCACTATCAAAGTCTGGAATTTCTACATTTGCAAGGATGGATCACATTATATGGACTAACTAAATTAGACAAGTATTTTACAAGATTGACCCTAAAGAGTGGATATCATTAGATCATGTCCGAGAGAAAGAGATAAATGGAAGCTGTGACTATACAAATGAAGGATTGTATGAGTGGTTACGTATGCCTTTTGGATTGACCAATGCAGAGCACTTTCATGAGATTGATGAGCGAGTGCTTGAAGAAATTCTTGAATCAAGTTTGTCATTGTTTTAGTTGGATTATTTTGATTTTCAATAAAACTAGAGAGCACTTGTGGCACATTTGACAAGAGTATTGCAAGGTTGAGAGAATTTGTTGATTAATGTCAAGAAGTGTAGTTTCATGAAGACAGAGTTGGTAAATTTGGGATTTTTATTTCTGCTGAAGGATTGAAGATGGACCCTGAAAAGGTTAGAGCAATTATTAATTGGCCTACATCGGTGAACATGGGAGAGGTGAGATCATTTCATGGATTAGCAAGTTTCTACTGGAATTTTATTAGAATTTTTAGTAGCATTTGTAACCCCGTGATATAGATCATGAGAGGAGATAAGAAGGACTTTAAGTGGACATCCAAAGCACAAAGAAGTTTTGAATTGCTAAAGCAAAAGGTAACAGAATAGTAAGTGTTAGCATTACCAGATTTTGACAAAGCATTTTAAGTTGACTGTGATGCAAGTGGAAATGCAATAGGAGCAATGTTGAGTCAAGAAGGAAGACCTATAGCCTATTTTAGTGAGAAGTTGAGTGATATCAAAAGAAGATATTTAGTTTATGATTGGGAATTTTATGCCATAATTCAAGCTTTGAAGAAGTGGAGACATTACTTGTTGCCTAAGGAGTTTGTGTTGTATATAGATTGAATCAAGCTTTGCAGTATTTGAACAGTCAAGGAAAGTTGAACCATAGGTTGGGTTAATTTCTTGCTGAGTTACACATTTGTGTTGAAGCATAGGAGTGGCAAGTCAAACAAAGTTGCAGATACATTGTAGAAGAAGGAATTTGCTAACAAAGATGAGGATAGAAGTATTGGGATTTAAGGAATTGAAACATATGTATGAAGGTGATGTAGATTTTGGTGAAGCTTGGAAAGCATGTAAAGAACCAGTAGTGACAGACCAGAGCCAATGGTTGGGTTGTTTCATTCAAGAAGGTATGTTATTCAAAGGAAATCAATTGTGCATAACAAGGAGTTCAATGAGGGAGAATTTGATTGAGGAGAAACATAGTGGAGGTTTAGCAAGACATTTTGGAGTGGATAAGGCAGTAGCTTTGGTGAGTGAACATTATTTTTGGCCGCAAATATATAAGGATGTAAGGAAGTATGTTCAAAGTTGCAAAATTTGTCAAGTTGCAAAAGGGATTAGCCAGAATATTGGATTGTATAAACCTTCAACAATATCGGAGAGACCTCAAGGGAAGACATAAGCATGGATTTCATAGTAGGATTGCCAAGACCACAAAAAGAGATTATGATTCTATAATGGTAGTAGTGGACAAATTTTCTAAAATGGAAAATTTCATTCCTTGTAAGAAGACTAATGATGTTGTGCATGTTGCTAATTTATTTTTCAAGGAGATTGTGAGATTGCATGGATTACCTAAGAGTATTATTTTAGACAGAGATACCAAATTCATTGGGTACTTTTGGAGGACATTATGGAAGAAGATGAAGACAAATTTGAAGTTTAGTTCAACATATCACCCACAAATAGATGGACAAACTGAAGTAGTGAACAAAAGTTTGGCTAACTTGTTAAGATGTTTGATTGGAGATAAGGCAAGAAATTGGGATATAGTTTTACCATAGGCAGAGTTTGCATACAATAAAATTTAGTGAATCGAAGCACAGGGAAGACACCATTTGAGATTGTTACTGGTGTACATCCCAGAGGAGTTACAAAGTTAAGAGATATCAATATGGAGAATAAAAGGAGTGTGGAGGTAGAAGAGTTTGCAAACTTCATGGAAACATTGCATAATATGGTCTGGAAGCATTTGGAAGACACGAACAGTAAGTATAAGGAGAAGGCAGATGAGCACTAAAGACAAGGAATTTTTTGTTGGAGATGAAGTGATGGTATATCTAAGGAAGGAGAGATTTCCAGTTGGAACATACAATAAGTTGAAGATGATGAATTTTGGACCGTGTAAGATCCTAAGGAAGTTTGATTCTAGAAATGCATATGAAGTAGAGTTACCGAAGACATTAGGTATATCACCTATTTTAAATATTGCAGACACATATGAGTTTCATGAAGGATAGTCAAGTGGCAGTAGTGATGAAGTGAATTTGAAGGAAGACTTACCACATCAATAATCGAAGGAGATTGAGCAAATTTTGGATACCAAAACTGGAAGGAGCACTAGGAACAAGCAGTATAAGGAATATCTAGTGAAGTGGAAAGGAAAACCAGTGGAGGATTCATCGTGAATTTCTTAGGTTGAGTTGGACCGTTTTGGTTTTCCTCTTGGCCCTAGAAAGTGAGGGACTCACTTTTCTTCCAACCTCGGGTGTCTGATGCAGGAGCATCCCTGGTTGTAAAACAATCATGTGTCAACCAAAAACATTTATTTTCTTACATTGCATTTAGTAGTAGTATCTTTGCAAATGCATCATTCAATAATCGAATTAAACTCACTAATTTGATTTTGGGCTTTAAAATTTGAACAAACAACTTCAAACACTCAAATTTGGTGTTATAAAAAGAACCCATTTACTGCTTTTGAAGTATAAAATGAACATGTGCTTATCTTGTTTTGTAATCTTTTTTACAAATTAGTATCATTGAAATGTGTATGCACTTCTCTAGTGCTTTACGACGATATTGAGAATAAAAAGCATTTTGGTGATATTAGGTTTTCTAAAAGATTGCCTCCACACTTCAATTTGGGTTTTTAAAAATTGAACAAAACTTGCTAGTGTGAGAAAAGGCATCACATGTGTTCTCTCTTTGTTCACGCAAACAAAGATTGATCGAACTATGGATGTACTTACTTACTATTGTTCACCTTTAGAGGGCCTACCTTGGTGGGAAAAATTACTCACCCCAAGGGAACAACCCAAGCGGTAATAAGCATAAACCAGGCTCTTCTGAACTGCTATACAAATTTGTGGTTGCAAGGAAAGTTTGCAATCAACTTAGTGATCTCTCCCCCAGTATATTTAAGATGTGTAAAGACCTTTTTCTAAGGGTTGGGAGACCTCATGAAGGATCTTATCATTGTGTCCTTTGAACTGGATGCCCTTATTACAAACCCTTGTGTAGTAGCTAAAAATATCAATATTTGTTGGTGTCAGGAGGTCGGACCTCTGGAGCTATCCCACATACTTGCGATTCTTTGTAGAGATGAAAAGTTCGTCGTGGGAGATTCATGAGAACTGAAGCTTGGCTGACCCAAGAAGTGTGCACCATGGAGGGGAGCCAATGTGGTCAAGCTTCTAGTCATCTGCTCTGAATAAGTGCAACTGGATTTATCCAAGTGGGAATTCAACAAATATTTTCTTTTCTATCCTAGGGTTGTGCAATATTTGAGTTAGTTAAACACATTGCTTGGATCCAAAATCTTGAGAACAAACATTCAACAAAATCATCAAAATTTAAAACCCTTTAGAAAGAGCAAATACCTTTGAAAAATCCAAGTATTACTACTTGTCCCTGGGGATTCTATCCTTAGAGGCTTCTAAGTATTTATATCTCAATTTTCTCTCTAATGTCAACATTAGGGAACTATTGCATTGATTTTTCTCAATTTCCAAATAATGGACCTTGTGGGATGAAAAGAAATTAAGACATAAACATCTAGTTTGAAAAGCTAAACAAGAAATGTGGATGTGGTAAAAGCAATTCATTAGCCAAGATTAAATTAATTGAACCCCACACATGTACTTGTCATCTTTTGTCTTATGATCTTCCATGCCAACATTGGTCTTTTGGTTTGAACTACTGTTAGGGAAAAGCATGTTCTTCACTATCTTGGTCTTATAAACAAGGTCCCTCTTAGGTTCATTTAGGATCAAAATCATTCACTTCATTCATCCCAAACATTTATCATCCCATCCCACAAACAACTTTAGAGCTTTGGAAACGTCATTGTCAAGACTTGGGTACCTCCTTAAAGCAAATCAAAATCATCTGTTTAGTTAGGTGTGTGTGGATGAATCCTTCCTCACACACTTAGTTAAATTATCACCTTTGTGGACAAGTTTATTCCAATATAACATCCAATATCTTGGGGTTTACAAGTCCATTATCCAAATCAAATCAAACCAATCCAATCAAAAAACTTAAGAGTCTATTGTTGATCCAAAGTTCCTAAAAATTCGACACCCATATCACTCACCCTTTCATTCTTCATCTCATCATTGGTCCTAAATTCCTTAGAGGTCAACAAGGTCAAAACACAAGAAAAACATGGAATATAAACTTGATTCATACATCATGAATAATCTAAGTCAACCAAACTATCAAAGCCTTACAAAACCAATGGGTTATCAAAACTCATATTTATACAATCCATACATGGCATCATTATCTCCTACAAACTTCAATGGTACAACAAATGTGAGTGTGCCCAATCTAAATTTTGGAACACCTTTCCCTATGGTAGATTTAAATCAAAGTCCAAATCTACAAATCTATCAACCAAACAATCAATGCACGAGTCTTCAACAAAACAACATTATCCCACCAAATCCATACATGCCAAATGTGAATATACCAAGTACAAGTTTACCAAGCATGAACATTTCAAATCCACACTTGGTAAACTTTGGGATAGATATGTTTGTGAATCATACAAATGTTGTTCAAAGTCTAAACAAGATGTTAACAACTCCATGTATTGATCCAAGTTAAGGTAACACCATGCAAAATCAAAGTTACCTAGATAAAGGAAATATGTTTCCAAACCAAAACAATGTTCAATTTCAACCTATAATGCCAAATCTAAAACATCATCCCAAATCATAACATTGTCCAAAATCAATTTGTCCATGATCCCATACAAACACCACAAGTATACATTCCAAATCTGCTTGAACAAAAACCAAATCAACTATATCAAGGGTGTCAAGATCAAACTGCTTCACTTGCCAAAATAATTGACTCATTGCGCCAAGAGACATCTTCACCCTAAAATCAATACACTCTTCCATTGGTTAAACCATGTCATCAAAGCATTGAGTTGTTTCCACAACCACATCAAGAACAATATCTCCAATATCAAGAGGTTGGATATCAAGATCAACAACATCAACAACAAACCAAATCACCCCATCTCAAAGATCATTCATCACAACTCCAAGATCAATCACAACTATCCATCAATGAGCACCTTGAAGATATTTCTACCTCATCTAATGATCAAATCAACATATATCAAGAGTCACTTTTCAATCATGATCAAAATCCACCAACAATACCCAACAATGATCCAATGCAAGAAATGTTAATATCATTTGATCCTATGGTTGAAAACACTGACAATATCTCCACCACAATCGTTGAAAACAATGATCAATATCTATCCATCAATGAGCACTTTGAAGATGTTTCTACCTCATATGATGATCAACTCAACATACATCAAGAGTCACTCTTTAGTCATGATCAAAACCCCTCAACAATATCTGACAATGACCTATTTCAAGGAGTGTTAGAATTATTTGATCTTATTGACATAATCCATCGACCAATGATCATCTTGAAAATGTCTCCACATCACCTAATGAGTTAGAGGACGTATCTCAAAAATTTATTCCAAAGCATGATCAACATCTTTCACCAAAGTCTAGCAATGGTCCTTTCCAAGACATATTGACATCATTTGAACTCATGGTTACAGATATTGAAGGAATCCTCAACTCTTGAATTTTGGTCCAAGTCCACTCAAATATCAAGAGGGTATTGAGCCACTTCCCATTCCTAATGAAGATATCCAAGAAACCTTTATAAGCAATTTGTTGGCCTCCTACAATGACTTAACAACTAAGCCCTTAAAGTTGTGATTCAGATATTGGACATCTGATATGAATAGCTATCTAATAATCATGAAGGTTTATTTAATTGTCAACCCAAGGACGTAGACTTGAAATGGGTCAACATAGTATGTGCACTAGGAATCCATAGTAGCCATATTCATCCTACAACTAAGAAAGACATGATGTTGAAAGTGAATAGCTTATAAAGAAGTAACATAAGTAGTGAACATCAACCAACAACTACAATAAGCTAAAGTGCATGACATAAATGAAAATATGAGCAAATGGACATAAAACTACTATGTCTGCTTTGGCTACAGGAACAGTTACATAATAGAATTCTAGTGGCTGTAGGAACATACAGTTGCCAGATTCATCACTATTTGTTGGACAGAAAAGTAATAACTAAGCTAAAGGATGGAATGCTCAGCAAGTGAGCCCCCTTGGATGAGTATCTCTTAAGAAAAACTCAATGCAACGAACTTATAACTTCATTTTATTCATTAAAAAACATGATTATAATGGAGCAACATAATTGTATTATATAAAAACTAAGAATGCAAGTACAACATCAGATCAATCAACCTTATGAGAAGGATCATACGAGTCTTATTTATAGAAGGAAAAACTACTAACTACCTAGCAAGACGGTCAACTCCAACAGATTAGGAGGACGACACTTTATGGAAAGCATAGAAAGTGGAAAGGAGGTTATACATGTGTGGATTTTGGTCAAGCCAGTTTGCCTTAACACAAATCTAGCATAACAATAGCTCCTATATTCACTCGAAAACTATTATGACCATTTACAAGGTAGTTACAATCTTTGATTTGAACTAGGAATTTCCCTCCACTGAGAGTCTTCCCTCCATTGACCTTTGAATGATCACCTTTTTGACCTTTATGGTGAACGACCAGCTGAAAAATCTCCCTTAATTTTGTAGGCTCCAATTATATCTCCATGACAACATTAGTACACACAACAATTGCATATCTATAAGTATCTTAAAGCAATATTCATTAATCCACATGTAAAATTAACATAGATAGTTCACATAGCATGTTAATGTCATTTAAAAGTTACAAAGATAAGATTATACCCAATGTCTATGGTTTTGAGGAAATAACATGAAAAGGTCAACATCTAAGTATCAAAATCTATGAAAACAACAACAAATGGATAATAAACTCTCAAAATTGAGCCATAAATTGAACTCATCACTCCCCCCAACCTAAGGTTTTGTTAGTCCTCTAGTAGAGGAAGAGTTATTCCTTTACTTAGTCAATACCCTGAAATCTACAATTGACAGCTACCCCACATCAGTTCTTGCAGTGTATGAATTGGAGTCCCAATAGAACCCTTGCTTGTTGTCCAATCTATTCCATCTTTTCCTTTTGTGGCTATATCATAATGATAATACCTAAAATTTGGCATAGGTCGTAATAGGGTAGGTGGCTGAACAGTTAATGTAAGCCAAAATTGCCCCTTCGTCCTTCCAAGCTGTATATATCTATCAACTCTTTTGCATGCTACAACATAGTTCTGCAAAGAGTGAGGTTCAACTTGTTTTAACTCATTAGTCAAACTGTTCCACCTTTATGATAGATATCCCATTACATATTTCCCTGTAGTTTCTACTACCTTCACATATTCTTTGTAAGTTGCTTCTCTCACAGGAAGGATCCTTCTGGTATGGTTTGGTTGGTAAAGAAATCTATGTCATTCCTAGAAAATGTCTCCAGGGTTTCTAGATTCAGCCCTGATGGGCAAAGGAGTGTTGGATTCTATTTGCCTATAAGTCCTGAACTGTTGTCCCCAACTAATTTCATCCTATATCCAGGACATAAATGCCTTTAATTGGAGATCCCCAACATACAACAATGGATTTCAATCATGATCATGGGACACAACATAATTATACAAATAGAATTCACACAACAATTTTTTCACTTTAGGAGGAGCAATCTGATAAACTTGAAAAAATTAAAGAGTTTCAATGGAAGGATTCAAACCTAAAATGATCCTTGACAATTTAAAATAAAGATTCCTCTCCTTCAAATTTAGAGCATAGACTCTTGGAGGAGTCCTACACTCTAACATTTGAGGCACCAAGGCTACTACATTGCCCACCTTTTCCTTTAAGGCATCAATTTTTGTATTCTTTTCTTCAATCTCTGCATCTTTCTTTTTAATCTCCTCCTTTAGCTTGCGTTTCTCCTTCTTCCATTCTTTTTCCCTCCTTTGCATCTTATTCCATAGGTTCATGGCTACCATGTTCCATGAAAAATCAAAGGGTTTATGTATTCCTACCAAAAAAATTCCTGGCACCAATTCTTGCTCTTCATATGGCACCTGCTACAAGGATTTTGATTGTTCACCCAGTTCTGGCTATAGGGGTTCTTGCTCTTGTTGCAGGAACTCTTGCTCTTGATGTAGGAGCTCCTGATTCTCATCATACTCTTGACTCTCAACCTGTTCTGTGATGGCAGCAAGCTTACCAACCTTATATTTGTTTGTTCCTCAAAAATTTCCTTTTCCTCAACGTTCACCTGCCCCATTGGAGCTTTTGTGTCCTCTTGCGATGTTCCTCAAGGCCTAGGGCTTCTCTTCGGGGGCACACTAGTGGCTGGCCCAGTTGGTCTTGATTTTCTAGGAGGGCTTTCATGTTTTTCTTCGGTTGTAGGAAGAACAATGTCAGCCTTTTGCTTCTTAGAGGTTGGTGCTTCTTTTTTTGTCATTTGTTTTTTAGCTTTTCCCTTCCTCATTTTTGCCTCTTTATTTTGTGCCCTAGTTTGAATTAGGGTTTGAAGAGGGACATCATCATCAAAGTTTGAAGAGGAACTATCTTTGTCTAAATGTTTTATCTTAGAAGAACTAATCTCTATAGTTTGCTCAACTGCAAGAGGGTTTACACTAGGGCTTGCACCAGAAGTTGAGGCTCCAAGAGTGGATTCAACAATACTCACTCTCCTACTAACCCTATGAGGTTGAGGCAAAACCCTAGGTCGCAAATGCTCTAGTCTAAATTGATCAATATTTAAAAATTCCTCCCAAGTCATATCAGACACATCATGCATAGATTTCTCTACTAATAATTTGATTAGACAATGGTGGGAGATAAAATTATCCCTACCTTTTTGGGTTTTAGCCACCATGATTGAAAGAAGATGATATAACACATTTGGCACATTCATTCTTCTCCCATGCCTCATATAATTCACGAGTTTAAAGTGCACATAATGTAGGTTTGACTGGCAGCCTTTACAAGTAATGTACTTCACAATGTGGACAACTACTTGCTTCCACGACTCAGGCAAGGAGGTTCTCCTTGCACCTTGCTTGTCCACATCCAATGGAGGGTCACCAGGTTTAGTAAATTCAACACTAGATGAGCTTGCATCTCTAGTAGCAGGGTAATGTTCACCATCGGCAGGAAACCCTGTCACTTCTGCAATCCTCTCTTTAGTAGCTATTACCTCCAACCCTTTTACCATGGCCTTTCCTTCGGAAAATGCCTACGCAAATTTTAGTGCAATGTCTTCATTATAACCATTAAGCTTCAGGAAATAATCTAACCATTCACAATTTTTGAACTCAGCCTGGGAAGGTGCATCTTGCAGTACTACATCATGAACTGCGGATTCATTTCTAATTAACTAACCTCCCATTGTTTCAGTTGTCTACAATTAAGCAAGCACTTTGCAAGGTTTCCCTTCCTGCAATCTTTGTCTGAAAGCCAAATTTCTCCTTCCTACAACACTGTTGAATTCCCAAAACCAATGTCATATGAATTTTACCTTTTTGGCAACTTAGGATTATGACTGAGGCAATAGAGGTAGTAAGGAATAATAAATGAAGGATATGATCGAGAAAAATGGCGATGATTTGGTGTCATCTCACACATGCAAGCCGTCACCTCACTCTACCATTCAAATTAGCTCAATTTAAATTTTGTTGACACAGACCAACATGGACTAACACGTGGACATATTATTCACACTCCCTCAACCTAAATTTGAGCATGTGTCCTCACATGCGAGGTGGTAATGACGATTTGACAGGGCAGGGGATAATTGCATGCTATGGAGAACATCTACATTAATGTACAGTAATTAAATAAATGTACTAAAAGATAATTAAGATGTAACAAATTAATGCGCATGTACCTAAATTCTCAGAATATTGAGGAAGTATCGGTCACCTTTTAAGAAGTTAGTTGAGCAATTAATGAAAGTGGAGATGGAATGAAGTGAAGTTACGATGGAGTGATGAAAGAGAGAGAGAGGTGGAGATGGATGGGTTGATTAATGAAGAAGTTGACTCCCACAAGAGTGGAAGTCTTTATTATGACAATTTAACATACCTTGGTTAGCCAGAAGGAGGAACACTAGGTCTACTTCCTTCGACTATAGGAAGTTTGAGTGTTGCATGCTGAGTGAATTATTGAATGAATTCCTCCTTGGAAGTTGGATTGTGATACAACTTGAGGCGATGACCGTTGACAAGTAGCTTAAATCTGACAGGGTCAATGGTAGTGAGCTAAACAACACCATTGGAGAAGACTTTAGCAACCTCATATGGTCCTAGCCACCTTTTTTGCTTCTTACCAGCACTATCCTGATATCTGGAGTCATAAAGGAGTGCTCAATCACCTGGCTGAAATTTCTTGTCCTTTATGAATTTGTCATGCCACTTTATTCTCTGATTCTGCACTACCTCTATGTGATGCAAGGTTGTCTTTCTCATCTCATCCAAATGATTTAGCTGCATAATTTTGTCCTTTGGTGCCTCAGAGATAACCATCCCTAAGTCTAGTGCAATCCTAAGAGTCTTATGCTCAAATTTAATGGGCATCATAGTTGTTTTCCCATATAGTAATTCAAAAGGAATGAAGCTTGTGGTTGTTTTCTAGGTGGTCTGATAGGCCCAAACAACTTCTAGTAGCCTATTTTCCAAATCCTTCCCATGGATAGCCACTGTTTTGGTCAGAATGGCTTCAATTTCCCTGTTGATCACCTCAACTTGGCCATTGGCCTGAGGGTGATAGGGGGTAGACTTTCTATGCCTTATGTTGTATTCATTAACCAGTGTTGTAACAAGGGTTGATGTGAATTGAGCCCCTTGATTAGTCACTATCTCTCTTAGAACCCCATACCGTGTGAAAATTTCCTCATAAACAAAATTTGCAACCTTATTATCTCTTGCATGCTTCATTGCTTTAACTTCAACCCACTTGGTCACATAATTAGTGCAAACCAAGATATATGATTTACCATTTGATGGAGGGTCAATGGGTCCTACAAAATCCAATCCCCATTTATCAAATGGAGTGATTACTACATGGGGGTAAAGGGGAATCTCATCAGATTTGGTTGGTCGGCCCATCCTCTGGCATCTATCACACTTCCTTGTATATTTCCCTACATCCTTGTGGAGTGTGGGCCAATAATATCCTGTGTCCAGGATCTTCATTGTTGTCCTCTTCGTTGGAAAATTCCCTCCACAAGGTTCATTGTGACATGCATGTAGTATATCATATGTCCCATCTTCCCTCACACATCTCCTCATGACATTGTTTGGTCTAGTGTAGAACAAACATCCTGCAATCCATGAGAAAGGAAAAGATTTTTCAATGAGCACCCTTCTCTCTTTTAGAGAGAAATGAGGAGGAACTCTCCCTATGACCAGATAATTGACTATGTCAGCATACCAAGGTGTATGCACACTGATGAAAAATAAATTTTCATCAAGGAAAGAGTCATCAATGACTTGAGTATCTTCTGATGTAATCAGTCTAGAAAGAAAATATGCTACAAAATTAGCCTTCCCTGGTTTATCAACAATAGTTATGTCAAATTCCTGCATCAACAACAACCATCTTGCTAGCCTACCTGAGATCAAGGGCTTATTCATAAGGTACCTAATGGTTGCATGGTTTGTGCGCACAAAGATCTGATAGCCTGTTATGTAGCGCTTGAATTTGTTAAGGGCATAGATCATTGCCAACATTTCTTTTTTCTGTCACTGTATAATTAAATTCAGCTCCTTGTAGGTTTTTGCTAACAAAATAAACAACATTCTCAATTGCTCCTTCTTTATGTCCCAAGATTGCTCCCATAGTACAATATAATGCATCTATATGAATATGAAAGAGAAGTTCCTAATTAGGACATTTGAGTATAGGAGTATGAGTTAAAGTTGCTTTCAAATTAGAGAATGCCTTGTCACAGTCATTTGTCCATTATAACTCAACATCTTTAGTTAGGAGATTGTACAATGGTGCTCCCATTTTGTTGAAATATTTGATGAAACGCCTATAGTAGCTTGCATGTCCCAAGAAAATTTTAACATCTTTTTGTTTTGCAAGTATAGGCAAATTAGTGATCACCTCAATCTTAGTAGGATCTACTTGAATTCCTTTGTGAGAGATATAGTGGCTGAGGACTACACCTTCCTACAACATCATGAAGCACTTTTCATTGTTTAAGGACAGATTATGGTCTTCACATCTTTGTAAAACCTTTTTCAGGTTCTCTAATGCTGCATCAAAATTTGCACCATCGGTGGTGAAATCGTCCATGTAGATTTCCATGCATTCATGTGAAATGTCTAAGAAGATACTAATGACTGCTCTTTGGAAAGTTGCAGGTGCATTGCAGATACCAAATGGAAGCATTGAATAGGCATAAGTGCCCCAGGGATAGGTAAAATTTGTCTTCTCCTGGTCCTCAGGTGCAATCTGTATCTGATTATACCCACTAAATCCATCCAAGAAAGAAAAGTATTACTTTCCTACAAGTGAATCCAGAACTTGGTCTATGAAAGGAAGGGGGAAATAATCCTTTTTGGTGGCAGAGTTAAGCTCCTTGTAGTTAATACAAACTCTCCATTTTCCTCCCTTCTTAGGTACAATCACCAAAGGAGAGACCCATTGGCTGTCTGAAATAGGGTAGATGAATTATGCATCTAATAACTTTTGTAGTTCTCCTTTGACAATCTCCCTTAATGCAAGATTGATCCTCCTTTGTGGCTACCTTACTAGTGTGCAATCTTCTCTAATATAGATCCTCTGTGTACAAATTTTAGGATCTAATCCTTTCCTATCATGGTAATCCCATGCAAATGCAAATTTATGCTTCCTTAACAAGTTGGTCAGGGACAATTGTTGCTCCTGAGTAACCTTCTTATTAATGTTCAAATACCTCCCTTTTGACACTTGCATTTGTGTGGTTAACTCTGCCATAGCCATTTCACCAATGCTTGGCATTTTGAGCTCATGTGGCAACAATGTATGAGACATACTTGCTGCTACAAGAAGTTAAGTTGTAGGAGCAAGCAAAAGTGTCTATAGTAGTCCAGCAGAACCAGACTCTGAATCAGGTAATTCCTCATGTGTCTCATAGTTGTTATGAATTATATTAGATAATATGTCATCCTCTTCCTGTATTTGTAGGAAAGGACTCCTACCTATCATCATGAGTTGTCCCACTTAATTGATTTCCTTGGCTTCTTCACCAACATGTGGCCATATGGGGTTTTCCATATCATGGGATGGCTGAGTAGGAGGGTAGAAAACAAGATTTTTAGTACTCTTCCCATTTGAAATGGTCATGTCTCCTAAATGGCATCTAATATAGGCATTTGTTGTTGCTAACCATGGCCTTCCTAGAATAATGGGATACCTGCCTTGTTAAACAGGCACAAGACAAATAAGAGCGGGGGTGAATAAGTTGTCACACAAATTCAAACTTAAAACTTTATCACTTATCAAATCTTCAACCACAGTATTCTATTATTAAATATGAGCATGAAACACAGATAATAGAAAGTAAATCAACACAATGAACACTAAATTTTTACATGGAAAACCTAATAAGAGAAAAACCACGGTGAGGGTTAACTCACAATATAAAGATTATAAACTGAATACAAAGGCTCACTGCCCAAAAAAGGACTCACTGTCCAAGTACAAATGCTCACTACCTACAAAGGAATCATTGTCCAACAAGGAGGCTTACTACCTACAGATACAAAAGAGAACAAAAGATCCACCACAACAATTAAAGCACATTCACAAGATTACAAAAACCTTTAGTTCACTGCCTTCAGCACACTGAAAAACTACACTCACAACTCACTCACACCCACTTCTGCTCTTATGATTTGTGGCAGACTTTTATCACTTTGCATCACTCTATCATACAATTCTTCACAACTTGCCTTGCTTTTATACCATTCACAACCTTAGAAACATTTACCAAGGTCAGCCACAATACATCATTTCATAAATTCAAAATAGGTCAACAACTCTACATTCCTGCGGTGGAAAGGAAAAAGAGTGGACCAATAAAAATATAAAAATAATATTTTTGATTCTTCTACACGCTTCCTCAATTTAAATTTTATTCTTTGAATGAAGTGTAAGCACTAGGTTGACCAAACCTAATGAAAATACAAATTATCAATGATGCACATGCTTCCCAACATGAAGATGACATGCGGATGATGCAACACGCTTTATTATGCATGAGAATACATCTCAGAATCTTCCAAATACATCCACAGCAAAAAAACAAGCTTCAAGCACTAAACTCTTTCACCAATCTATCTAGTCTATGCAGACACACACAAATACTAAAACATGATTTTTGAATCACCAAATTCCAAACCTCTTCACTAAAGCATAGGAAATACCTTCAAAAGACATCTCCCAAATCCACACAATCTAAAACAAAACAGGTGAACACATTTCTCCCAGTCCACAGAACACTGACACTGTCGGCATAACACATATACTGGTGGACACAACTTCTACGTACCATCTCACTAGAAACTGAAACTCATACTATATCATCATTAGATCATTATCAACATGTCTCCAGATCTGCACAGGCATAGGATCACCACAAGAGAAATGCAGAGCATACACTGAACACTTCCAACACTCTAACTTCTTTTCTTCATTAATTTTCTCAAAAACACTTGTAAACTCATCAAATCAATGCCATAAAGATAGCTGCACGTACTCACAACATCTCAACCATACATGTACAATCTGTAACATATTTAACAGTGTTGAAATCAATAACAACATTAATGACAACACCACCAAACTAGCTCATATCTGCAACAATCTCCCCCTTTGTCATTTATGACAACACATAACCTTTTCTCCCCCTTTGAAATGAATGGCAAAGAACAATTGCTCTAATTACTCCCCCTTAGGAGTACACTCATACTGCCACAGTGAAAATCTTTTCTACTCCCCCTATGGAGTAGACCCATTAATCAGTCCAAGAAAATGAAGAATGTGTGAACTCACTGAATTGATGCACCTTCATGTGCACCTAGTTAGGAGGGCCAATGACCCCCAACCTTTCCCTAAGATGCTCGAAAGTATCCTTCGGAAGAGCCTTGGTAAATATGTCTGCAATTTGTTCCTTTGTAGTTACATATTCCAGTCTGACTTCATTCTCTAACACTTTCTCTCTCAAAAGATGATACTTGGTAGATATGTGCTTCATTCTTGAATGCATAACTAGATTCTTCAAAATATTTATTGCACTCGTATTATCATAGAAAATAGAAATAGGCTCATCACACACTACACCAATGTCTTTTAGAGTTTACTTCATCCACATAACTTATGTACAACAAGATGCTGCAACAATATATTCAACCTCTATAGTGGATAAAGAAACAGAGTCTTGTTTTTTACTCAACCATGAAACTAATCTTCCACCAAGAAAGAAAGCATCACCACCGGTACTCTTCTGGTCATCTACACATCCAACCCAATCCGCATCTGTAAAAGAACTTAGGGTGAACTAATTACTCTTAGGATACCACAATGCATAATCTGGTGTGCCTTTAAGATATCTAAATATTATTTTTACAACCATAAGACGTGCTTCTCTAAGATCTGCTTGAAATCTAGCAACTAAACAAACTACATGCATAATATCTGGTCTGGTAGTAGTAAGGTATAGTAGTTCACCAATCATGGATCTATATTTGCTCTGATCAATCTTAGTCAATTCATCATCCCTGCTCGGTTTACATCTGGTTACCATAGGAGTACAAACCGGTTTAGAATCCTCCATCCCAAACCTTTTCAACAACTCTTTTACATACTTAGATTGTAAAATGAACATCACTTTTTCAGTTTGATTCACTTGTAAACCAAGAAAGAAATTCAATTCACCAATCATAGACATCTCAAATTCTTTTTGCATTTCTTCAGCAAAATTTTTACGCATGCCTTCATTTCCTCCAAAAATGATATCATCAACATAAACTACTACAATCAACATCTTATTACCTTGCACTTTGAAGTAGAGGTTGTTGTCAGCAGAACCTTTGATGAATCCTTGCTTTGTTAGATATCTATCCAGTCTTGCATACCAAGCTTTGGGAGCTTGCTTCAATCCATATAATGCTTTCTTTAAAGTTTACAAACCATGTTCAATTTGTCAGACAACTGAAATCCTTTAGGTTGCTCCATGTACACTTCTTCCTCCAACTCACCATTCAGAAAAGTTGACTTAACATCCATCTGATATACCTTGAAGTCCTTGTGTGCAGAAAATGCCAAAAACTTTCTAATAGCTTCCATTCTGGCCACAAGAGAAAATGTTTCCTCAAAATCTATTCCTTCGACTTGTGAGTATCCTTTGCATACCAATCTTGCCTTGTTTCTTACTACTTCTCCATTTTCATTTAGTTTATTTTGGAACACCCATTTCAAACCAATCACATTCTTGTTCACAGGCCTAGGGACTATTTCCCGTGTCTGATTCTTCTCTATCTGTTGCAATTCCTTTTTCATAGCTCTCATCCAACTTTCATCTTCACATGCTTCCTTTACAGTTTTTGGTTCTATTTTAGAGAGTAAACATAAATTGACCTCAGCTGCAACGTTGCTTCTTGTCCTCACACCTTCACTCTTGTCTCCAATTATTTGATCTTCTGGATGATTCTTTTGTACATATTTAGGAGTCCTAGCAATAGGTTATAGTTCATTCTCTTCTTCTTCTTCCTTCTCC
Source organism: Sequoia sempervirens (assembly GCA_007258455.2). Taxonomy (NCBI): domain Eukaryota; kingdom Viridiplantae; phylum Streptophyta; class Pinopsida; order Cupressales; family Cupressaceae; genus Sequoia; species Sequoia sempervirens. Next base: position 507,998,918 of record VDFB02000015.1, read on the forward strand.
TTATTTTCTTCAAGTATATGTTCGCAGATAGGATCATCAAGTTCAAGTTCACTTATCTCAATAGGTCTGTGTATGTCTTCATCAACTTTCACATTAGCACTTTCAATAATCTTTCGTAATCTTTTGTTAAAGCATATGTATGCCTTGCTAGTGGTAGAGTATCCAAGAAATATTCCTTCATCACATCTAGCATCGAGCTTTCCAAGATTTTCATCATCTCTTTTAATATAGCATCTGCTTCCAAATACCTTAAAATATTTCACAATAGGAGTCTTACCTGTCCATAACTCAAAAGGTGTCTTTGTGATGTTGTGTCTGATCTGAACTCTATTAAGAACATAAACATCAATATGTATTGCTTCTCTCCAATATACATCTGGTACAATAGATTCTTTCATCATAGTTCTAGCAGCTTCTTGTACTATTATGTTTTTCCATTCAACTACTCCATTCTGCTGAGGGGTTCTCGGAGAAGAATACTGTCTTTTTATGCCATGCATCTCACATAATGCATTAAATTCACCAGAAGTGAATTCACCACCTCTATCTGATCTTAAACATTTGATTTTCATATTTACTTCATTCTCCACTCTTGCTTTGAATACCTTAAACCTATCCAGGGCTTGATTCTTTTCTCTGAGAAAAGTAATCCATGTCATTCAAGTGTAATTATCAATAAGCAACATGAAATATCTATCACCATTCAAGCTTCCGGTCTTAGTCAGACCACAAAGATTAGTATGTACCAACTCCAACATACCGGTAGTAGAATATTCTTTTCCTTTAAAGCTACATCTTGTTTGCTTTCCTAGTTGACAACTTCTACAGATAGCGTTAGTAGGTCTTGTGATTCTAGGAAGTCCTTGCACTATTTCCTTCTTACTGATCTTGACTGGGTTATCAAAATTTACATGTCCCATTCTCTAGTGCCCTAACCAACTTGCACTGATATGAGATACAAGACAATGACCATCAACTCCTTTTAGCTAATAGATGTTTCCATGAGTTCTTCTTCCAGTAGCAATCATATCTCCATTTCTGGATCCTTTCCTGATTTCATAGGTATTGTTTTGAAACACAAGCTTAAATCCATTGCTACACATCTAACCAACACTCGAAGATTATGCCTCAAACCCTTCACATAATATACATCATCAGTGTTATGCACTCCATCAAAACTAATTGAACCTTTACCACAAATCTTAGCTCCTGAATCATCATCGAACATGACTAAACCACCATCATATTTTTCAAGTTTAGTGAAATTACTTTTATCTTCGATCATGTGATTTGAACATCCATTGTCAATCACCTAGTAGTCTTCATCTTGCCTTGCATGCAATGCAGTAACCAAAGTACCTTTCATCCTATTCTTCTTAACTTCCGGAGCCCTTTTGCTTACACACTTTCCAGAGTTAGTGGATACAAATTTATTTTCCAAGGCTAAGAATAAGCATTCACTGTCATCAACCTCATTTTTAGACTCATCATCATAAATACCTGCCTCTTCCTTAACATAGTACAACTTCTTATACTTCTTATCCTTCCTATCCTTATCCTTATAATCCTTGTTCTTTTTATGTGCAGCCCTATTCAGACATCTTGAAGCATAATGACCAATATTACCACAACTAAAACATTTAAAGGGCAACATACCTTTATACTTTCTAGTACCTTTCTTCAACTTCCTGATGAAGTTAGCTTCCAAATCATTAACATCATTGCTATCTGGTTCCTCCTCAATCTTCATTTCCTTAAATGTCGTTTCTATCTTTTCTTCTATCTTGTCATCTTTCCAAAAATTTCTCAATTCAAATGCTTGTAGGGTGTCGAACAAGTGTTCCAAAGTGTAATTCTTAGGGTCATACATTTCTTCAATCACAGAGATCTTATCGTTGTAGCAATCTGGTAGGGTGATCAGGATCTTCTCTATTATGTCTTCATCTGCTAGCTTTCCTCCTTGATTTCTAACCTCATTTACAGTCTGTTCAACCTTGTGAAAGAAACTTGTAAATCTTCACCATCTTCCATTTTTAGGTTCACAAATCTACTCTTTGCCACTAGTCTTTTGTCAATTTCACTTTTTCATTCCCTTCATACATGTCTTCTAGCTTCTTCCAGACTTCATATGTAGTATCCAAAGAATTAACTTGATTTGCTCATTTTTAGATAGACCACTGCAAATCACATACTTCACCCTCTCATTTTCTTCATAAGTAGAGATCTCATCTGCAGTATTAACACCACCAGATGGAAGTGTATACTTATTCTCAACAACCTTCTAGGTCTTGTAACCAAGAGAGATAATATATCCTCTCATCTGTCATTTCCAATCTTTGTAGTCAATTCCATCAAACATCTACTTGTGCGCCATCGGATCTTCCTTAAGTGGTTAAGCTCAATAACAAGGAACCACAAGCTCTGATACCAATTGTTACATAGGCGCAAGACAACTGAGAGGGGAGTGAATCAATTGTCACACAAATTAAAACTTTATCACTTATCAAATCTTCAACCACACTATTCTTTTATTAAATATGAGCATGAAACATAGATAACAAAAAGTAAATCGACACAATGAACACCAAATTTTTACGTAGAAAACCCAATAAGGGAAAAACCACAGTGAGGGTTAACTCACAATATAAAGATTATAAACTGAATACAAAGGCTCACTGCCCAAAAGAGGACTCATTATCCAAGTACAAAGGCTCAATGCCTACAAAAGACTCACTGTCTAACAGGGAGGCTTATTGCCTACAGATACAAAAGAGAACAAAAGATCCACCACAACAATTAAAGCACATTCATAGGATTATAGAAACCTTTAGTTCACTACCTTCAACACATTGAAAAATTGCTCTCACAACTCACTCACACTCACTTCTGCTCTTATGATTTGTGGCACACTTTTGTCACTTTGCATCACTTTGTCATACAATTCTTCACAACTCTCCTTTCTTTTATACCAATCACAACCTTAGAAACATTTACCGAGGTCGACCATAATACATCGTTTCATAAATTCAAGATAGGTCAGCAACTCTAAATTCCCGTGGTGGAAAGGAATAAGAGTGGACCAATAAAAACATAAAAATAATATTTTTGAGTCTTCTACATGCTTCCTCAATTTAAATTTTATTCTTCGAATGAAGTGTAAGTACTAGGTCGGCCAAAACTAATGAAAACACAAATTATCAATGATGCACACACTTCCCAACATAAATACGACACACATATGACACAACATGCTTTATTAAGCACGAGAATACATCTCAAAATCTTCTAGATACATCTGTAGCAAAAACAACAAACTTCAAGCATTGAAATCTTTCACCAGTCTATTTAGTCTGTGTAGACACACACAAAAATACTACAACATGATTTTTAGATCACCAAATTCCAAACCTCTTCACCAGAGCATATGAAATACCTTCAAAATACATCTCACAAATCTGCACAATTTGAAACAAAACAGTGAAGAAATGTGGAGCAAACATATTTCTCCCAGTCCACAAAACACTGACACTACCGGTAGAACACATATACCGGTGGACACAACTTCTACGTACCAGCTCACCAAAAACTGAAACTCAGACTATATCATCATCAGATCATTATCAAAACATCTTCAAATCCGCACAGGCATAGGATCAACACAGGAGAAATGTAGAGCACATACCAAAGCACACACTGAACACTTCCAACACTCTGACTTGTTTTATTCATTAATTTTCTCAAAAACACTTGGAAACTCATCAAATCAATGCCATAAAGATAGCTCCATGTACTCACAGCATCTCAACAACATCTCAACCATACATGTACAATCTGCAACATACTGAACAATGTTGACATCAATGACAACATTAATGACAACACCACCAAACTAGCTCATATATGCAACACACCTAATGTAGCTTTAGGAGAAAGAATCATGAAATATGTTGGGTACTCCCAAGAGTCTATAGTTACCACAAGATCCTCTATTATACCATCAAGTTTAACAGTGGAACTATCAGCAAGCTGCAGGACAGTAAGAGTGGGTCTCATGCTTGCAACATTTAGTTGTTGTAGGATATCCTTAGTCATCACATTTATTGTTGCTCCCAAATCAATCAAAGCATTCTTTATTTGAATCCTATTTATAACCCCTACCATAGGACTACCTGGGTCATTGTATTTGGGAACAGTCACTTTCCCAAGCATGATGTCAGCTAGCTGTCCCACCACATGAACTGTAGTGGGGTCTTTCTTCTTCCTTCTTGGCTTCTTGAGGCATGCTTCCTTAATTGCTTTGCCATATATGGGAACATGTTTTATGGCCTAAAATAAATGTAGCTTGACACATATATGCTTCAATTGATTTAGAATGTCAAAGGTTGTTTCCTCCTCTTCCTTTTGTTTAACAATTTCCAACCTCTGAGGAAATGGTGGTTCTTGTTCAGTTTGTTGGACTGGGATTGGTTCAGGATTTTTAGGTACACTTGGCTGAATGGGGGCATTTAGATGCTCCTCCTCTTCTACAGGAAGCTCGGTGATGATAGAAGTGGAAGGAGCTGACAAAGTGGTTCCTGAACGCAAGTGGATGTCACTTACACTCACAACATATGTAGGAAATTGATTTGAATCAGCAAAATAGACTGACTACTGTCGTGGTTTATTATTTGGGTTAGGTGTAGGCTGAGCTGGTAGCTGAGTAGGTCTAGGTGTGTTTGAACTTAAGCTAGTAGGAGGAGGTATTATAGTAGGTTGTTGAGGTTGAGAAGGTGGTTGCATGTAATTGGTTGTCTAGTTTGGCCATTGTTGTCCTCCCTTCCATTGAGATGTTTGCTATCAGTTTCCTAGAGGTGGTTGCCAATTCCCTTGAGGTTGCTGCCATTGGGGTGGAGAGTTTTGGTGATTGGGCTAGGTATTTGGAGGGTTATTCCAAGGTTGTGGTGGGTATCCTCCATAGTTGGAGGGATATGGGGGTTTCCATTGGTTACCAGATGCATAAGAATTAAATAAGACCCAACAAAAGATAATAGATCTGGTGGCATACCTTGTCTTGGAGCCCATGGCCTTCTTTGTACAATGTAGTAGACTTGATCAATCTTCGCCCTGGATTGGCTTGAACTCAAGTGGGATCTGCTTATTGTCAATGTTAGCTACCATCTTGCATTTGCAGTCCTTATTTTTTCTGTAATGAGTGTAATATTTTTTCAACATTGCCTCTGCCTTCTCATGTTTTTTCTTAGCTTGAAGTGTATCCAGCTAAGTAGCTAGATTGTTTATAATGTCTTGTTCGAAGTCTGCCAACAAGTGAGTAATCTCCATCCTTGAAGCTCCACTGGTAAATGACTTACCCATAGAGGATTGGTAAGCTCTCCCTTTCTTTGAAGCTGCCCTAGAATAGTTTTGACATAGCTTCTTAATATCTTCCCAAGGAGCTTGGGTGATATCTCCTCCTCCTATTAGGTCTAAAGCCTCAATGCAACTCTCATTAATCCCTCTCAAGAAGAGCAGCTTTTGGGACTCTTCATTGAGTGTATGATGTGGAGATTTTTGCAGGCAAAATAGAAACCTTGAAATGTAGTCCTCTAGACTCTCATCTTCCTTCTACTACATCCTAAAGATGTCATCTCCTCTCATGTCACTGCCCCTACAATATTTCTTGTACTTCTTAGGGAACTTTGTTTTCATGTCATCCCAAGTCTCCATAGTATTTCTGCCCAAGCTCATAAACCATCTTAATGCAGCCTTTTTCAAGGTGATAGGAAATAGCTTAAGCCTATGATCATCAATGGTATAGTCATAGCTTCTACAGAGGATATCAAACTCAAACAAGAAAGTATCAGGGTCTTCTATGAAAATTCCATAGAACTTAGGAAGGACTGAAGCAAGGATATTTTTGAGGTTGTCAAATTCATTCTGATGAGCAATGGGGAATGGAAAAGGTGGCTGGTTAGGTCTATTTCTATTTGCATCACCTATACTTGCCTGATGGATTTCCAAAGCAAATGGGTTCTTAATCAAATTTTGATCTTTAGAGGAAGTTTTAGAATTGCTCAATTTGGAAAATGTATTAGCAAAAGGGTGTGGCTCTTCTTATTCTTCTCCTGACAGATTTGGAAGCTCTTCTAGCTAAAATGGATCAGGATCATTAGGAAGGAATCTCCCATAGGCATCTCTTCTCCTTCCTTTATGCATGTGGTATCAACTCGGTATCAGCCAACTCACACAAAGAATTGGTGAAAGAATAGGGGGGTCATTACTTCCTAAATGACGGGTATACTAAGAACAAACTTTCAGAAATACTACAACTAGAAAGAAACTATCAATGACTCCAAAGAACTCCCTAGTTTGACACCATTCCCGACAATGACGCCAAAAATGTTGGCCTCCTACAATGACATAACAACTAAGCCCTTAAAGTTGTGATTCAAAGATTGGACATATGATCTTAATAGCTATCTAATCATCATGAAGGTTCATTTAATTGTCAACCCAGGGACGTAGACTTGAAATGGGTTAGCACAATATGTGCACTAAGAATCCATAGTAGCCATATTCATCCTACAACTAAGAAAGACATAATGTTGAAAGTAAATTACTTAGAAACAAGTAACATAAGTACTGAACATCAACCAACAACTATTCTAAGCTAAGTGCATAACATAAATGAAAATATGAGTAAACGGACAAAAAACTACTATGTCTGCAAGAATAGTCATAGAATGGAATTCTAGTGGCTACAAGAACAGACAGTTGTCAGATTCGTAACTATTTGCTAGACAAAAAAGTAATAACTAAGCTAAAGGATGGAATGCTCACCAAGTGGGCCCCCTTGGATGAGTATCCCTTAAGACAAACTCAGATGCAACGAACTTATAACTTTGTTGTATTCATTGAAAAGCATGATTACAATGGAGCAACATAACTATATTACTAAAAAAATAAAAATGCAAGTACAACATCAAATCAATCAACCTTCTAAGAAGGAGCATTCGAGTCTTATTTATAGAAGGAAAAACTATGAACTAACTACCTAGCAAGGTGGTCAACTCCAACAGATTAGGAGGATGCCACTTTATGGAAAGCATAGAAAGTGGAAAGGAGGTTATGCATGCGTGGAATCTAGTCAAGCTAGTTTGCCTTAATGCAGATTTAGCATAACAATAGCTCCTATATTCACTCAACAAACTATTATGACCATTTACAAGACAGTTACAATCTTCGATTTGAACAAGGAATTTCCCTCCATTGACCTTTGAATGATCACCTTTTTGACCTTTATGGCGAACGACCAGCTGGAAAAATCTTCCTCAATTTTGTAGGTTCCAATTATATCTGCATGACAACATTAGTATGCACAACAATTGCATATCTATAACTATCTCAAAGTAACACTTATTAATCCACATGTAAAATTAACATAGATAGTTCACATAACATGTTAATGTCATCTAAAAGTTACAAAGATAAGATTATACCCAATGTCTATGGTTTTGAGGAAATAACATGAAAAGGTCAACATCCAAATATCAAAGTCTATGACAACAACAACAAATGGATAATAAACTCTATCAAAATTGAGCCATAAATTGGACTCATCACAATCCATCCTTTGAAACTGACCCTTGTCAAGAACTTGATCCAAAGCATGTCGAAAGAAATTCCAAAATCATTCAAGATCAAGAATTTGTATCTCCAAGATACTACAATGATCTAATGGACACTCTCCTATCTATACAAGATGTCGCAAATGATGATCATATCCATATAGCACATATTCCTCCATTTCCCCATGAGATGCTTACTCCTAATGGACATGTAGATGATCTTCATTCAAAACAAGAGTCTCATACTCTTGATATCATTACCAAGGGAAATGAGTCTCCTACTCTTAACATTTGTACACATGATCAAGATACAAAAAAATCTAGAGACATTTCAGAAATGGGTCATGAAGAGGGCTTCTACAAAATTTGTGAATCAAGAACATCTTGTGAAGGCATATAAAAAATGAATCATAAGGAATACTTTTACGGGGACAGTGAATCATCGACACCTCTTGAAGAAGCATTAAAAATTGATATTCCACAAGATCAAGCCAAATATATCAATTAGGAAGTTATCCCACACATGGAGGATCCTATCACTTATAAACTTGGATCACTTACCTTTTTAAGGGAAAGCTATCTTATCCATAATAAAACCATTCATCCATGAACCATTTATCCAACCCATTACCATCTATCTACATCATCTTGATCTTGATGAAAGGTTGGTGCACACTTTACACTTGCTTGTGGTAAACATCTTGACATGAGTCATTTTCATTGATCCTATCCTACCCAACATTATATGAGCCATGAAGCATTATCCAAATGAGCATCCTTTGTTCGAACACCTTATCTTTTAACAAGATAATACTTGGCATCCTTTGCGTGTTTACCAGATCCATCCATCCACACACCCATCCAGTCATCAATCCATGGCATTTCAAACATTGCTAAACACTAGGGGCAGATATTTACATCTTGCTTTGGAAATAAATTTTGATCTATTTTCCAACTTATGTGGTGATCCGAACATTGGAAAATGTGAAGTCAAATTGGTCAAAGCATTTGTAAGCAAAAAAATCCAAATCACTAGCCTATGGCATATTTTGAGAAGAAGATGTTCCTTATCAAGCTTTATCTTCCATTGAACATCAATCCAAATAATCAAATATCAGTTGCATCTAATTTACACCTCAACGTCACATCAAATCATTCAAACAAATCTTGTTCCAAATCAAGCTTCACAATCCTGATCAATCAAATCCAATCAATCCATAATCATCTCGGGATATCCTTCACAATCCTCGTGTTGCTTAACACCATCCTTGCATTGTTGTGTATCCTCAACATTGTTATCATCAATTGAATCCAATGAATCCCTCATCATCTTGGGATATCCATCCTAATCCCTGTGTTGCTTAACACTATCCTTGCATTGTTGTGCATCCTCAACAATGTTATCATCATCAATCCATCAATCAACCTTAGCTTGGTTTTCAAAAAAATCCCAAAATAGAGCATTGATATCATCACACATATCCATATCCAAATCGTCAAAATCATGTGAAAATCCAAAAAATCCAAAACATATCAAAATATCAAAACAGGTTAAAAAGTCAAAATACGTCAAAAACATGCTATCCGAACTACGTTGTCTCTAAGCTTAAATGTAGGCAAGGCTAATCTTTGATCAGCCCCCGAGACACAAAATCCAAAAACATTCATAAAATCTCATAAAACCTAAAAACATTTGAAAATTTGGAAAATCAAAACATCTGTAAAATCTCGAAAAAACCCAAAAATATTTTAAAAACATAAAAAACATCCAAATATTTGAAAAATAATCCATCCATCCCATTTCACATTCACCTGCAATAAACATTCACTCATAATAAATCAATCATCACCTTCATCCTTTGGTGAAACAAATAGAAGCAACCACAACAATCAACAAAAGCAAACTTCAAATGTAAAATCAAAATCAAAACAACAAACTTTTAAATGCAAAATCAAACTCTTGATAATTCGCAAACATGTCAATCAACCTTATATCAACAGCCTTTCGAACAACCTATCAACTTGCTACCATCCACTAACATGTCCTAGGATGCATCCTTCCTACAATGGGCATTATCTTTGGCAATCACTTTGGAAACTTATCCTAAGAAAAACAAATCCCTTTGGCTAGAGGTATGAAGAACATTGGCTTGTTTGTTCACTTGATTTTTTCTTTGGTTTATCTTATTGCGCTCATTCCAATGACCTCTCGATGATGTCTATCAAAATTATTTAGAGAGAAAGGAATGGGGTATTGATCATTATCTTTCGTTTGTTGTGCTTGTTGGATGTTCTTGTAATATAACTTGGTGAATACTTGCTTTGTTAAGTATGTATGGAAGGTGTTTTGGGAAGCTTGTTGACTATTACATTGTTAGGTTTTGTCTTTCCATGTTTTGGTCCAAGATATTTGAAATATTTGAAGTACATCCTAGTAAGGTTTTCGTATGTCAGGTGTAAATAAGAATACTCCTATCTAATTTTTGAGTCAAATTCCATCGCACTAGGTACAAGGCCATCCTGGTTCTTTGTACCTTGATGCATTGTATCTACGTGTGTTATCAAACATAAGGTAAGTAAGCTATTTTAAAATCCCAAACTCTGATAAGTGAAACATCGTCATCATCATATCTAATAAAGTCTCAACGACTCATAGACTTGTTGGATTTATGCATCTTCTCAAAATCAAGGGTTGATCCCTCTCTTCCTTCTATCCTCTTTCACGCTAACATGCTATTATGACACGCATCCATCCTGCATATTCATACATAACATCATCCATCTCATCCATCTCACATGCATTGCATTACCATTTAAGTTGTTTAGGATAATATAGATTGTTATTCTAATCGTCTTAATCCATCTCATTTGTATCATCATCATAACCATCCATATGTCCATCTTGAACCTCTTTGTCACGAGATCAACCCTCAGATCAAACTTTTTGCTCAATCTCTCGAGGGGCAGTGTACCAGTATACTTCTTTTCGTTGGGGCAATCAAAAAAATAAAGAAATTTTTGAATTTTGATCTCAACAAGGTTATTCTTTGAACCAACGCAACAAATACATTGCTTCAAAGAGGGGAAAAATGTAGACACTCAAAATATCCTGATCGACATCATGCATTTGATTGATTAACTAACTTTGATTCTTCCTTGATCATTTATTTACTAACCAATTAATTGAATAAAATTTATTTAATTAATTCATCAAAATTCCTCTTTGATTAAATAAAGCAACTTTATTTAATTAAATCCTAATGTCCACTCTTTGATTAAATAAATTAACTTTATTTAATGTTCTTCATTTAACTGAATAAATCAAATTATTTAATTAAATTAATAATTTCCCAACTATCTTCTCATTTGACTTAAATAAATCTAAATATCTAAATCAAATGTCAAATCAACTAATTCCATCCAAGTTAATTGATCACAAATTAATTAACTCCCAAATCCTCCATTCCTCTAGCTTTTGCAAGTTGCACATGTAAATCAATTTATTTGATTTATTAATTCCTCCTTTTTTCATTCAAATATGACATATTCTTTTGAATATTCCACCTATTTGAATTCTCCCTCCCAAAGGACTTTTGTCCTCCAACTTGGCATTAAAAGCTCTTACATGTCCTCTCCTCGAGCCAACTTGGCATTAACTCCTCTTACAACTCTTCTTACACAAGCCATCTTTTGAATTTCAAATTTCACCTACATGCATTTAACATGCACATTGTTCAAAATGTGCTCCACTCTCCTTCATTAACATGTTGACAAGTGGCACAATGCCATTGGTCCATTTTTAATCCCACATTCATCCCATTCTTCAATCTTCTATCCTTCTTCCTTATAAATAGAGGCCTTCTCTATTGAATTGAGAGACACAACTTTAAGCAAGGTTATTATCCACAAGTTTATGCAAGTTCATCCACATTTCATCCAAGTTAGCATATAATTCATCATCCATAGCTAGGTTATTTGCATTTTGCATCAAAGTCATCTTGTTCATCATACATCCATCATCAAGCTTATCAAGGGATTGGGAAAGGGCTTCTTTCCACATCAAAGAAGCACCAATCCCCCTATGGGATGTTAGTTTGAGCATTAGAATAGAGTTTCATTTGTGATTTATTTGCATAGTTTAAGATATTTTGCTTTGTTTCCATATTCATATGTTCAAAGAATTTCATAGGGAATGTTTGGTTTACACTTGTTTATTGACTAATGATCACTTGTTTGTTCATGTTTGAGCAGGTCTAAGCTAAGCATTCACAAGGACAAATCATGATATATATTTGTGACTGTCTTCTTAAGCCACATATTACTCTTGTTGCCCGTGTATGAAGAGTTTGTAATCTGCAAAATAGTGAGCAACCATTAAGTCGATGTATGGTAAAAGACTAAGTCTATGCCTTTTGTGGAAACACCATGGACTTAGTAAACTCTAAATGCCATGTCATTAAGCATATATCAACATCTGTAAAAGGCATGTAAGGTAATGAATAGCAAGTCAACGACTTTGTCAAACTGATTTATTAAGTGAATTGACTCATACTAAGACTTAGTTAATGCAAGCTTGGTGTTGCATATTTGATATTGACTGTTTCAGATACAATGAAAATAGTGCCAACTCTATAGGAGGATATTGATTCTTTGGCACCACCTTTGAATCCTATTATCTGTAGATATCCATTATGGATGCAAGTCAAATTCAATCATGTGATGATTTGAATTAGTCTTATTTGTTGTAAATCCACAAGTTGATCTGTAGTTTTGTTTCGTTGAGTAAGAGCTGATGTATGCACCACCTTTTAGCTGTGGTACATGTGTTGTTGTGCATGCTAATTACTGTCAGAACTCATGCCTAAACTATAGGTTGAGTAGTCTCCAAATTGCTGAAAAATAGTGGAGCTAGTTCACTTTTTTGGGACGCATTCCTTGAGCAAGTTTTTGCATTTTATTTACATTCCTATTAGCATTATTCTGCTTAATATAGTGAGTGAGAGCTTTGAGCATCAGAGAGAGTATATCATTATTTTGAGAGAAGTATTTGCCAACTTGTGAGTTAGAGGTTATTGTGACTTTGTTGGAGGGATCGATACCAAGCTAGCCGTTGTTGTGGAAGTGTTGTGTTTGTAGCCAACTAATTGGAAAGCTTATCACAGGCATGGGAATAATCTTTCTTTCTTTGTATTAGATTTGAAAGAGTTATTTCTTGTTTGTTTTGAAGTCCATTATGGTTACTTGCATTTAGAGAAAAATATTGTTTACTTTGAACAAAAGTAGAAGTTGCATATACTAATTGTGAAATGCTTGTAATTACTCCATAATAGGAGGATTATGTTTATCATAAGCATTACATACTATATATGAATAAACATGGGAAGCAAAAGACTCATTCATAGCTTAAACCCTTTTAGTCAAAGAGATGATACTCTCGAATGAAATCATCTATTATTATGATAATTCTTTGATTGAGGCCATGCATAGTGTTTGTATTTACTCCATGATAGGAGGGATGTTTGTCATAGGTATTAATATTATACTAGATATGATTAAACATGGGTAGCCTAAGAAATACTCATAGTTAGATATTTGATTATACTAGATGGCCAGTAGGTTACTCTTGGGATTGTTGTCCAGTGAAAGGAGGGAAGTAGTACTTTGCTTAATGAGTTGTGTTACCTTAGGTTTGTGTTAAAGAGATAGGTTATCTTTGGGATTAAGCTTACCTGTGGAGAGGGATTACCTAAGCATAGATATAATGGCCTTAAGTCAAAATGAGCTTTCTATAGTGTAAGTGAATGGTAGACCTTCACTCGAAGTATTGAGTGAGAACACTTTGGACAAAGTAGTGTGATTGCTCGAGCCTCCATTGTCAAATCACCATGTCGATTTAAATGCATGAGGGTTACCTAGTGTAGGGTTATAAATCCTAAACATGTAGGGCACAACACTAAGCTAAGTGTGGTATGTCGTATGGGGTTACCCAACCAATCTCTTCATCGAAGGGTAGGGTCATCTATCATTAATAGATGTGCGAGGGACATCATATGAGTTTGTGGTTGGCAGAAAAGTGCTTGAGTGATGCTTCTCCTCCTCAACAGGCAAAAAAAGACCAAGGTTTTGAAAGGTAGATTCTTGGACCATCTATATCTTATGCTATGAAGCTCAGTGGAGCTATGTATGTATCTTGCAACCATTTTTATGGGATGATGTAATCTTGAATGATATACTTGAGTTCATTCAATATGATATCTATGTTTTGGGAAGATTTTTAAAATTACTTTGGGATGCAATGACAAATTAGAATTTGTGATATTTTAATTATGCATGTAATTTACATCATGGAAAGAATTTTTTTTATTGCTATGTCACCGAGGTTGTTACATGTGGTATCAAAGCTACCAGGTTCAACACTAAAACCTATGAGCTCATTACGCAAACAATGTGTGAACCTTATTGGAAGATAATGATAGAAAAGTTCTTATGCCAAAATGGCAAGAGAAAAGAACCAAGGGAAAAGAGATAAGAAGATGAGATTCCTAGAAACTTGTTTAAGTTTGGGACTAGTTAAGATTTGTCCTTGGAATGAAAACTCCTAAACCAACAACTTTTTATTATATCCCCTTAGATTGTGAAATATTATGCAATTGGGTTATGTAGGAAGGTTAGGAAGAATAACCAATATATACCTTCATCCTATGAAATAGATATAAAACTTTTAGGGATAAAGAAGATTGAGAGAATCTCCCTTATTCATAGCAACCTATACCTTCAAAGTGTCCAAGATTCTTTGATTTAGGAAGAATACTACGAATCTATGAGTATGCATTGTTGGCATCATATGGATCGAAGTAGAAAGTCAATGAAGGAGGTATCTAATAGGTTGGAGAACTCTTGACTTGAATCTAATTTTTGTGCAAGGCTAGGAACTTGTAAGAGAAGAGATAGTACCTTAGGAATAAGGGAAAAGACTAGAATGGTCAAAAAAGAAGTAATCAACGAAGTGGACATGGTTCCACCAACCAAAATTGAAGAGAATAATTTAGAGTTTTGATTAAGACGAGAAAAAGAAACCAAGCAACCTTAGAGTATTTAAGGTTACAATGAACCAAGAGTTGGCACAAAGTCACTTGGAAAGGTGAGTGTGAGAAAGAAGTCTGAAAAGGTAAATCGTATTGATCTAACAAAGGTTTGGATAGTACATAGATTGGTTGGAGTATAAGTAGAACTCACCAATGTGTCAACAAAAACCAACATATGTTTAGAGGTTCCAAAAGGAAATGGAATACAATGTGACATTATGTGTCAAATCAATAGAAGTTGTAAGGAAACAATGCTCTAAGTTGAAAAGTACATCAATAAAAAAGGATTGTGAGCATGGATATTCCTCCACCAAAAGGATATTGGAAAGAGAATTGGAATAATATAGAACCTCTTGGCTTGTAAGGTTGCTAGTTATTCAATAGATCTTTTATTAACGATCCAATTATTGAATCTATGAGATAGAAATCCATGACGAATCTAACTTTGGGAAAAAGTATATTCAAGGTATGTCATTGAGGCAAGAAAAAGGCAATAGAAAGCCAACAAAAAGGAATGGAAAATCATTTCATGAAAGCAAATATTTGCTAGGAGTTCAACTTTGAGTCAAACAAATTTCATGGAAACACTAAGGGGGGAAGGAAGAGAGTGGATTGACTCGGATTAAGTACCCCACCCAATAAAAAATGTGGATATGTTTTCGATTTGGAAGAACTTTTGACTTCTTCTTAAGTCATGTATACTGTGTCCACAAGGATAAGATATGAGATTTTTTTGGAGAAAGATAAATGGAAAGGTCAAGTATTATGACCTATTATCATCCCATACCTTATATTTTTTTGATTGGAAGATCAAATGACATTATAATTGATTCCTTAGAAAAGGATAGGCAAATAATTTGATCATGAAAGGGAAGATCATTGCCTATGGGATTTACAAGGGAAGATCTAGATTACTCGTGATTTGTAAGAAAATGTCTTACTACTCCTATTGCCTTACAGGGAATAGCTATTGTTGATATATTCTTAGATAGTTAGACTATGTGTATAGTGTGAGATATGTCAATGTCTTGAAGCGACTTGGCACTATTACCTAACTATGATAGAAATCCTTGGGGATGATAAGGTTTAGCTATAAATCCATAGAGAAGGTATGTAAGATACAATGTGATGATATGTGAACCACATCAAAATAAATTTACTAGAATGATTATTTGATCATACCTTATACTCAAATGAAACCCTAGGTTTGGAATAACCTATTTGGGATGAGAAGTTCATTTGATTAAAGAGAGAAACCTTAGGTTAAGTTTTACCTATTGGGTTGGAATATGTATTGGACTACTCATTGACACCAATAGGTTGGGAATAACTTATTTGGTTGGGTTGTACTTTTGGTCTTGATTGGAAAATATAGAGTTGGAGTACCCTATAACATTGGACTAGTCATTAATTGATGACTTTATCCTAGGATTAGGGTATACCGAGGTTGGGACTCACCTATGTGATTAAGTGAATTAATTGAGTTAACGAGAAAAATTTGTGCTTAGTAATTAGGTATGCAATTAAATTTGATATCTTCTAAGAACCAACATGATTGAACAGGGATTAATACTTGAAATTAGTACCAATTCTTATCGGGAAAATTAGATTGAGTTGAAAGATGGACTACATCTTTGAAAATAATCCGAGGATAGAAGAAATCCATGGTATGTCTGTGTGTGAAATGTGGAAATGTTAGTAAATCAACACACACAAACCTTAATGAAACAAATTATATTAAAGATTCAAAGCAAAGAAGCTACTCTAAATTGCAATTTAACAAATCTTTTAAGAACGTCTCATTGTCCTCTATTCTTAAAGATTCCTTTAACCCTTTGGCCCTCATATTTCTATGTACACAAAGGCTATTAGAATGACACTTCAGAAATGAGATTAGTATTCAACATGCAAGCCAACTAAGTTCCTACATGAAACTATGTGATGGAAAGGATAATGGATACTATGATGAATGGATGATGGTGTTAGATGATTTGAGGTAGATACTATGGTATTGAGATGGGATGATTCTACATATGCTCAAATGCAAACTATGGAAAACTAAGATGATACTCCATATGCTCAAATTTTAACTACATAAATGCTAATCTAAAATGCAACTATGAAGCAAAGGATGACATAAAATGCAACTATGAAGCAAAGCATTACTCTAAGATCTAACTATGATGCAAAACATGATATAAAATGTAACTATAAGACTCTACAATGCTCCCAAGTTCAAATGGCATTCCTGCATGATAACTCTATTAGAAAGTGGATGCAAAATACAATGCCAAAGGGTTGTATTTATAGCCTTTTCCAAGCATTTGGTGAGGTGGCAACGATCGACGGTCTAAATTCAAACAAGAAGAATGAACGGTGGAGATGGAGAGAATCAAGATGTTGTCCCTTTGACCAAATACAACATGCCATTTGGATGGAGGAATCTTTTGACCAATGGACAACATGCCCAATGGATGGAAGACTCAAGTGTGGGAAGAAAAGACCATGTGTTTGAAAATTGGTGGAAGTGTGTGAGGAATAAGCCATGTGCTTTAAAAATTGGTTGAAGATAATTCTAATTAAAAATTAGAATTATTTAATTTCATGTGACCTTAGTGAGGTGGCACAAAAAGTTGTAGACATGTGCTTGAATTCCTAATCGAGATTAGTGAAGATTAATTAAATAAAACAAGTTTATGGAAATTTGTTTATTTAATTAATTTAGAAGAATATGATTTTAGATTTGGAGAATTTAAAAAATGAACAATATAAATAATTTGAGAATTTATTTATACGTAGTCGAAATATTAATTAAATAACTAGTATTTAATTAAATAAATGCCATGACTAATTTTAGGTGTATACATTTTGCCCCTCTTTGAAGTAATGTGTTTACACGTTAATTCAAAGAAAATTTTGATACCAATGCTGAGACAAAAAAACGATGCCCCAGACGTTGATTTATAGATATCGATGGATATATGCCCCCTTGGGAGATAAATCGGTGAATTTTTGAAAATTTGAATTTTTTTGATGATTTCGTGATGATTTGATAGTGATCTCAAAATTTACGTGTCTGAAACGATTTATCACCTAAAAAATGATGTAGAAGTCAACAGGTGATGAGATAATTAATTAAAGACCCCCTTAAAAAATAAAAATAAAATAACCCCATAACATATCCCTTAATTAACCTTTAAAAGGTTAAAATGTTGGTTAGAGAGGTCATTTGTGCATTTTGCAAATTTGAAAACTTTGTGAGTGAGAGTGTTTAAGCGTTTTGGAGCAGAAATGGTGATCCCCTACCACATGCACCGGTTTGAGCAAGTCATGCAACACAATTGCCCAACAACGTATGGACCTCCGGTGAGTACCTCGAAAACCATCTCGTATTTTGTGTATTGAATTTCTCGCTTGTTTTTCTTTGAATTCAGATTTTCAAATGTTTTAGCGCATTAGGATGCTGAAGTAGCGCATAGATAATTTGTTATAGTGCATAGGTTAGATTAGTGCTTAGGGTGTCCAAAGTAGCGCATTCATAAACTATTGTAGCGCATAGAATATTCTAGCTCATAGGGCCATTAGATTAGCACATAGATTAAATAGAATAGTGCATCAAGCAGTTTGGTGCATTGGGACTTTGTTCCAGTGCATCGATGAAATGTTCCAGCACATAGAGTAGATTGGCGCATTGAAGGTCTGTTTTAGCGCATTAATGAATTTCTCTAGCGTTTGGGTTTTTTTAGCACATAGAAAGAATATTCTAGCGCATTGGTGAAGTTTGATGATTTTCTTGATTGAACTCCTTGATATCAATGATGTTTGATTGCGTCAGTTTGTGATTTGATGATGATTGATGATCTTGATAGGTTAGATGTTCATTGATCTCATGATAGGTGAGATTTAATGATAGGATGATGATAATTGGCCTCATGATATGCAAGGATCAATTATAGTTTGATTGATCTGATAAACTTCATGATAGGCGAGGTTGAATGGATTAATGAACCTCATGATAGGCAAGGTGCATTGATTGATTTGATGAACCTCACGATAGGTGAGGTTAAGATTGATTTGATAAACCTCATGATAGGTGAGGTTGATTGCTTGATTTGATGAACCTCATGATAGGCGAGGCTAAAATTGATTTTGATGAACACTATATTTGATCAAAGTTTCACCAGAGCTAATTAGATTGATAGGTTGATTGATTTTGATTGAGTGATGTTGGTTGATTGATTGACTGATTTGCAATTTTGTGATGATAGGAGCCTCTGACTAGTTTACAGATCAGAGAGCGGTTCCCAAGGACATGGGAGTTGATTCAACATTTGACGCAGCTCGAGGTAGCTATTATTGTATGATGTGGGTTGTCATCTCTCATTGATATGCCCCAGATTCAAAACAATAGGGGATTATTGACAACCTTGGTCGAGCAGTGGCACAATGAGCATAACACTTTCCATTTTCCCACTGGTGAGATCACGGTTACACCTAAGGATGTTTATTAGATTATGCAGATTCTAGTGGTTGGAGAGTTGGTTACATATGACGCACAAGAGCAGGGTGGGACCGATGCACTACGCCGAGTTTTTGAGGATGAGCATATATGTGGATATGATATTCCTTAGAGGGAGATGGTTGATTCATATGCCACATTGCCTTCTGTATTGGCTAGTTTCATTGGAGGGTTCCTTTCTCCTGATCACAGGTCAAAGGGGCTCTCAGTTGGATGAGGCAGGATCTTGGAGAGCATGCTCGTACATGGGACTAGATATGCGTGGGGTTGTTGTATGCTCACACATCTTTACCATGATTTGCACTAGGTGGTCTACCTGCATGGTGCCAATCTATCAGCAGGAGTCACATTGCTCTAGGTCTGGGCCTGGGAGCATATAGCGATCAATCGGCTGGTAGGAGACAGACAGAGGCCAACCCTGATGCCCTATGTTCATATCTATGCAGGTTGACTTATCAACCTAGGCTAGGTAAGTTGGAGTATTGGAGGAGGGCACTCGATGATTTGGAGGTTGTTGTGTGGAGACCCTATGTTGATTGTGAGTCGTGGCCCGAGGATGACATGGAGATGTCGTATTTGTTTTAGGGGATGTATCTGATTGACCAAACTCGCTTCGTCATTGAGAGGTTCATGTTTCTGTGAGTTTTAAGACAATATGGCCAAGTATAGCCCATGCCATAGGGGGTAGCCCATTATGCACGACGGTGACAGGATGTGATAGAGTGGGGGTGGTGTTTATCTTATGATGTAGCAGTTGGGCACTTTTAGGCGTTACCAGCTATCATTTGGGAGGTGCATCCAGAGATTACTGATGCGCCGATATTAGAGGATTATGCCATGTATATTCTCACACACCCCTTTCCACAGATCACTATTCTAGATGAGCCTACACCATTGCTAGTAGAGGTGGAGGCAAGAGGGCATGGTTGGAGGCGACAGAGAGAGGAGGCTAAGGAGGAGGAGAGTAGTGAGGGCAGTGAGAGTGAGGAGAGTAGTGATGATGGGGATGATGAGGAGAGTGATGGGGGAGATGGAGGTGGACTAAGACCAAGTCCTGATGTGGCAAAGTCGAGCATGCCTAGCGAGAGGCTATCATTGGTGAGCCCATCACAGCAGAGGATAGAGATCAAAGTGCCATCCCAACAACAATAGACGCAGATTATTGCATTATAGGTGTAGGTGAAGACTCTCCAGGGACAATTAGAGTAGGTACAGGCTCTTCTGATGCAAGCATAGGGGCAAATGCAGATTCTGACAGCTAAGAGAGATGCTGCTAGGCATCAGGTGCAGCAGATATAGGGACAGTTTGCACAGATACAAGCCCAGGTATAGGGATAGGTGCAGGGTCAAATTTTTGTATTGACCACTGAGAGGGATGCCTTGAGATGGTGGGTGAAGTAGGTCGAGGCCATTACTGAGAGGTTACAGTAGACGGTAGCAGGTATGAGCACAAAAAATATCTTAGAGAGATTCACCTCACCGTTCAGGAGGCTGAGTTCTACAGGGGCCAATATCATGAGGTGGTTCCTCCCAAGCAGCGGGAGAACTTTGCATAGTTTTGGTCTGGCAGATCCCCGTCTCAGACTGTTAGTGTGGGTGTTATGCAGCCATTGCTTGAAGATCAGAGAGATCCTAGGGCAGGTCCATCGGGCGCAGGGGGAGGCACTGATCCTGGTCATGTGATGTCGACACCATCTGGGGGGAGCACAACATAGCTCTAGTTATGATTCTTAGATGTATTTTGGGTCATGTATACACTTTTTATTTAGTTAGACATTGATGATATTCTTCTTGTTGTCAGACTTTATGATACACGACCATTTTTTATATTGATATATCTCTTTATATCTTTGGATATCTTTGTACATTTTGACATTATGGTTTTTGAGGTTATATGATATGTGGTGATGATTATGATCTATGTGTCTATATGGTGTTACATGATAATGGATGTTTATGATGCATTTAATCCCTATGTTTATGATGATTGTGATGGATGTATTTGATTTCTATGCTTACGATGATATGTGATTGATGATATGATATGATATGGATGAAAATGATGATGCAACTGATGTTGTTTTATGAATAATGTCTATATGATGCATGTGATGGATCCTATTATTCCAATGGAATGTGATGCATTTTATGTTTTTGTTCTTTTTCGTATGCAAGTAAATGATGTAATAAATGAATGGATGTACAATCGTATGATGTTGCTTAATTCTATGTGTTTATGATGTTTATATGATGATGATCATGATGATTATGCAATGATGCCTATGTGATGATTTATTGTGATGTATGCAATGATGATATGATAATGCATGGTTGATGATATGATGTGATAATGCATGATGGATGATTTTATATGTTTTATGGATTTATGCAAGTGATGTTTTATGCTATGGGATATGTGATGGAATGTGATGTTTTGATTGATTATGTATGGATATAATAATAATGAGATATAATGATTATGTAGATGATGTGGATGATGTTTTATAATGATATGGTTATGTGATGCAAATGATTATTCTTAACTAAATTTGTAATGCTTTGAAACTTCTAGGGTTTTAAGCTTAAATGATTGAATCTATCCAACTTCCAAGAGTTGTGGGAAGGTCGTAAGTTGATTCTTTGTTAAGTTAAGCTTCACAAACCCTGACATATTTCCCAATTCTTTTGGAAATCTGAAGAGACTCACACATTTAAGCTCTGTGAACCACCTTCTTAATGCAACTATATAAAATGATTTTGATTATGTAAATGAGATGCGATGCATGTCTTTTTGTGTTTTATGATAAAAATAAATGATGTGATGTATGGATGGATGAATGATGTGATAATTTTTTCTAATGTATGCAAATGATGATGTAACTTATGTGTTTTTAGTAATGTCAATTGTACTCAATCGATTAGTGCAAGAGATAACATCATTGTTGTAGCTTTGGAAATCCCATAAATATAGATGCAAACTAATATGGATGTAGTCTACTCTAACCATGAAGATCTCATATGCAAAAGTTGTCATTCGTAATCTAGCCAATTTGTCATGCTTTTTATCATCATTGGGCCTTTAAAATATTAAAAGTGAGTACAAGCATCGATGGTATATTTAGACCATGATGACTTGAGTAATACTTCCATGATGTTTGATAGTGCAAGTTAACACAAACATCTAAGTATAATTAAACCAAGATGACTTGAGTATTGCTTGCGTAAACAAACAAGAGTTAACCACTTTATTATGCAAATTCAGAATGTCATTAGTGATACTTTGTAGAGCACGTCCCACGACAATTTGCACAGTAATAATGATCAACTCACAGACAACAGACAAAGAAAAATCATACTCCTTGGCTCCTCTAGTGCAATACATCATCGAGGTGCTCTGGAGATATGATAACAAAAATCAAAGTATAACAAGCGAACATTCCAATTTGACGTGATAAGCCCATGATTAAGAAGAAACGTCATCCATTTGAAGTTTGCTTTTGATTGGATTTGGTTGTTTTGATTTATATGTTCGATGCGTTTCTGATGGTGATGGATGTTCAATGTTGAGTTGCACTATGATCATTGTTTTGAGTTGTGTTTTCCCCATTGTTGTTTGTCTGTCGGTTCAAGCTCGAAGTTTATTTTCCCCCAGTGAGTTCAGGATTTTTCCCCTAGTCTAGGGTGAGACACGACCGCAATGCCAGGATATGTACATGGTGCTTTTCGAGGATAAGCAGATGGATGGCGAAAGCAAATGGTCGACATGCTCAAATAGATGGAAAAGCTAGCCTATCACAAATAGCACTTGTTGCTAGGTTTTCACTATTTGTTTTTGTTGCACTTTTTCAGATTTTATGATTTTTTCAAAATTTTCAATTTTTCACCTTTTTTTATATTTTTGTATTTTTTTGTATTTAAAAAAAAAAAATTGTTGTTACCAAGATGCCTATTTGCCAGGTTTGCATCAAGGCAACCATTTTTTTAGGACATTTTCTAATGTTTTTGGTATTTTCAATATCTTTTCCGATGCACTGGATGATTCAAGTGTAGAAATTCTTGAGATGCAGGCTATTGAGGGGTTCATCAAACAAATCCCCTTCTAGTGTGGACAACTGATATGCACCTGATCTGAAGGCCGACACAATGACAAAGGGACCTAGCTAGTTTGGTTCAAATTTCCCCTTCTCTCAATCTTATTGATTATGGGGATTTTCTTTCAAGACTAAATCACCAACCTAGAATGTTCTAGGCTTTACTCTATGGTTGTAGCTTCTGGATATCCTCTGTTGATATGCTTTCAGGTGATCCACTGCATGTTGACGACGCTCATCCAAGAGTTCCAATTCCTATAGCCTAGACACTTTGTAATCCTCATCTAAAACAATCCCTTTTAGTGACACACGAAGCGATGGTAGCTCAACCTCAATAGGTAGAATGGCTTCTGATTTGTAGACTAGAGCATAGGGTGTAGCTCCTATCGGGGTATAGATGTTGGTTCTATAAGCCCATAAAGCAGGATTCAGTTACACATGCTAGTCACGTCCAACATCGTTGACAACTTTCTTTAATATTTTTAGGATAGTCTTGTTTGAGGCATTTGCTTGGCCATTTCCTTGAGGATAATATGGTGTAGAAAACCGATGTTGGATGTGAAATAGCTCATCAATGTCCTAATTTTTGAAAGGTCTGCCATTGTTGGTGATAATGGATTGAGGGATGCCATACCGACAGATGATGTAGTTCAGGATGAAGGACGAGATTTGTTTTCCTGTGATGGTGATTAGAGGGACAACTTCAATCCATTTCGTGAAATACTCAGTGGCTATGATAATGAACTTGTGTCCATTTGACGAAGACGGATGAATCTTGCCTACGAGGTCCAATCCCCACTGACAAAAGGGCCATGTTGATGCAAAAGGTTGAAGTTCCTGTGCTAGTACATGGATGATATTTCCATGAATCTGACACTTTTGGAATTTCTTGACGAACTGAAAAGAATCCCTCTCCATAGTCAGCTAGTAACATCCCAGACAAAGGAGTTTCTTAGCTAAGGTTAAACCACTCAAATTAGTTCCACAAACACCTTCATGTACTTCCCGTAAAGCCTTTTCAGACTCATCATATTCCAAACATCGGAGGAGAGTTCCATCAAGACCTCGTCAATAAACAACATCCGTGATAAGGGTGTGTTGGGTGGTTTGGCGTATTAAGTTTCATTTCTAATTACGGGATAGGTCGAAAGGGAGGGTGTTATCTTTTAGGTACGTATAGATTTTTTCGTTGAGGGAAGTGTTAGCCTCAACTCAATGGTAGATAACTTGGGACTCATGGTTGTCATAAGATGGGTTGAACAGTTGTTCCACTATGCACTTGTAACATGCTCGTTTGTCCAAAATCTGCAAGAGAGAAGTAATGGTTGCCATGGCATCAGCGGCTTTGTTGTCGCTTCGAGGAATTTTCTCAAATCTTATTTCCACAAAGTACTTTTTGAAGTCATCAACCATTTTTTTGCAGGGCATCAACTTGTCATCCTTTATTTGATAGTCATCATTTACCTGATTAATGACTAGTTGTGAATCCCCATAGACATGTAACTTTGTGATCTTCCACTCAACTGCTACTTTGATTCCAATGATCGAGGCTTCATATTCAGTTATGTTGTTGGTGCAAGGGAATATAAATCTGTAGGACTTGGGAATGGTATGTCGTTGTGATGAGATAAACAAGATTCTGACTCTTGATCTATGTCGTGTATAAGAACCATCAAAGTACAAGACCCATTGTTGTGTGGATATTGTTAGGACATCAGTATCTAGAAACTCAATGTTCATTGGATGACTGTCTTGCAACGGTGCTTCAGCTAACTGATCTACGATTTCTTGTCCTTTGATTTCCTTCCTATCAACATATTGGATGTCAAATTCACTCAACATCATGACCCACTTAGCTAATCTTCTAGTTAGATTAGCTTTGCTAAGGAGGTATTTAAGGGGATCTATCCTGGCTATTAACTTGATGGTATGGGTGAGCATGTAGTGTCATAATTATTGGGTAGCAAACACTACTACCAGACAAGCCTTTTCAATGAAGGTATAATTGATCTCATAACCATTTAATGTTATGTTGATATAGTAGATTGCCCTTTCTTTTCTTGTTGAATCCTCTTGTGCTAACAACGCTCCCAATGGTATCTCAGTTGTTGCTATGTACAATAAAAGTGGCTTTCCTTTTGCTAGTGGTACTAAAATGTGTGGAATCATCAGATATTGTTTCAATTGATTGAAGGCTCCTTCACATTTTTCATCCCATCGGAAAGATACATTCTTGTGGAGCAAGTGGTTGAAGGGGTGAGTTTTGTCAGCCAATTGTGCGATAAACCTCCTAATAGATTGGAATCTTCCTTGCAAGGATTTGAGCTGGCTGATGTTTTTAGGAGGCATTTCCATGATAGCTTTGACCTTTGCATGGTCTATCTAAATGCCTTTAGCCGACACAATGTACCCCAAAAGTTTAGCTGATGTTACACCAAATACACATTTCTTGGGATTTAGTCTCACATTGAACTTCTCTAATCTGGTGAAAATTTTGTCTAGAATTTCTAAAATTCCTTCTCTAGTGTAGGATTTTTCCAACAGAACATCTACATAGTCTTCCATAAAAGTGTGCATCATGTCATGAAATATGGTGGTCATTGCTCTTTGATATGTGGCTCCAGCAGTTTTCAAACCAAAATGCATTACATTCCAGCAAAAAGTGCCCCAAGGACACGTGAAGGTTGTTTTGTCTTGATCCTCAGGTGCTATCTTTATTTGATTATACCTTGAAAATCCATCCATAAGTGAGAGCATTTCATATCCAACAGTCAAGTCTACAATGATGTCAATGTTAGCTAGAGGAAAATCATCTTTTGGGCAAGCTTTGATGAGATCTTTGAAATCTGGGTAGATTCTGATGCTTTTGTCCGATTTCGAGACCGACACAATATTTGGTATCCACTCGGCATAGTCAATAGGTCTGATAAATCCCATATCCAATAGCTTCTTCAATTATGTTTTTACCAATATGGCAATATGCAGATGCATTTTCCTTAATTTTTGTTTGACTAGTTTTACTCCTGCTGGTAGATATAGGTGATGCATGATGAGTTCTGGATCAATCCTTGGCATGTCGGCATAAGACCAAGCAAATTTGATTTGTCTTTCTATAAAGAATATGATGAAGTTTGGTTTTTCCTGATCTGTCAAAGATTCTGCCAGATGGACAGTTTTTATTGTTTCTTCATTGTTGATGTTGATAGACAAGGTGGGTTCAACCAATACTTTAGATCATTCCTGAAAGTGTTTAAGGAGTGTGTCAAATCTTCCATCCTTCAGTGCCTCAAAGAGGTTTTCACTATTGGATACGCTCTTTCTTTTTACTTTTTCTGGATTTGACACTGACATTGAATGGTTTTCACCATCATATCTATTCCTTGTATTATTCATTTTGCAGCTAGAAAATTTGACACTCTCCTGGTTTGAAGCTCCGTTACAATGTTCAATGGTGGAATCTATTTCGGGATTGGCAGAACAGAGGAAGTTGACAATGGCTTCGTCATTTGAAAAGATGGGGATGTCAGACGGCTCAGTTTGATCCCAATCTATAAGTTCAGGATGTACTAGGGGTAAAGAGTTGTTGGATTGGTTAAAGTCAGGTGCAGTAAGGGTCCCGATGGTAATGTCTTTGGATTGTCCAATAGCGAAATCAATGTCTATAAGGTAACTCTCCTTTGAATTATCTGTTTCACTATGAGCTTGATCGTCTTCACTAGAGTCATCAATATGTTGTGATCCTATCTCAAGCGGTCTATAACCTGAACTTTGACCCTCCTCACGTATGGGTGTATACTTTTGTACCACATCAATTTCCTTATCGTGACAAGACTCTTCAGATAACGAATCCCACTCATATTCATTTGAGTTAGTTTCATGAGCATCACTAGCTTGTAGTTGTAGGATTCTTTCAACAACTTGCTATTTGTTTTCTTATCTTGATTCTTCTCTATACCCCAATCCTATTTTATCCTTGGCCTACATTGTGATAGGTTGTATCAGTTCTATGATGCCTTCTTTCCTTTCACCGATAGGACCTTTTCCCTCGTATCCCATCTTTTCCATGATTGTCTTCCCTTTTCCATATTGCTATGTTTGTACACTTGAGGTGGATGCTTGTGATGATTCTTCGTCTTTGTACAACCAGTTCAAAACCTCTTTGTTGTCTGATTTATCCACTAATGTGCCTGCTCTCACAAAGGTTCCATCAAATAGTGTGGTTGATTGTGATGATTGTTGTCTAGATGTTGATGGTTGCCCATATGACTTTGGAGAAGATGAAAGTTGTGATAAACATAGAGATTGTTGAAATGAGTATTCCTCCATGCCTTTGTCTTTCAATTGGATCTTGGCAACTTGTTTCGATAAGGATTCGAGTTGACTTTCCTGAATTTGTGGAGTAGGTTTTAATGTACTTTCTTTACTTGAGGGATTGGCATCATCAATATCCTTGTCCTTTGATTGGTCCTTTTTGTCAACCCATTTTGACAAGGCATTTAGTTGTTTCCCATCATTTGATAAACCCTTAATTGGAGCTTCCTTGTTGTGTGGTACAAAGGAATCTTGGGTTGTCTCGAGGGTGTTACAATATTGGGGGTTGTTTGAGTTAGCTGCAATAGTGATTTCCTGTCCATTAAACAAGAACTTCAAACACTAGTGATATGTGGATGGTACTACTTGCATGTCATGAATCCATGGTCTTCCCAAGAGTATGTTGTAGGTTAACTCTCTGTCTAACACTTGACATACTATATCTTTGACAACTGGTCCCACTTGAATTGGTAGCACTATCAATCCTTGTGAAGATCTCTCCTCGTCATCATATGATTTTATTGTGATTTTCCTTTTAGGATCAATAACATTTTCTAAATAGCCTAGTGCATGAACAAGTTTCAAAGTACAAATATTCAGGCCAACTCCTCCATCTATTAGGACACGTTTAACGCGATGTTTCTAAATTAAGACCTCAATGTGTAGGGAAGCATTATGGGGATGATTGGCAAATACATCATCATGTTTAGAAAAGGATAAGCAGTGTGGTGCAGTTAAATATCCCACCATAGTCTGAAATTGGAAAACCTTTAGATTGTTTAGTACCGTGGTGGCAACTAGAGCTTGTTCCAAGATTTCCTTGTGAGCGGGTGAAATCTTGAGAAGTTATAATATGGATATTTGTGCGAGTATCTTCTACAATTGATCCACTATGTTATATTGAGTCGCATGGATAACAATTGATTTGGACGTGAAAGGGGTAGCTCCTTTCAATGTTACCTTGGCTTGTCCTCGTGTGATTGCATTGACGGGTGTGTTGTCTTGTTGCTCTCTGATTTTGATAACATTGATTTGATGTGAGGTAGTGTCAACATTACAGTGATGATTGTCAATTGTAGCAATGTTTCTTTGGTTCCTGATTCCGATATCCTTGATTGGATCCTCCACCACCTCAACACAATGAATGGTAGAATCATAGACATAGTTTATGTTTTTTCCCTTAGTATTTGATGACGAGGACTCTCCTTTCTCATAGTTTGGTAGTGGGTTTTTAAACACCCCATGATCATTGTTTGTTTGAGGTCCTTTTATAAATATCGTTATGTTTTCAATTAGATCTTGTACCAAGTGTTTCAACTGCATGCACTTATTGGTTTTATGTCCCTTATTGCGATGAAAATCACATAAATGAGCATCATTCCATCGTGGAGGCTTAACTTGTGGTTCCCAATTTCTTTCCTCCGGTAACGTTATGACTTTAGCTTCAATAAGCTTCTTTAATGCTAATTCTAACAATTGTCCCAAAGGGGGGAACCTCCTTCGATTTGTTTGATATGATGATGTTCTAGATCCAACATTACCTTGATAGTTGCTTTGGTTGACGTTTTGGTTGTTGCCTTGGTTGTTGGGGGGATTGTTATTCTGATTAGTTTTGGTGATGGCTGCAGTTAGGTTGAATAAAGGTTTTGCATTTTTAATTTCAATTGCACCATTGTTGTTTCCCACGTTCTTGTTTCATTGCCAAAACTTGGGTTTGTCACCACTATTGTAATTGTTGGAGGAATTTGATGAGTTGTTTTCATTGTATATCTTAATAACTCCTCTCTTGACTAAAGCCTCTTCGATTTTTATCCAGTTTTCAATCAATTTTTCGAAGGTTGGGGGACATTACAATTCCAATTTATAACTCATCTCGTCATTGAGGTTGTCAATAAATATTGCTATCTTTTCCTTTTCAAGCATAGAACGAGAATATCGTGCAAATAGCCTTCTCCATTTTTGCAAGAATACAAGGAATGATTCACCCTTCTTTTGTTTCAAGTTACAAAGATCTTTCATGGTGATGTCATGTTGAATGTTGTAATAATATTGGGTGATGAACTTATTGACTAATTCCTCAAAGGTGTTAATTGGTGGGGTGAGTTTGGAGAACCATTCAAGATAATGTCCACCTAAGCTTCTTGGGAATAATCTCATCAAATATGTTTCCTCATAAGCAAATTCAAGACTCATGGTCCTAAACTCCCTCACATGGTCTATTAGATCAGTTTTTCCATTGTATTTGTCGTACTTGGGAATTCACAATGTTTGGGAAAGGGTATCATGTGGATATTTTGATCAAATGGATATGGACAAATTTCTTGGATCAAGTATTGTTTGGAGGTTCCCCTTTTCATGTCAAGAATTTGTTATTGAAGGTTCTTCATTTGGTGAGTTAGAGCAACCACTTGTTCGGGATTATTTTTGGGCTTTTTGGGTGGTGCCTTCAATTGATTCACATCAAAGTCATCAGGAATTTTGGCACCTTGTTTAGCCAGCATGAGGAGATACTTTTCCCCATTTATTTCAAAAATATTTTCTAAGCATTTGTGGAAGTTGGGGTCTTGTTTAGCATTTTGGATATCTTCTTTGGTTATTTCTTCCCCTTCAGTGTTGTCGAGTCCATGGAAAGGATTCTCTTCAGCGTCCACCATGGTGTTTTGTGTTTCACTGTTTTGAGTTTCGTTATTTAGAGTCTCAATTATTGGAGTTTCAATGGTTGGTGTTTCAATGTTTGGTTCTTCAAGATTGTCAAGTCCTTTTTCCTTGAGTTTTCATTTTTGCAACCTTGTTTGAACGGGCATACAAGTGTTATAGTTTAGACTAAACTTTGATCAAAGTTTGGAAAAGTACCAAGGATTTTAACTAAGTCCAATAGAATGACAAATTCCAATGAGACTAAGTGTAATTTGATTATCTTTGTTTCGTGATGAGAGGATGATAAATCTTGATGATGAAACTAGGCTTAATAATCAAAGGTGTGATAAGTTTGATGATTTTGGTACTTTGAGATGTTATATCTTGGTATAGGTTGGAAAATTCCACTTGTAGAGGTCAATTTTAGCAAGTTTAGATTCTAAGGTACCTAAGGAATGATTATGGACTTGAGAAAATTCTAAAATTTTGGTTCAAACTGTGAAACTGGAGACAAATTTTCTTCCTATACGAGATACTCAAACCTTTGGAAAAGTCTTGGATTTTGACAATAGTAAAATGAGTACAAGTTGGGATTGTTTTTGGAAGCTCTTTTGTAGAATTTGAAGATCAATCTCTCTCTAAATTTGTAGAGTGTTGAGAGGCATTTTTTATGAGCTTTTGGACTAAGAACTTGGGAGCTTGGTTTTCAAATTTTAATTTTTCATGAAATCATTTGATAAAGCACATGTTTAGAATTTGGTGTACCTAAGGAATGATTTTGGCTTGAAAAGGATTTTGAATTCTGGTTCAAATTGTGAGACAGAAGACAAGTTTAACTCTTGGGTTTTGCATTTAATGGATGTGCTAAAACAGAGCTCATATGCACTAAAATATTTGACAAATGCGCTAAAACAGAGGACAAATGCACTGGAAAATTGCCTAGATGCGCTATAAGATTGCTTGAATGTGCTAGAATAGAGAGTCAATGCACCAGACTATTGCACACATGAGCTATAAGATTGGGTGAATGCGTTGGAAAAATGCACAGATGTGCTATAAGATTGATTGTATGTGCTAGAACAGAGGATAGATGCACCAGAGTTTTGCACAGATGTGCTATAACAACAATTGGATGCGCTATAAGATGCAGTGAATGCGTTGAATTGGGACAAAGACGCAGTTTGTTGGAAATTTGTTTGATTTTTTAGTTAGACTTGGTTGTTTCAATGAATGTTTTTTTGAATCAAGGTTTTCACTTTCAACATGTGACATTTGTGATTGAAATTGGCTTTAAAAACACTTTGATAAAAGACACGTCAAGCAATGTACAATCCTAAGTATGTGAAAGACTGTATTCTTTTGGATTCCACGCGGGTTTTACCCTAATCACACTTATTCTTAGCGGATGAATTCAGAAGCTTGGCCACACGGGCTCCCCTTTACAGTGCACTCACTTCTCAGGTCAACCAAGCTTCCAGCCCCCATAAAACTCCCATGGCATACTGATCATTTCTACTAAAAACTGCGAGAATGTGTATGCCTTTGCAACGACTATTGCTGCACCAAAGAATAGATAAAGGTTTTTGGCAAAACTATAACAAGGGTTGTAGTACAGACATTTCGTTCGTGGGGGATAATCCATGTGGAGAGAGACCATTGTTGCCCTTCTCGTCAGAACTATCCTCGTGATACTTGCCTTTGTTCAAATACCCACATTTATATATCGGTTGGAAGTCGCTTGGATTTAGTGTGTTATCAGTTGGGTCATTCCCTTAGGTGATTACTTTTTCCCACAAGCCAGGCCCTTTAAGATAAACAAAAGCAAGCGAGTATACTCATAGTTCAATCAATCTTTGTTTTGCGTGAACAAAGAGAGAACACACACGATATACCCAACTCACACTCGCAAACAAAAAAGTGAATGGGTCTAGATTTTTGGTCACCTAGTTAAGGGGAGAGCATATGCCTATCATTCATCAATCACGAAAGACATGGTGTTCTTTATCCCTCTTAATTAAGTTAGATGCCTATTTTAAGCAAAAGAAATCATTTAAATAGCTCAAGCCCTTGCATAAATCATTAGTAGTTTGATAAATTTGTCTTTGACCAGTGTATAAATGTACCTGCAAGCATAAATCACAAATTAGTAGTCAAATTTTGCAATTTTTACCCAATGCGCTAAAATAGTCATTGGATGCGCTACAAGAACTAACCAATGTGCCAAAACAACTACTTAATGTGCTAAAAGAGCTGATGTATGCGCTAAAACAGATACTCAATGTGCTATAAGAAATGGTGAATGCGCTAAAACATATACTAAATGCGCTATAAGAAATGATGAATGCGCTAAAATACTCCATGTATGTGCTATAATATTTGTTGGATGCATTAAAAGAAAGGTTGGATGCGCCAGAATAGACACTGAATGAGTTGGAAGATCCGTCGGATGCGTCGAAATAGAAGTCATATGCGGTAGAAGATTTGTCGAATGCGCTAAAAGAAACCACGATTGCGCTAAAACATCACATCTAGCCTATTTAAATGATCTTTTCCAGCAAAATGTTAGAAAATGGGGTTTGGCCCCACAGTGGGCGCCATTTTGTGTGTGTGTGAAATGTGGAAATGTTAGTAAATCAACACAAACCTTAATGAAACGAATTATATTAAAGATTCAAAGCAAAGAAGCTACTCTAAATTGCAATTTAACAAATCTTTTAAGAATGTCTCATTGTCCTCTATTCTTAAAGATTCCTTTAACCCTTTGGCCCTCACATTTCTATGTGCACAAAGGCTATTAGAATGACACTTAAGAAATGAGATTAGTATTCAACATGCAAGCCAATTAAGTTCCTACATGAAACTATGCGATGGAAAGGATAATGGATACTATGATGAACAGATGATGGTGTTAGATGATTCGAGGTAGATACTATGGTATTGAGATGGGATGATTCTACATATGCTCAAATGCAAACTATGGAAAACTAAGATGATACTCCATATGCTCAAATGCTAACTACAAAAATGCTAATTTAAAATGCAACTATGATGCAATGGATGACATAAAATGCAACTATGAAGCAATGTATTACTCTAAGATCTAACTATGATGCAAAACATGATATAAAATGTAACTATAAGACTCCAAAATGCTCCCAAGCTCAAATGATATTCCTGCATGATAATTCTATTAGAAAGTGGATGCAAAATACAATGCCAAAGGGTTGTATTTATAGCCTTTTCCAAGCATTTGGTGAGGTGGCAACGATCGACGGTCCAAATTCAAACAAGAAGAATGAACGGTGGATATGGGGAGAATCAAGATGTTCCCTTGACCAAAGACAACATGCCATTTGGATGGAGGAATCTCTTGACCAATGGGCAACATGCTAAATTGATGGAAAACTCAAGTGTGGGAAGAAAAGACCATGTGTTTGAAAATTGGTGGAAGTGCGTGAGGAATAAGCCATGTGCTTTAAAAATTGGTTGAAGATAATTCTAATTAAAAATTAGAATTATTTAATTTCATGTGACCTTGGTGAGGTGGCACAAAAAGTTGTAGGGATGTGCTTGAATTCCTAATCGAGATTAGTGAAGATTAATTAAATAAAGCAAGCTTATGGAAATTTGTTTATTTAATTAATTTAGAAGAATATGATTTTAGATTTGGAGAATTTAAAAAATGAACAATATAAATAAATTGAGAAATTTGTTTATACGCAGTCGAAATATTAATTAAATAACTAGTATTTAATTATTTAAATGCCATGACTAATTTTAGGTGTATATTGTATGGATGACCTAAGATAAATGGGATTTATCTCTGCAAATCTCCTAACCATTATTACTTTGGAATTAAATGTGGAATGAGACCATAAAATAGGTTTTCGCTTAGTCAGAGAATAGACTAATATGGGATAGAAAAGAGCCTATGTACCCAAAATTTTGGAGAATTAAGGGATGAAATGAGGAAATTGATGTCAAAAATAGTACATTGGAATGAAAAAGTTATTTGTCAAATGAGGATCCACTATAACCTAGAAAAGATGGAGTAATATGTTGAATATATAGCAAGTTATTGTCTAGTGCGCCAAAAAAATCAAGACAGGATATCGTCATTGGTAGGACATTTGTACTCTCTTGAGATTCCATAGGTGTAGTGGTAGAATGCAAGATAGTTTAACCTACGTATGTCAGTGGAACTGACATAATGTTATGGTGGACAAACTCAGCAAGGTAACCAACATGGTTGGAAGCTTGATTTACAGGATTTCGGTCCTAAATAATATATTGTGTAAGGTAGTTGCTTAGTAATCCCGAGAAGATTTTCTCTGTTGAGAACAAGTAAATAATGACAAGGTTGTATGGACCATGATCATACTATGAGACATTCAATTGAACAAATGTGCAATATATTGTTGTAGCCAAATAGGCAAAAGAGGAAAACCAAATCTTGAATGATTTGTTAAGTAATTGTAAACTTCTAACATCGAGGTTTGATCCATTATACAGAAAGGAAGGTTGGAAACTATAATAGGATGAAATAGGATAAGAAATAGGGTTAACCTTAGACTTGATAGTTTTTCAAAAAGGAGTAATAGATCGAAGAGATCAATGAAACTTTGTCAATACAAAGCTTAAGTATGAAGCAGTATCGAAATTGATAGATGTCCAAGAGCAATGTTGTGCTCAAGACGGATAAGTGGTCAAGAGCATTACTATTGGTTAAAGAAAATAGATAAGTGGGAGATGGGTGAACTCAACTTTTGAGCTATCTGAAGGTGCAAATACCAAAGGGGGGGATGTGACACGGTATAGTGCGCAATGCATTGTTATTCCTCTTCTATTTGGATTGTATTAAGGATAAACTCGTGAGCGAATAAAAATGTGCTTTCCAGTCACTATAGTATAGGTGTCATGTATTATTCATATATTATTGTACATGGGATGTACATATGAAATATTATGAATACAAAGCATAATCTCTTTGAGAGAGTATGTGTGAGACATACAATTTTTCCCTATGCAATAGCAAGGACACTCAATGCAAGGTCCAGGAAGGACAAGATTGCAAGGAGTGATGCTACATAGGATGAATGTTTTATAAATCTTACATATTTTGAGAATGGTAAGTAAAACTTTATTTGACTTTATCTGTATGTTAAAGTGCTATAGATCATTAAGGATGATGATTCACAAGGAGGGAAGTATGTTACACCCCAATTGTGTAATTACTATTTACTATTACTATGTAGGGTAAATGTGAATGTAATTTGTATTTGGATGGTGAATAAAATGTGCTTGCACTTTGATATCAATACATTACGAATGAATGTTGTTTCATTTAATGCTTTATGAAGAAATGCATATATGTGAAATGGATGGTTACTGGATTAATATTCTAACTATGGAGATGTATTATGTGTAATGCATATTTTGTGAACAACTGACTGTCGTGGGCATGTGTTAGTGGATGCAGGTATATGTTCATTCCTCTAGGCGGAGGAGAAGTATCACTTAGGAGAAGATCTTGGTCAGGTAATCGATAACGTAACCTATCTGAGCTTACACACACTCACTGTAGAATAGTTGAGTCGGGTTCTTATGTGGGAAGTAGGTAAGTCATCCTTAGTTGATATGTTTGCATTAGTAAGAGTCTTGTTTAACTATTGGGTGCGTTATTGGGTGATGTTTATGTGTTTGAGCTTGTAAGTTCTTCCTTATGTGTTATGCATGTTTGTGTAGTTGAATGAGTATTGGGATATATACATACATACATGTATATGCATATGAATACATATGCAAACAATGGATATAATGGGATGTCCATACGAGTATGACAACATACGTATAGATATGCATATATGTATATAAACAATTGATATGATGCTATAGTCACGTAGGTCATGATCATTCAAATATTGAATGGATCGTTTGACTGTCGTGTTGACAGATGATATATATATATATATATATATATATATATATATATATATATATATATATATATATGTTTGTTTATATATAAATACACACATAAGCGTAAATGCTTAATAGAGGGGTGTGTATACATATATATAGATATATAATATATATATTATTACTAAGTGATTGCTATCTTATTTATATATCAAATGTATTCATACTTGATTGATATATATATATATATATAAGCATATTTACAATGCTTTAAAATTATCCCCTCCATAATTCTTGTACATTTGAGGATAATTCAATTCTAAGTTGGGAGGAGGACTGGTTTGGTTGTCAAATTTGAAGAGTTACAACATACATCGACTTAAAATTTTCTCTACAAAGTCACAGACACAAAGGTTATAACATTCAAAGAAGTAGGAATTAAGGCATAAACACTGAGCAAATTGAAGCAAATTTTTTTTGACAAAGGTTATAAAACTTTTGAGTGGGGGAGACATCATCAAAAGGGAACCATCAACCCATAATTTACTACTAGCAGTCCAACTATGTTTGTCTATTTTTCAACAAGGTGGATGGTTGGATTACTTTCTTCGTCTTACAAAATTCAATGAGGTAATGACACAACAATTTTCTATAACATTTCAAAATGATGAAGCCATAGTAAGAGGTTTAAAAGTGGACGCCTTAGAGGTAGAAATTGCAAAGGTTTCCATATTTCCCATAGTTGGAGAAGAATTTCCATTATGGTTAGATGCAATTACAACCCGAAATGAATTCATACAACTAGGAGAGGAATTTGAATCTTCTTCTCAAGGTAATAAATGAATTTCCATACCTTAGTTATGGGAATATGTTTTTGTATACATAATTAAATATTTGACCTGTGATGGTAGACATTATCTCTTGTACATAGTATATTTTAAACTATTACGTCAACTTCGCTATCAAAGGTTGACATGAATATTCCAAATTTAATGTATAACTTGTTGAAATGGATGTCTAACAAGTACAAAAGAAAGAGAAACCATTTCACCTCATCTCATTACTATTTGGTCACTTTATTGATAAAAAAAGCCTTATAACCCAATCCTTGATATTTCTTGGGAAAATTTTCTAGCCTGCAATAACATAAATGATATACTTTTGAGGTCAGAGCTAGATGAAGCAAATAGGTCTCAAGAGGTGAATGAGCTATCTATAGAAATGGAAGAGAAACATATAACCTCTTCCCCACATGTTGTACCACCTACCTACAATAATAACTCACAAGAAGAGCTGGAGATGCAGGAAACCCAACTTGTAGCCTCTAGAGCACAACCCACGACATAAGTAGAGTCAGAAACCCTTGTTTCCATAGAAATCCCTTTTATGCTCAAGAAGCATAAAGGAAAATGTACACCTTCCTCTTTTGCACCTAAAAAGAAACAAAAAAAATCTTGTACAACTTATAAGGTAATCACACTACCTTAAGGAAAAGAGCATTGCAGGAGGGAAGACCCATTTTGGGAAAGAAAAGTTCATGATGATAGAGTCTGATAAAAAGCTCAAGAAAAGAAAATTTACCTAATGATAAAGAATAGTCCAAAAGCCTGTAATTTATGCATCCAAGCACCAATTCATATTCTAAATTTGAAGAAGATTTATTTACAACAAATAAGAAATCTAGACCTCCTAACAGTCTAGTGACCCAAGATAAATTTTCTTCCCCAACAAAGACTGATGAAGAATTATTTTTGGAGGGTGAAAGGGAATTACTTTTGATAGGTAAAGATGAAGTTAATGAGTTGCAAGTATCTCTACAAAAAATTAAAGAACTAGAATAACATATAAAGGGTTACCAATAAAAAGAGATTGGGTTGGATAACAAGGTTTAAGAATTGGAAAACTAGTTACATGTTTATCAATAACAAGGAGCATGTTTGGATAAGTTGGCTCGATTAGCCATCATAGAAATAAATAAGAAAACTCTAGAACTCATGGAGCAGAATGATGCCCCAATAACACCAAAAACCTCTACTTTGGTTACCCTTGGGATAAAATTGTGGAACGAAATGGAAGAGTTCTCCCAGTCACAAAGATAATGGGACAAAGAAAGATCAAAATTCATAGTGACACATAATAGAGAAATTAAAAAGAATAACTCACAAATTAAAAGATTAATGGTGAACATTGAAGAATTGACTGATAAAACTATTCAAATCATGAAATGCAAACTACTTGTTAGGGTCTATACCCTATTTTTGTAAGATTTTTTTTTGAGTTTCTAATTCAACCAATTAATTAGCGATCTTCTAGTTTCATTATCATCACCAACATTGTTCTTAAAAGCTTATCAAGAGGCCACACTAAACATGCATGATCAACTATGTGAATTTTATCTGCATAATTTGGCCATTATGTATGATACCGCTTGTACCCACTAATTTTTGTGGGAGATGTTCAAATAAAGTCATTAGTTCGTTCATTAGGGATGAACATCAAAGAGGTCAACTACGACAATAATTTCATGAGAGGGAGAAGTCATTTCTCCTGCACATTAGAGCAGAAGTAGAGGATCTCAATGAGGTAGTTGAGGAATGGATTGACTTGGTGGATAGACCCAAAGTGGAAAAAAAAATTGGAGCACAGAGAAAAATATTTCACGAGCTAGCAATTCAAATAGGAAGAGAGTCACTCAAGTTCTCTCAAGATAGATGGAATGAACTAACATAAGAATTAAAAAAGAAATAACCC
The DNA here is from genome assembly GCA_007258455.2 of Sequoia sempervirens. Taxonomy (NCBI): domain Eukaryota; kingdom Viridiplantae; phylum Streptophyta; class Pinopsida; order Cupressales; family Cupressaceae; genus Sequoia; species Sequoia sempervirens. The sequence goes on from VDFB02000015.1 coordinate 508,037,835, forward strand.
CATTCAGTTTTTAACTACTTGACAACAGTCATAAGGACACATAAGTATATAAAAAATTCCATACAACATCAGATCACTTGGTTCCCTCTAACATTTCATCTTTCCCTTCTCTAGAATGAGGGGTAGTAGAGCAAGCCATATGGGAAATAATATATGTACATAAGGGTTCTACCTAAGCAAGGGAAGGAGTCACCAACACAATGGACTATAGAGAAGTTGCATTACAGTATAATTAGAGGTCTTGAATTGCTTGAGGACAAGCAAAGAACCAAGTTGGGAGGAGTGATGGGCCTGAGAATTATCTTCCTTTCCTTGTTTTAGTTTCATACTTTTCATAATATTTTTGATAGTTTCAAAGGAATTCCCAAACCTTTCCACTTATTTAAATAATTGAGGATGATATATTATATTGATAAATAATTGTGTGAATTTTTGAATGTCTATGGAATTTAATAGAGTTTTATGTTAATTATGATTATTAATGATGAAAAATTCCCTTGAGATAAACTAACCCCTACAACGAAGGATCTGTCAATCCGCAATAAAGGGACTATTAACTTGGAACAAAAGGATGTCTGCTTGCCACAATAGAAGATGATGATCACCTACAACACATGTAGTTTTCTGCAGTTGACGCAGGCAATGGTCGGAGATTGTGAACATAATTTATTTATGGATCACTCTATATTTTTACTTTATGTTATCATTAGGTTGTGAAGGAAAGAAGATACTTGTAACAACAATGGTTATGGCTTGTAATAAGTTTTTCCCTATTAGACATGTCTTCAATGTAACCATTTTCTTAAAAGATGTAGAGTATTGATATGATTTTGACACTTTTACCTCCACTAGCTTTTCATTATTGTTTAAAATAAGACCTAGTCCTCTTCCTATGTTTTGGGGAGAGTCGACAATTGGTTATAGCTTGTTTTTAGTCCAAAATTAATCGAACTCTCAATGATCTTGTATATATGATTGATTTTATGAGAGGTCAAGTTGGATAGATATTATGTGTTAAATTAGGTTTGAATATAATTATTCTTTCTATCAATTTGATGCTCTATTCTCAATTTTATATGTTCACATTGTGATAAAGAAGGATATAATATTTTCCATGAATCTCTGAGTTAAGATTAAGAAGAATATTGTGGGATTGCAACAATTCAAGCAAGAGCCACTGGAGGTACTACAATACTCCTCGTAGAATAGATTATTAATTATAGTTGGATAAATTGCTAAATTGTATTTTCTAGTTTAGAGTTGGTATGAGTTGATCGAATAATAATTGATTGATATTATAGTAAGCAACAACATAGTTGAGTTGTTAAACTTTATTGTCTTCACAAGAATAGTTCCCTGTAATAGTTATTATAGTTACCTGCATTAATTGTTATTTATTTGAATATGTTTCTAGATAGAGTTATTTCAATCAAGTTGCTTTCAAATATAATTGCTTTTGTTACTTTTCTATACACAATTTATTGGGACAATTTAGGATTCTCAATTGCACATACAATTCCAACATTATCTAAATATTATGATTTCCTGGTTGATAAATTAAATGAAGCACCTCTAGGATAATGAATTGCTTAATAAGGGATTCGTTAAGTTGTATGTATACATTGTTTACGTCATTTGAATGAGCATAGATGGAGTTGTACAATGTCAATAATTAAAATCAACATATTTGCCCCTTTTGCTAGCAATTCATTTTCCAAGATGAATAGATATTCATTAGGGCATTGTTGTGATCACTAACGAGCAAATCTATTATGATTTCCATGATTATAAAGCAAAAAATGAGAAACGTCCATAAAATACTTGCACACAAATAAGCCTAATTGTTATTATTAAGAGATGATAAAAGAGTTGAGATGAATGTACACAGTAAGCTTGCTTATATAGGCAAGGTGGTGAAGATAAGCAAGTAAAAAACAATGACTAACTACCCCACAAAAGTTGGAACACTTGTTAACTCACATGACAAGTGTTCTAGTGAGTGACAAGTGACCATGCAAGAGGTGTCTCAAAAAGTGATGACACTTGTCTCAACAACATGAGGTGAGACAAAAATATATAAGTCCCCTAAGTGGAGACTTAAAGCAATGTGAATAAGACCCTCTCTAGGTATGCCATAAGCTAACCAGTTTGATAAAGTCACTATTTACACCAACAAAATCAACCCAAAATGGGTGAACACATTAGTTAAAGTCATTTTTTTGGTTTAAAAAGGGATGCATGTCTAACAAACGAACAAGTAAGCATAAAAAAGAGGAAGGGAGGTCCTAGAGGCCAAAAAGACACTTCCACCATGGTCAAAGTAAGTAAGAGAGTTTTTATTACCTCATGCCTTGTAAGATTGTGTGTTGGGTTGCTAGATTATCTTTGAAATTCAAAATATATGTATCTAATTTTGGTCATCATTAATTTTTAAACATCCTTGATAATGCTATAATCTAAACCACTCCACTATTATAACACAATTAATCTAGATTTATTTTTACCTAATTATTTAATTTAATTAGGTTAATTAATTAACCTAGGTTACACATTAAGGAAACTATTAATTTTTATTTTCATAATTATATATTTGAATAGCTTATTATTTAAAAATAGATATGTGGAAATATGTTAAGTAATTAAATTTAAAATGAGATGTTGTCCCCCTCTAGAAAATAAGAGTTTGAAGTGTGTTCCAAAGTTGTGATAAGGGAGAGGGGCCAATAATTAGGTGGGGTCTTATTATTGGTATAGTACTCATGGATATATGTTTTAGCCTTTCAACATATTTGGTGTATATTGCCAATAATTAGTCTATATGTAAATCAACAAATGACTAAATATTTGTCAAGATAAACCCTTACATGAACACATGGGAGCTTATGAATGTTATACAAAAAAAAAAAAAAATACATTTATTAACAAATGAAATAATTATTTTTTGCTTCATATAAACTATCATAATCATCCAATATAAATGTGATTTATAAAATAAGGTATTCATATGAACAAGTATTTTTGCTATGTGGAAAAATATTATTTTTATTTGTACAATTATCGGGGAGACAATACATTTACATTGGAGTACTTCATATTATATGTTTGTTTTATCACAAATATAAGAAGTGAACACAATAATTACCTTCTTTTTACATTGAACAAAACAAAATTACAAAAGATACAAGCTACCAATAGACACCTAAATGAGATTTAAGAAAAAACTATCCTTCAATGATTACAATGACAATACAAATGGTTAAAGCAAGAAATACCTTGTATTTTAATATGAAATGTGAAAGGTTTTCAAAAAGTTTTATGATTATTTAATTCCGAAAACAAGTTATATTTCAAATAATAATGTATTATTTTTATGACAATAAATAGTAATTTGTATTTAATTATCGGGTCATTGTGTTAGATAGAAAGATTAGAGACAACAAGATTTATGGTTACCACAAAGTATTGAGACATCATTTAGGTTGCATATGAGTTATATTTTAACTAAAAATATGATATTTTTCTAACAACAAATGTTATTTTTTTGTTTAAATACTAGGAATTCCATGATTAAGTTTTTGATCGAATCTTCACTTTTCACTAGACATGTTAATATAAGAACTTGTGTGATGAGTTAGACCTCAAAACCTTATTGTAAATAGATAAAAAACTATTTCACATTTCTAAAAACAGATCCTACAAAATTTCATTTAACCATTACCTATTCACCACACGAGTAATAACCCCTCTCCCTTAAAAAAAAAATAAAAAATTTACAGATCCTACAAAATTCCATGTTTGAAATAAAAATCTATGTGAAGGAAAAATTCAGCACTGCCATGTGGTCAAATCAGATCGGACAAAAAAAAGCATATTACATCAAAGAGTTTAACCAGCTAAGGAACATGGTGAAAAACCATATTTAGGTGCAACTATTAAAGGGAAAGCGAGGCTGTTAATTGCTCAATTAAGAACGCGGTCCCACCATCTTAGATGTGAGACTGGTAGGTGGAAGACACCTAAGGAAACTTGGGAAGAAAGAACGTGCTTATTTTGTAATAAGGGAGTGGTGGAAACGGAGTGGCACTTCGTCATGGAATGTACAGCGTACGAAAATATCCGTAATCAATACTCAAGTATTTCAGATGTGGGCAATATGCAGCAGTTATTTGAGGAGGATAAGATAAATCAGACGGCTAGCCTCCTAGTCAAAATTAATAGTAGGAGATCTGATCTGGAGAAGAGTTTGGAGACAAACTAAGTTGTTGAAAGTCTCGATCCCATAGACTGTTTAGTCTCGTGGACGTCATTAAAATCTTTCATTCATTCATTCATCCTCCCCTAATAGAAAATAACCCCTCCCCTAGTAGAAAAATAAATTACAATATAAAAACGAAGCCAGATTCGATGGGCTCTCCGCACGAGATATAGGGAAGGGTAGGTAATGATGGAAACGAGTAGGCCCAAAATGAGAGATTCCAAGGGCATTATTTTTTTTTTAATTTTCTTTTGTTGGAGAGTCAACCTAAATTGTGGAGAAAAGCAAGACGTTAAGATAGACATGAAAATTAAGTGCACGAGGACAATGACATTACCTATATATATAGTTTTCCTCTACTCATTTTTCTTTTATTGCAAAGGGAGGTAGGTCTGGATTTTTGATGACATTAGTGTACTAGTTGTTTTAGGTCATGGACAGGATCCTGCTGTTGCTGTTGATGATGACGAGCATAAATTCAATATATCTGTATTGAGGTGGCGGCAAGATATGGTAATTATGAGCAGAGAAGAAGCATGGACAAATTTTCCAAGAGATCTGTTGGCAGGTGCCCTAATGGGAGGTGTAGCACATACAATCGTGGCCCCCATAGAGAGGGCCAAATTGCTCTTGCAGACCCAAGAGAGCAATCTTGCCATTACAGGAGGAAAACACAGAAGGTTTAAGGGAATGCTCGACTGCATTCTCAGGACTGTCAGAGACGAGGGTGTGCTTTCTTTGTGGAGGGGCAATGGCAGCAGTGTGCTTCGGTATTACCCGTCTGTTGCCCTTAATTTTTCTTTGAAGGTATGTGTTATTTAATCTGTTGCTTTGCTCGGTGACAAATCTAGTGGTGATGTATGTGTCCTTTGTTTTTTTCAGGTGCGGTGATATTTGATTCAATTCATAGTGGATCACTTTCATTTCGCTATTTGTGCTAATATGTGTTGCAATTTTTTCCAACTAGAAAAATCATTATTAAACCAAGTGAGCCTTTCATAAAATGAAGAATTGCATGGACCCTTCAGAAAATTACGCCCAGAAAAAAGCATTAAAAAGCCAAGTGGACCTTTGAGAAATTCAAGAATTGCAAGTTAAATAGCTGAAACTTTGACATGATCATATGCATTATTTAGTGCCTGCGAATGGGTTTGGAAACTATTTTTAAATGTTAATGGTGTTTGCAGAAAAACACATTAGAAAAGCTGACCAGTGAATAGGCACTTAAGAAAATCAAGGTCAAGTTAAGTGTAAACATTGAGAAATTCAATTAGTATGCTTGAGGGTTGAGGGTAATAGCGGGGAATTATGTAGATAGTTAATAGTAGTTTGACATATGTTGGTTATTAGGGGCACTATGTTATATAAAGTTCTATACTGCAGTCACTTTGTGGAACAGGTAGTACACAAATATTAGGGCATCAATTAAGTATTCTAGATGGTACTGCAACATTGCAAAAATTGTTGTCATGTGGCCTGGTCAACCCATATAGAGTCTAGATGGGAATAAATATATTATAAAAGCATTAAACCAAAGGGTTTTAAATTTTAATAAACTTGGCAATCTGTCACACCTTTACAAAAGTAAATTTTTATCTATATTAGCGTGCAGATAACAGTCTAATTTAAGTGATTGCGATTCCCATGTTCATATCACCGCAGACTAACGGAAACAATTACATACTCTGAAGTTGATTCAAAGAGTAACCCTGAATGTTTTTTGCAAGCAAAGATGAAAACATAAGGACTAGGTTTATAATAGTTATCTCTGAAGTTGGTTGAAAGAACATACCTCTATGGTATTGCAAGCAAAGATGAAATAGGTAAAAAATATGCATATGGTATTCATAATTTTAAAATTTTACCCTGGGTGTACTTTAAAAAGTATGCAATAAAATTATAAAACTGTAAAGCATTCCATATAAGACGTTTTAACTTACACTGATATGTGTACAATTTTAGTTTAATTCTATCTGGTTAGGATTTAGCAGACTTGGGTAGCACACACAAATTATAAGTGAAAATTTTATTAACCTGGAAAATGTTTTCATATTAAATGTGAATGAACCGTTTGACAAAGCATAATTGAACCACCTCAAGGCACTTGAATTTACCAATTTGCGCTTTTTTGTATTAGCCTTATTGAACCTTTGGCAGTGTTTTACTTTGGTGACATACTTGTCTTGTTTACAGTATACCTTTCTGAAATATATATATATTTCCTTGGTTTTCTTAAATTTTTTCTAAAACTCCGGGGGAGGGGGAAAGGTGGGTTTGAAGGGTTGGTCTGGTGCTCTACAGCTAGAGAAATGATGGGCTATAGCAGCTAAAGTTGTTTGTTAAGCAGCCCAAACATGAAGATATGTTGTATTATCTCCTTTATCATTATTTCTATTGTTGGCAAATATTTACTTTTTATTCATGAGTATGGGAAAATTTCTTAGTTTTTTTTGGTTAAAAAATTCTAGGGAAAGGTGGGGGGTGGGGCCTGCAGGTCGGGCTGCTGCTGCAATATCCTGAATGGAATCTTTAATATTATTTTCCCAATTTTTAATTTTCTTCAATAATCTCAGGGGTCATGCAAAACCAAATATTATTCATCACTATAAGGTTGCAAAATAAACTTTTGTATGCAGCAATTATGGACCATGAATTCTTATGAAATTAATAGAAATAACATTAAGTTACAGCCCGACCGAAATGGTCAGAACAATCGAGCAACTTGATCCCAAATAGATTGTATCGAGGCCTTGCAGAGGGACAAACAGTTTGCAATAATAGATGGCAGAGCTAGGGATATTACACATTTGATCAATAACCGAATTACCTCAGTAATCTTTATTGATATTTGAAACTCTGTGCTGGATTCTATCAAATGTGAGACTATAGACCCTGCTCAATCATTCCCAGGCGACCAGATTATTACCTGCCACAAACCCTATCAAATCAGGCAGCACAGTGAATGTGGACTGCCAATTGGCTCTGCACAAGCAGTCTCAAATTTTATCAAAGATAATCTTCAATTACAGATTCAACAGAGATTTCACCACGATATCGATTTGCCTGTCACTTTAAAGCTTGTTATGCAATCTCTAGGTGAGATTGCCCCAAGTCTGAATCAGGGGTTTTCATTCACTAATCCAGTGATTGAAATCAGGGGTTTTTTGTCCTCTAATTCCAGACCTAGAGGGGTTTCATCCTCAGGTTATTTGAACTGAAGTTCCATGCTCCACAAGGAGTAAAATCAGATAATATGTTTTCTCAATGATGCCCTCTTCTCCTTGCTTGGACTCTCTTAAATAGATTTTTCCTCTAATAGACACACCTCTGCAAATGCCCTTTTGATTGTTATTATTAAAAATAAAATTTATTTATAAGTCCATTTTATAATATTATTCAATTCTTCCTTAAACCTGGTAGTGGTAATCACACTTTCTTGGGAAAATACTCCTGCGCCATGTTTATAGCATATAACTCTACATCCAACGTCACTCACAGACTGTAGACATAGCTGTTATTAGTAATGAACTGGTGTATATTTTTTCTAGTTAGAGTTTAGGTTCGAAGAGGGTAAATTACATTTTACCCTTACCAAGATTGCTTGTCCTCAAGCAATCACAAATTAGGATGCTTCTGGAGTTACTAGGATCCCAAATTAACCTTGGAGATTTGTATTTTCCAATCCTTGAACCTCCTTGTGATGTAGTTAGTTTTTGTTGCACTACTTTGATATAATTAGGAATTGGAAACTCTGCAGCAGGTGATGCTTCTCCAACTGTCTCAGTTATGCTTGACTCTGTACTACAGTGATGTCTCTGAAGAGTTGTTACTATGCTTGCCACAACCTGTCTACCAATATAGTCATTCAATGCCATAATAAGGTTGATGCCATTGGTATGCTGTACCATACTGCCCAAACCCTGTTTTGTTGCCTCAAAATGTTCATGAATGCCTCACTATCTTGGAGAGCAGCAAGTACATTTTTGTCAATCCAAGCAATTAATCACTGTTGTACACTCTATTTGTCCAACCATGAGATGAAAACCAGCTGCAATTGTACCCATGTTTCATCTTCAAAAGAAAAGAGTTGCAACCTTTGCAATTGATGCCCACTCGCTAAGGAGTTGTTTAGTACATGTGGAGAGGGTGAATGTTTCCCAGCATGTGTCATTTCTTTCAACATTCCTCAAACTCTGATAAGTGAGAATATCCCAATGAGTCTCTGATTGGTAGTCATATGCAGCTCTATGAAGTCTGATTGTGTTCTTGCAGAATAGAAAAATCTTCATAGCTTGCATTATATGCACAATTTTTGAATGTAAGTATCTCCTTCTAGCATTGGTATATCTATGGGCTCTTATTCCATCTATCAACACAAGCATGATAAGTAGATGGCTGCCTACAAAAAGAATTATGTTACTGTTCAAAACAATAGTAGGAGCAAGATGACTCTTAGTGTCTTTATGCATGTTATTTCAGCCTCATGACATTGGCTGATTGTGATCATATCAATATCAAGTATAGCTTTCATTTTATTTTTATCAGCCAAACAACCCTGTAGGTGAATTTCAGATCAGCTATTGGTTGATCTTCTGTGCAAGAACCAATATGATAACTTTTTGCCAATGCTAACCTTCCTCCCCACTTATCCAAAATGTAAAACATAGGAGCATTATATTTCTGCACTCTGGATGGTATTGGCTGCCCTGCAATAATGGTGAAGGTAAATTTCTCCTCCTCATTTCCAGTGGTGATAAGCTTCCCTCCTTTTTTTTTTTTGATTGGGAAGGATTTGAAGCGATACAACAATCCTTGTGACTTGAATCTATAGCATGAAGATTAGTGGAGCCAAATTCTACATCCTCCATAGTATTATGCTCCTCCAGATTGCTATCTTGTAGATTAATTTCATCTCTAATTTGTATGGTGGATTCCTTCTATTCTTGCTCACTGATCCGTTCCTTCTTAATTTTTGGTAGCTTTGGGTTTAACCCTTTTACTTTTGGCTTATGCTTTACAAATTCTTCCTTGACCTCTTCCTCTTGTCAGTTTGTCTCTGGTGTATCTATCATTGGTTCCAAGGTCTGCTTGGTCTCTTCGTCTGATTTTTCTGAATCCTTTTCAAGATGAGTTTTACTCTGTGGTATTAATAAATCTAGAAATGTATTTCTCTTGATCACCCTTGGCTCAGACTTTTCTTCTTCTCTATGGATTGAAGTGGGCCACAGAGGTCTATTGATAGATCCAACAACTATTCTTTGTGTGCAATTGTTTTGATTTTTTTTTGTTGGTTCCTAAAGTGCTTGCTCTATTATTCTGATTTTTGGAAGTATTTATATTATTCTGCATCATGTGGAGCATTTGACCCAACATGTCTATGATTGTATCAGTTTTTTTTTTTTTAATCAGCGTCCATCTTTTATTAATAATTCCTAATGATACAAATCTTTAGATTTTGTTGGCAGTTTTTCTCAAACAATTCATATGACCTTCACTAATTGGAAATGATACTGCATCTTGGAAACCTAGAGTTTGATAACAAGCTGCTGATAATGTTTTGATTGATAATTTGTTGAACAAATTTTGACACTGCTATTGTAAAACTGATATGGCGATGAACAGCTCAAAAACCCTCTTTCAAAGTCAATATGTTTGTTGTTTCACTGCTGATATCTGAAAATATATTGAATTTGCTCACAAAACCCCCATCAACTGACAAAGGTCACTTCTTTGCTAATAAAAAGTTTACTAATCTGCTGATGTGAAACAATGGTGTAAAGAAGCTTATGTAAACTTGAAGCTTTCTCTTTAGCACCCTTGTCTCTTACATATATCTCTTGCTTTCCAACAGTTGAGTCTCTTGTTTAGAACTTGATTTTCCTTTACCCAGTCACTGCTCCTATTATAAATAGAGCTCTTGAGTTTGACAGGGCACGACTATTGGGATCGATGTGCCCTTGTACAAATATAAATGATTATCTTTGATAAATATGGTCAGTCGTGTTACCTATGTGAGTCTAAAATGCATGCTAGTCAGCCATACCACTCAACACATAAATAAAACACATTTTTTGTCAATCAGATATTGCCTACATCAATTAGCATATGAATTTCTGTATTCAATTGTTCTCTTTCTTAGGCTGGCAGGGTCTGGCTCTGATACCATTGCAATATCCCAAATGGAATAATTTTATATTATTTGCCCAATTTTTAATTTTCTTCAACAATCTTAGGGGTTAGTTCCTCAAGCAAAGCCAAATATTATTCCTAAGTTACTGATCTTGGTTCTGTTCGCAGATTCGACCAAAAAAATTTTTGGGGTCGGGTTCATTGGTACAAACAGAGAAGCATAAATCCTCCAAAAATCGCAAAAATCCTGATTTTAAAAAAGTCTTCGGCTGAAATGATTTTTTCCCCAAAAAATCCTGATTTAATCAGCCATGATTTTCAACGATGTTCAATGATTTGTAAGGGTTTAAATCGCAAAAAAATTGCCCAACCAACCCGTCGCGAAAACATAACCGCACAAAATCATTATTTAATTGGGTTTTTTCGTTGATTTTTAGCAGAGAACTGAGTGCTAGCCATTGGGATGTGGTTAACCATCAAAGATTCGTTAGATTTCATCAGGTTGTTGAGGCAAATCATAGGTAGGCAACCTTGAATGGACATATATTTCTAACCAATGTTAAGGACATTAAAATACAGACATGTTCTTTGGTATGCTTCTATGTTTGATGTTAAGGACATTAACATGGAATGGTTAAGAGATGTGCTGCCTTAGGCTTGTAGTAATGCTTTCTATGTATATAAATCCAAAGGCACAATTTAGTGGGAAATAGTAGACAAGATCATAAATATTAAGTAAGGCATGTTAATATAAGTACTTTCCAAGATCATAAAGATCTTATTTTTTTAGCATATCTAAACCTTATAAAAGTACTTTCCAAAAGTAAATATAGAAAGCCAAATTAAACTACACGAACCTCTATTGGCTTGCTATCAACCCAAAGAGGTTTGTTTTCTTTGAATTCTTGTGATTCTGACTATTCAAAAGAACTTTTAACATTTCAATTGTCAACAATAATACCAAGGTGGTTGTTTAGATTGTTAAGGTTAGGTTGGAACAAATTTCCTTTTCAGATGCTAACAAAGTGTGCTAATTTGGAGCTTCTATTTGACATTTGCCATCAAGTTGTAATGATAAGTGGGTAGGGTAATGATAATTGTATAATCAAGTGGGAAGCATAAGTATATACGTAATAATATATAGACATCGTGGAAACTAGAAGTAGAATGGTTCCTATCAGAAAGATATTCTAGTGCTGAAAAAAATAAACTGTAGCAGTATTTTATATCAAAATGAGGGATTGTTTTGGTTATATTTAAATTTCCTATATATTTTGCAAGCTTAATGCTTTGTTAATTGGTGGAACTCACTACTCAAATCATGCTCTGCACTTGGTTAGGATCTACATTCCATTTAGGATTGTCATATACATGAAGGTTGAGAAGGCCTACAAGGAGTACAATAGTTGTTCATGAATACTTTAGATATATATAGTGTAGCATTCCATACATGTTAAATAGATATTAGGCGAACTAATACATGCCTTGAGAGAAGTCATGCCCTAGTCTTGTGGGCTTATCTTAATCCCTCACCAAGCAGGCCCAATAAACTTTCTCTTTAATGATCCATATAGATTTTAGCAGCAACTATCCCATTGAAAGCGAATGTTCCTTGTGCTTTGATTTTTCCATTGAAACTTGTACCTATAATCTCTCAAACTCTCAACTCAAAGTCCATTAATGTTTTTAACTCCATCATCCACTTATACGCAAAATCAAGGAACATTTACTTGAATAATAATAGCTAAAATTGTGGCTCAAATAGTTGTTCTCTTCTTTTGTATTAGCAGGTCTTTATTATCTAATAGAAAAATATTTAACATTCCCTTTATTCTTTTACAAATCTGCTAAAATAGTTATCAATGAGAACATTTCAATATCATTTATGGTCTTTTGAGATTTAAAATTTTGTTTCAAAAGCATTTTCTATTATTCTATCTTGAGCTATTTGATTCAAAACCTATTAAGTTGAACTTTGCAATTGCTTCCTTTGTCATATAAGTTCCCTTTCACACTCTTCATATAGTTCTCTACATTGTTCTAGAAATTGCAAGTACTGTTAAATCACAAATATGAACTAGTTGATTCTTGTTTTGTAATTTATGATGTTTGCTCAACAAAGGAAAATTGTCATTTTTAATGACTTTCTTGGGCGTGAGGATTTTGAGATCCTAGAAGCCAATGTGGATATCATGAGGTTGAACGACTTAGGAGAAGCTTCGAACCATAGCTTCATTATTAGGACTTGCATCCCTCTAATATAGCTCTATTTTTAGTAGCAAGAGTCATTGACTACGTTTGATTTTTTGGAACTTTGTACTTAATTTGTAGGTTGACTTTGTACCAAACTATATTGTAATTGAAATTTTATCAACTGTAACCATCTAGTTATTATTTATGCACTATGAAGTATGCTTTGTGCAATGCAATGCAATCAGTGATATGAATATAAACAACAAAATCCTATTTTCTAGAATTCATGTGTTAAACTCAGGGATACCCGGGGACGCATCCCCCCCCCAAAACAAAAATCCCTCGCCCCGAGTACCAGGGGACCGGGGGGGGACCGTCCCCCTTTTTTGAAAATGTAGGGGAAACGTCTCGGGGACGGGGGGACGCCGTTTCCCAAAAGGGGGCACGCCAGGATCGGGGTCCCTTCGTCTCTCGCATCTCGGAGGAGATTGGCTATCACACCCCCCAGTCCGATAGAGGGTCACTTAGCTTGGCTCGGCCCGAGGGATTGATCTTGTCTTTCGTCGGCTCAATGGAGACTATTTAAATTGCTATTTTTAGTAGTTCCTGGCAGGCAGTGTGGGACCACTGCTATTTTTAGCATATGGCGTGGCGGCATCAGGAATCACTTCAGAGTTCGTCGGCATCAGACGGATCAGTCATCGGGTTAGAAACGAGGAAGATATTAATATTTGATCGTATTGATTAAATATTAATTAAATAACGTTTATAATATAAAGTTATAATTTTAAATTATAACTTAAGTGTTTTCCTTGAAGGGTGCGCCCAACATCAGAAGGGGCCAAAAAGTGATTATTAAAGTATTTAAAATATTCAGTGGAGGACTATTGAAATATTAAAATATTAAAACGTGAATATTTTAATGAAACCCTATTTTCAAGCAAATCGCACTTTTCAGCCTATTAGTGGATTTTGCCTTGGGATTTGTGCATTATGTGATTATTTGAGTTTGAAACTGATCAAGTTTGGTCTGAGCCTGAGACTTTAGGGTTTCGCGTTCGATTCCTTGGGGAACGAGCCATCTCCAACGGAAAGCAATTCAGAGAGTGTGCAATATCACTTGATCTATTGCCTACAGAGGTTTTCTCATTCAGAGTAAACTACAGAGCTTTCAGAGATTGTCTTTCATCTGAGATTCTTCAGTATTTGCATCCAGACAGTGTTTGCTTATCTTGGCGCACCATTCCAGAGGATTATACATTGAATTTGTTGAAGGCCGTACAAAAGTAACTGCAGATCTGACAGGCCGTACTTCTGTCAGGCCGTACCATCACAAAAACACGTGTTAGCTCATCTTGAGAAAAACGCCTTTCATACTTGCTTCTCAGTTGCATCAACAGTGGCGCCTACCTTGCTGGAGTCCTTGGCAGTCATCAGATAGCAGGAGAAGAAGGTCATTAATTTCTGCCGTACCATTCTGTACCTTCAGCCGTACCAGCAGATAACAGGTTCTTTTTACAATAAAAATCATTATTCTATCTTGCATGTTGTCAGATCATTGTTATATGAAGATCATTTGATTAATAAAGGATACGCCTTCTTTCCTTATTATATTTCTCAAGCAAATTGAAGCCTTAGTATTTTTATTGAATTTATTTCAATTTTCTGCAAAAGCCGTACTGTTCAATAAATGCATTGAAAATCCAAAAATTGCAAAAAAATCACAAAAAACCAAAAAAACGTCAGAAAACTTAAAATATCAGTCAGAGCAGTGTCAGAGGGAAACCTAGGGTTTCATACAAATTGCAAGTACTGTTAAATCACAAATATGAACTAGTTGATTCTTGTTTTGTAATTTATGATGTTTGCTCAACAAAGGAAAATTGTCATTTTTAATGACTTTCTTGGGCGTGAGGATTTTGAGATCCTAGAAGCCAATGTGGATATCATGAGGTTGAACGACTTAGGAGAAGCTTCGAACCATAGCTTCATTATTAGGACTTGCATCCCTCTAATATAGCTCTATTTTTAGTAGCAAGAGTCATTGACTACGTTTGATTTTTTGGAACTTTGTACTTAATTTGTAGGTTGACTTTGTACCAAACTATATTGTAATTGAAATTTTATCAACTGTAACCATCTAGTTATTATTTATGCACTATGAAGTATGCTTTGTGCAATGCAATGCAATCAGTGATATGAATATAAACAACAAAATCCTATTTTCTAGAATTCATGTGTTAAACTCAGGGATACCCGGGGACGCGTGCCCCCCCCCAAAACAAAAATCCCTCGCCCCGAGTACCAGGGGACCGGGGGGGGACCGTCCCCCTTTTTTGAAAATGTAGGGGAAACGTCTCGGGGACGGGGGGACGCCGTTTCCCAAAAGGGGGACGGCTGACCAGTCCCAGGGACGGTAGGGGGACAGCTGAGCTGTCCCTTGACCGTCTCTAGGACGGCCAACCATCCCCCACATTTTGGAGCTCAAGAACTTAAAAAAAAACATAAAATTTTAAAAAAAGGGCCTTGCCTATGTGGCATGTGTGGGCCCTCATGTTTTTCACTCCTTTATGAAAGAAAAAGGGCCTCTAAAACTTCATTCTATTCATTTTGTTTGTTTGAGCAGCCAAGGGTTTGAGAGGAAAAAAAGTTGCAGCCATTGAAGAAGAAGGAGCAGCAGTTTGAAGGAGGAGAGGAGGTTGAAATAGTGTTGTTGGGAGTGCAAATCCATCAAAGAGGTATGCATTTCCTTTCCCTATTTTCATTTTTTCATTTTTTTGCAAAATATGAAGTATACATAGTCTGATTTCTTTTATTTTTTTGCATTTTCAGTCAAAACTTGCATTCTAAAAACAAAAAACATGAGCAGCAGTGAGGGTGCGAGTGATAGTGAAGTTGAAATGCAAGCTAGAAGGGAAACTAGAGAGCAAATAACCCCTACCCAATACCATCCTTCATCAACCAATACTAATACTATGAAGGACTATGCAAAACACACATTAGACAAAAAAAAACCATTCCTTCAATTTGTGACAGCCAAGGGTGAAAGACAAAAAAATCCAGGGGGGAGTAGGGTTTGGTTTTGCCATGTTTGTGAAAAGGAGTTCAAGGGCAGCTACACTAGAGTTAGGTCTCATTTTTTGGGTGAGGTGGGCCATGGAGTTAGAGTGTGTCCTGCATTGAGAGATGCACTATTTATAAAGTGCCAAAAAATTTAAATGGAGTGTGATGGTGGGGTTCAAGGTGGGTCTCTTTCTTTCCCAACTTCACAATCATCTATGCCTACTCCTACTCCTAGTCCTTCCATAGTTGGTAGTAGTGCTATCTTAAGAGGAAAGAGGAAGGTGATTGGTAGTGATAAGGCAGCCTCAGTTGAGTCCATGTTTCAAAACCGAGCACGAGAAACCACTGAATCCTCCATTGCCAAATTCTTTTTTGCCCATGCCATTCTATTTCATGTGGCTCGTTCCTCTTATTTCAAACAAATGGTGAAAGACAACCACTGTTGGTCCTTCATTCGTACCCCCTGGAGATCATAAGCTACGCACCACCCTCCTAGACAAAGAGTACTCCAAAGTTAATGTGTTAATGGAGGAGATGAGGCAAACATGGATGAGGACGGGGTGCTCTATAGTGATGGATGGGTGGATTGATTGTAGACGTCGGCCACTCATCAATGTCATAGTCACATGCCCTGCTAGTTCTTATTTTCTTAGAGCCGTAGATTGTTCAGGGAGATGTAAGGATGCTGACTTCCAATTTTGCATTTTGAGAGATGCCATAGAGGAGGTTGGGGTTGCAAATGTGGTGCAGGTGATCACCGATTTAGCACACGTGTGCAAATCGGCTGGGTTGATGGTGGAGGGTACTTACAGGCACATATTTTGGACCCCATGTTGTGTTCGTGCATTGAACAATGCATTGAAAGACATAGGCAAGATGGATTGGGTGAAGAAAATGTTGGCAGAAGCTAGAGAAATTCAGATGTTCATTTGCAACCACCACACCTCACTTGCTCTCTTCAAGACATTTTCAAAGGAGTTTCTCAAACCTGTTGATACAAGGTATGCCATTTACTTCATTTTGTTTCACTTTCAATTTGTATTCATAATCTGATTTTGTTTTAAATTTTTATTTTTAAATGAATCGTTGAATTAATGAATGTAGATATGCCACATACTTCATCCTATTGGAGAGGATGGTTGAGGTGCATGAGCCTCTACAACTGATGATGGTCAATGCTGAGTGGACTAGATGGCCTAATGCAAGTTCTACTCAAGGAAAGAGCATCAAACAAAAGATCCTCGATGATGATTGGTGGGCCAATGTGAGGTAAGACATATTAGATGGCTGATTTTCATATTAAATTTCTGATTTTAGTATTTTAATTTTATTGTCCAATGTTCCAACTTTTGAAGTTTCTAACATGTCAATTAACTTGTCAACTAATTATTTTGAACTTTTTGTTTGCATTTTGCGGATATATTTGCTCCTTCATCTCGCCCATTGTAGATGTCATTAGATATGCTGATATAGACTCTCCTAGTCTTGGAGAGATATATGAGACATTTGACACTATGCTTGGGAAGATTAGGCAAGTTATTTTGGCAAAGGACCCCACTTTGGATTTATATGAGCAACACATTAGACCCATTGTGACGTGGAGGTGGAATACAATGAACAACCCGCTTCATATGGCTGCCTTTGCTCTAAATCCAAAATGGTATGCACCAAGGGATGGTAGGGTGCCTCCATGTGATGATGCTGAGGTTTTAGATGGGTTCACACGGGCCATTGAAAAGATTTATCCACCCGAGCAAGCTTCACTACTTTGGTCACAATTTCTGGACTTTGCTAATCTTAATGGCCCAAACTTGAGTAAACCATAGGCGAGGTTGGATAGAGCTATATTAGTTCAATCGAACCCTATTGGATGGTGGACCTATCATGGGAGAGATACACCACAGTTGAAGATACTTGCCACTTGCCTTCTTGCACAGATTGCTAGTTCCTTTGCTGCAAAGAGGAATTGGTCTACGTATAGCTTTATCCACTCCCTCAAGAGGAATAGACTTACCTCTAGACGAGCGGAGAAGCTAGTGGCCGTTCATAGTGCTCTTCGGCTTCAGGATCGGCAGACTCCAGAGTATTGACATACTCTAGCTCTACGGTGGGATATTGATCCCGAGGACGCGGCTCAGGTAGATGAGGAGGAGACAGTTGAGGGCTTGGTTGGGGTCCCATTGGCTGAGGAGGAGCATTACAATGGTAGTGACTCAGAGAATGACTCTGATTTTGATGAGGTTATGAGAGATGATTAGGGGCAGTAGTGCTCTTTGTTTATTTTGTATTCATTATTGACATACGATATTGTATTTTGATTTTCATAGCAAACTAAAACTTTAAAACTCTATGGCAGCAATGTAGCCTTTGGGCATTTTGATATAAGTTTATAAATTATAACTTGGAGGTTGTTTCATGATTCGTGTAACTGTATGTTAATTTTGAATGCGTATTGAGTATTGGCATAATGTTGAACACAATGTTATATGTTAATGTTCTATAATGTGTATTATGCATGCCTTATTCATGTTATCTATTGAATATTTAAAATTTCCCTATATTTTTAAAATTTTCCCTATATTTTTATATAGCCGTCCCTAATTTTGGCCTCAAAAATCGGAAACTTGGGGACTCGTCCCGCTGTCCCTTGCCGTCCTCGTCCCAGAAACTTGGGGTAACCTTGGTTAAACTCTATTTTATTTGCTCTCTATATATGATATGGAAATGCCCATAAAGTTAAAAAAAAGGTAGTTTTTGTCTCTTTTTTTAAAAAATTTTATGTATTTTCTTATATCCAATTTTTTCAAAAAATCTTAACTTTGGATTTGCTGATTTTTTCCCCAAGCGATTTTTGCTGCTATGGGTACAAAAACATATAAAATATATATAGTCTAAAATAAAAATATTATATGTAATATAGATATTTTTAATTTTTTCAATGTACAATATTATTATATTTATATTATAACATTATTTATTAATTTTATTAATATTTTATTATAAATTAACTTTATTATTTATTAATAGTAACTTTCTATTATAATTTTATTATTATATTATAATATTATATATTATTAATTTATTAATATTGTATAACGTTTTATATTATTAAATATATAAACGTTATACGATATTAATATTTTTATTTTTTATTTTTTATGGCAAACTGCTATAAGAGAGGATAGCACTCTTTCTATTACTTTACAAACAAAATTACAAAAACTTAATTTTTCACCCCGGATTTTGCTGATCTTAATGTCATTGAGTGTTTGGCCCTTGTGGGCGGAGATTTCTTCCTTTTAACTTCTGTCCATTCTTACTTTGACTTGCTGGAGATATTTTGCTCAAAGTCATTTTCTTGCTTTGTCACTACTTCAGATATGATCACCCGAAGAATCAGGAGACTGCGTATCAGATCTCTCTAGTGAAGCTAGAATGGAGGGCTTGACAGAGGCTCCAACTACCTCGGGAACATTGTTTGATGCACATTTTTGATTTGAAATTTGTGGAACCAATGAGGAAGGAGAGCATTGAAAAGGAGGCACTTCCTGTAAGGAATTTGGAGAAGACGAAGCATCCTTCGCCAAGGGAGCAATTACATAGTGGCTGCCTGGCTGGAATCAACCCCATTCCACCAAGAAGGCTGAAAAGGGGCTTCACCCTGCACATTAGCTTGCTTCTTGTTGCACTGTGTGGTACCATGGGCTGTTGAGAAACATTTCCTGCATCTAAAAGCAATCTTCTCATAACCTATCGGTTGTCTCCAACATCTATTTCCAACTTTCAATGAGATTTCAGCCGACAAGCCTTTGGATAAATTGAATTCAACACATAATCGAACACAAGTAGAGTTTTCATAATTGATAGTTTCTTTTGAAATGCTGTGATACTTTCCTAATCCATTGGCAATTGCAATCAAACACTCAATTTCCCAAAATTGCAGAGGAAGATAGGGCAATCTTACCCAAAGGAATGCAGAGGAGAATGTCTCAGTTCAAGGATCAAAGGAAGGGAATCAGGGCTTAATGCATAAAAAATCACCCTGATAGAACCAAGGACCTGTATTGAGAATTAGTTCCTTATCTTTCAGAGATTCAAATTCCAAAATAAAAAATCCCTTTGCGCAAGGATAAATGCTAATTTCATCCTCCATATACTCTTTCCAATTTTCGCTTATCCAGGCGTGGAGGTCACACAACTTCGGCCATACTCTCATGAATCTGCAAATCAAAGCATGGTCTTTCAGATACTCCTCTCTGGCATATGCAATGCTGTCCAAACTTATTTCCGGGGCCGTAACTGCATTTCAGATGAAAAATGGGGGTTTCAGCATAACGCCAGGGTGAGAAGGAAAGGGATCTGAGGCCCCCGACATCTGATTCTTCCATCCCTGCAACACTTCTGGGCTATCCAGACCCAAAGCCGTTTTAAATGGCTCTAGTTTGCGAGGAGAGCCGACCTCCCCACTTCGCAAAGAACCCCGTGTAAATTGGGATGCCCTAGCCGCAACCTTAGGGCATGAAGTGGGTAAAATGTCTTCCTTCGCTGTGCCACCAGAGGCACGATTTCGAATGTCTTTTGCTGTTGAGGAAGCAAGATTTGGAGCAGAAGAAAATGCGGTAGAGGGAGCGGAAGAAATCGCAGCAGAGGGAGCCATCGCAGAGTTAATTTTTATACAATATTAATAAATTAATAATATATAATATTATAATATAATAATAAAATTATAATAGAATGAATCATATTTTGTAAAAAAAAGCAATACAGATGTACTATTCTTAGAAGTAGAATCAAAAGGCTAGATTCAGCCTAGTCTTGTAAAAGCTCTGTAATTCTGTCATATTGTGGCAAAAAACTAAGATGTAATTAATATTAATAAATAATAAAGTTATTATACCATTAATAAAATAATATATAATGTTATAATATAATAATAAAATTATAAAAAATATTAATAAATAATAAATATTAATACGTATACTTAATTTTAAAAATGAATCAACATACATAAATAATAAAGTTAAGAACCTTAGTATGATGACAACTTTCCTCTCGACTTCTTACACTAATCTTGAAATTACAAAAATGTGAGTGCGCAAATTTTAGGTGGGTTTTGTTGCGGTAGCAAAGAAATAAGGGTGAGGTTATTCTTAATAGTAGGGAAAATTGGCGAAATTTGTCACTGTAGCGAGAAAAAACCTTAAAATTCGTCACAGATTCATCGGGTACCATCCCAAAGGAACCCATAGGATGATTCAAGAACCTTGTTTGTATCTCCGTCAAGCCAAACCCGGATTCGTATTCGGGCCAGATCGAACCCGAACCGATAGTTCTAGGGGAACGAATCGGTAACTTAGTATAATTCATTCCTATAATGTTGCAAAATAAAAAATTGTATGCATCGATTATGGACCATGAATTCTTATGATTGCAATAACATTAAGTCACAACCCAACATAAATGGCTTGAACAGTCAAGCAATTTGATGTAATGTCTCGTTTAATTCCTAAATGTTTGCCGGCTATGTTTCAAAAGAAATCAATAAAGATAATTAATATTACACCAAATTGGCATTAAATAAGATTAAGTTGTTAAGAATGGTCAACCAACATATAAAGGGTTGTATCCCTTGAGCAAGATAACATATATAAGGAAGGAAGATCTAGAAAGAAAAGGGATGGAAAGAATTATATTGACTGATTACAATTAATAGATAGCAGCACTAGCAAATTAACTTATTTAAAATTAAATTATTATTAATATTTTGATGGAGAAAATGAAGAGTATCTGGGTCACAAGTGGATGCAACATAGTCATGGATGGGTGGACAGACATTAGGCATCATCCACTCATCAATATCATGGTTACATTTACGGAGGGCCCTTATTTCCTTAAGGTTGTTGATTGTTTAGGGCATTGCAAGGATGCTCATTTTTAGTTCTAGATCGTTAAAGATGTTATAGAGGAGGCTGGGCCACAAAATGTGGTGTAGGTAGTGATAGATGTGGCCCATGTGTGCAAAGTTGTAGGGAAGTTAATTGAGGCAGCCTATAGGCATATTTGGTGGACTCCTTGTGTGCTTGCCATGGATAATGCACTCAAGGACATGCGAAAAATCAATTGGATCAAAACAATTGTTAGTGACGCTAGAGATGTGCAAATGTTTATCTACAACCACCACACTTCACATGCACTCTTCAGGTCCTTCTCCAAGAAGGATTTCTTGAAACTTGTAGAGACTTGGTATGCATCATACTTTATTCTCTTGGAGAGGATGCTTGAGTTGCAAGAGGCATTGCAACTAATGGTTATACAGTAGAATGGAATCAGTGGCTTGAGTCAAGGTCACAGTAGGGGAAGAGGATGAAGGAGGTCGTGAAAAGTGATGTCTTTTCGGTTGATGTCAAATATATTGTCTCCATCTTTACTTCAGCCTTTAGAGTTATTAGATATGGGGATGCTAATGCACCTACCCTTGGAGAGGTGTATGAGTGCATTGATTCAATGCTTGATCAAATGAAGGTTGTTGTATGAGAGGACCCCACATTGCAATTCTATGACAAGCATATTTAGTTAATCATTCATTGTAGATGGGAGAAGCTTAGCACTCCCTTACACATGGCTGCCTATGCATTGAACCTGAAGTGGTACGTACAAAGGCCCGATAGAGTTGCACCTCTACAAGATGCTGAGGTGAAGGAAGGGTTCATGAAGGCCATTGAGAAAATGTATGATTCTATGGAGACCAATATCATTCGTACTAAGTGGACAAAATTTGCCACTCTTTGGGGATATTTAGATGCGAGCAAGATAGATCTGGAGACTATGGCATAGGAGGACCCCAAGTTGTGGTGGACTATGCATGGGCCTAATTCTTTGACTACTACTTTAGCCATTTGTTTGCTGTCCCAAGTTTCTAGTTCTTCTGCTTTGGAGAGGAACTGGTCTACTTATAGCTTCATCCACTCCGTTAAGAGGAACAAGCTTACTTCTAGGAGGGAAAAGAAGCTTGTGGCTATACATAGTGCCTTGCGTCTCATTGATCGCAACACCCTTATGTACAAGGAGAGTCCAACAACCAGATAGGATGTAGAGCTAGAAGAGCCATCACAAGTTGATGATGATGCTACATAGACAGGGCTGGTTGGTATTGGTGTAGATGAGCTTGAGCATGTGGAGTCCAATAGTTCTAGTGATGAGGAGTTTGATGAGGAGCTTGGGGATGATTAGAGGCACCAGACCATTAGCCATTGACTCATGAGTCATTAGTATTACTATTTAGTATTTAGTAATTTGTTTGAACATTGTTGATTGTAATCATGAATCGACATTATGAAATTTTGGAAATTCCCATTCCAATGTTGATATTTTGATTTTCACTATGCATATTCAATGTTTAATGTTAAAACTTAAAATTAAAAACTAGTTAAATGTATATAACTTAATGTTCAATGCAATCATTGCAACATGTTTACTTATTCCTTATACATCTTTTTATAACTAAATTTTCAAGTACTATGTGTATTTGCACTGCTCTGACACTGCCATCCCCTTGCCGTCCCCCCACTGTCCCCAAACCTAGGTCCCCCTTCCCTCCTCCCAAAAACCCCTCTCCCCGTCCCCCTGTCAGGAAGCTCCGTGGAACTATGATAATATGTTTTCTCAACGATCCCCCTTCTACTTGCTTGGACTCTCTTAAATAGATTTTTCCTCTAATAGACGTACCTCTTTAAATGCCCTATAATTATTAATTTATTATTATAAAAAATAAACTTTAATAATAATTCTATTTTATAATATTTTTAATTCTTCCTTAAAGCTTGTAATCACACTTTCTTGGGAAAATACACCTGCGCCATGTTTATAGCATATAACTCTACATTGAATTCCACTCACAAACTGTAGATGTCACTGTTATTAAGAATGGCCTGGTGTATATTTTGTGTAGTCAGAGTTTAGGTTTAAATAGGGGACATTACAGTTGCTCTACTGCTAGAGAACTCGTGGGCTATAGCAGCTAATGGTAGTTGTAAAGCAGCCAAGACATGAAATGATGAAGAAACGCTATATTATCTTCTTTAACATTATTGCAATTGTTTTGTGGACATTCTATTAATTCCTTGTTAAATCTGAATGTCTATGCCACTTTTTCTATTCAAAACATTTTTAAGTGGTAACCACAAATCCAGATGAAGACTACTTATAAATATTTCACATTTTGTGATTAAAAAGAATACTTTTCTTTTGAAAGAAAGTAGCATCTTACATAACTGTTTCAGAGCTGCAGTGACTGCCAATCTATGAATCTTGTGTTACTTACATCTGAAATGTTGTGCCATTCTGGCTGTATGTCTCTTAATACTTATCATGTGTCAAGATGTTTATTTTTTCAAGATCTTCCTTTTTCCTTGAAGACTCCCTTTTGCCTGGACCAAACATATGATCTATTGTAAATCCATATTATTAAAAAATAGCTCTGTAGACTTAATTAACTCAACAATAGGAACTCCTTTTTAAAAGAAAGTAGCATCTTACATAACTGTTTCAGAGCTGCAGTGACTGGCAATATATGAATCTTGTGTTACTTACATCTGAAATGTTGTGCCATTCTGGCTGTATGTCTCTTAATACTTATCATGTGTGAAGATGTTTATTTTTTCAAGATCTTCCTTTTTCCTTGAAGACTCCCTTTTGCCTGGACCAAACATATGATCTATTGCAAATCCATGTTATTAAAAAATAGCTCTGTAGACTTAATTAACTCAACAATAGGAACTCCTTTTTTTTACTTACCAAGTTTTAATGTCGCCAAAAGCTTTCGAAGTTGCTTTAAAGAAGTAAAGGGCAGAACCTTTCGTCTCTGAAGAATTTGCTCAGACTGCCAAATCTTTTTGGGTCAAAAAAAAGTTTTCCTTATATCATGCAGAACTTTTCCCATCTCAAGGTTTTGCTCAGATCACAAAGATATTTTTTGATGAAAAAGAATGTTTCAGTATATTACAAAACTAATGTTCACAAAAGACAGTGGGTAACATGCTACCCAAAACTCACATACGATTTTGCTTCAAATATACAGATAGCTGATTCCCTTCTAGATTCCTTTTACATGGGTAGATTGAAATTACAGCCACGGTTACTCTCTGCAAAAAATAGTATACCTTGGTGATTAAATATAGCTCATCTGTAGTAGGGTTGATGCAGCTCTTTTTAGAAGAGAGCAGTGAAAACTATAAAAGATGATAAAATATAAACCCAAATAGAGGAGTTAAGAGACCAAAATATCACTTACAAGCATCTAACTTGATGACATACACTAACCTGTGTAAAAGATTTTTTTTGACAGATCTTCAACTCACTCTTGTAGAATGCTTTGTTTACTTGTGCTTTGCTCATTTTCCCCCAAGCTAAAATATTGTATCATAAATCTTTTCAAACTGTTATCCTACCCAACCATGAGTCTTTGGGCCCTCTCATTATCCTTTGAATCCTGTCAGGCCTGCAACATATCCTGTATTTGTTCTTCAGAGTATTTAACAAAGGATCAGTTTTGTCCCATAAATGTGTCTTCCAGTTTCCCCAAGCTTTCAGAAAATATTTTTGCCTTCTACCTCATCTTTTTTGGTTGTTACCTTTAGAAAAAAATGCTAATATTTTTTTATTTTTCCAGTTTGTGTTATCATCAAAGGTACCCAGATCAATTCCTTTTCATTTCTTTGGATTTCAAACTAAATTGTATGGGTCAATAACTCAAGGAAATTTGCAAGTGTTAGCCCTGTTTGAGTCCTTATATGATTTAATGTGGGCTTCCTGGAAGCAGTGTCATTTAAAAAATAATAATTTTTGTATTTTACTTTTGACATTTTTATGATATACTTGAGAACTTGAGACCATTTTGATGCATTTGGTTTCTGAGCGGCTCACAGGTGTTTTGTATCAGCAGAGATGCCTATGTGATCTGTTTTAAGGATCTATGACTGTTGCTTCGAATGCTTACGTTAACAATTACAAACCAAAGGTGCTTAATTAAAACTTAACACACAACAAAATTAAATTTACGAAATTACAAAGAGATCAAAGAAAGAAGAGAATGAGAGAGAGAGAGAGTGCAAACGAAATTGATAACGGAGTTCGTTGTTCGAAACGACTACGTCTCTGGGCCCCTCTCCAATGAGTGGACCGATCCAATTATTCCTCCAGAAATTCGGTTACATTCGTTGGCAGAACCTCCCCTTGGTTTACAAAGAAATTTACAAATGCACTTCCAAAGCGCGTGGAAACAAGCTTCTCCAAAAGCACAGAAATACAATAATTCCTCCAAGGAAAACAATCTCTCACACTTGCAAAATTATTCCAAAATCACTTGCCTTCACACCCCCATTCTACCCCTTTTTATATTACTTTTTTGCCAAAATTGGTGTAAAACCAATTAACTACCCAATCTCCCTTACATAAAGAAAATCCCAATAATATCCCCTTCTTATGATTCCCGGAAGGATAATATCCCCTCAAGATAATTTCTTTTTCCATTTGAATGGTTACGAAGGGATTTATTCCCTATTAATTTGGGGATGTAGTTTGAATAGGCTCCTTAATTTAGGAATAATATTCCTAATATTCTTGTAAAAAAGGGGTTTAGTATTTTTATGGTTTCAAATCATAAAAATGGCCTAATTTTTAGGCTTGAAATAGAAAAAATAAGTCTAAGTTTAAAGAGGATTTATACGTATTTTATAGGGGGGGGGGGTGGTTCCACCACACTCCCCTCCCTTTATCCTTTCCCCTAAAAGAGGGGGATGCGTTCCCCTTCAAAAGTGGGTAGCCCCCCATACCATGGGTGGTGCCCCACTTAATGTGGGCCGCCCCCCATGGATGGGTGGGGCCCATCTTGAATATCTTTTAAAATATATATTTTGTTTTATATACTTTTTTTTAATTTGATTTTTAATTATTTTTTCCAAAATAATTTTTGCCACATGGAGGGATGAGGTAATTCCATATGTCTGGGGCTGATTGGCCATTGGGCTGACTAGGTGCTAACATCATCGAGTTGACCCAATCTTTGACCTTCCATAACTTCGCCATACAGACTCTGTTTTCCATGAAACGAACTCTGCCAAAATTGTGATGATGAGCAATTCGCAATGGTGCTAACTTTGACTAGTTTTGATGACTTTGATTTCTTTTGCCTCTTTTTTGTCTATTATAAGAGTTGACCAGAAGTTTTACCATATATGTCTTGAGCTTTGGGACTCTGATTGACTCCATTCGAGTTGCGTTGGAGTCAAGATCCCGAGCAC
This sequence comes from Sequoia sempervirens, assembly GCA_007258455.2. Taxonomy (NCBI): domain Eukaryota; kingdom Viridiplantae; phylum Streptophyta; class Pinopsida; order Cupressales; family Cupressaceae; genus Sequoia; species Sequoia sempervirens. The sequence continues at coordinate 508,064,772 of VDFB02000015.1, forward strand.
TTTCTAATGATACCAAATCTAGAGAAAATGGAGAATTTCAAATTTTGACAAAAATCCTTCAAATCAGTCCTCCCCACTGGAGAGCTTTTGGACCTTCAAAATTTGGTTACTCAGAAAGTAAGTGAGGGTAAAGTTCCCTCACTTTACCAATCTCCATCCACTTTTCCTTGCTTGGATGCATCCCTTTTAGCCCCACTCAAAGGTATTCAACTGCTCCTCTTCATGAAGTCCTGGTGTTCTTGTCGAGGATGTCATCTTCAGGCAACTATGACATGTACTCTGGTGAAAGGTCGTCAACAGATGGAACTTGCACTTCAGCCTCCTCATCTAGTATCATTGGAGGTTCATACAACTTCAAGTTCTCAATGTTGACTATTGAGTAAATCTGCATGTATGGAGGAAGATTAAGGCAAAAGGAATTTTTGCCAATCTTTTCCAGAATTTTGAATGAACCATATTTGATCGGCTTGAGCTTCCTTCCTTCACCTTGCATTTTTTCCTTGCTTATGTGTAACCAAACTCTGTCTCCAACTTGGAAATGATGATCACTGTGATGCTTGTCATGATGAGCCTTGTACTTTGCTTGACTCTTTTCCAATTGTACTTCTACAACCTGATGAACTGCTTGGACCTTCTGGATGAACTTTAAAGCCCTTTTTGCATCTAGGCATCCATCTTCAACATCATTTGTTCCAAAAGCAAAGTCCATTGGTGTCTTTGGAAAATAACCAAAGCAAGTCTCAAAAGGAGACCTCTTTGTAGAAGAATGGGCTACATGGTTGTAGGTATGCTACACATAATGAAGACTTTCATCCCACAACTTAGGATGCTTGCTGCAATATCCTTTGAGCAGATGCATGACTATCCTATTGACTACCTATGTTTGTCCATTGGTCTACGGATGGAAGGTTGTACTCTTCTTCAGTTTAGTATCCATAAGTCCCCATAAGACTAACCAAAACTCCCCAAGGAATCAAGAATCTCGATCTGATACAATGGAAGTGGGTAACCCAAAGTGAACCCATACAAACTGAAAATACATATGAGTTGTCAGTTCAACAGTGACTTGCTTTTTACATGGCATAAGAATACACATCTTGTTGAACCAATCAACTACTACATACAAATAATCATTCCCTTTCCTAGACATAGGTAACCCCCCGACAAAATCCATAGATACACTTTCCCATGGTCGGGACGGTACAGGTAAAGGTGTGTACAACCCCAATTTCCTATTACTTGGTTTGCTAGTTGCACACATCACACATCCCTTAATATATTTTGTTACAATTTCTTGCATTCGAGGCCAGTAGCAATATTTTTGTAGTTGTGCCAAATTTTTACTAACCCTAAAATGTCCTGCAATTAGCGATGTGTGTGCCTCTCTGATTACATGTTCTTGTTCATTCTTTGGAATGCATAATTTTCCTAAGTGATACAAGAGTTTATCATGCACAGAGTAATCCTTTTCTTCTACTTGTTTGCCTTGGATTAGAGCTGCATAGATATCCTTAAAATTTTCATCAGTAGCATATTGTTCTTCAAAACTTGCATGCATCATAGAACTATTTTTAAGGATTATCGAAGCATTAGAAACTAGAGGTCTAGAAAGCATATCTGCTACTTTGTTATGGGCTCCTTTCTTATACTTAATGACTAAGTGAATCTGCTGTAAAAATCCCATCCACCGAAAATGCCTACTTTGTTGTAGCTTAGTTTGTGAATGCAGATATTGTAATGGCTGATGATTGGTATGGATTACTGTTTCCTTGCCCATTATATAATGTTTCCATTTCTTAACACTCTGTACTAAAGCATAAAGTTCTTTATCGTAAGTTGGATAATTACTTATTGCGCCAGAAAAAGTTTGAGTGGTAACAGATTGGCTTACCTCCTTATGTCAATACTGCTCCCATGGCGAATCCACTCGCATTTGTTTCGATCTCGAATGGTTGGTGCAAATCTAGTAGAGCCAGGACTGGTGCAATGCTTAACTTTTCCTTCAGTGTGTCAAAGGTCTTTTGTTGTGGTCCTCCCCACTAAAAAGTTATCTTTGTACTTGTTAATGCATGCAACGGTGATGTGATGAAGGAGAAGTTTGCAATAAAATTCCTCCAGTACTGGACAACACCCAAAAAACTCCCGACTTTAGTTACAATACTTGGCTTAGGCCAGTTTACAATTGCCTCGACCTTCGCAGGGTTGACTTTCAATTGACCATTCCCTACGATATAACCTAAGTACACAAGAGATGTCTTTGCAAACTCGCATTTAGACATCTTTACATAGAGTTTTTCTTTTCTTAGTACATCAAAAACTTTTTTAACATGACTTACATGGTCTTCCCAAGACTTGCTAAAAACTAGGATATCATCAAGATACACAATAACAAAATCATCAATGTAAGGACGTAAGATGTCATTCATGACTCGCATGAATGTGGCGGGTGCATTGGTAAGCCCGAAGGGCATAACCAGCCATTCATAAAGTCCCTGTTTTGTCTTGAAAGCAGTTTTCCAAATATCATCCTCTGCAATTCTAATATGATGATAACCACTTCACAAATCTAATTTAGAGACATAAATTGCATGCTTAAGCTGATCAAGCAAGTCATCAATTCTAGGAAGTGGATACCTGTTTTTGATGGTGATTTTGTTTAGTGCCCTGAAGTCGATGCACATCCTCCATGTTCCATCTTTCTTTGGAACCAAAACGATCGGAGAACCACAAGGTGATGTGCTTGGACGAATCACTCCTCTATTGACGAGCTCTTGAACTTGCTTTTTGATTTCTTCATTTTGCATGACAGACAAACGGTACATGCCAATATTAGGTAGTGGCGCATCCTGCTGAAATTAAATTTCATGTTGAATATCTCTTTTAGGAGGCAATCCTTTTGGTTCTTGAAACAAGTCATCATAAGCGGATACAACTTTGACCAATTCAGCCTTATGTTTAGGATCACTTCCTTTAAACGCCTCAGATGTTTCATCTTCTTTGGCCTTAACAAGCATTAACACAAAGTTTTTTCTGGAGTTCACTAATCTTTTCATTTGACCAGCATTAACTAATGCAAGACTAGTTTTGACTTTTTGTGCACGTACAATATATTCAATCCCATCCTTAAATAGGTGATACTTGTTTTCCTCCCTAAAGAAGATAGCTTTACGGTCGTACAAATATGGACTTCCTAACACAAGTCTGCAAATATCTAAAGGTACAACATCCGCTACAACCTCATCTTTAAAGTTTGTAGTGATTGCAAAACTAAGCTTACATTGTTTAGTGACTTGTAATTGTGCATCATTACAAACCCATCCCAAAGGGTATGGCTTCAGATGAGGAGTTAGTCAGATTTATCTTTTTAACAACCTCTTCAGATATGAGATTAACTTGTGAACCCGTGTAAAATAAAGTATCAACCTTAGTGTGTTTAGTTATCACACAGATATGAAATAGTTCATTCCTCTGCTTATCTACTTTAGGTTGCTTACTTGTACTTGCAGAAATACTTGATTCAGATGCAAGAGATATACTTTTATTTTTACCTTGAACTCCGCAATGGTAGTTATCTCTGCCTCTGGCCCCTAGAATCCATCCAAGAACAACAATTCCTTTTACTTTGTTTCCACCATACCTCTTTGGCCTAATTTCTGGATGTAGTTTCCAACACTTAGAATCTCTGTGTCCTTCTTTCTTACAATGAGAACAAGTGGGTTTTTCACCCTCTCTTTTTACCGTGGTTGTCTTTTTTCCTTTTCCTTTATATTTACCCTTGGGTTTCCCCTCAGAATTAGATGGTTTCTTTGAGAAATTATCACTGAAAGTGTTCTTACCCCTTGACTCTAAATGAGTGAATTGGACTAAAACTTCATCCAAATTATTAGGACTCAACATTAGAATAGTATGTCTTCGGTAAGAATGCAAACCACCTATGTACTTGAGTAATGTATCCTGAGTATACAATGGAACATTTAAAGCAATATCCCATTTTCTAAACTCATGAGTGTAATCTTGGACAGACTGACCCCTTACCTTGCCTAAAGGTTTTCCAATTCATGGTTAATTGTTGCATATAACCTAAAGGATAAAACTATTTTTTAAGGGCAGTAATAAATTCCATCCAAGTCATATTGACCTTACCACGGCAAGCAATTTCCTCTCGAGTCCTACTCTCCCACCAGGTGAGAGTTGTACCTCCCAACCGGAGAGTGGCTAACTAGATCATAGAAGCATCTTTTGTTAGGCCTTGAATCCTACAATAGACTTCTACCTGTTGAATCCAATCATCTAAATTTGTAGCATTTAACTCACCACAATACTTAGGCAACTCAAATTTTACATAAAGTTTAATAATAGGCTTAGACTTGCTTTCGAAAGGATTAACAGTAGTAGAAGAGGAAGAAGAACAAGGGGAAGATGGAGGAGATGGAGCTCGATCTTT